>OX411546.1:10407257-11086853 GCA_948146395.1 Fragum whitleyi | reverse complement strand
GGTTATTGACAATTTTTATAGCTGTATTAATGTTATAAACATTCAACAAATATAGGTGTATTTTCAAAAACTGAGCTCTGACCTAGATGTTGAGTCCATTACCATAGGTTTATGAGTAAACTTTAAGATCTCAGACAAGCACTAAGCTTCATTTGAAAGGTAATTTGTATCTTTGTTATGTCTGTTTTATCTATTTTGAAAGAATAGCACGGAAATTTAACCGTTAAAAGTAGATTTCACAGCTCACCGCTCAAAATCTACCTATACCCATATTTAAATACAGACAATACAGACCATCTTAAGGTATCGGACCCGTAATAGTTCCACAACATTTCGGAACTAATGATCTTTCACAAAGATAACTGAGGTTTTGGACTTTTTTAATGAAATTATCAAGCCTTGTCATGCTGCTTACATCAGAACCCTGCTGTTAACAAAGCTAATGCAGAAAATATAGACTAAGATCAGCCTGCATAGACATGAAATCTGATCTAAGCTTTCTTTACTTGCTAAGTTGCTACCTATTGATACTATAATTGAAATTGTACTTGTGTTTATTGTTCTTGAATATAGTCCGTTTGACTTCTATATGGACCATCATTTCCCCGAAAATCTTAAAATTGGATAAATGAAACATAACTTTTTCTTGTTAAATCATATTTTCCACCTAATACCATGATGAATCTTGTTTTTCAGAATTTTTGAATGTAAAATAATGATTTTGTCCGTCCGTCTACATGTTAACTTCCAGCCTTTCATACCTTCTTGTGACTGTATTAAACAGAACAGCGACTTGCCCAACTAAAAATAGTTCTGATTTGCATAGGGGCCAAGTCAAAAGTGTATGGTCTTAAGTTAGTCGTTTTGGCATAAAATCAAGTATTTTTATGAAATTAATTTTGTCGAGGATTTTTAATTCCTTGGGATATCAAATCTGAGTGTATTCTCACTTTGTTTAAAAACCGTTTAGCCAGATACTGTAAACGGCTTTATATTGGCGGTGTCCACATTTGGCGGTTTTTCGATTACGATTTTTTGGCGGTGATTTATTTTGGCGCATCTGACTTTAACGCCAAAATTAAACACTTTACCTATATTTCATTTTTTCGTCGTTCAAAACAATGGAAATAAAAGAAAGTCAATTTCTAGAGTAATGTCAACATTCTACAAACTTAACAATAGGTTGTTTTCACGCCTTTTGTTATAGTTATAACGCGTGCATAAGTTTTCACACCTTTTCGCTGTGTTTTTCATTACAGTGTATCAAACAACTTCGATATGGAATCTTGAAATTGAGAGTTCAGCGCAATATGATTGTAAGTGCCTTTAATTTAAAGGCACATACAATCGTATTGCACTGACCCGTCGAAATGTCTACGTTGTCAGCAGATTTTCTTATTCCATATTGAATAAGTATGGTCTGCATATCTTTGACATGAATTTATTTAAGGTTGACTAAAATGAATAGATTTCATATTCATCAATCAAAAATCTCTTTTTATAATGAAAAATATTGGCGGTGGATTAATTTTGGCGCATTTTAGCTTGACCGCCAATATAGCCAAAATAAAACCACCGCCAAAATTACCCCGTTTACAGTAAATGATAATTATTGTTGTCTATTCTGAGACTAACCCCACGTTCACATATTTGGACCAATCAAAAAGCATTATTTTACAAAGTCGTTGCGAATTTCACGAGGAAAACTAGATAAGCAGGCAAATTATAGCGGTACAAATCACGTGTTCTTTAAGTTTAAAATGAAATGACCGTTGATATGCAAATTAGTATGTCCAAATAAGGAATAATGGACATTTCTTCTGTCAAATGTTTACTATTTAACCACGTGTTTTCATACTATGTTTGCATCTTGTTACTACTAAACAGCCTTCTTCACCCCTCGTGTTTAAGAGCGGAAAATGCGAAAATATTAACATTAACTTGATAGACAAAATCATTATTTTGAAATAATTTTATTTTCAAAAAATATTTTTTGGAATGGTATTAGGCTGAAATTAAGATTTTACCACATACAAATTCTTCTTTCAAACCCTATTTTATGCATTTGATGAAAAGGTCGGTCCATATAGAAGTCAAACGGACTATATCATGTACATAAACCAAGGTGTGAGAATAAAAAAAGTGTTCTTGTTCTTGTAACTGATGATCAATAATTGGGATCTAAGGGGTCCCCTATTAAAGATTGGGAGTTCAAACTTAAGATATGAACTATTTCTATATGCCCCAAACTTATTTTTATGAAAATTAAGAGCTTTTCCCTTAAGCAAGTATTGGATATATATGGATTAGATAGTTTAGAGGGTCCTGGATACTTATTTGAGAGTCTCAGACTCACAAAACTTGAATCCCTTTCAACCCTGATATCATAAGTACAAAGTTTACACTGTGTAATCTAGTGATAAACAGAGAGAATAATTCAGGGGAGGTAATCCAGTACAATTTATTGAAAATAAATCGTTCACTTTATTTCCCTTGTCAGTCAAGTTTAAACGGCCAAGTTTTTCACTAAAGCTTTAGCCTCTTTGAAATTAGAAATTTAAATTGTGAATGCAAGACTGTTGTTAGTGTAAAACAATAAATTGATACTAAATACAGACTTGTACTGATCTAATCAATTGTCTTATCAAGAGGGTATTGAATGCTTGAGGTAATTTATGGTACAATAGTAAACATTGTAGAACTAAAATAAGGAAGTATTTATAATCCAAGATTATTGCCTTGACAGGGCGAAGCCTTAGTATCAGTTCCTTGCATTTATGGTTAAGGTAAATCAGCTTTCATTTAAGATTGCTCAAATTGATATAAAGTCTACATTCTTTAAATGGAAGGTTGGCAAACAAACTCTAGTAACTTCATCTTGTACAAGCTGAAGTTACGAGGATTTTGTAAACCGACGATGAAATGTGTTCACTTCAGCTTAGAGTTTATCCTTTTGGTTTTAAGGTACAGTTACTTACATGTATTCACGACAATTGCCAACTAACCTTTGAAACAGCCCAGACTATTGAAATCTCAATTAAAACAAGAGTGCCATAGTCACAAAATACGCTGCCACTTTGCTGCTGTTTCACGAAAATAATTGTAGACACTATTTATTTTGACAGAACCAAATTCAAAATGACCAAGTTTCATTTAAATCAAGACAAAAAGTTAGGAGGAGATGCCTTCACAAGGCTGCAATTTCAATAAGCCCCAGACACCAAGTTTTAAGGGGGCATAATTCAGGGAAATAAATGAGCCATAAAATCTTTGATCCATGTACATCTACAAATTATGGTGATGACATTGACCAAGTTTAATTTAAATAAAGACAAAAAGTAAGGAGGAGTTGCGTTCAAAAGGCTGCAATTTCAATAAGCCCCAGATACTAAGTTTTAAGGGGGCATAATTTAGGGTAAAATCATTGAACCATAAAATCCTTACTTCATACTCATCTACCAATTTCGGTTATAACATCCACAAAGTTTCATTTAGATCCAGCCAGAAACTTAGGAAGAGTTGCATTCACAAGGCTGCAATTTCAATAAGCCCCAGAGACTAAATTTTAAGGGGGCATAACTGAGGCAATAAGCCCCAGAGACTAAGTTTTTAAGGGGCATAACTCAGGCAAAAATCAACTAACCATAAAATCCTTCCTTCATGCACATCTACCAATTGAGGTGATAACATTGACCAAGTTTCAAGAAGATTCAGCCAGAAACTTAGGAGGAGTTGCGTTGACAAGAAAAGTGGACGGACTTACGGACGGATGAAGGGATGGACAGATGGGTGTATGGACAGACAGAGAAGATGACGCCAAAATATGTCCGCCTCATGCAGCGTATAAAAAACTCAATCAAAATACTCCCTAATTACGTCAGGACTAAGCCACCCCCTGCCAGTTGAATAATAAAGCAGTATACAGAAACGAAAAGAAAATAAGTATACCTTTCTATCTGGAATAAAATTTCACTTGAGTCTCTATTCCTCTTGCTGAATAAGCAACACAAATTATACATAATCATTAATGTTAAGTTCATTCACATAACAGCATCATGTAACCATCTTTCACATAATGCCATCATAACATAACATTTTTCACATAACACTTGCAGTTTTCACATTTTTTTTACTAATCAAATTCTAAGTTTTCCCTGACTATGCCATATTTTTGTCAAACCAATATAAGAGCTTTATTTCATCAGAGAATATTATTTTTTTTACAAATACATATTTTTGACCTAAGTATGATGGGAAACTCTTCTTTCATCAAAGTTTGTGAATTTTAACCCTGAGTTTTTATCAACCATAAATAATATTGTCTGATGTGTTGAATTAACACTGCATTCAACAGTATAGCAGCTATATCTCTTAACCCTTGTCATGCTGAATAAATTTTGGCTAAAAAATTTCATCAAAATCAAAGGGCAAAAAGCACAGAAAGTACTAACTGAAGATCAATTTTTATTTGAAAACTAAATCTATTGACGGTTCTGGTTTGAAAGTTAGAAACAGGTGGTGTAGACTAACATCAGACTGCACATATGTGCAGTCTGATGTTTGTCTATAGCTCCTGCCAAAGCAGGAATATTCTGGGTTCAGCATGACAAGGGTTAATAATCACAGGATTTTTACTCTGACTTCAATAAAACAGGACCCAAAGAACTCAATAATTGGGATCTTAGGGATCTGTTATTAACCCTTGTCATGCTGAACCCGGAATATTCCTGCTTTGTCAGGAGCTACAGACAAACATCAGCCTGCACATATGTGCAGTCTGATGTTAGTATACACCACCTGTTTCTCACTTTCAAACAAGAAATTGTCAATAGATTTAGTTTTTACAAATAAAAAATGACCTACAATGAAAACTTTCAGTGCTTTTTTCCCTTTGGTTTTGATGAAAATTTTTAGCCAAAATTCATTCAGCATGACAAAGGTTAATGATTTGGAGCTCAAAGCTCAACTTTAGGAAAGAAGGTCTTGGGGACTCACATCAGATAGTTTTGAGGGTCCTGGGTACTTTTTGGAATGGAATTAAGCTAAAATCAGGATATTATTGAATTCAAAACATTTCTAACAAAATAATTTTGTATAATTGATGAAAACATTGGGTCCTTATAGGAGTCAGACAGACTATAAGATTTGTTTATTGTTTTTTGCTCAGAGTACATCAAATATAGTGAAATGAACAAAAGCAGGGTATAATTTCACTGGTTTAGCAATAAAATTATGAAGATTGTTATATGTCCTGTCTCTCAATATATATGTGACCTGTCACGCAAAAAGGGACCATCCGGGAATGCTGTAAACTGAATTATTGAAAAAGAGATTTGATCCAGTAAAGGTCAACCAGAAGTCGCATTTCAAAAATTCTTTCACTGGAAGGAAGATTGATTATTCTAGATTCAGAAAATAAGCAACATGCAAAAAGTATTGACCTTAGTCAGTCTGCGCAGTCCGCGCAGTCTGACTGGGGTCGACACTTTACGCACTAACCAGATAGTCCCTTATCGCGTGACGGGTCACATATAAAGATTACACATAGACACAATCATATGATTGACTGGCTTCCACAGCCATGTAAGCACATAATCTGTAGTTACAATGTTTCTGTATTTCACTAACTATCCATGTCTCAACTTTCATATTCAAGTACCTGTTCACTATTTTCAATACGTCAATTCATTGTCACTTACTGCATGTGAATATATTGCACTTCCTTGTAGGAAATCTTAAAATCCAAATTTACGAAATACAAGAGAACATACCGTAAAAATTATTATAGAGCCCAATGCTCTAATAAAACCCTATACCCCCTTATCATAGGCTCAAATTGACCCTTTTTTATGTGATTTTATGAATATATTTATAGGCAGTTACAATTGTTTTGCATTGAGAAATTAACATGTAGTGTATCCTTTAATAATAGCCCATCCCTTTCTAATGGGTATCTTAAAGAGCTTTTACAGTACTTATAACTAACCAATTACCAGGTTGATTGATTGATTGAATGGAGTTTAACACCACTTTCAACATTTTTCAGTTATATCGTGGTGGCTGGAGCACCTAACAATGGATTCCTGGTATTTCTCTCACCAGTACAACCATCACATTCTTTCCTAGCCTCCAGCTTCTATCTCACATAGGTCTACGATTATCAACCCATTGGTGAGAGACAAACAGTCAGAAAGAATGAGTACCACTGTTGGGGCCATTTACCAGATTGCTAGATTTTTGAACAGTGAGAGGGGGAGCTTAGGTGTAGGCAATTTAAATTGAAAGGTGTTGTCAACAGAAGAATGCCATTGATACAGATGCCCCTGCAAAATTCCATTCTACTTACCCATAAGGGGAACATCTGTGCTAAGTCCATATGAATCCATTCATAAATGTAGGATAATGCTCATGACAAGACCAATTTTATTCGATTTCAATATTTGACTTTTAGCTGTTACCTTGATGTTTCTAAACAAACTCTCGGCATGAAACATATAGTAATTACTCGTTAAAGGGACCAACTCTGCCAAGTTTTTTTTTTTAATAAAATTTGTCACTTGACCTTCATCTGTGACCTTCAGCCATGACCTTGTCCTTAGTTGTGTCCAGAGGGAGTTTTTGTATGATACTAGTATATTCCATGATTTTTGCCCTGGCAGGGAGGAGCTTCAGTAACAGGTCGTTGCATTTTAGGTTTAGGTAAACCAACTTTTTCATAGTTACTCACTTTTACAGATATAGATTGAGTGAGTGATGGACCCAAAAGTGAAAATATAGCTTTTGTTGTTGATCTTGAAGTGAATATGTTTTAAATTCTTCTAATTGGAGGGAACAATTTTAAATGTTTTAATTTCATTAAATGAATGGTTCCTGATTTTTTAAACAATTTCCCTTACACACAAATTGAGGACTCAGATTGGCACAGTCTAATCAGAATCTGTAAAATTCACTCTGCAGATGGCTATTTAGGCTAAATGTCTGGCATTTATGCACAAGTGAGGCTAAATTGTTTTATCAGCAAGCTTTAACTATTATTGCTTAAAGAATACCTTAAGTAGTAATTTCAATTCATACAAATATTTTCAATGAGTTTGTTCTATTGCTTGTTGGATAATTGTTCCTTTGTAAATTTTGTTCTTTATGCAAATGTTTGTTGTACATGCATTGTTTTGTAACTCACTATTTTTTTAGAGGCCCAAATGGAAGATTGCGAAACCAAATGTGTAGCCTCTTTAAATAAAGATGTTATTATTATTATTATTATAGTTGACATGAAGGGTTAAAGTGTATGTGGATAACTGAACACTTGTAACTTCAGCTTGGACAAAACACACTCACGCTCATTCTATTTCATTCCAATATCATTTCATTCATCCTGTCAATATCACAATGTTTTTAACTGTAACAGACAAATGGACAAATAGTCAAAGTTACAACAATATGTCCCAATCTATCGATGTGGAGGCATAAAAATGTTAGTTTTCATCTTCTATTTGTTAATGTGACTCAAACATTTCACTCTGATAAAGATAATTTGATAAATCATGTTGATTCTAATCCAAACATCATGCCATGTCAATTGATAACATAAGTTTATATCTTCAGAGATAAACTATAAGAGAAAATGAAGATTCAGTCCAAAACTATTGTAAGTGCCTATATACTTATAGGCACTTACAATAGTTTGAACTGATCCCTCAAAAACGTGCTTATGCTGAAATCGTAAAACTTATTATCACGAATGCAAACTTGACTGTTATCAAAAAGATTGCGTTTTACATGTATATAAAAGGTAGTAGATTTTAAAGGCAGCCACCAAAGGTGATTGTCTATAGTATTAAAGTTTGTGTGTTACATTCCAATTTACACTTTCTTTTCGGTTTCTTAAAATAAATTAGCAGTGGAATGTCATCTTAACTGACATTTCAACCAAAAATATACTGCAAATACTCCACTCCATTTATTCTAATAAGTACAGTAAAATGAGAATTAAGAGACCTTTAATCAGACAACTAAAAAGTGGTAGTTATAGAAAATGGTCGTTTAGTACATGGATTATTTTTACTAATTAGAAATGCTATTTCGATTGAAAACGTACATTATTTGGAATTTTATGATAATCCTGTATAGTTAAAACTCAAACGAATAGTCTCATTGAAACAATACTTATGTGATTTATCAAGACAGAATTAATTTTTAATATGTTTTAGACCAATAACATCTAATTTTAAAGATATTGTGATTTCAAGAAAGGACCTTTAAAAACGGTTGCTTAGTAAAATGGTCGCTTAATAGACGTGGTCGCTTGAGCAAGATCGACTGTTTTTTAAAGTTATTTTCACAAAGTGATTTGCACGAACCGCGATTAATGAAGGGAAATAACCATAGTAGAAAGAATTATTCTATCCAATATTGATTATCTCTCTTACAACAGTAGAGTTATTGAGGCTTTAGCTGTTTTGTTTTTTTTCAATTATAAGAAATACAGCTATAGAAATTTATCAGAAAATAACAAATCCCAACTTTAAATGCTCATAAGCATGATGCAATTTGTAAATCACTCGCATAACTTGTAAATTTATTGCAGAATAAAAGATGATCATATCTCCCATGGTATTCAAATAGGAAGTATTAAAAGGGAATATAATTAGAAAATGATCAATATGTTTCAGAGACAGAAGAGACAAAATTCTACTAAAGACTTGTCATACTGAATAAAATTCTACAAATTGTGAGTCAATATTAATTTTAATATTTTCTGGTTTAAAAAGGAAATTTAGGTGGTATGTATCAGAATACACATAATATGCAGGCTGATCTTTGTCTATACCTCCTGCCAAAGTAGGAATAACAGGTTCAGCTGACACGGGTAAGGACATTGGAATACAGCCTATTATTCAAGGATATAATAGATAGAGAGTAAAACCTTTTTAGACAGAAATAGTTTCACCATTTTGTCATGGAGTGGCTATTTAAATAGTAAACAACGATGTTGTGGTCACCCTCTTACAAATTCTGACAGCCTTATCCAGGCAATTCCTTATCCAGGCAATTCAAAAGAATATCACAACAAAGGAGGTTTTCTGGTTAAACTCCACTGACCACTATTAGCAGGAAATCTTTTTATCATGCAATGAAGCCTGTATTGACCTGATATCACCTGTCTGATAACATAACATGATATCAGTCAGTCTATTTTTAGAAACAATTTGCTTACACCTTCACCTGAATTTCTTTGAGTTTTGAGGGATTTGTTATAATTAAGTGCGAAAAAATGTTGCAAGATAAATAGAATAACATGTAAGTGCCTTAAAATATCAATGTTATCTGTTCTCAGAAGCGAGAAATTATCATGACTCGGCAAAGCCTCGTCCTGATAAATTCTCCCAACCTTGACCAGATAACATTCATATCTTAAGATACTATCATGTTATTCTCTATAATATCAATTTAGTTTCAGAGACTAACAGACAGACTGATAGATGGACAGTCTATTGAACAACACACATAAATTATCCATCTGCAAAATCTTTGAAAACAAACAATTTCTTATTGTAATCTGCGTTATAATTCAACTGGCAGGGTGTGGCCTAGCTGTGACGTAATTTGGCAAGTTTGTTTTTCAAAATTTTTGGTTCTTTCAGAAGTATTTATGTGCAAAGATAAAGTGAATACATTGCTTTGTTAGGGTACTATATATAAAGCCTAGTAAATTCAGCTTGGACGAGCAGAAGTTACGAGGGTTTGGTAACCAACCACAATTTAAGGTCTAAGTTGTATAGGTCGATTATATTTAGAAATGAGTAATTTGTAAATAAAAAGCTGATTTACCTTAACCTTAAGTCCAACAACTCGTTATTTAGGCTCCACCCTGCCATGGCAATAATTATGGATTGTATCCACCTACCTATAAGATGTCTGTTTTCGTATACTAAGATGACCATATCTGTATTCGACGTCATCATCGTCAGAGTCGCAGATCCCTATACTATCCTCTAACCGGGTTCCATACCCTTCTGCCATACCCTATACTTCATCTAGGGAAAATAATGTCATCACTCTCTGAAATGAAAATTTAAGGAAAATTTGTTTAACCCTTCAAGCTGAGTAACTAAGAGGCCCAAGAGAGCCTGTATTGCTCCACTGGCTGAAACATCTCCAGATTTGAAAAAGAGATATTCAAAATAGAATTCAAGCAATTTAAACCAGATAAGTATAAAAATAATATTTCTGATATAAATACTGACTCACTCTTAGTGTGCTTTGAGTACTTTGATTTCAGTACAATTTTGCAGGTATTTATTCAGCAAGACAAGAGTTAAATCTTGGCTAAATAAAACCTTTGCAAAATTTGAATTAAAATCAAAGTGCTTAAAGCACTGAACACACTAATTGTGCATCAGTATTTAAGTTTAAAAAAATATCGTTTTAACTTTCCTGGTTTATCAGATGGTTTAGACAGACTTAAATCAGACTGCATACATCTTTGTCTAAAAATCCTGTTTAATCAGGAATATTCCAGGTTCAGCATGACAAGGGTAAAGACTGGATGTTTTTTTAAACAAAATCTGAAGGTATTGTTATCACCTTGGTGTCATTGTCCATGAAATAGGTGTTGTAGATAGCATTGGTGCCACAAACTTTAAATGTTGGCAATACCTTTTTGGTTCTTTAAGAAAAGAGAAGCCCATTTCAATGCATTGGAATAAGCTAAATTTAAGGTAATTTGTGACTCTTTTGCTCTAATTTAGGCGAATTTCCCCTAAACAATCATTCAAATTCATCCTCAAATTAAGGTGGGACGTTACAGTTTTGGGGAGACAACTCGTCTCGAAAAAAATTGTGAGGGTGGCCTTGTTAAAATCATCTTTATGTGAAGTTGCACGTGAACAGTGGAAGGCTATTTATCAAACAATCGTTACTTTGTCAACCTACACGCAGGATTGTCCTGAATTCAAAATAAAAACGTTCGCAAAACATTTCAGAAACATAAGACTGCTAAGAAAGGTTCACTTTCTAAACGTTTGCAAATGTTTTTGCATCTCGAACTGCAGGGTTAGGCAATTATCAGAGGGGACAGAATGAAATCTGGACATGCGTTCAGAATAACGAATCACAAACGATCATCCAAGAAATGGTAGTCTGTATTACCGTGTAAAGTATATCTAATAAGTGGAGGAAAACCTCATGTTTTGATCAGGATAATGGCTACGCATGTGGCGAATCCAGAGGGAATGTTCAGTCTTTCACTGGGTAATTTGGAAAAACTTTGGTAATGAAGTGAAATTACTACCCCCCCCCCCCTTAATTGTAGTTTAAACCCCGTTACAGAAATCCTACAAATGCCATAGGCGTTACCAAGTGTATCAAATTATTGGATTGGGAAATCAGGGGACGTAACAATGTCTAGACAAAATCAAATTAGAGTAGTAAATTATGGGGGGTACTGTATTTCAAACTTATGAAATTGACTAAAAGTGCCTGGATACATATACTTTTCTTTATTAATTGCAGTTGTACGATAGTTGGGCTAATTTTCTATTAACATATTTCGATTTTATTTAATATAAGTGTTGTTTTTTTTCGCCTTCAAAAAAATATTCACTTGTTATCTTTAAGGAGCATTTAAAGCAAAATGTCCACTTGCCACTTATTTATGCCCTTACTAGAAAGTTTATTATATTTTTATGTTTTTCATATCTATGGCAATAAATATATGTTGATTTAGCGCACCAGTATTGTGATTGGTCGGTGTAATAGACAGTTTTCCTTGATATTTTCGTAAACATGGCCACCATGAAAAAATGTAAATATTTTCAAAATATGCTTGGAAAGCTATGTTGATATTTTCAATATATCTGTGCATATGAATGCTCTAAAATATACATCTGTTTCGCGCATATCTAGATATCCCCCGAAACTGTAACGGCCCTCCTTAAAGGGGAAAAGACCTAAAGACATCAATTCGATGAATATTTTGCTTTAAAATAAATAGTTCTAAATAAAAGATTCCTGTCAAGGTTATGTTTAGCTCCTGGAAGTGTTTATTAGGAGAAATACAGTATGTAAAATGCTTGATTTTTGTGGAACCCCATTGTAGTAAGTTGTTGTCTAGAGTAACAGGCATTTAAACAACCCATTAAATTAAATAATCAGAGGTTAACATGTAAAATTGTGTGGATATGTTTGTTTGGGGTTTTATGCTTTCACAGACCTTATACTGGAGTGGCTTGAGCACCTAACAATGGATTCCTGGTTTATCTCATACCAGTACTATCATTACATCCTTTCTTAGCTCCCAACTGCTATCTAACATAGGTGTATGATTATTTAACCATTGATGAGAGACAAATAGTCAGAAAGTGCCTCTGTTGGGGTTTGAATATGCATGACATTAAATTACAATATAAACGAAACCATTTACCTATGGCCCCTTAAGTGGTCACTTAGCGCAAATTTAAAAGTGATTCTAACAATTGTTCGACATGTCCAGAAGAAATTAACTCACCACTTATGCCATTGATATCATGTTATCCCATTATTGTTTTTTTCTGAATATAATGACAGATAAAACATAATTAAGACAATCTAATGTCAACCATGTCTAGTTGCCTTGGTAACCAAAGTTAATGTTTAAGCTGATATTCAACCCTTAATTACAGGCATAAATGCTTCAGCTTAGATGAAACAGAAAAAAAACCTTGACTTGCTGACCCCAAAATAAAAATATCACCAGAAAGACTTATTGAAGATATAGAGGATATTTTTCTTTTATTTAGTGAACAACAAATGCTATATTTTCACCCTGCCACTCATAGCTTTTGTTGTTCACTGAAATGAATATCAATTGATCTTACTCAAAAAACAAACAATTATTTCAGTTCTTGAATGCAAAAATGAGACATTATTTGAATATTTGACAAATTTAAGCACATTGATTTGCACATGATTGCTATGTAATGTTGCTGATGATGTCACTTTTTGGGCCACGTCAAGTAGGGTGCAATTAATGAAAGTGGGGTATAAATTTTAGATATTTTCACTAGATAGGCAGCGAGCTTATCAAAATGAAAATCTACCTTTCTCAATAATCCATTGAAAGTCACCAAAGAAGTAGAAATTGAGCGAGTGTGTGACATTTCCAACGATTTCACGAGTGCGCATAGCAAAGACTCTAGTCAGCCAGTGCATCAATAAAGGCTGACTAGATCTCCCATGCACTATGGATATTGATAAGGTCTTAACCCCTCTACAGACAGTCAGAGAATATTCTTATTGCATTGTTTGGATGTCTAGGTTGCCCAATGTCTGTCTATTACACACATGTGGAATCGTTTGAAATGTCATGCACTGGCTCAATAAATATGACAAAATATTTAACACCTATCATTCTCGTCCAGAATTTTCCTGCTTGTGCAGGAGGTATAGAGATAGATCAGCATGCACAAATGTACAGTCTGATCTCAGTCTCTACCACCACAGGATTTCCTTGTTCAGCTTTTAATTTATTTTTCAAAACACATACAGACCCTTAATAAGTGCATCCAGTGCTTTCAGCACTTTGAATTAAATGAAATTTTGTCAAAGCGTAATTTCAATCAAGGGTATTTAGACAAGGATTCATTCTATAACACTAGAATTCTGGGCTGTTCAGTGAAAACTGAGTGTTTAAAGTGTTGTAAGTGCTAAGGTTTAACAAGAGCACCACCTACAGTGCCTATGCTCGGCTGTTGAGAGCTGGATTGTGGGAAAAAAATCTAAGTCGAAAAAGGGGCGTAATTTGCACAAAATGCATCTAGAATAATTCTCCTTGAAAGTATAGGTTGCTCTTTTGATAGTGAACATTTGTGCCAAGTTTCAAAGGAATGCTTTCGGTAGAACCAGAGATATTAAAAAATGTCAAAGTTTTCACACGAAGTCAATAGCAACAACAGCTACACCAAGGCTTTAGCCATACCTTGGGTTTTCTATGAAAACAGCCGAGCTAAAAAGGGAAAAATCAGCTGGCATAGACAAAGATCAGACTGCAGATATGTGCAGTCTGAACTTTGACTATGCCTCCTAGTAAAGCAGGAATATTATGTGTTTGGCTTTACAAAGGTTAAAAGCATGTCTAGCTGTAAGAAGTGCTCAATGTCAAGTGTTTCTGAGGAAATGTGTGTGTATTTCAGTTTATTTTTCAGCGCTAACGTAGCATATGACCATATAAGCGACGCCACCAGACGACATTTAGTTGTTACGGGGGATGGTGAAAGGATACATGACGAAAACTACTGCTGAGAACGTGAAGCTTTAACATGCTTGGTACTGTTGCTCAAGTTTTTTCAAGGATAAGTAGGTGGACAACAGGCAGTGCAGGCTCAGTTCAGTCTGCATGTCTATGCAATCTGATCTTAGTGTACAGTGCCTGCTAGAGCTTTGTGTATAGACGGACATTTATGTGAACAGCTTGAGAAATTTTAAAACTGTCATTGGATTTAACCTTAGAGTTTGAATGCCTAATCAATCTTAATTTACAACTACTGGTAATGGATTGATTGATTGGAGTTTAACACCGCTTTCAACATTTTTTCAGTTATATCACAGCTGCTGGAGCACCTAACTATGGTTTCCTGGTTTTTCTCTCACCAGTACAACCATCACATCTTTTCCTAGCCTCCAGCTGCTATCTCACATAGGTCTACCATTATCAACCCATTGGTGAGAGACAAAAAGTCAGAAAGAATGAGTGCCACCGTCGCGTTTGAACCGGAGAACTCTAGATTGACGGTCTGACGCGCTTCCAACTACACTTTGACGGAGGCTACTGGTAATGGAAGTTGAAAAACTTTAAGCACTTTAGACTTCTAAATCTGTTTATAATTATAGTTAAGTTTAATTAGCTTGGATGTCTTTTGAGAAAGCCTGAGGTATTGATTTAGCACTGGTGTCGTTGTTGTTCAGTTATCGTCATCGTGTGAAAACTTCGACATTTTTTGATATCTGTTAGTACTGAAGGAATTCACTTAAAACTTAACCAACATAACCACTTTCAAAAGAGCAACATTCGGTATTAAGGGGATAACTCTAAATCCATTTTGTGCTAATTATGCCCCCGTTTCGACTTATAATTTTTTATCCACTAAGATCCAGCACCAAACAGCCATGCGTAAGCATTTGTAGGCAGTGCTCTTGTTGGTCAGAAATTGACCTCTTTCATTGAGACAAAAACAATATAAAATTCCTACATAGCATTGTACGCGCCATTATCTGTGAATAAAGAAATAATTGAATTTTATATGAGCCTGTGTGAGACACTTCCAACAATTTCAAATGTGCGCAAAGCAAAGACTCTGGCCAGCCTGTGCATGTGCACAGTCTGACCAGAGTCTTCACTTTACGCTTTGTAGAAAGATATTTAGGTCTAAAAGTGTCTTTAGAAAGTCAGGCAAACTTCTCATTATACTACAGTCTAGGTTGGTTAATGTTGGCCCTTAATGCACATATGAAATTGTTGGAAATGTCACATACTGGCTCATATGGTATATACTCTAGACATTGATAAAATCTGTCAATCATGGATATTTAAAGAACCTTTCCATAAGGTCAATCTTAGGGCTAAAAACTAATTAACTGTATACTTAGCTTTTAAGGCTAAAGCTTGAATAAAATAGCTTTTGGTCACTCAATTTAGATATTCCATGTCCTTGAAAGAGAGACCAACTGGCTGATAATTACCAAAACTTAGAGCTATCTGCAGATTGATTATAAGCAGTAGTTACGCTGTTCTGACTACCTATATATAATCCATGATATAGAGTTATCCCCCTTGATACCAAAGGTTGCCTTTTTGATAGTGATACTGATCTTAGCCTACACTGCCTGTTGTCCTCTTTCTTATCCTCGAAGAAACTAGAGCCACACATTAGAACTTAATTCAGATTGAGCAGGACATGGGTTAAGTATGGCTTACAATTGTTGTTTGTATTTCTTTATCATTTAATTTTATATGATTCCATTGATTACACTGCATTCTGATTGGCTAAAAAAATTGGTTGTATATTTCAAAGAAAATAATTTTGATCACCCAGCAAATTTGTAAGCATCAGCAAAATGTTAGTTCCATTAAAATTATTAAACAAATCTTTACCTTTTTGCCTAAAGATATTCAATTAAAAGCAATGAAGAGAGTATTTGTAAATTACATAGAGGTATGAAACTAAAAACCAAATCACACTTATGTATGAATCTGATTTGCTTCATAACTCAATGAAATCAACAAACACTCTCTTCATCTCTGAAATACCAGACATGGTTTTGATGACTTAAAGATAAAATGAAATATTCCTTCATATAATCGTCATATAATACACGAGGGCAAAAGTACTATCATTTTCATCAAAAAGGGATAAGTCTGTTCAATATAAAATTAGCAGTAAATCTTATGAACCATAAACTACCTATAATTAGTGTCATAAAAGTGCTCATCAGAGATGAAATCATAGGCTTATTGTTAACAAGATCAATTTTTATGTCATGCATCAATCTCATTGAACCCTAACCCTTGTCATGCTGAACCCAGAATATTCCTGCTTTGGCAGGAGCTATAGACAAACATCAGCCTGCACATATGTGCAGTCTGATGTTAGTCTACACCACATATTTCTCACTTTCAAACCAGAATTGTCAATAGATTAGTTTTTCAAATAAAAATTGACCTGCAGTTAGTACTTTTAATACTTGTTGCCCTTTGATTTTGATTGAAATTTTAGCCAAAATTTATTCAGCATGACAAGGGTTAATTTAAGAGCAATTCGATACAGCAATGATATTGGCATAAACCCTATGGTGTGGGTACTTAATAGGATCAACTCAGTGAGACCATTTGAATGAGAACTAGTGATGGACAGATTAATCGATTATAATCAATTGGTTTTGGCTTCTGATTGTGATAATCAACTAAGAAATTTCATCATCGATTAATCAGTTCCTAACACATAAATAAAAGAAATTATGTATTGTTTTCGAAATCTACATCATTTTGATGGCTCAGCATGAAACAGTTGTACCTCCATATTTGTTGACTATTCCACGCTGAGCCATGAATTTGATAGAAAAATCTGCAGAAAGAGTCTTTAGGTCATTAGTTTTAACTAAACTTTCACTTTAGATTCTTTCAAATTTCTAAGAAAACGATTGTATAATCGATCATTGGTTGATTTAGACTTCCAACTAAAAACGGATTATCGATTGTGATTAGAAACCAATTGCCCAGTACTAATGAGTACCCACAACATAGGAATTCATTGAGACAGTCGGCACTACCCCTTCTCGTCTGAATTTAGCCTGTTTTAGTACCAAAGCTTCCAACAACTCACTCTTTTGTCATGATGAATGAAAACCTTGGCACAATTGCATCAACATCAAAATTTCAAAAGCACTCGATAAACTAATTATGAGTCAGAATATATTACTTAATTAATCTAAACTTTGAAACATTTAATGGCAAGAAGTCTATCATGTAGTAGAGACTAAGATCAGGCCGCGCATATATGCAGGCTGATCTGTGTCTATACCTCCTACAAGAACAGGAATATTCTAGAGTCAGCATGAAATGGTTTAACTTTCGAAACTTTTAATGGTATAAGAAGGAAAATCAGAAGGTAGAGACTAAAATCAGGTTGCACATAATGGGCAAACTGATCCTTTGTCTATACCTTCTACCAAAGCAGGAATATTCTGGATTCAGCAGGACAGGGGTTAAGTATATTGCAGTGGGCCTTTTAATAGTCTGCCTTTGATCAAATTCATTCATTATTTAATATCAAAGTACTGAAAGTAAATAGTAAATAGCAAGATCTACTAGTAGAGGAAACAATTTAGCACTTGTAAAATCCACAGGGTTTATTTAAGGGACACACTGGTTCTGTGCACCTGAGATGCAAATATAAGTATCTAGAACCATCAAAATTATGTGATGCGAACCCGATCACAGACTCTCTGGGGATCAACTTCAGAAAAGAATTGAAGACTGCTTTAAACAGTCTTCAATTCTTTCCTTAAAATGAGCCCCAAAATATGGATATTACTTCTATCAATTTCTTTACCTTAAACCAGGGAAAAGCTCTTAATGTGGTTCAGGAGGAGATGTCATTCAAAGATTTCGGGCTCTAAAAGCCTCACCTACCACACCCATATTTATGGGCGAATTAGAATTTGGCAAACAATAATTGGAAGGGGTCACCCCAGGAACATTCTGGTAAGATTCTATTGAAACTGGCCCAGTGCATGGTTCAGGAGATGTCGTTCAAAGATTTCAGGCTAAAAGATAAGCCCTGCCCTGCCACTCAATCATTAATGGGCCAATAAGAATTTGGCAAACATTTTTTGAAAGGGGTCGACCCAAGAACATTCTGGTAAGGTTCCATTGAAACTGTCCCAGTGGTTCAGGAGGAGATGTCTTCTAAAGATTTCAGGCTAAAAATAAGCCCAGCCCTGCTTGGCCATTATTAATGGGCCAATTAGAATTTTGCAAACAATTTTTGAGAGGGTCACCCAAAGAATATTCTGGGAAGCTTCAATGACAATTGGCCCAGTGGTTCAGGAGAAGAAGTTAAGATTATTGAAAACGGACGTCATACGATGCACAACAGACTCAGGGTTATCCTAAAAATAGCTTAGCGTGAATAGTTTTGACCTATGTCAGCCTGCACAGTATGTCGCTAGGGATGACACTTTGCTCGTTTCCCAGTTCTTCCCTTTTTGCATGACAGGTCACAAGTATTATGTCCTGGAAATCCCGGAGTGTCAACACCACCACAAATATCTGTGTCTTAATTAATTAGATTACTAAGAGGGGAAATGAAACTAGAATCATATAGGACCCACGATAGGATCTTAAGATCATTTAGAACCCTGGGCCTGAATAATTCTGTTTTGGCTAAAGGTATAGACAAAGATCAGTCTGCAAAAAATATTATGTGCAGTCTGATCTTAGTCAATACCGCCTGATTTTCATTTGTAAACCAGAAAAGTTTAAAATTTACATTTCAAAATGAATACTGCATCAAAACAAGTGCATACAGTTCTTTCATCAATTTGATCGTAACACAATTTTGCCAAAGGTTGTTTTTTTCAACATGACAAGGGTTAATTAATTTCATCATCAGAAGGGGTAATGAACCCAAGGATCATCTAGTAGATACCACAATGGCTGTGAAGTCACTGGGTCATGTTGCATTGCAAAATTCAATTAGTATAGTTTTATAATAAATAGTTTGACATGAAAGCATTACAGTGACACTTTAATCATGACTTAAGGTAGTGGACCTGTAATTGTTCCACAATGTTTCAGAAGTCATGAAATTAAATAGTGTTAATCAACTACTTTCCTAATGATTTCTTTGGGAAACCTCTGTTAATGGTTGTCATGGTTAAAAAAAAATATTGGCAAAATTATTACAAAATCAAATTGCTTAAAGCACTGGATGCACTATATGTGAGAAGGTATTCATCTTGAAATTTAGATTTTAAGTTTTTTTGGTTTAAAATGAAATCAGGTGGTATTGACAAAGATCAGACTGCACATATTACGTGCAGGCTGATGTTTGTCTATAGCTCCTGCCAAGGCAGGAATATTCCGGGTTCAGCATGACGAGTTAACATTCTGAAAGACTATGAGTTCAGAAATGTTGCTCAACAATTATGGGTCAACTACCTTATTTCTCATACACTTGGTACTTGCACTTAAGCCTCGTTTACATTTAGCCTACGGAGTCCGTACAGCGCCTGTATCTCGCCGTAAGCATAAAATCATGCGGTGCCTGTGCGGCGACATATGGTGCCTGTGCGATGATCGCACGGTCTTACAGGTACCGCAGACTCCTGGGATCTCGTTTAAAGAAAGGTTATACACATCTTTAAAAATCGCAAGCCCCTAGCCTTGTGCGGAACCGCACGGTAGCCGGACGGACATCGCACAGAAGCCTTGGGATGAACACAAGGAAATCGCACAATAATCTAACTATCAAACATCCAAAATAACCCGTAGAACATCTTTTCGATATCTGTACGGAACCCGTACAATCTCAGCATGGGAATCTCATGATTACCTTGCGACATCGCACAGGACCCGTGCGGTCTCATTAAGATATGTTCTCCCTAAAATATTTTTAAAAATCGCATGGTCACCATGCAGCATTGTGAACACATACACAGCAGACGGTAGTTGTCTGCAATGTCCAAAAAATCGCAAGAAAATTGCAGGCTGCAATATCGTACGGCGACTGTGACAAATGTAAACTAGGCTTTAGAGAGAGAGAGGTAATGGGTTCTAACTGCTACCCATTTTTATAGCTGGGTGGGCTGGGGCTCTGTCTGTCAAGTGTCCTGCGCAAATACATTACCCGTCTTCCGTGGGGCTCAAACCTGCAACCATCAGATTACGAGTCGAGCAAGCTAACCACTCAGCCAACAAGCCAGACACTCCCCACTCTCCCCATTTTTTTCCCTTTTTCTGACACATTTTTTTATTTTTAGATGACAACCACATCAGATTCCATTGGAATTAGGCTATGGCCTTCCATGTAAAATATTACAAACAATATTTCTTACAGAAGCACATTCAATCAATCCTAAAATCAAACAAGATTGAATTGTTCACCCTGAAAATTCCCTGATCTTCTGTAAACCAAACTGACAGAAAAGCAATATTTCTGCCTTGCAGATATTTAATCTAGGCTTTAGATCTTGTCCCAGAACTACATAGCATAATTATCTTTGCTCAGAAATACTAAACTATGATAACTACAGCTAAACTTTGTGGCTGTTAAAAAATATAGGTCTTCAAACAAATATAAAGCAAAACTTTTTTAAAGGACCACTAACTGGACCACCAAAAAGTGGTCATTAAAGAAAACAGCTGCTTAACCCTTGTCATGCTGACCCCGGAATATTCCTGCTTTGACATGAGGTTTAGACAAAGATCAGCCTGCACATAGTTCAAAATATTAAATTATTTATTAGATATGAAGAGAGTGTTAAATCAGCTGTTGTAAGGACATCTTAGAGACTTTACGCTGACATCTCTCTGTCTAACCGTGAATGCAGACTTATACGTTATGAGATATAGAATTCTAATGACCAATGTTAATGTTGAAACTGCAGCTGTATTTACAAAAAAAGATTTGTTCCTTATCACTAAAGTTACTTGGTGCTATATGTGATTGTGTACTATAAACCCATTAATTAATCAAAAAAACAAATAAGAACACTCATTTGAACTAGAGGCGCTTGAGCGCCTGATTCGCTCCACAGGCCTGGATGTCCTGTCGATGATTATAAGAGGATGATAAGGCTGTTTAAAAACAAGAGGACCTGAGTCTCTTTGACCCCTGGAACATCACATCATTTATATAGGCAGATGTCATTAAGGAGATAATTTCTACACCAAACCAAGTTTCAAGAAGTTCCGGCCAAAATTCAGGGCTTTTGAGAAAAATTATCATTAAGGCTCCTTCTCCTGTGATATGGCATGGATACTTTCCATTTTCAAAAGGGTTCAACCTTGTGACTTGACCAACATTCTGAGTTCTAAGTTTCATGAAGATTGGGCAATTTTTGTGGCCTTTAGAGCTTAAACAGGATAATTGTCATGAAGACCCCTTTCCCTATGATATTGCATTGATCCTTCCAATTTTCAATAGGCTTCATCCTTGTGACCTATCCAATACTCTAACCAAGTTTCATGAAGATTGGGCCATATTTGTGGCCTCTAGAGCTAAAACAAGATAATTGTCATTAAGGCCCCTTTTCCTGTGATATGGCATATATCCTTCCCATTTTCAATAAGGTATATCCTTGTCACCTGGCCAACATTCTGACCAAGTTTCAAGAAGATTGGGCAATATTTGTGGCCTCTAGAGTGTAAACAAGAAAATTGTCATTAGGGCCCATTTTCCTGTGATATTCAAATTTTCAATAGGCTTCATCCTTGTGACCTGGCCAATATTCTAAGTAGGTTTCATGAAGATTGGGCCATACTTGTGACCTCTAGAGTGTAAACAAGATAATTGTCATTAAGGCCCCTTTCTAGCCTGGCTCCCAGGCTGTCAGTTAGTGTTATATAAGGTACACTACTCATGTTGTACTATTTGATCAGCCAGTCAGAGAATATAAGCTGATAAGAAATTTTCTTTCTCCAGTTGAATTTTGCTTAATTTTTCACAATACTTCAGACGGGAGCCAGTCTAGCCCCTTTCCTGTGATATGGCATAGATCCTTCCCATTTTCAATAGGGTAAATTCTTGTGACCTGGCCAACATTTTGACCAAGTTTCAAGAAGATTGGGCAATATTTGTGGCCTCTAGAGCGTAAACAAGATAATTGACAATAAGGCCCCTTTTCCTGTGATATGGCAAAGATCCTTTCCATTTCCAAAAGGGTAAATCTTTGTGACCTGGCCAACATTCTGACCAAGTTTCATGAAGATTGGGCCATATTTGTGGCCTCTAGAGTTTAAACAAGAAAATGTCATTAAGGCCCCTTTTCCTGCGATATGGCCTAGATCCTTCCCATTTTCAATAGGGTTCATCCTTGTGACCTGGCCAATATTCTGACAAAGTTTCATGAAGATTTGGCCATATTTGTGGCCTCTAATGTGTAAACAAGAAAATTGTCATTAAGCCCCCTTTTCCTGTGATTTGGCATGGATCCCTACCATTTTCAATAGGGTTCATCCTTGTGACCTGGCCAACATTCTGACCAAGTTTCATGAAGATTTGGCTATATTTGTGGGCTCTAGAGTGTAAACACTAAGATTGTTGACGCAGACAGAGGACAGAAGAGGCACGACAGACGATGGACATTCAATGATCACAAAAGCTCACCTTGAGCAGGATGTGCTCAGGTGAGCTTAACTAGAAAGACATGAATGGCTTGAGTCGCTCCACAGGCTTGAAATTCTTGTAAAGCAATAAAAGTTTTGACTAGACTTTTAGATATTTTGGATTCTACTGATGTTGAAAATGATTTTCAAAGTTTCAAATATATAACATATAGAGAAATGACATCGGCCCATAAAATGCATATTTTCATCTGATCACAATAATTTTTTGTAGACTGATTAAGGGTCACTCTAGGATCATTCATGTAAAATTTCATTGGTATCGATCAATTACATTCTAAGAAAATGATTTTCAAAGTTTCAACTAAATAACACATAGAATAATGACCTCTGCCCATAAAATACATATTTTTCATCTGATCACAATAATTTTTGGTAGACTGATAAAAGGTCACTCAAGAATTATTCCAGTAAAATTTGATTGATATCCATTGCTTAGATTCTGAGAAAATGGTTTCCAAAGTTTCCACTATATAACATATAGAAAAATGACCTCCGCCAAAAAAATCCATATTTTTCATCAAATCACAATTATTCTTGTTGGACTGAAAAAGGGTCACTCAAGGATCATTCTAGTGAAATTTGGTTGATATCCATCAATTACATTCTGAGAAAATGATTTTTTAAGTTTCCACTATATAACATATAGAGAAATGGCCTCCGTCAATAAAAAAAATAATTTTCATACGATTACTATAATTTTTGGTGGACTGAGAAAGGGTCACTCAAGGATCATTCGGCTGAAATTTGGTTGATATCCATCACTTACATTCTGAGAAAATGATTTTGAAAGTTTCCACTATATAACATTTAGAGAAATGACCTCCGCCCATAAAATGCATATTTTTTCATCTGATCTAAATAATCTTTTGTAGACTGATAGAGGGTCATACAAGGATCATTCATGTAAAATTTCATTGGTATCCATCAATAAGAATCTCACTTTTTACCATATTTGGAAATTAGCATTTAATCCATGTTTTTCATTTGATCAAAATTTCTTGGACAACTTTGAAAGAGGGTCACCCAAAGATCATTCCTGTGAAGTTGGTGAAGTCTGTGAAATTCATCCAGTAGTTTCTGAGGAGAAGATTTTTAAAAAAAAAGTTTACGACCGGACGCACGGACTGACGGACAGACGGACGCACGACCGACACAACTACATGACAATAGCCCCAGTGGCCTTTGGCCAGTGGAGCTAAAAATCAGGGTCAATGAATAACATACTGAAAATTGATCTCTGCCTGTTAGTTGTGCAGTCTGATCATGGGTCACCTAAGGATCATTCCAGTGAAATTTGGTTGAAATCCAAAAATAAAATTTTCAACGCTAACAGAATGTTTCAGCTCAATTTATAATGTACTTTTCTGCAAAATTTTGATTGTAGATCTTGCCACTTTTCATTAAACACTACTAAAAGGATGTTTCTTCACAATAATTGTTTGCCATCGAAACAAAATGGGACCATCTGGGAAGTGCAAAAAGTGTCGACCCTTGTGAGACTGCACCGATTGCACTATACTGTTTTTCTGAATCTAGAATAATCAATCTATCTTCCTGTGAATGAATTTTTGAGAAGCGACCTCTGGTTGTCCTGTTCTTGAACCAATCTCTTTTTCAAATTATTATTTTACAAAATTACCACATTGTCCCCTTTTGCGTGACGGGTCACATATATTTAGCAAATCAAGGATGAGTTAATTTTTCAATCACTGAAGCAGGAATTGCCTGCAGAAAATCCGTAGGAAGATTTCATCCTAGAATTCATTAACCCTTGTAAAGCTGAACAAATATAATTCATACTTTGCCGGAGGTAAAGACAAAGATCAGATTGCACATAATGTGCAACCAGATTTTAGTTTTTATACCTGATTTTTCATTTCAAACAAGAAAAAGTTCAAACTGTTTTTTCAAAAGATTTAAAAACTATATTTTAATCAGCACATTCAGAGTTTTCAGAACTTTCAATTAAATGCTATCTTAACCCTTGTCATGCTGAATAAATTTTGGCTAAAAATTTTCACCCAAATCAAAGGGCAAAAAGCACTGAAGGTACCAACAGTAGGTCATTTTTTATTTGGAAACTTATTTATTTACAATTCTGGTTTGAAAGTGAGAAACAGGTGCGGGCTAATGTTTGTCTATAGCTCCTGCCAAAGCAGGAATATTCCGGGTCCAGCATGACAAGGGTTAAATGTTTTTTTGATCAACTTGACAAGGGTTAATCTATTTTTTCCAAATTCCATCATTGTACATAGCAGGAAATGCCGGCAGAAAATCCTGATGAAGATTTTCATCCCCATATTAATTAACGCAGTACAATAGCGCAGTTTCACCTCATTATGACACCCCTCAAGATTCTTTGAGTATGATCGGAAAGTCAATATTCCACTTCCTCAGTCTTAATTAACACAACTTCTTTTTTTTATTAAAGTGCCAGTACTTTATTGATCATATCATATCTGTTGTACAGGCAATCAAAGTCAATTTCTATTGATACAGCATGCATGGACCCAGCTGGAATTTCGACAAAAATAAGTTTATGAAGTTGCAAAATTTGCAAAAAATAAAATGTTTTTTTTGGACAGACAACCTTGAGTTGAAGCATTTTATCTTATTATTTTTTTATTTATTTTTTACTGAGAGAGGAATCTTTTAAGACTAAAAAGGTGTCTAACCTACTTAAACCTATGTGAGACAGCAGTCGGAGGCTAGGAAAGGATGTAATGGTAGTACAGGTGAAAGAAATACCAGGAACCCATTGTTAGGTGCTCCGGCCGCCGCGATATAACTGAAATAATGTTGAAAGCGGCGTTAAACTCCATTCAATCAATAAACATTCATAGATATACAAGCTTAAGTGATCAAAATTCAACTTTGTTTATACCTGTATAGGCAATCGACCATTGATTTCTTACTCAAACTTGTGTATCTTTAAACTTATGCACTTTTAAAGTGCCAATGCAAGCCTTACTTATAGCAAATTCTATTATATCAGTTATATAATCCATGATTTTTGCCTAGCCGGAGCCTAAGTAACAGGCCAGTTGCAACTGTTATGTTTGCTTACTTCTATTGATAATCGACACTATACACTTAGATATAAAATCGTCCTTGCGTAGCCAGGACCCTCGTTACTTTAGCTTGTCTTTTGGAAATCCAACGACGAAATTTTGTTTAAAACAAGTCAACCTTACTGTTTTAGGATCCATTTAATTACATGCATTCATAACAAAGTTTGCCAACTAAACATTTAGTAAACTAAGTATTCTCATGCCTAAGCCAAGCCTTACCAGGTGAAAAATAATGCAGAATATGAGCAATCCATGGCTATTCTGCCTTGTTTTCATTTATTACAGCTTCTATTACACTAATAACCCTTTGCTGTTTAATCCCTGCTTTTTATGTGTCTGTGATTTCATGATTGAGAAAAATTGTGAAAAAAGAAGAAATTGCTTCTGACAAGCAATTTCTTCTTTTTCCACACTATTTTCTACTCTACTGAAAGGTTATTTTTCAAATTAAATCTATTTTTAATTTTCGTCTGCAAAACCTTTGAATTTGGACAGGTCCAAAGTTTTGTAAAACAGGAAAGGGATAAGGTTGTATTGGCATTTAGATCTTCTGTTACCTTAAACATTTGATTGATACTTTGGCAGATTAATGAATTAATTTTCATCATGCAGATAATTTAGCATGGACTTGTATTGAATATTCATAATTCTATAATACATATCTGTTTTGAGGAACGCCATGCCTGGTATAAATGCGTACCCTAAACTACCTTAGATGTTATAATTGGCCAAATTAGTGGCTTAAACACCTTTCAAAGATGGTTGGAAAACAATATCATTTCTTGTTCATGACATCAATATGCCAATCGTCGAGGCACTTTATGGTTGTTCTTTACATTCTAAATACCTTATAGTACTTGGCTATCTCTTTTTTCCAAAGCTATGAAGATTGTTCAAAAATTATCTAGATTTTGTCGCGCAAAATTTTATTTTTGAAACAATCAGGCAAAGTTTGGTATCATTTGCTCAACAAATTCAATCCACATTTGACTGTAAATTTGTTATACTTCTTTAACAGAGTGTGTACATTTGCCAGGATAATACTACGGAATTGAGTATCTGGCAAAGTAGCAATAACAATTTACATAGGTGCCGTATTTGGTCTTCTGTATGTATTTTTTATCCTCAAACAGTTCAAAACTTAACTTTTATAATATTAAAGAAAAACAATTAAGAATGCATTGTGTCACAGTTTGAAGTATTTTGAATGTCCCATTCCAATAGCTTTTATTTGATCAATTTTATCATTTTACAAATTATGAAAGCACAGCTTAAAGACAGGAAAATTAAAGTCTTCCCTTGTCCATTTATAAAGAGCTTTGACAAGCTACATAATAGGCCTAACCAGGATAAAAATTTGAATAACCCTCTTAAATACTGTTTTATTGAGGATCTACAACTTTTAGAATTCCAAAACTTGTGATGGTTACCCATCACAAAATATATTGAAAGCCTGAGTGAGTGTGACAGATTTCCGTTACTGTCCTTAACATGCAGGACTATATATATAGATTAACATGTCCTTTAAAGCTGCTCTTTCACAGATTGGGAAAATGTGATTTTTTGAAAATTTTCGTAAAATCAATCGGAGGTAACGATCTCATCATGTTGAAGCATGTTGTAAAATAATAAGATTTAATCCGGGAATGTATGGAAAAAAGAACGATATTCCTAAATTTAGCGAAATTCGTTCTGAAAAATAAAGCAACTACTAACACCTAAAAATAATTCTTCAATTTCAAGCCAACTATTTATGATTGTGCAGTCCTCATGTTTTGTCTTATTCAATCAAAAGTATTTGACAGTTGGAAAGTTCATATCAATACAAGCAAAAATGAATGATTATTCATGGAAAAGTACCATTTAAAAATTTATAGACTGGGAATTAATAGACTGGATCCATTACTGACCTTGCCGGTTCAAAAAAATAAGCTACAAAATTATTGAAATATGTTGTTTTTAGTGCCAGTGCCCTTAGGCCATTCTTAATCATCTAAAAATACACACCTTTCCAAATCTAATAACAATTTTTGTATTTTTTATATGTAAAACTGTGAAAGAGCACCTTTAATATCACAGAGACTGCCGTTTGTCATGATGAAGCGAGATCAAAATTTCCCCATAAAGGAGCATTTCATAAAACTTTACTTACATCACTTTTGCCTTTCATCTAGCCTATCATAGGTTGTGAAGTATTGTATTGACCTGTGTAGGTACAGTACGGAACATCGGGAATTTGACAATCATTTCAATCACAATCCGATCATTCACGGGCAATCACGTTCAATCAGCGTTCAGCGTTCAATCAGCGTTCAATCACAATTTTACAATCAGCGTTCAATCAGAATCGTTACAAAGCGTTCAATCAGAACCGTTCACTCATTCCGATCGGTTACATGATAAGAAACCGTTCAATCAGTTTTAACGAAATTATTTTCGTTTGATTAAAAATAATTCATTTTGTTGATAGAATAGATAAATAAAAAAGCAAATTCACAATTTTCTCGAAATAAATAGCTCTAGCGAGTTTCGGAAACATCCAGGCAAATCAAAGGCGAGACGACGAGTACTTGCGAGTGTCGTTTCCTATTCCAGTTCGATCCAAATACCGTTTTCGCCTCAGTGCCAGTTCGTACCTATTCCGCCAGTAGAGAATGAAAGGATGAACAGCCGAGAGATTTTCCTTACTTTCTTTAAACAATTTATCTCCTCAGTGGCCGGCTTTACCGGGGCCAAAATGCTTTATTAAAGGCAAGAACATTGTTACCCTTATGAAATATTACTTAATGAAAGTGCTTTCAATTCACTGGTAAGCCAATCCCATCCATGTTACTCTCCAATATTTCATTGATTAGGACATGCTCACCAGCCACGACATGCATCTCATTTTCATACGGCGGATTCATGGAGACTGTAATATAGACTGGTAAACGTGTCCCATCTACGCTACCCTCCGATCGATAGATTGAGGCAGGCTCGCCAGTCAAATCGTAATGTAGGTTTTACTCTACAGTTGGGTCTTCAAAGTTAACCACAAGTTGATTAAATTTCCCGAGGAAAATGAATGATAAGACTCGCGATAGGGGCTACTTTAGATCCACAACTGCAGTCTAGGGGGAGACTGGGTAATTGTGGGGCTGCATTTTTTAAGAAAAGGTTTCGGTCAACTTGTATCGAAACTTCTTACATTTAACTATTGAGTCCTATGCCGATGGTACGAGCACCTAATTATTGACTCTTGATATTACTGTATTTTACTAGTGAATACAGTAAGAAGAATCTGGAAATTGAAAATTGAATGACCTTAGAATGAAATTGAATGAGTGTGATGAGCAAAATTAGATTGATTTTCAAGGGAGGTAAAACAAAATCGACAATAAATTAGTGCCAATCGATTACCTCCCGTTAAAAGATCTACCAACTTTTCTGGATTTGTGTCTTTACAGACAAATCAGACCCTTTAAAAACCAACGACAGCCTTAAAAAATCATACAATTATTTTATTGGAATGCTGATTATTTTGCACAGATTCAAAGTATTTTTTTTTAATGATTTTGGAACATTTTAAATTGATTGGAGTGAGTGTTAGGAATGAAATATTTGAGCACTAGGCAAGGGATTTCGATTGGTTTTGATCTAGATGAATATCAATTTCACAATGTGATTTGCCGTTACACAAGACCTTTTCTGAACCATCAGCTGGGAGAAGAAAGTCAAAATTGATGTATGCCACCATCAGTGATTGGGCCTGGGACCCAACAATTCGTGTGTTAGAAAGGGGGTTAACACTGCTTTTAACAATCTGAGAGTCTTTTCAGCTTTTCAAGCACTACCATTAGATCCCTTCCTAGCCTCTAGCAGCTATCCCACATAGGTTTATGATTATTAATCCACAGGGGCTAAGCCTAGCAGTAACGCAGGGCTGTCAAACATGGGGTAGCGAGTTAGAACCCCGGCTCAGCCAAGTTTCATCCGTCAATATTAATTAAATTAGAGTCAACGGCTAATGATATTTTACTTACGATAAAATGTAGCACGCTAGTGGCTCACAAGAAATGTTGAGGTTTTACTGGTGTGAGAAAGGATATGAGTTGGTGCACTGGCCAACTTAATATATAACTGCACTAATTTTGAAAGCGGTATTAAACCTCATGCAAACAAAACATATCAACCCATTCTGGGGAACAACTTGTAGGAAAGGACGTTGGCTCTAGGAGCAAATGAATTGGTGTCGGATACACTACCACAGCAGTTACCCAAATACATCCGCCTATATAGTTGTGATGACAATATATTTCACATATCCTTGAGTCACATACAACACATGCTAAATATGGCCATGATTTGTATAGAGGTAGTGGACCCTTAATAGTTCCTCCACATATCCGAACTCATGATCTTTCACAATGTTTACAGAGGTTTCATAATTAAAATCATTAGGAAACCTCAGTTAATACTGTTACAGTTCATTACTCTCAAAATGTTGTGTATCTATCACGGGTGTACTACCTTAATCCAATTCAATCTGAACCTGGAAATTCCTATTTTGACAGGAGATATAGGCAAGGATCATCCTGAACATATGTGCAGTCTGATCTTAGTCTACACCATCTTTTTAACTAAGAACTGTGTTGAGACTAAATTTTCAAGACAAAATTTGTTGGATGATTTTTCTTTCAGAGACATTCAGCTCTTTGCCTTAGAGCTAGTGTAATTTAGCCTGGATTTATACTTAGCATAAGAAGGGTAATGGCCATTGGCATTGATGAGCTATTTCCCATGTGCGGATCCAGTGGGGACAAAAAAATTACATTGAAATACATTTACCGGTATACAAATATATCATCAGCGGGTGACCAAAATGCTACCTCATTTGAGGTTTAGCTTAAGGTAGTGCAACCGTAATAGTTCCGCAGCATTTTGGAACTCATAATCTTTCACAATGTTAACCGAGGTTTCCTAATGAAAATCATTAGGAAACCTCGGTTAACATTGTTAAAAGATCATTACTTCCGAGACATTGCGGATCTTTTACAGGTCCACTACCTTAAATGTTTTGCTCACCAACTGATAAATTGATTGATAGACAACTACGTTTGTGCTGCTCTCATGGAAAACAAAAGCACCACATGTGGGTGCCTATGCTTGGCTGTTGGTGAAAAAAATTGTCAAAACAGGGGCACAATTTGCAAAATATGCATCTAGATTTATACATCTTGGCAGTAGAGTTGGTTCTTTGGTTAGAGAAAATATGAGACAAGTTTCAATTCAATACCTTTAGGAATACCATAGATATCACAAAATGTCAAAGGTCATGCAAGACGACAACCAAGGCTATAGCAACTACTTCACTAAAAATTCAGGATCAGCACATGTATTTCTTGTTGTAGAAATGTTAAAAACAAAAGGATTTGAACCTTTTATTGGACCAAATATTTACAAAATGCATAATAGAGTGTAATTACATTTATTTAATTCTATAAACAAGACATACCAAACAAAAATCCCTAAAAAAATCTGTATATGAACTGTTCAATTAATACATAAACTGTTTTTAATAACTGCCTATCTGATTCTTTATTCTCTTAAGTAGCACCTTCCTTTCCATATCAATGAGTCATTCTACCCTACTATAAAGTCAAATTGTGAATAGCAGGAAGTGAAGTCTCAGAGTTTAAACTAAACTCAAACTTTTTCATTTGATTAATTTGTTACAGATAAAATTCAATTTCAGAGTGAAACAACAGTAGCTAAGTACAATTAAACTTGTTAATTTTGTCTCTTGTCCAATGATAAATTCAATCAATAGTTGAAAAAAAGCATTTGATAAAACAATAATGATCAAGCAAAGAGGTGCGTTTTATAGATTAAGATTTTGAAGATATCTTAAGATTTTTAATTGGAATATCCCGAGCAATTCAGTTGAAATTCTACATAGCAGTCAGAGATATTCCGATTAAAAAATTAAAATAAATCTTAAAATTCTTCAACCTAAAAAAACACACCTCAGGTCATTTGAAATTCAATTTTAAAGATAAGTAATATGGCTTTTCTGTATTTAGAATTCTACTAAAAATGTTACCATCTTGCTCAGTCAATGCAGAGTGTTTAGTCCAACATGGATCAATATTTTGCCAGATCAGTATTGGTTTGAAGGTAGTGGACCCGTAATAGTTTCACAACACTTCAAAGCAATGAATTTTAACAATGTTAACCGAGGTTTCCAAATGATTATCATTTGCAGGTGTAATTTTTACTGAGAAACTGGGGCTGAATATCGGCCCCTTCCCCTCGACGATTTTTCCCCCAAAATGGACCTTTTCCCCTCCCAAACAAATTTCCCCACCCTAACAAGGTTTTCCCCGGATAATGTTTATGTTATAAATCGAAGATAGTGGATAATTTGCTTTTAAAATGCATTTACGGTTCCATTTTTAGTCATAAAACAGCATCATACATCTTTCATTAGGGGCAAAAATGTAAACATTTCGGAATTTCCTAGACATCATTTGGCTCCACTCTGTCGATTCTGTATCAATATTCACCAAATCCGAAACCCTCTGCCATTACAAAATACGCCAAACATTGCTCTGCCTCAGACTTTTACGTGATGCCCTTTTATTATGATTCTGCTCAGTTTTTACACAAGGAACCCTATTTAGATAGTGGACTCGTAAAAGTTCCGCAACATTTCAGGAGGCATGAACTTTAACAAGTTAAACCAAGGTTTCCTAATGATTTCATTTGGAAACTAGGTTAACATTATGAAATATTATGAGTCACAAACAAAATAGATTGACCACTTTTAGTCGAATTGTAAAATATTTGAGGTAAATTATGTGAGAGATAATAACTAGAGCTAATTCTAGCATTCACTTTGGATAAAACAGTGTATCTCACTCAGTGTCATTGTGGTAAAGGAACTTGATTCTTGACCTGGAAGTTAGTGGTTCAAGCCCAAATGTCATCAAGGTGTTAATAAATTGGCACTTAGTAGCCAGCCCCAGTTCACCCAGCTTTTTGTCACAATCTGAAATAAATGTATCTGGCACCCTAACCAATGACTAACAGTTTTCATTCAGCACAGACACACACTTGCCAGTAATATCCGAAAGGGGAAATAGGCAGTAGATAGATAGGGAACCAGCCAAACCGGCTCCTCGTCAAACCAGTCCCATGGTCAAACAGGCCCCAATACGGTCATACCGGCCCCAAAAAATAGTCAAACCGACCCCATATCAGACAAACCGGGCCTTATTTTATTTCAAACGTTGCTTATATATGCATTTTCCTTTAATTTTTGAACTATTGACTGTAATGCGATAGATAAATAGTGACAAATATATCTACTGATAGAAAGTGTATGTTCCTCTTTTGCTTAAGCTACTGACACATAAACACTCTGTTTGCTTTGGTGAGGCATCACTGATGACTTAATGTAGAATAGTTGATGAAATTGATGACAAATTTCTGATAAGTTGACATCTAATTCATTCTTTCGATGCAATGCCCTGTGAATGGACCGGGCTAGGTCTAATCATCTGGTTGGCTCGGGTTTCCTTTTTTTTACATCACAGACACAGAGTTTTATATTCTTTTCTGACCTGTTTACTTCATTTTGGAATCAGCCACTATCGTTGGCGACCCGACTAGTCAACGGCATCTAGTAGGCTTAATGACCACATGCAGTAAAGTCACCAGGTCGAAAGGTTCGAGGTCCGAAAAAGTGACATCATATTCAACTGTCGATTTCTTTGGCGATCCTAGTATTCTTAAATAAGATCAATGTCCAGTCTTAACGAAGCTTATTCTAACTCCAGCCAATTGTTTTCAAGATTAAAATCTGGAAATATGAGAATTTTTCCAAAAAGTTTTTTTTTTAATTAGAGTTCAGTTGCGTGTGTAAATGGCGGCTTTTTATTCAAGGGAAATAATCTTTACAACATGATAGTAGGTAATTTGCTGTGGACCCCTGCGGATAAATTAAAAAAATATGCTTGGAAAAATATAATTTTCATATTTCGTTTAATTTCTTTCGTTATTTATGTTTTTAATTGAATGATTGAACGCAGCGTTCAATTTGATTGAACGGTCGGATTTAGCATAGAAAGCGTTCAATCCAATCAGAAGAAAAAACGTTCAGCGGGCAATCACGATCATTCATAAACGTTCAATCACCGCTCAGCGTTCAATCACGTCCCAATCGGATTGTCAAATTCCTGATGTTCCGTACTGTATTCCAGAGGACAAGTTAGACCAAAGATTGGAAACCTAGATCAGGCTGGTTATTAAAGAGTGGTTTGATCAGGATTTACAACATTTGCTTTTCATTTATAGGCCTTGTTTGGACGCATTATCTCGTAAAGTTGTCTTTCTTTTGGGTGTACTTAATCAAAGGGATAATACTGTAGGAAGTATAACATAGAGCTACAGTTAGATTGAGGGGTTTTTTTTTTTGGGGGGGGGGGGGGATATCTCATTATTCCTTACTTAAAGTCTTAAACCCTATGTTGTTGGTACTCATTTGAAACCTTCAAATGAGTACCCACATCATAGGGGTTTGTTGTGAAATGAAGATTTGAGACTGGCTTTACTCCCTTTTATCTGGAACCCTGAAAAGCTATCCCAAACAGCCTCTTTTTGTATGACGGGACAAAGTTACCAATAAATATTTTCAGAAAATTAATTTGTTCTAGGAATATTTTCTGTCTATGTGTCATATATCAAGTTCCTTCGATTGTATTGTGAAGTTAAATCTTTACCATCAAGACTTTTACATTTACTGAAGACAGTTCCTTGAATTCAACCTTTAGCAGTTATTAGATAAATCTGTATTCTTCAAAGCTTTTCAATTAACCCTTTGCTGTTTAATCCCTTCTTTTTACGTGCTTATGATTTTATGATTGAGAAAACATTATGAAAAAAGAAGAAATCGCTTCTGACCTACTGAATGGTTATTTTTCATATTAAATCCACTTTAAATTTTCATCTGCAAAACCTTTGAATTTGGACAGGTCCAAAATTTTGTAAAACAGGACACTGTTAAGATTATCATGAAAAAATGGTAGTAGATTATCATTTGATAAACTCACCGCATATTCAGTGAAATTACCAAAAACTTCTACATGTACCCAGCTTTCGTTCATTTTATGTGATGCTTCTGGCAATGAGTACCAACAATGAAGGATTTTTGCAAGTTTTATTGAAATATTTTGCTATGAAATACTAAACATTCTTGGCCCAAGTTTATAAAACTTTTAGCATTCTCAACTGAAAATTTTCTCAAATTTAGAATTTAAATAAATGTATGAACAAAAAAGATAATACCGTATTTCTCCTAATAAACGCTCCGGGAGCTATACATAGCATGGTCGGGAGTTTTTATTTAGTATGCATTTTCTGACTGAAATAATTGAAAATGATGTCATTTAGGCCTTTTTCCCTTTAATTTGAAGTGTATTTCCTCTAAACAATCATAAAAAAATGATTGTTTAGAGAAAGTTCATCTCTAATTAGAGAAGAAGTCTCAAACAATTTCTAGAATTGGGGTATTTGAAATGGCTTTTCTTGGAAAAAATCTAGGGGTGCTACTATAAGGGGGTGCGCTATTATTAGAGGAAATACGGTATATAAATTGTCATAAGAAACAACTTATTAACATAAGCTTTTAAGTTCATACATTTATATTAGTATTCCAACAGAATTAAAACTTATCGGTAAGTCTCTTAGCCTACATTTCAGGCCCTGTTTTTAGAAGTTTTTGTAACAAGGTAGATAATTAAACTGACCCCTTCAGAAGATAAATGGGTTAACTCCTCTTAGAAGCACTTTGAGAATCTAGACATGATTCTATTGTATATATTTTCAATAATGTACCTCTATTTAATGGACAGCTACCAGTCTTTGGTAAGACTTAAGTTTTAAGTTTGAAAAAATTTTCAATTGAGTATGAGAATGTTTTATATAACTTCTGTCCTGAATCTCTTAAACTGTCCTACCATTTGAACCCACCATACTCACTTCAACTACAGTCGATATTGCTCAAGCAACCTCATCTATTAAGCGACCAATTCTATTTAGCGACCATCATAAAAAGGTCCTTCACTGTAAGCAAAATCTCCAAAAAAGAGGACATTCTTAACAAAAGATTTGTTTAAATTGAATCTTATGATGTTGGAGCCCTGATGATTAGAATCGTCTCAAATAAGACGATTCTAATGGGTTCGAACATCATAGTATTCAATAAGACTTGACCAAAAATCTATAAATGCTATCAAAATGAACACTCACATTTATCATGATATTTTGTATTAAGCGACCATTCCCATAAACAACCCCTCTTTAGTGGTCCCCTTAGTTGTCCCTTAACAAAAGTTTTACCGTTTTTAGACGGTTTCCAGAACAAGATCACTTACAAATCTTATCCCTTTACTGTTTAATCCCTGCTTTTTACGTGCCTGTGATTTTATAATTGAGAAAACATTGTGAAAAAAGAAGAAATTGCTTCTGACAAGCAATTTCTTCTTTTTCCACACTATTTTTTACCCTACTGAATGGTTATTTTTCAAATTAAATCCACTTTAAGTTTTCGTCTGCAAAACCTTTGAATTTGGACAAGTCCAAAATTTTGTAAAACAGGAAAGGGTTAAAGAATTCAGGATATTTCCTGGTAAAACCTTTTGCTGGAGAACATGGTATGGTACATAAGAAGCTATAAAGCCTTTAATGATAGGGCTGTCGGAGCGTCTGTATTCCCCCCATCATTATGTGCTAAATTACAGTTTTGTTGCATAGTATCAAACATTCCCTAGACATTCAGGAATCCTAAAGGTTCAAATCAAATAAGTTACGGGAAAATCATCAGTGTAATTCTAAAACCTAGTAGCTACAGCTTAATTAAAGCTGTAGTTGTGAGGTTTTAGAACTCGTATATCAGAAATTCTGATTCACATGCAGTTCAACTAACTCCGATACAGTCACAACAATGCCATACCAACTCTGAACCTATCGGAGTTATTTTTCACCTCGCAGGGCATTGCTTAGCCATGTCCTATTTTGGCAAGTTTACTTTTCAAAATGTTCGGTTATTTCAAAGATCAGTCTGCAATTATCTATAAAGCATGTAAAAAACTTTATCCTAGACCACTCACTTACCTCAATAACTTTAAACGTATTGACCCATTACTAAATAGGCAGCTCGGCCCTACCAGGGAATAATCATGCATTTTCAATCACAATCCAGCGTTTTTTCTAAGGGTTTTGGGAAATGGTCCAAAACTAGGCATATTAGGAATACAAAAAAATGTGAAAAATCTTATATAGTGGTTTTGGCCAAATCTTATAGTTATAGTGTATAATTCGCTACCAGAATAAAGTTTTCTTTGTCTCGTAAGGTATTAAAATCAAAATTAAACTAAGAGACAACATGCTTGATTCTAAATTTTTACTTTAAGAGTTTGGAAAGGTCCATGACCTCTAAGTTAATTGAGATTTTTTTTACAATTTTGGGAAAAATGTCACTCTTTGGCTTTTGGAACGGGTCCTTTTTAGGGTACAAGTCAAAGAAGGAGAAAAAACGCTGCAATCAATATCATCAATATTCAATATACATGTATTTCCTTTACATGATCAATAACATTGTCCGAACCATCTACTAAAATGGTTTAAGTTAACACAGTTAAAACTGGTATCTATTCCAATCTCATAATTTCCACCGACTTTAAAAACTTCTAAATCTCTTTTCTGCTTCCTACTGAATCACAACTACTTTCATCAAAATTATGGTTTTTACTAGGTCCCGCAAACAAAACTTAGTTCTCCAAAAAACATAGAGGACACTCTGATATCATAAAAGGTCTTAACCCTTTCCTGTTTTACAAAATTTTGGACCTGTCCAAATTCAAAGGTTTTGCAGACGAAAATTTAAAGTGGATTGAATTTGAAAAAATAACCATTCAGTAGGGTAGAAAATAGTGCGGAAAAAGAAGAAATTGCTTGTCAGAATCAATTTCTTCCTTCTTTCACAATATTTTCTCAATCATAAAATCACAGACACATGAAAAGCAGGGATTAAACAGGAAAGGGTTAAAGCAGAAAAAAATGTCTATGTTTATACCTTTCAAATCTGCAGACATAGCTTGATATAACAATCTTTGCCTATTCAAAGAAATCTTACAATAACTCTACAGATTGTTGGGTTACATGTCAAGGAAAAGATCCAGTAAATTGAATATGTAAATGTCAAAGACTAGCTTGTCAAAGACTGCTTGTCTGACATGCTGACAGGAAATGAATTCTGTGTCCTTTCTCCCCAGTAAACTGTGCCTTCTCAATGTCATATGAGACGAGTTAAAGTTGTCTATGCACCATGAATATCACACCAATGATATTTAACAAATTATCAATATTGCCACAACACAATCAATAATATTGTCAAATATTATTGATTTTGTGATGGAAATTTTGAGAATTTATTCTACAAATAGATAAATGAATAGATTCAAACTAATTGACCTTTTACACACAGCAAACTGTACCCTCTCAATGTCATACCCCATTAATATTACGGCAATAATATTTAATAAATTACAAATATTACCAAAACACTACCAATAATACTGACTATCTACAGGATTGGTTTTGTGATGGAAATTTCTAGAATTTATTCTATAAATAGATAAATAGATAGATTCAAACGAGTTGACCTTTCACCAGCCAAACTGTACCCTCTCAATGTCATACACCATTAATATTATGGCAATTATATTCAATGAATTATCAATATTACCAAAATTGTGACCTGGAAGGTGAACACAAGGATTTTCATGGATTTGACCTAGTGACCTAGTTTTTTTATCCTTCAAGACAAAATGTAGAAGGTTAGTAGTTTTATGGTCTATCATTCTGACTTAGTATAGAGGCATTTGAACCAAAATTGTGACCAGTGTTTAAAGTGCACACAAGTTATTTTCAAAATTTAACCCTGTGACCTAGTTTTAACTCAATATGACCCTAATTCAAACTTGTCCAAAATCTGATTAAAAAATACATTCAGACCAAGTTTCAAGACATTTAATTCAAAATTGTGACCTCTAAAGTGCACACAAGGATTCTTTAAGTTTAGACCTAATGACCTAGTTTTTGCCCCAACAGGACCATATATCACCTTGTTTGAGATCTCTTTGGGGAAAATTATTCTGACCAAATTTTCAAAATAATCCAGTTAAAAATGCCACCCTTAAAAAGCACAAAAAATGTTGACTAATATGACAGACAATATACCCTGGACAGCAGACACAGCTTGATTATGATGGCTCACCACAAGCAATTTGTGAGCAAAAAAAGAATGTTCAAAATAAGCTTACCAATGGAATCCCACAAAATCTGTCTTTAAAATGTCTTTATCTTTGTGGGCCAAAAAAGAATGTTAAAAATAAGCTTACCAACTGAATCCCACAAAATCTGTTCTGTCTTTAAAATGACTTAAGATGAAAATAATAATAATTAATATTCATGCAATAACAAATACACTATATACCTTTATAATTCTTTTTCTATAAGATATAAGTAAACTTCCTGAAACAAGATACAAAACATTTGTGACCAATCACGTGAAAAGAGACCTTCTGGGTTGTGCATAAAGTGTCGAACCTAGTCAGACTGCGCGGATTGCGCAGACTGACTAGGGTTGAAACTTTTTGCACCATGCTTATTTTCTGAATCTATAATGATCAATCTACCTTCAGGTGAAAGAATTTTTGAAAAACAACTTCTGGTGAATCAATGCTGAATTAAATCTTTTTTCCAAGATTCGTTTTACAGAATTCCTGGATGGTCCCTTTTCGCGTGATGGGTCACATATATTACCAATATTGTACAGTAGAATTTACGAATTTTGGCTACTGGATCTTTTATATACATTGGATTTTAAGTCAGAATGTTTACACCAATAATGTCTCACATCCTTTTTTTGTGGGTATTCATTTGAATACGATCTATTTGCTCACTTCCATGGCTCAGCACAAAAGAGTTGTAACTGCCTATATGTTTATGGGCAGTTACAACTGTTTCGCACTGAGCCATTGACTTGTTACAGGGCTGAAACACAAACATCTAGACTACCCCATTTCATTATCTGGCCGCCACCATAGCGCAGTTGGTTAAGCATAAGACTTCCAATCTGGAAGTCGTGGGTTCGATCCTCAGTGGCGGCAAATATCCTTTCCGACGTTTGTCTCTCATCAATGGGTAGATAATCGTAAACCTACGTGAGATAGCAGTCGGAGGGTAGGAAAGGGTGTAATGGATATAGTACAGGTGAAAAAAATATCAGGAATTCATTGTTAGGTGCTCCGTCCGCCACGATATAACTGCCAAATTGTTGAAAGCGGCATAATACCCATTCAAACAAACAAACAAACCAGTTCATTACCAAGGCTGACAAACAAATTCATTGTCTTTTGGGTGATAAGTTGAACCAAGTCCCCAAGTGTCAGGGCTTAACCCTTGTCATGCTGAACCTGGGATATTCCTGCCTTTGCAGGAGCTATAGACAAATATCAGCCTGCACATATGTGCAGTCTGATCTTTGTCTATACCACCTGTTTTTGCTTTTTTGAATTCATAAAAGCTGAAAAATTTCATTTTCAAAATGATTACCTACTTGCAATTAATTCATCCAAAGCCTTTGATTTTGTTGCAATTTTGCAGAATTTTTTATTCAGCATGACAAGAGTTTACATTGAGCATCTAAATCCTTGTCATGCTGAAAATGAAATATTCCTGTTTTGGCAAGAGATATATGCACATAGGTTGTGGCAAAAGTCAACGTTATTTTTGATCCACCCTGGTATGTAGAATTCCTTAACTTATCTTTTATAATCTTATATAGACCTCTAGCTTACGCTTATTACATTAACGTGGTGGAACCGTAATAGTTCCGCGACATTTTGACACTCATGAACTTTCACAATGTTGACCGAGGTTTCCTAATGGAAATCATCAGGAAACCTTGGTTAACACTGTTTAAGTTCATTACTTCCAAAATGTTGGGGATCAAAAACAGGTCCACTACCTTAACCCTTTGCTGTTTAATCCCTGCTTTTTTTCTGGCCCGTGATTTTATGATAGAGAAAACATTGTGAAAAAGAAGAAATTGCTTCTGACAAGCCATTTCTTCTTTTTCCACACTATTTTCTACCCTACTGAATGGTTATTTTTCAAATTAAATCCACTTTACTTTAAATTTTTGTCTGCTAAACCTTTGAATTTGGACAGGTCCAAAATTTTGTAAAACAGGAAAGGGTTAAATATCAATGACAAAGACCTCAACCTCTGCCTGACTAATCAAGTGAAAGCCAGATCAGGGGGCAGGTGTGAAGCCGGACCGTTCCAATTTGGTCTGATTGAGAGGTTTGCTTAAGAGACTGTGAAACAAGGACATCAATAATTCAGGGTTTTAGACACAAATAGACCGCTGGTTAAATGTCATCCAATTCTTACTCTTACAAGTCTTGCTAATTTCCTTTCACTTGAAGCTTACTGTGAAATTCTTCGAATGTATTTGACGTTAACCCTATCCTGCTGAATCCAAAGGTTGTTTCAAACTAATTGCTCATTTTCAGGACATTTCAACCAGTCTGCTCAAAATTTCCTACATTGATATTTGACTTTCTAAAGTTTAACAACCTCAATTTATGAATTTCTGGATCAACCATGGCTTTAGTCTGACATTAACAAAATAGGGTCTACAGGACTCAATTTTTGGACTCTGAGGTGTCCTTTATCAAATTATGGGAGTCGCTGCTTTAGGTGTAGACTATTTTGTTTACTGGCTATAATCTTTTATTTTAAATTCTGGTTAGATGTAAAAAAATTGATGGAAGTACATTAATATTCAGGGCTCAACTTCCGAAAGAATTGAAGCCTGTAAAAATCAGGCTTCAATTCTTTCAGAAGTTGATCCCAAGAGAGTCCATGGAACTAACAATACATAGTTTTGAGGATCACATGCAGGCTGCAGCTACTTATTTTTCATCTTAGAAGCGCAAAACCCGTGTCCTTTAAAAACCCTGATCAACCCTCATATGTGAAGTCTGCTCATAGTCGTCTGCACCTGATTTTTCCTCTTTTCAACCAGAACAGATTGAACAATATTATATACTCTTCAAAAAAAAGTTCTTTGACATTTGATCTAAATGCATATTATAAATTCGACATAAATATCTATATGCAAGAGCAAAGTCAATCAATGAAGGAGACGCCAATGAATCTTCACACTGTATTAAAACAAAATTACTTTTTTGGTCAAAGATTTGTAACAGAGACGTTCATTAAGGACGTTACGTCGCACATGTCTTATAGTGGCAAACTTGACCTCTCTTATCTGGTTCCAGACTTTCTTTCCAAAGATCCTACTTAGACTGGAGACCTAAGTATTCGTTGACATAGGAGTTAGATTGGAAAATCCAAAATATCGTTACGTCATTCGACGTCCTGGACGACCGTTGTCATCCAGCATCAGACTGATCTTGCTCTATACATGTTATAATGGTGCCAGAGGTACAAAATAGTTTGTACGGAAACAACAAAGTCATTTGCAAAGGCTTGTCTTATAGTGCCTGCTTTGTGGCGATCAAAAACTTTATGACGTTGCTACTCCGTTCGCTTGACATCTTTTCATTAAAGGTGTGTGCCTAGATGTTCAATTTCAAAAGCAATCAAATAGTGGCATTTCATCCACAACATAATGGAGAGCTATCAGGACTGTTCAGTTAATTCGGAAATGCACGTGCTGAAAGAGAATTCAGATTTTACGTTATTTAACGTTGACGTCTATATCGAGAAACGTTGTCGAGTCATTTATCACAATTACATGTGATATTCTTACATCCTTAATACTGTTCACAAATCAATCAAAATTTAACGAAGTTTTTACATGAACTCAGAAAAATCGTATGTTTTATCAGTGTCAAAAAACTTTTTTTGTAGAGTATATTATATTCAATTCTGAATCACAATAAGTGCATCCAGTATTTACAGGACTTTGATTAAAATACAATTTTACCAAGGTTTTTATTCAATATGACAAGGGTTAGGTATAAAGCAGATAGTGTATGTTTAGATCAAACTGCATGTCTCTGCAAGCCAATAATTTTGGTCTATGAAATATATAGACTGGATCCCTTACTGATCTTGCCGCTTCAAAAAAATAAGATACGAAATTATTAAGAAATATGTTGTTTTTAGGGCCAACGCCTTTGGGTCATTCTTAATAGTCTAAAAATATGCACATTTCCAAATCTAAGTACAAGTTTTGTATTTTTTCAATGAAAAACTGTGAAAGAGCAGCTTCGATAGAGAAAGAGAGAGAGAGAGGGGCTAAGTAGTTTAAACCCACTGCTACCCAATTTACAGCTGGGTGAACTGGGGCTGGCTGTCAGTGTTTTGCCCATAAATACATCCTGGCAACAGTGGAGCTCAAACCACTGTCCTCAAGGTCATCGGTCGAGTGCATTTACCACTAGGCCACCAAGTCAGGGTTTATCTAAGGGTTAACAACTAATTTATATAAATCAAAACTGATTGAAAACCTATATAATGCCTATTATCTCACTATCTCACCTTATGAGAGAGATATGAAATATCTTACATAAATTTCTCTTTTTTTTAATGCTTATATAACCAAAATATGCTAAACATCACATTTTATTATACCTTTCTTTGAATTAGTTTTTCTTTAACCTTTTTTCTGGTGAATGTTTTAACTGTAATCTCTTTCATAAATACTGTAATTTAATTAGTGTTAAGCCAATATTTTCATAAGTCTCTAACAGACAACTAAAATATCCTCAAGCTGTAGTTACAGCATCTTGTGTAGTTGTAATCACTAGTGATCGGTAGATAAATGAATTATAATCGATAATCAGTTGGTTTCGGCTTCTGATTGTGATAATCGACTAAGAATTTTCATAATAGTTTATTCAGGTCCTAACAAATAAATGAAAGCCATTATATTTTGTTTACGGAACTGACATTAGTTTGATGGCTCAACATGAAACAGATGTAACTGCCTATATGTTTATAGGCAGTTACAACTGTTTCATGCTGAGCCATGGAGTTTATAAGAAAAATCTTCTGGATAGGCCTTTAGATCATGAGTGTTAACTAAACTTTCAGATTCTATTCTTCAAAGAAATGAAACTTGGACTTCTGTAATAATTTCTAAGAAAACAATTGTACAATCGATCATTAGTTGATTTACTCTTCCAACTAACCAAAGATTATCGATTGAGATTTGAAACCGATTGCCCAACACTAAGAGGGGCATCAGTGCCTGAATCTCTCCACAGACCTGACTAATTCATTTTATCTTCCTATCATCATTTGAAATTCAACCAGAAATAAGACCTGAAAATAACATAATAATTAATCAAAATATTTCTAGAAATCTAATAGAAGGTCAAATGAGGTTCACTCTTGTAAAATTTGGTTCAATCGTAACTTCAAAAAATGTCATACAAAGGAATTGGCTCCTCTTATAAAAGCTAAATGATCAAGCTTTAAATTAACAATTTTTGAAGGTCAATTCTAATAAGTCTTATCATCCAACCATCATTTTTGCATAGTTTTGGGCTGCTCTCAAGGAATAAGAAATAATAGAAAAGGTTAATAACCAAACGCAGATAATTTGGACATTGTAAACAGGGATGCAGGAAAACGCATTTTCTCCACTTGTCCAAGATACAAGATACAAGATATTTTATTGGCAATTTAGGCCACCGGCCCATTATACAAAACATAGTTGTTAGCTACATATAAGAGTGATGATAATAATACTACATGTAAAACGTTATACAAGATCATATATTTTCAAAATGCAAATGTATTAAACTACAGACATGAATTCATTTCGAGCTTTTAGTGCGCTATCAATAAATTTAGCTATTTTTAGAACATCAGATTCTCTCGAGGAATTTAAGATTCTGTAAAAAGAGTCTGTTGTTCTGTTATCGAGCCATTGTTTAGAAAAATATACAATTCTTAGATTTTCGTATTGTTGGCATTGGAAAAAGAAGTGAAATTCGTCCTCCAGAATAAATATGTTTTTACTGGCACAAAATTGGCAAAAACGCTCCTGTTTTGGTACAGATAAGTGTCTACCTTTTTCAATCATTAATTCGTGGTTTGAACACCGAAAATTGCCATATATTCTACGTAAATTTGAAGGTAGAAAATTGTTTAAATAAAGTTCTGGGACCAGCAATGATTTAAAATGTTTATAGTGATCTGATTTGCCTGCACTAGCAACATTAGCAAACCACTGTTGGACATAACAATCTCGTATACGTGTTTGAAAGTCTTAAGAAAAGTTTCATCATTGCCAACGTCATGTGAAATCCACACATATTGTCCCTGGACAAATAAAAGCTGATTTTCTTCTTGTCCAGGATCTAAATGAACATGTCAAAAAAAATCAAAATAGATTTAAACAAGAGGCCCAAGAGGGCCTGTATCGCTCCACTGGCTTTAAAATCTTTAGACTTTCATGATAATAAAGCTTACTTTAAATGAATACATTAACACTCCAAAATCTCCTAAGACCTATTTAGTAATGATTAAATGGTTCTGGTCCATATTGCACCAAAATACTCAATCACAATGAACCTGCAACCCTTGACCAATCTTATTAAAACATATGTTCAGAAGATGTCGTTCAAAGATTTCGGGCTCAAAATAGGCCCCACCTGACATGCCCATATTTAAGGACCAAACAAAATTTCTTGAACAATTTAAGTAAATAGTCACCCAAGAAACATTCTGGTAAAGTTTCATTGAAATTGGCTGAGTGGTTCCGGAAGAGATATCGTTCAAAGATTTTGGCCTCAATATAAGCCCCGCCCTACCACGCCCAAATTTATAGGCCTATCAAAATTTAGCAAATAATTTTTGAAAAGGGACACTCAAGGAACATTCTGATAGGGTTTCATTGAAAATAGCCAAGTGGTTCAGGAGAAAATGTCATTTGAAAATTTTGGGCTAAAAAAAGGCCCCGCCCTGCCACGCCCATATTTTTAGTCAAATCAAAATTTCTGTTCAGAAGATGTCGTTCAAAGATTTCGGGCTCAAAATAGGCCCCACCTGACATGCCCATATTTAAGGACCAAACAAAATTTCTTGAACAATTTAAGTAAATAGTCACCCAAGAAACATTCTGGTAAAGTTTCATTGAAATCGGCCCAGTTTTTCAGGAGGAGATGTCGTTTAAAGATTTCGGGCTCAAAATAGCCCAGCCCTGCCACGCCCATATTTATGGACCAATGAAAATTTCTTGAACAATTTAAGTAAAGGCTGACCCAAGGAACATTCTGATAAAGTTTTATTGAAATCGGCCCAGAAGTTCAGGAGGAGATGTCGTTCAAAGATTTCGGGCTCAAAATAAGCCCCGCCCTGCCACGCCCATATTTATGGACCAATGAAAATTTCTTGAACAATTTAAGTAAAGGGTCACCCAAGGAACATGCATGCCAAGTTTCATTGAAATCGGCCCAATGGTTTGGGAGGAGAAGATTTTTAAAGATTTCAAAGTGAAAAAATGCCACGCCCTGCCACGCCCATATTTGGGGGCCAATCAAAATGCTTTGAACAATTTAAGAAGGGGGCCACCCAAGGATCATTTCTACCAAGTTTCATTAAAATCCGACCATTGGTTTGGGAGGAGAAGATGTTTAAAGGAAAAGTTTACGCACGGACGGACGGACGCACGCACGCACGGACGCACGACGGACACTCCGCCATGACAATAGCTCGCTGGCCTTCGGTCAGTGGAGCTAAAAAGAGAAAATATTGGTTTTAAATAAGAACCTAGCACTTTCTTAATTCGAAACAACATTTTCTACCTTTTGATACAAACACAATGCTTATTTAAAATGTCTTAGAAATTCTATGAGGTACCATTGCAAGATCTGTCCTGGGATTTACTTGTCCATAGACAATTGATTGATTGAATGGAGTTTCAACATTTTTTCAGTTATATTGAAGCGACTGGAGCACCTAACAATGGATTCCAGGTGACATTTCTCTCACCAGTACATGTACAACCATCACATCTTTTCCTAAACAATAGGTTTAAACAATTTATTCTATCTAAACATACATACTGAAAAAAAACACCTTCGGATGAGTAAACTAATGGACATTTGAATACGATCATCTGGCATATGTTTCTTGGTCTATCGAATAGAACTCCATAAACAAAACAGCAACTTGAGGTCGTCGACGTTTTTACTTTCTGAAGTTGACTTATTTTTTTTCAAACACCGAATCAGAATGGGGATTGTTTTACCATTTAATGATGAAGTACATGTAACTTTAAATTTATTTCAGAAATTCCTTGATAGTAGAGTATAAATATATTCGTGAGAATCTCTTAGTATCATAGCGAGTTGAGAATAATTAACCAGCGAGGTCTGAGTAGTGTCAGTATTTTTCGTCTTTGTTCCTCATTTATGGAAATTCATTTTGCATTTACCCAATATGTATCATATTGTCACTTTTTAGCAACATTATAGGTCCGTATAATTTTAGAAGTTTGAGTTTTTCCCCACCTGTTTACCTCTAATAATCGCCCATCCCAAACTGCATCAGCCATGACTATTTTAATAAACGCCTGTGCGATTATTAGAATAAATATGAAATGTGGCTGTAACAGTGAAAAGGATGTTTAAGACAGGGATGTGGAAAAATGAATTATCCCAGCTTGTCCATGGACAAGTAAAAATTAATTTCCTACTTGCCCGAGATAAAAAAGAACTTGTCCACCAAAAAAATGGATTGATAAATATTTAGAAAACATTGTTTTTAATGAAGAAAATGCTGTAGCCCAGCATTTTCTTCATTAAAGACAATTTTTTCTACCCTTTGATACAAGCTATAAGGATGACTTTTCTCCTAGTTCTTTATTTTACTGTTCAAAGATTTGCTCTGATATTTACTTGTCCACGGACAAGTGACCTAGGAAAATGTACTTGCCCGCAAGTGAAAAAGCCCGGGTCGGACAAGTCGGGTATAGGAATTCCACACCCCTGTAAGAAAACTGCAATTTCGTCAAAGTCATGGAACATAATTCAAACAAGTAATTAAGTGTTTTTAAGTGTCGCATTCTGAAATATTTCTGCAAAGAAAAATTCATGATTGATGAATAACATATAGAAAATTGACCTCCGCCTGTTAAATACATATGTTTTTATCCAATCACAGTAATTTTGTGCCGCCTGATAATGGATCAACAAAGGAACATTCCAGTGAAATTTGGTTGATATACATCAGTAATATTCTGAGAAAATGATGTTCAAAGTTTCCAAGAGAAATGACCTCTGCCCATGAAATACATATTTTTCATCTGATCACAATAATTTTTGGTAGACTGATAAAGGATAACTAAAGGCTCACTCCAGTGAAGTTTGCTTGATATCCATTGATTAGATTCTGAGAAAGTGATTTTCAAAGTTTCCTTTATATAAACATATAGAGAAATCACCCCCTAAGAACTGTTACAACGGTCAAATACCTCTACATGAAATATGTTAAGGCTTCGCAATGAAAACTGTCACGGTTTCTGTACTTACGGAAAACACTAGAAAGCCATGAATGGCTTGTGTCGCTCCACAGGCTTGAATTTCTTGTAGTAGCAAATCTAAGTTTTGACTAGATTTTTAGATATTTTGGGTTTTACTGATGTTGAAATGATTTTCAAAGTTTCCACTATATAACATATAGAGAAATGACCTCCGTCCATAAAATACATATTTTTCATCTGATCACAATAATTGTTGGTAGACTGTTAAAAGGTCACCAAAGGATCATTCATATAATATTTGGTTGATATCTATCGGTTAGATTCTGAGAAAATGATTATCAAAGTTTCCACTATATAACATATAGAGAAATGACCTCCGCCCATAAAATACATATTTTCCATCCGATCACAATAATTGTTGGTAGACTGATAAAGGGTCACCCGAGGATCATTCATGTAAAATTTGGTTGATATCTATCAATTAGATTCTGAGAAAATGGTTATCAAAGTTTCCACTATATAACATATAGTGAAGTGACCTCCGTCCATAAAATACATATTTTTCATCTGATCATAATAATTTTTTGTAGACTGATAAAGGGTCACCCAAGGATCATTCATGTTAAATTTGGTTGATATCTATCAATTAGATTCTGAGAAAATGGTTATCAAAGTTTCCACTATATAACATATAGTGAAATGACCTCCGTCCATAAAATACATATTTTTCATCTGATCATAATAATTTTTTGTAGACTGATAAAGGGTCACCCAAGCATCATTCATGTAAAATTTAATTGGTATCCATCATTTAAAACCTAAGAAAAGTCACTTTTTACCATATTTGGAAATTAGCCACGCCCATAAAATCCATGTTTTTCATTGGATCAAAATTTCTTGAACAACTTTGAAAGAGGGTTGATATCTATCAATTAGATTCTGAGAAAATGGTTATCAAAGTTTCCACTATATAACATATAGTGAAGTGACCTCCGTCCATAAAATACATATTTTTCATCTGATCATAATAATTTTTTGTAGACTGATAAAGGGTCACCCAAGGATCATTCATGTTAAATTTGGTTGATATCTATCAATTAGATTCTGAGAAAATGGTTATCAAAGTTTCCACTATATAACATATAGTGAAATGACCTCCGTCCATAAAATACATATTTTTCATCTGATCATAATAATTTTTTGTAGACTGATAAAGGGTCACCCAAGCATCATTCATGTAAAATTTAATTGGTATCCATCAATTAAAACCTGAGAAAAGTCACTTTTTACCATATTTGGAAATTAGCCATGCCCATAAAATCCATGTTTTTCATTGGATCAAAATTTCTTGAACAACTTTGAAAGAGGGTCACCCAAGGATCATTCCTGTGAAGTTAGGTTGAAATCCATCCAGTAGTTTCTGAGGAGAAGATTTTTAAAGAAAAAGTTTACGACCTGACGCACGGACGCACGGACGGACGCACGACGGACGCACGACGGACACAACGCCATGACAATAGCCCCAGTGGCTTTCAGCCAGTGGAGCTAAAAAACGCTACGCCTTTCAAAATAATGTCTTTTATTCATCGAATTTAAAAATGACAAGTGTAGCTTTTACAGTCTGATACTCCGCATTATCATTTACTTTCATATCTTATCCTGCAAATAACTAGAACATTGTAGATTAAAGGGAAATTAGAAGTAATGTGTGTCATTTTTCAAAGAAAAGGCATTTGAAGCTTTTAGATTGCGTTTAATAATGGAAATTCATGCATTCTCATACAATAATTCAAATTGAAATAATTGGTAATATTTTTCCTCCCAATAATCACAACTGAAAATAAAATCAAAGCACTGAAAGTACTGATGGTGAACGAATCCGTTGGCATTCTAAAGTTATATATTGAATTCGATGAGAAAAGAGAAATTATAAATATAAAAACTAATCAAGGGAAAGTGTCTCGTCAAAATTCTTAATTCAAAGAATGAGAAAGAGAGGAAAAGAAAGGTAGAGAGAGTGACAGACAGAGACAGACCGATAGACAGAGAGCGATAAGCCTAGAGAAAAGAAAACAGGCAACTATAGTGTCTAGACTAATGATTCTTTTCTTAACTCAGAAAATAGCACTCAGAAAGGTAATTCAATTTCCACATGCGGAACCCATATTTTAGCAGATAAAACAGCAGTCTTTCTGCATTTTGACTTTTAAGCGTTATCCGCTATGGCTCTGGTACGACCTGAATGCCCCCCCCCCCCATCCTCCGAATTAAAAGACCGCTGTTTCGTAATTGTAATTACAGGGTTTTGGTCTCTTTAGGTAATATTCAGTCTCGTGAAAGAATAATCATCTGATGCCATTGCGTAAAAATGAATTAAAAAAAAAATCGATGAAATCTATGTAGGAAGGTATTTTGTACAGCTAATGAATTGTCAAAATATAGTCGTTGTTTAAATTCTATTGCTCCTACCAAACGGCAGATAATCGTAAACCTTAGAGGGTAGAAGATGACAGCTACGTACGGATGTATGCTAAATTATAGTTCTGGTGCGAGAAATACCAATTTCCATATTAAGGTAAAGATGCTCCAGTCCACAGGCGATTGATTCACAATCCAAGTTTCGTTTTCTGTAATATTTTACATACTTCCGGTAAAACAAATAGATGAATGATTGTATTGAGGAAATTCTAGAGCCATCCGAGGGATAGAAGCGCTACTATACAGTTGTAGTTACGATGTCAAGTACTTTGAAAAAAAATCCATTCGATGTTAAAATTTGAAATTAGGTCTATCGTGTTGGGATATTTGTTCATTTGATTCTTTTATTTATTTATCTATTCACGACATTCATATATTAACAGTAAATCGTACCGAGATTGCTATATCCCCTGTTTTTCGGCCTTGTTTGAAACGAAAAAAAAACAAAAAAACAGGGAATTGGATTTGGGTAATATAATACAAAAATACCCGTAACCGAAGATATTTACATTACACAAGTATGCAACAACAAGCTTTAAGATAAAAACGGGATTTAAGCAAGAGATGTAAATTTGGTAGTTGAGAACATAAGTTGTCTGGTAATGGTTTAAATTTTATTTCATATCAAGGTTGGTCACGGTCAAGTGGTGCGTGTTTATGTTTCAATGAGAATTTAGACGCGCATTCCCTAATAAACGCGCTCCCCCATAAATACGATTCCCAGGCCCTTGACTGTACGATCAACAGCATCCAACCGTCCATGGTCCGTGGTGAAAAATCCGGTCTCGAATTTAAATTCAAAAACTGCTACTCCACGACGTAATGTTCATTAGATTGTGGGTAAACTATCTTAAATTCCTATCAGAATAAGGCTGGTTGCGTCATTAAAAGATCGTTCAATATCTGAAAAACTAGCGCGTCCTAAATCGCGCAGTCTTCCGGAAGTGCGAAAGGTTAAAATTTTACACAAAATTAAGACTATTTCTCGTTATTCTTCATAAGTCACATGCGAACAAAATCCCCTTTCGTTGTTACGAAAATATTTCTGAAATCATTTCACCTTCTGCAAATATACAAAATATCCGAGTCAAATGATTAAATCCTAGTCACAATTCATACTGTTAAAATAGGAAAACCCCCGTAAAATCTCGTGTGTGACTTATTTCAAAAGCGTCGTCGCCGCTTGCAAGAATCTGGGGACTTCAAAGGGTGTCGACACGCGGTGACCTAGCTAGCTCCAGACGTTTTGTGTTTTCACTTCGAAACACTTTCATTTCATGTACCGGGTGCATTTACACATCACGAAATTTTAGGATTTAATACATGATTATTTATTTCATACGTGAATAGGTAATGATTTATTAGACCGCTTTGTCCATCGGTAGCGGAAGATTGAATATTGCATCGTCTGGAACTTCCTACATTGTACAAATAATAACAATAATAATAATCTCGGCTTCTGCTAACACAATCACTTGCTTTTGAAAGCTGCAATTAATGGTCGAGGGTGACCGTATTTGGATAGATGACTTAAAATGACAGAATTACAATTCATAAGCTAACATTTTATTTTATTTTTTAAATCTATAGCCTTAATAGATAAATAGAAAAGCGTATTGGGTAGCGTACGTATTTCAATCGATAATTACGAACATGTTAACAGTTTGCTTCTCTTTGGTACCAAAATACGTAATTTTTTTAATTAAGTAAAAGAGTCTGAAATAATAGCGCCCCACCCCCACGACGTTTTACATCGCGCTCGGGGCGCGTTTAATAGGAGAAATACGACAGGAACATTCCATTCGTTTGTAAACTTGACCTTTCGTAACTTATAAGCAAAGACTTCATTCATAAGAAGGCAGGTAAAATCGTAGTAGGTCATCACGTGGGATATGGCCAATCAGGGGTGTGTAGAAGTTCAAGAGTTCACGACCTCAATAAACACACATTTCCGGCAAATTACTACAAGTTGCAATAGCGAAGGTTTAAATCAAAAACATAGTATCTGTCTATACAGTGTACAGACACAACCTTTGTTTTTGCTCTCAACTCTCGACAATCTTACGCCGATCAAAAATTCGCCCGTATAGACATTCCAAGATGTTTTTGTGTTTTTAAACGGTAATTTTCATTATCTTCATTTGATGAAGAATGCTAGAATCATGCATTTCACGATACAAACAGTGATTTTGTAGAGAGAAGTATCTATAGATACTAAATTGAATCTAAAGAGGTACTGCTTTATTTAAAACCTATTAAGATCCTACAGGATTTTCCATACACGGTATATAACACTGGTGAACGAAAATTTCGTTCACCAAAAAATCGAAAAAATATAATAAAATATATGTTACGGGGCATGACAGAGAGTGTTACAGTATAGTAACTACATCACTAATATAGGTTACAGATTCTTATGGAAAACATTTCTTATGTTTTATTTAATTGAATGGGATTTATTAGCTATTCTAACTATGATTTCCTTCTGTCCGTATGTCTATCCGTCCGCCCGTCTGTTAACTTACACTTATTTTCCCAAAAGAGTCCACAATCTCTATAGGATTTACTTAAAACTTTCACATAATGATTATACCAGCATCAGAATATTTTTGTTCGAAATTAGTTTGAAAAACATCAAAGGAGATTAAGGAATTGTGATTACAACATACTCGTTGTAGCCTTAGAGTCAGGGCGGTGAAGTATTAATACAAAAAGGGCCTTATGATAATTGGTGAAATTATCCCAACCCTTGAACTCAAATTTAAGAACTGGTTTAATATCTAGTACAAGAAGTTCAAGAACTAGTTCAAGAACTGGTTCTAGAGCTAGTTTGACTGTTCTTGAATTGCCATTTAAGTTCTAGAACCAGTTCTTGAACTTTTTCGCAGGGAAGAAGGCATTAGAGCGCCCGAGGCTCTCGTGGACGTCCTGTGATTTTGAAAAACTTAAAAACTAAAAACTATAATCATCTAGTAATTCGGCGGGTCTATCCTCTCAGAAAATATTTTAGATCAGAGCACGGCTAGCTTTTTTGACCCTTTTTTATACAAATCTCGGATATAGTTCAGGCGGCTTTTTATACAGACCGAAAGAAGGTTCTTTTCCCTGCAATTCTCGTATTTACTTCAATGCAAAGTAGTGTCAATTTAGTGTAAATTTTCAATCAAAATGCGAAACAGGACCTTTTGTGCTTAGATTTATATTTTCAGATAATTTCACCTCATGGTTATATTATCCTTAGAATTTCAAAAGCAACTTAAAAACACACTTGGCTGATGGTATCCATTTGTAAACATGTATAGGCATAAAACGAGCACCACGGCCCCATTTATTACATTTTTAAAAACATCAAATTTAGATTTATTTGAATAAAAGTTTCATGTTTGAGAAAAGATGAGCGGACAATCGTAACACCGTCATTTGTAGAAGAGATTTAAACCGATGATTTTGATAATGTTCAATCCATTTCGATTTCATTAAAAGCAGGTGAATGTTTTACGATGCTATTTAGGCTACCATGGCATTCGTTAATTAACATTTACGAGTGCTTTCTTACCCTGAAAGTAAGACAGATTTAAATGAAAAGAAGGAATGCATATATATATACTGTTTTTTTTATAAATTAAAAAGGAGATCAGAGTATTTTTAGATATATCGCAATGAATGAAGTTTTGGGACTTTTCTCCCATGTACCTCGTATTTCGCAGGAAAGACTTAGATATCAGATAATTCGGATTTCGTTGCGCTTTTCTTGTGTGTTTTTGAAAATCCCGGCGTCAAGAAAACTGGGATTTTTGAATGCAATATCATTGACAGAGTTTGTAACGCTGTAGGGAAGATACTGTAACATACCAAAAGAATTAGGCAGAGTTCGTAACATACACATAAAACTGAAATAATTCATATAAGTTTGGAACAGAAGACATTCCTTTTAGATAACGGGTATAATAGAGGAGACTGAGGGGATTTAACGCCAAACAGACAAAATGTTTCAATATTTCTTCTTTCTCTGTTAAAATTCCGAAAAGAAGTAGACAAAACACTGTTTTTCGATCAAATTTACCTCAAAACTCATTTTTATCGAAATATCAATATCAAAAATATTTCGATCAAGATTATTCATTATCCAAGGAATGGAATAGGAATATATAAAAAGTCTAACGTGTCTTTTGGTTGTACAAATAATGACGAAACAGACATGTATTCAAACAAATTAGCAGACGCCTTAACAGTTTTCATTGCGAATCCTTAACATGTTTTCATGCAGAGGTATTTGTCCGTTGTAACAGTTCTTAGGGTGTGGAAATGCCCTCCGCCAATAAAATACATTATTTTCCAACTGATCACAATTGTTTTTGGTAGACTGATAAAGGGTCACTCAAGGATCATTCCAGTGAAATTTGGTTGATATCCATCACTTAGATTCTGAGTGAATGATTTTCAAAGTTTCTACTATATAACATAAAGAACAAGAGGCCCAAGAGGGCCTGTATCGCTCCACTGGCTTTAACATCATTAGACTTGCATTAAATGAATCTTTCTTTGAATGAAAACAACACTTTGAACTCTCTTAAGACCTACAATTTTTGAAAAGGGTCACAGAAGGAACATTCTGGTATAATTTCATTGAAATCAGCCCAGTGATTCAGGAGGAGATGTCCTTCAAAGAATTCGGGCTCAAAATAAGCCCCATCCTGCCACACCCATATCTATGGGCCAATCAAAATTTTGAGAGCAACTTTTGGAAAGGGTCTCCCAATTACAATCTGGTAAAGTTTCATTGAAATCGGCCCAATGGTTCAGCAGGAAATGTCGTTCAAAGATTTCCGGCTCAGATAAGCCCCGCCCTGCCATGCCCATATTTGGGGGCCAATCAAAATTTCAGGAACAATTTTTGAAAAGGGTTACCCCAGGAACATTTTGGTAAAGTTTGGTTGAATTCGGCCCAGTGGTTAAGGAGGAGATGTCATTCAAAGATTTCGGGCTCAAAATAAGCCCCGCCCTGCCACGCCCATATTTGGGGGTCAATCAAAATTTCTTGAACAATTTAGGTAAAGGGTCACCCCAGGAACATTTTGGGAAAGTTTGGTTGAAATCGGCCCAATGGTTCAGCAGGATATGTCAAAGATTTTGGGCTCAAAATAAGCCCGGCCCTGCCACGCCCATATTTTGGGGGTCAATCAAAATTTCTTTAACAATTTAGGTAAAGGGTCACCCCAGGAACATCCATGCCAAGTTTCATTGAAATTGGCCCAAAGGTTTGGGAGGAGAAGATTTTTAAAGATTTCAAAGTGAAACTAGAAAGCCATGAATGGCTTGAGTCGCTCCACAGGCTTGAAAATCTTGTAAAAGCAAATAAATGTTTTGACTAGATTTTTTGATATTTGGGTTCTACTGATGTTGAACATGATTTTCAAAGTTTCAACTCTATAACAAATAGAGAAATGGCCTCCGCTCTTAAAAAACCATATTTTTGATCAAATCAAAAAAATTTTTGGCTGCTTGATAATGGGTCACCCAAAGATCATACCAAAATGTTTGATTGATATACATCAGTTACTTTCTGAGAAAATGATTTTAATAGTTCCACTATTTAACATATTGAGAAATGACCTTTGCCCATTAAATACATATTTTTCATCCAATCAAAATAATTTTTGATACACTGATAAAGGGTCACTCAAGGATCATTCCAGTGAAATTTGGTTGATATCCAAAGATGAGATTCTGAGAAAATGATTTTTAAATTTTCCACTATATAACATATAGAGAAATGACCTCTGCCCATAAAATGCATATTTTTCATCCAATCAAAATAATTTTTGGTACACTGATAAAGGGTCACTCAAGGATCAACCCAGTGAAATTTGGTTGATATCCAAATATTAGATTCTGAGAAAATGATTTTTAAATTTTCCACTATATGACATATAGAGAATTGACCTCCCCCCATAAAATGCATATTTTCCATCCGATCACAATGATTTTTTGTAGATTGATAAAGGGTCACTCAAGGATCATTCCAGTGAAATTTAGTTGATATCCATCAGTTACATTCTGAGAAAATGATTTTCAAAGTTTCCACTATATAACATATAGAGAATTGACCTCCGCCCATAAAATGCATATTTTCCATCCGATCACAATGATTTTTTGTAGACTGATAAAAGGTCACCCAAGGATCATTCATGTAAAATTTAATTGGTATCCATTGATTAGAATCTGAGAAAACTTACTTTTTACCATATTTGGAAATTAGCCACGCCCATTAAATCCATGTTTTTCATTGGATCAAAATTTCTTGAACAACTTTGAAAGGGGGTCACCCAAGGATCATTCCTGTGAAGTTTGGTTGAAATTCATCCAGTAGTTTCTGAGAAGAAGATTTTTAAAGAAAAGTTTACGACCGGACGCACGCACGCACGGACGGACGGACGGACGGATGCACGACGGACACAACGCCATGACAATAGCCCCAGTGGCTTTCAGCCAGTGGAGCTAAAAATGCCACGCCCTGCCACGCCCATATTTGGGGGTCAATCAAAATTTCTTTAACAATTTTAGAAGATGCTCACCCAAGGAACATTTCTACCAAGTTTCATCAAAATCTGCCCAAAGGTTTTGGAGGAGAAGATGTTTAAAGAAAAAGTTTACGCACAGACGCACGCGCGACGGACACACCGCCATGACAATAGCTCGCTGGCCTTCGGCCAGTAGAGCTTAAAATGACCTCCGCCCTGAAATGCATATTTTCCATCTGATCACAATAATTTTTTGCAGACTGATAAAGGGTCATCCAAGAATCATTCACGTAAAATTTAATTGGTATCCACGCATTAGGTTCTGAGAAAAGTCACTTTTTACCATATTTCGAAATTAGCCAGTAACAAAACGATGAAATGTGTTCCATCTCTAAGCAAGCCAATCATAAGGTTTTAGAGTTTTTGCACCTGTTAACAATAACTGCAGACAAACATTTAAAAGTACCCAAAATATTGAAAAGAAAACTCGCCAAATTAAGTCTTGGCTAAGCCACGCCCTGCCAGTTGAATAATAACATTGAATAATAAAGCTGAAATGAATATGTATATTATATATACTCCTTGTTCAAAATCTCATTTTTTGAATTGTTAATTAATTCATTAATTAATTTAATTGCAATTTATATGCTTGCATTTTTTTCAAATTTACAGGGTATACTAAGGATTTGAGTAAATTAAATCTATTGCGTGTCATTAGCCAAATCCCTATTTGTTAATGAGGAAAAAATGTCAGAGAATGAAATAAAACATGACTTCAACACTCCTGTAAAACATGAAACAAGTGTAAAATTGTATCATTAACATGGGAAACACTTTAAAACATATTGTGCAATTAGTGAAGTCCACAGAGAACAAACAAAGTTAAGGTTCATGTAAAGTGTTTGAGACCCAATTTTAAGGACACTTCAGTAGCCGAGAAAAAGCAGTGTGTCTAGGTATATTATATACCAAAATGAAGGTATTCATGAGCACAAGCAGTTAAGCAACGTAAGACCGGCGTAGCTATAGCAGTATGGACAAAACATTGTGGAAAAGGGTCATTTTGTACAGAACAAGCAACTGCATGACGGTTGGATAAAATTGCCCCATATTTTAACAAAGTACAGTCTAAAGTACTATCCAGGTAGTACTACAAACGTTGATTTAAAACTCAGTCTCTCTTTTGAAACAATCAATTTCCCTTTATTTTGTCATCATACATGCCAAACCGGTTTGTTCTGTTTTCAAAATAGATGTTAGGTATGGTGCAACATCAGACCATAATATTGTGAATTATTTTCTGCGATTAATTTCAAATTACAGTTTTTTAATACAATGAACCTGTGATAAATAACTGTAAATTCATCATTCTGTGAAATGAAAATTGATATATTGCTAAACAACCTCACAGGTATATAAACTATTTATGTCCATTTATGTTGTGATAACACACCATACCTTACACAGAACTACACGTTTACAAAATTAGAATGACATATATGACATATGTGTTCAAAAAATAAGTCAAAATTAATTGCTTGCATAACTGCGTTTTGGGTCCGAATTTCATACCAACGGTTGTAGTACTACCTGGATAGTACTTTAGACTGAACTTTGTTAAAATATGGGACAATTTTATACAGCCGTCATGCAGTTGCTTGTTCTGTACAAAATGACCCTTTTCCACAATGTTTTGACCATACCGCTATAGCTATGACAGTCTTATGTTGCTCAACTGTTTGTGCTTTTAAATAGCTTCATTTTGGTATATAATATACCTGGACATACTGCCTTTTCTTGGCAAATGCAGTGCCCTTAAAATTCGGTCTCAAACACTTTACATGAACCTTAACCCTTTGCTGTTTAATCCCTGCTTTTTACGTGTCTGTGATTTTATGATTGAGAAAACATTGTGAAAAAAGAAGAAATTGCTTCTGACAAGCAATTTCTTCTTTTTCCACACTATTTTCTACCCGACTGAATGGTTATTTTTCAAATTAAATCTACTTCAAATTTTCGTCTGCAAAACCTTTGAATTTGGACAGGTCTAAAATTTTGTAAAACAGGAAAGGGTTAAATAAATGGTGTTCCTTTATATGATTTTATGACATAGCATAGTAGCCTTGACCGTAACATTCTATCTTGGCCTTTTTGGGCTGGTTTCTGTCAATCCAGGAGACAACAGGATTACACTAAGGGGAACCTGGGAGTCAGAGACTCCTGTTGATAATAAGAACAGATGACCTCCCATGGCCAGGATGAGAATAAATATTTTGTAAAACAAATGCACAGGACAGTTTCCTTTTCATCCCTTATCAAAACTGAAAATATTATCACTAAGTTGTTGAAGATACAGTTAACAACATCATGGAATTGAAAAGGTGAATGATTTTGGAATTATATTGAATGAATGGGATGGGTGATTTTTGGAGAGAAATTAAAGGGAAGTAATCCAATATAGCTAATTTTGTTTACCTCCCTTTTATAAAACATGTTAACAAGTTCTATAAATAGCTTCTTATTTCCTCAAGAACCCATCAGACAGTTACAATTTCAATTATGGCAGTGAAATCGCGATTTTTTTTAGCTAAATTTATTTTGCATAAAGCTGTTTGTTATATCTTTTGGAGCGTTTTTGAATGGTTTGACTGAGTGTTTTGAATGAATGGTGCTCTGAGCAATTAATTTGGAATGGTTTTGATTGAGATGAATGTCAATGTTGTTAACTGTAACATTTTGCTTGCATCTAGTAGTATTGTGAAAAAAGGCATCTTCTTGTGCAGGAACATCTTGTAGAAAAGAAGCAATAACTTGTAACAAGCAATTTCTTGTTCTCCACAACATTTTCCCATCATGAAATTTCTGATTCCCTATTTCGAGCTTGGACCCCTTGATTTCATTACTTGGGAGTCAAATGGACTCCTTACTCACAGAATATAGTGTCAATCTCTGGAGACAAATTAATTTAGTTGTTTGAATGGGTTTTACTCCGCTTTCAACAATTTCAGTTATATGCGGCGGTCAGAGCACCTAACAATGGATTCCTGGTATTTCTTTCACTTGTTCTACCATTACACCCTTTCCTAGCCTCCGACTGCTATCTCACATAGGTTAAAGATTATCTACCCATTGGTGGGAGACAAACGTCGGAAAGGATATTTGCCGCCACCGGGGATCGAACCCACAACTTTCAGATTGGAAGTCTTATGCCTAACCAACTGCGCTATGGTGGCGGCCGGAGACAAATTAATAGAAAAAATCAAAGTCAAACTCTAGATAGGGGAATTCTACAACAAAGTCCCCCCTCTTGACACAATTACCTTTACTATTTTTAAAATGACAGGGTGGACAAAATCCCTTTGGTCATTTTTCTAGGGCGGACAAAAGCCCCTCAATATGTTCTTTAAAGCAGACAAAATCCCCTTCATTATTCTGACAAAGCTGACATTATCCCTTCAATTGAAACTACATGACAGACATTATCCCGTCAATCCAAATATTATCTGAAGCTACTTTGAAATTGGATGGTCTCAATTTTTGTGCTCAAGCAATGTCTTAATAATTCAAATACTAGTTTTGAGGAGTTTCTCATTGATCCCTTCTACATGATGCAGCATATTTCTTGAATAAGTCATTTTACCAGATGACAAATGATCATAAAATTTTGCCTTAAACATCAACAGAATCTAGTCATCTAATTTCATTAAACTAATATTTATTCTGAATCAGGACTCAGTGATCCAAACATTAATTGAAGTTTAAGAGGTTGTTTATTGTATGATATAGCCTGAGGCCAGGCTGCACATCTATGTCACAAATGACCCCAGATTAAATTTATCCTACCCTTTATGGACCAAGATAACAAGAATTTATGACTTTGAAAATCAAGTTTGCATGGTATAAATATATGCCCACACCGAGACATATAGGTAAACCATGCTATCTGAATGTTTGTAAACAGAGTTTCGACGAGTTTAATATGGAGAAATTGGGACCAACGATTTCTTTGCTGTCACGGTCTTTTCACTATACTGAAAACAGAAACACAAAACTACTGGAATTTCTACAATTGCGTACAAACCTTTGAACTACATCTGTAAACGTCATATGTCATAGCGTAAACATAATATGCTTTCAAACCCGAGTTTATCATGATTCGAGAAACTTAATTTGGCACTACAAAAAGCATTGAATATCGATTGAGAGAAAAAGGTGTTTTACTTGACGAGTTTCTTTACTGTATCAGTATACATGTGATAACATTTGTAATTAAGTACCGTTATCTCACGCTTGTTGAATTTCAGTTCAGTCCACCCCTACTCATGGCTATACCACATTTTCCCGCGTTTTCGAATACCCCGGTTGGACTATAATTGAAAATTGGAGATCAAGCATTTCAGTTTTCAGGTTAATTGGCATATTTCATTGCTTTGACAAAGGCTTTTTCAATTTTTCTTATTAACTCTTTATAGTCCGTTTGACTTCTATATGGACCAACCTTTTCATCAATTACATAAGATTGCGTTTGAATAAAGGATTTGTATGTAGTAAAATCTTAATTTCAGCTTAATACCATTCCAAAAAATATTTTTTGAAAACAAGAGGCCCAAGAGGGCCTGTATCGCTCCACTGGCTTTAACATCATTAGACTTGCATTAAATGAATCTTTCTTTGAATGAAAACAACTCTTTTAAATCTCTTAAGACCTTTTTTATATTAATTAACTGGATATGGCTCACATTGCACCAAAATTCTCAAGTTTCATTGAAATCGGCCCAACCTTTATCAGGAGATGTAGTTCAAAGATTTCGGGCTCAAAATAAGCCACACTCTGCAATGCCAATATTTATGGGCTAATTAATATTTTGCATACAATTTTTGAAAAGGGTCACAGAAGGAACATTCTGGTAAAATTTCATTGAAATCAGCCCAGTGATTCAGGAGGAGATGTCGTTCAAAGATTTTGGGCTCAAAATAAGCCCCGCCCTGCCACGCCCATATTTGGGGGTCAATCAAAGTTTCTTGAACAATTAAGGTAAAGGGTCACCCAAAGAACATCCATGCCAAGTTTCATTGAAATCGGCCCAATGGTTCAGGAGGAAATGTCGTTCAGGAGCCCCGCCCTGCCACGCCCATATTTGGGAGCCAAACAAAATTTCAGGAACAATTTTTGAAAAGGGTCACCCAAGGAACATTCTGGTAAAGTTTGGTTGAAATCGGCCCAGTGGTTCAGGAGGAGATGTCATTCAAAGATTTTGGGCTCAATAAAAGCCCCGCCTGCCACGCCCATATTTGGGGGTCAATCAAAATTTCTTGAACAATTTAGGTAAAGGGTCACCCAAGGAACATCCATGCCAAGATTCATTGAAATTGGCCAAATGGTTTGGAAGGAGAAGATTTTTAAAGATTTCAAAGTGAAAAAATGCCACGCCCTGCCACGCCCATATTTGGGGGTCAATCCAAATTTCTTTAACAATTTTAGAAGAGGGTCACCCAAGGAACATTTCTACCAAGTTTCATCAAAATCCGCCCATTGGTTTGGGAGAAGAAGATGTTTAAAGAAAAAGTTTACGCACGCACGGACGCACGCACGGACGGACGGACGGACGGACGCACGACGGACACACCGCCATGACAATAGCTCGCTGGCCTTCGGCCAGTGGAGCTAATAAAATGATTTCAAAATAATGATTTTGTCTATCTAGTTAATGTTAATATTTTCGCATTATCCGTTCTTAAACACGAGGGGTGATGGAGGCTGTTCAATAGTAGGAAAATGTCAACATATATAGTAAAAACACGTGGTTTTATACTAAACTTTTGACAGGTGAAATGTCCATTATTCCTTATTTGGACATGCTAATTAGCATATCGACGGTCATGTCATCTTAAACTTAAATAGCATGTGATATTTTACCGTTAGTACTCGCCTTTTCATCATGTTTTCCTCGTGAAATTCCCAACTACTTCGTTTGATAATGCTTTTTGATTGGTCTTAACATGTAAATATAGGGTTCATCTCAGAATGAATAAAATCAATAATCAATTATCTGGTCAAACAGTTTCTGAAGAAAGAGAGAATATACACAGATTTGATATCCAACGGTAGCAAAAATCTTAGACAAACTTAATTAAATTGAAAAACTCGATTTTATAGTAATACAATTCACTTAGAATTTTACTCTTTTGGCTCGGCCCCTATGCAAGTCAGTACTATTTTTGGTTATACAATTCGCTGTTCCATTTAATAAAGTAACAAGAAGGTATGAAGTGCTGAAAGTTAACATGTAGACGGACGGACAAATTCATCATTTTATACTCAAAAATTCTGAAAAACAGAATTCGTCATGGTATTAGCTGGAGAAAATGATATGACAAGAAAAATATGCGTTTCATTATTCAATTTCTGAGATTTTCGGCGAAATGTTGGTCCATATAGAAGTCAAACAGACTATACTAATCAATAAACCTTGTACAGTTAGTTACATCATGAAATTTACATTCACCTCATCAAAACCATTCTAAAGCGCACACTCATTGCTCCATTCATTCATTCCAAACACTCATTTACACAATTCAAAAACACTCAAACCCATTTACAAATATAAAATCAACAATGTCATCCAAAATAAATTTGGATAGAGAAAAATTGTGATTTCACTGAAATAATTCAAATTGTAAGCGTCTAATAGGTTCTTGAAGAAATATGAAGCTATCTATAGAACTTGAATGCATATTTTATTAAAGGGGGATAATCAATATTGCTAATTTTGTTCATGCTGAACAAAATTTCTGATATTGGATTACCTCCCATTCAATTCACTCAAAACTCTCTCCACACACTCATTCAATTTCATTCCTAAATCATTCCTAAATCATTCACCTTGTCAATTTGACTATGTTGTTTACTGTACCTACAGCAGTATACATAGATTGATTGATTGATTGAATGGAGTTTTACGCCACTTTCAACATTTTTCAGTTATAAGTTACAGAGGAGGCTGGAGCACCTAACAATGGTTTCCTGGTATTTCTCTCACCAGTACAACCATCACATCCTTTCCTAGCCTCCAGCTTCTATCTCACATAGGTCTACAATTATCAACCCATTGGTAAGAGACAAATATCCGAAAATAATGAGTGCCGCTGTCCGGGATCGAACCTGGGACCTCTAGAATGACAGTCCGACGCCTTACCAACTGTGCTATGACGGCAGCCACAGTATACAAAGAGGATAATTGTTTGTTTTAGTGTAAGATCAATTTAAATTTCATTGAGTGAACCAAAAAAGCTATATTTTCATGAGTGAAAATTTAGCTTATGTTGTTCCCGAAATGAAATATCAATGGATCTTACTGGAAAAACAAACAATTATTTTATTTATTTAGTTAAAAAAAAGTTAGGCATATTCTTTTCCTTCTGAAGTCAAAATTTGTTTTAACAAATTGCCTTTTTTTACTTTTCAACCGGTCTAGCTCAAGTTTTCTAATAACAGTTACCTTATTTCTCCTAATTAAAGATCCTGAAAGCTATACATAACCTGGTGAGAGATCTTTTATCTCAGAAAGCAGGCAATTTAGGCTAAGATTAGACTGAACATCAGGGCCCATTAGGTAATAAAACTTTTCTCAGGCTCCGGCTCAATTTTTGCAAATTTTAGATTAAAACAAAAGCATGACAATAAAAGATAATATTAAGAAGTTGTTATTTATAACAACTTCTTGATATTATCTTTTATTTTCATACATTAATATGAGAATGTTATTAATATTATAGATTTATTTGAAATTTGAAAAAAACTTGAATTGAGAATGAGGAAAGTTTTATAACCTCGGGCCCTGAACTGGCTGATCTGAGTCTATATTTACTTCAGAAGGTCCACATACAGTCATGAACAGCAGAATAACGGTTGACATATTGGGTCCTAAATAAACTTTACCTAGCATATTAAGAAGTTAGTCAAATATTTGACTACCAACCATTTTAATTTCACAGATCAATGACAAGTTCATATTTCAATCAGAGGAACAGATAAGAGGGGAAAGTGTCAGTCTAAAATCTTTATATCCCTATGTTGTTGGTACTCATTTGAATCGTCTTGACATGACGATTCTAATGAGTACCCACAATAAAGGATTTGTGAAAATGTAGTTGAAATATTCTTATTTGAAATCCAAAATATCCCCTCTATCTGTAGCTTTTAAAATGAAGATAAGACTAGGTGTTAATCAGTTTGGCTTAATTTTTTAAAGCACACAAAAAGCAATTCCACATTTCAATGGCTCAGTGCAAAACAGTTGTAACTCCCTATAAACATATAGGGAGTTACAACTGTTTCACGCTGAGCCATCAATTTAGAGTATTGAGTTTATTTCCCAGTTATTTTGTACAGGTCCTGAGAAAATATTGTGGATTGAAAAAGAAGACATTGCTCCAAACAAGCAATACATGTATATCCTTTTCCCAAATATATTTCCATGTTTCAGATTAGCTTCCTTTAAAATAGCACCCATTTTTCAATGTCTTCTACAACCCTTTTCAATTTGGACAAGACAGCAGGGAAAAAGACTAGCAGGGGCCCAGTCACTCTTGGCCCCTAGATTTTGAGCTGGGCCCCTAGATTTTTTGGGAAAATGCCTATACCTCTAATGTTAAATATTGAATTTAGGACATCTGGGCCCCTAAATTCAAAACGTTAGTCTTTTTCCCTGAGACAGTCTTAAATTTTGAAAAACAAGAGCACCACCTACGGGTGCAATGCTCAGCTGCAGTTACTGAATGATCCTTACAAAAATTATTCCAGAGTTAGTTCCCTTGAAAGTCTGGGTAGATCATGTGAAGATAAACACACATGACAAGTTTCATGAAGATATCTTCAATAACAACAGAGATATATAAGGTTAAAGTTTGTCGCACCAAGGCCAACATCCCGAAGGTGATCGTAATACGAGGGATGTTCAATATTTATCTGGACTAGGTCAATTAATCATCACTGATTTATAGCTATGTGGAAACAAGAGGGCCTGTATCGCTCCACTGGCTTTAAAATCTGTAGACTTTCATTAAATAAAGCTTACTTTAAATGAATACATTAACACTCCGAAATCTCCTTAGACCTATTCAATAATGATTAACTGGTTCTGGTCCATATTGCACCAAAATACTCAATCACAATGAACCTGTAACCCTTTACCCATCTTATTAAAACATAATGTTCAGAAGGAGATGTCATTCAAAGATTTCGGCTCAAAATAGGCCCCGTCTGCCACGCCCATATTAATGGACCAATAAAAATTTCTTGAACAATTTAAGTAAATAGTCACCCAAGAAACATTATGGTAAAGTTTCATTGAAATTGGCTAAGTGGTTTCGGAGGAGATATCGTTCAAAGATTTTGGCCTCAAAATAAGCCCCACCCTGCCACACCAAAATTTATGGGCAAATCAAAATTTAGCAAATAATTTTTGAAAAAGAGACACTCAAGGAACATTCTGGTAAAGTTTCATTGAAATCGGCTAAGTGGTTCAGGAGAAAATGTCATTCAAAAATTTCAGGCTCAAAATAGACCCGCCCTGCCACGCGTATATTTAAGAACCAATCAAAATTTTTTGAATAATTTAAGTAAAGGGTCAACCAAGGAACATTCTGTTAAAGTTTCATTGAAATCTGCCTTGTGTTTCTGGAGGAGATGTCGTTCAAAGATTTCAGGCTCTAAATAAGCCCCGCCCTGCCACACCCATATTGATAGGCCAATCAAAATTTCTTGAACAATTTAAGTAAAGGGTAACCCAGGGAACATCCATACCAACTTTCATTGAAATTGGCCAAATGGTTTGGGAGGAGAAGATTTTTAAAGATTTCAAAGTGAAAAAATGCCACGTCCTGCCATGCCCATATTTGGGAGCCAATCAAAATTTTTTGAACAATTTAAAAAGAGGGACACCCAAGGATCATTTCTACCAAGTTTGGTTAGAATCCGCCCGTTGGTTTGGGAGGAGAAGATGTTTAAAGAAAAAGTTTATGCATGGAAGGACGGACGGATGCATGCATGCACGCACGATGGACACTCCTCCATGACAATAGCTTGCTGGCCTTCGGCCAGTGGAGCTAAAAAGTATACTCGTATCAATGGGACACTTTATATGATCAAACTTGCCAAAGCCTCATGCAGTTGAACGATGTTAATTCATTTCACACGCAAACAAAAGTACATGGGTATTAGGTGGCGGCGCACTGTACATGACACTAGCGACGTTGTCGAGAATTGAGACATTTGGTGTTGTGTAATTTAGCTTGTCACGACTCCTTATTCATGGAAGAGGGATGAATTCAGTGTTCCAGTAATCAAGCTGTGTTTTTATGGTTTGTATAAAGGTAAAATCGAATGGTACCACATCAAAGTTCTCAGAGAGACTCGGTAATTGACGTCCCTACAGTTGCTTTGACAAGTTTCTCTCTGTCCATTCTTCCTCTTATCTCATGGGGCAGGGATGCCTCTTCACCAATGAAAATTACGCATGTCTTTCGTTATTTTGGTGGATGACGAATAGAATAATTACCATCAAAATCTTGAATATTCAGTTCATGTCGTCTAAAATGTTCCGAAACACTTACCCCGCCACATTTTAAACTAACCTTATCGAAAAAACTCTACGGTCAAATTACTCCAAATTAAGACTAGGCATTTGTAATACTTATTCAAGCAAATAATTTTCAAATGTTTCAACATTTAGAAAAGAAAGAATATTTACAACTGAAGACGAAATATATGAATTATTTTATCTGCTGTGCCAGGTTCTCATTTCCATGACATTTTATATGGCAGATGCATTCAATAACTATATCAATTTTACATAACCATATGTAGATTGAATTCCGACAGCGAATGATACCAAATTTATTTTGATTGCTTCAAAAATAAAATTTTGCGAGGCAAAATCCGGTTGATTTTTTAACAACCCTTGTCCTTCTGGTTTTCTAAAAAAAAACAGACAGGCTAAAAATAGATTTAGATTTCTAAGGCCAATGAATAATATTTGTAAGCATGTGCACAAAATTTTGTAACTACAGCTTGAATAAAACTGTAGTTATGACATTTTTTTCCTAAACTTACTTTAAGATGAGATACCCCAGGGTTTTAAAGGGACGCGAAAATTGCGCATCTGAGACCCTCATATAAGAAGCAAGGTCCTGGAAACTATCTGATGTGAGCCCTAATAGACCCTCTTAGGATCAGCTTCAGAAAAGAATTGAAAACTGTTTATAACGGTCTTAAATTCTTTACTGAAGTTGAGCTATGAATTGTCAATACATATTGAATACTTTCTTTACCTTTCACCAGGAAATAGCTCAACTAGAAAGCCATGAATGGCTTGTGTCGCTCCACAGGCTTGAATTTCTTGTAATAGCAAATCTAAGTTTTGACTAGATTTTTAGATATTTTGGGTTTTACTGATGTTGAAATGATTTTCAAAGTCTCCAACATTATAAAATATAGAGAAATGACTTCCACCCATAAAAGACATATTTTTCATCCAATGACAATAATTTTCAGCTGCATGATAATGGATCACCCAAGGATCATACTTATGAAGTTTGATTGATATCCATCAATTACATTCTGAGAAAATGATTTTCAAAGTTTCCACTATATAACATATAGTGGAAATGACCTCCGCCCATAAAATACAAATTTTTCATCTGATCGCAAGAATCTTTAGTAGACTAAAAAGGGTCACACAAGGATCAGTCATGTAAAATTTAGTTGATATCTATCAGTTAGATTCTGAGAAAATGATTTCAAAGTTTCCACTATATAACATAATAGAGAAATGACCTCCGCCCATAAAATACATAATTTTCATCCGATTTCAAAAATTTTTTGTAGACTGAAAAAGGGTCACCCAAGGATCATTCATGTAAAATTTGGTTGATATCTATCAATTAGATTCTGAGAAAATGATTTTCAAAGTTTCCACTATATAACATATAGAGAAATGACCTCCGCCCATAAAATACATAATTTTCATCTGATTTCAATAATTTTTTGTAGACTGATAAAGGGTCACCCAAGGATCATTCATGTAAAATTTAATTGGTATCCATCAATTAGAACCTGAGAAAAGTCACTTTTTACCATATTTGGAAATTAGCCACGCCCATTTAATCCATGTTTTTCATTGGATCAAAATTTCTTGAACAACTTTGAAAGAGGGTCACCCAAGGATCATTCCTGTGAAGTTTGGTTGAAATCCATCCAGTAGTTTCTGAGAAGAAGATTTTTAAAGAAAAAGTTTACGACCGCACGCACGGACGGACGGACGCACGGACGCACGGACGCACGACGGACACAACGCCATGACAATAGCCCCAGTGGCTTTCAGCCAGTGGAGCTAAAAATTCATATAAAAACAAGTTTAGCACTTAAAGAAATAGTCTATATCTTAAGCTCAGACTACCAAACTTTAACAAATGGCCCTTAAAATTCCAAAACCGAGTCCTCTAGACTAGGCAGACAAACACTCTTATACCCTGATAACCAGCCTCTCCCAAAACTTCCCTTCAATCTTTAATTGAAAACATTCATTTAACATTTGAGAAAAGCAATGTAACCCCTCTTTGCATGTGCATTCCCAAGCAGCAGAGTACAATTTCATAATTCAATGGCTAAGAGCGACACAGTTGTAACTCCCTATATATTCATAGGGAGTTACAACTGTTTCGTGCTAAGCCATCGATTTGCAAACATTTTTTTTCATTCAGAAAACAGGGCTGATATAAATCTACACATTTTGAAAAAAATCTAGAAGGGAGAGATTGGACTGTTTTGTCCAATCTATGGATCTGCACATGCTTGGAAGCAATAAACAAGGGCGTAACTCCCATTACGCAATTTACGCAAGTGCGTAAAAGAAATAATCATCTGTTGAAAAAATATCGCTGATGATGAATGATCAAAACATCGAAACTACAGCTTATTCAAGCTGTAGTTACAATGTTTTGATTATTCACCTACGCTAAAATCATAGAAAAGGGAACTGACGGAGGGCATTCATCTTTTGTCACAGTCCACATGTTGCCTTTATCCTATATATTCTTTGGTTGTCGCCTTCTGACTGCGTATAAATCTTTAAGTCCTAGATACGCCTATGATAAATGCAAATCATCAATTTCCAATAATATCATAACTAGATCTATAGACTTTATAGAAAATTGAATTATCAAATATCTATCAAGTTATTTTATTTTCTTTTTTATCAAAACACAGGTTGAGAACAAGTACTGGCTCAGTTGAAGTCCAAACAATCCTATCTAGGCCTAGAAATAGGCTGTAGTTATGACATTTTGGTAAACAATAGAATGCAATGGTTCAATTGTCGTCTGCTAGAAAAAAAAAACAATGGCGCACATCTTGGAATTCAATGATGGGATTCAAGACGGAAGCCCGATTGATTCACAAAATGCGGTTTAATTAAATTAACGCAATTTTCTTCCCAGTCAACCTGTCAATCAAATATGTTGACGTTTACACACCAAAACTTTTTTGACAGGCGGATGTGTCGTCTGATTCACTTACCTTAGTTATTTCTTTAAATTAAATCGTTCCACGTGATCTTTTTCGAGTAAAAATCCAGCACAATTATGTTTTCAAGTTCAGTAAATACCTTGAAGGGAATGACAAGCAATCTTTGTAGCACAAAGTTGTATTGAGAAGTAAGATTACCGATATAGGAAGATTGATTCACAAACGTACCGCCATATTGATTTTTACAATCCTTCGAAGATACGGCTAACATCACGATTCACCTATCTGTGTCGGTTAACCAAATCAGTCAACATTGAACTTAGACCCACGATTTCTGTAAAGAGGGTTCGAAATTCCAAGATTCGGGGCGGGGGGGGGGGGGCGTTCTTTGTTATTACACAGTTGTGACCTGTCAAACAAGAGCGGACCATTTGGAAGTTTGAAAAGTATAGACCCTTGTCCGGACTGCACATTCTGCGCAGACTGACCAGGATCGAAACTTGACTCAAATAGCGAACTTTCTGAGCCAAGAATAATTTTTCTTCGTTTCTTTATTATAATTTCCAAAATACGCCTTTTGGTTGACTTATGCGGAACCCAATCCCTTGTTCAAACACTCTTTATGGATTTCCCAAATGGTTCCTTTCCACATGACGAGTCTCGATTGAAATTCCCAATAAAAAATGAAATGATTAGGCTTAGAGAGGTGTTCCCTTGAATTCTCCATCCGGCTCCATTACTGCCTTCCCCCGCATGACTTTCTGAGGAAATCGCGGTATAGGTTGTTTTCGTATGATCTAAAAGAATAAATTCATATTTCGTCGACAAAAGTGATGATAAATTCTTAAGTTTGTTTTTTTTTCAGTCTGTAGTTTCACTCATTGATTTCTTACTGACCCAGATGACGAAGAAATTCCTACTTTTAAAAGTACCCACCACCCTCGAAAAAGGTGTATTTGTATGTGCCTTCATTATCCCCGGGGCGTAGTTCTCTCCCTCTTTTAACCCTTTGCTGTTTAATCCCTGCTTTTTACGTGCCTATGATTTTATGATTGAGAAAACATTATGAAAACAGAAGAAATTGCTTCTGACAAGCAATTTCTTCTTTTCCACACTATTTTCTACCATACAGAATGGTTATTTCTCAAATTAAACCCACTTTTAACTTTCGTCTGCAAAACCTTTGAATTTGGACTTGTCCAAAATTTTGAAAAACAGGAAAGTGTTAAACTTTGATGATAATGTTTGAATACTGAAATTAGACAAAGCATGAACGGATATATAGCCTTTATACAGTCAGAACATTTCATGTGTTATCATTGAACGTAGGAGCGACATTGTTTTAGTTTTTCGCATTGTCAGTGATGAACAAAAACATTAATGAATTGTCAGAATATACATTTTACATACAATATATTTATATTTATGTGTATACATACAGCCTTCAATACAAACGAATCAATATCAGAATATGTTAGCCAGGATTACTGTTAGCCGTACTACCTTCAGTGCGTGGGTGTGGTACGGAAGGTTTACCTGTTCGTAAATCGTGACAGAATTATTATCCTTGGAGAATGTTTACCGAATTTGTTATGTTTAAATAAAAAACGAACGGAATTTTACAATTAGAATATAGCATTGTTCTTTTGCAGACAACGAATAAATCATGCCCTAAGATTTGAGCCCCGCTGCCAGTTTTTCCACCAACCGCGGCATAGGCTAGCCTAAGTTATCAATATCAGCTATTATTTTTACTGAATTTATTTTTTCGAGTAAAATTTTCAAATCTCTACATAATTTCAAATTTGAAAATTTTGAAAAAATCTCTTCTCAAAATAATGCAAAGTCGTTCATATTTTAAGATATTTCGATATTGTTCACGGTATGCAGAAACGTTGAAGTAAGAATGGTAAAAGTTTCATTGATAAGTATTTTTTTATTCATATGGAAAGAAAATTGTGTAACATCTCTACAGCTGTTTTTAGGCGAAATATTTTGGTTTAAACGCATGGTACTTTTAAATGAACAATAAATTATTTTATGGCAGAGCAATGATGTATAATTTATATTACTGTGAAGAAATGCAAAGGAATTACTGTTTATTTTAAACACGCGGTCCGACTAAAAACCAAATTATCTCCAACTTTGACGTTACGTCCATACCCTCGGATTTCGGCGTCAGCGTCCGCATCTGTATCGGCGTCTGCATTACGGTTAACGTGTATTTTTTCATTTCTATCAATGTTAATCCTAGAGGCTTTATATTTTACATAAACACTCATTAGGGTATAAGCTTTCATTTAAGACAAGCGTCCATTTCAAAATGACCTTTAGACAGTGACCTTGACCCTTTAAAAAAACTTTAACCAAAGATTTTAACTTAAAAAAACTTTGAATAAAAAAACTTTACATTTGCTTATATTTTCTGAATGCTTTACCTAGGGACATCATTACTTCATACACACACTCACCAGGTGATAGGCTTTCATCAGAGACCAAGTGCCTTGACGTTTTGCCCTTGCCCTTGACCTTTTACGGACTTTAACCAATATCTTTAACAAAAAAAAACAAAACAAACAAACAAAAAAAAAAACCCATCAACCTTGCTTATATACTTTCTGAATGCTTTAACCTAGGGACATCTTAATTTCATACATGCTCTCACCGCGTGATATGCTTTCACCAGAGACCAAGTGCCTTGAACTCATACACAAACTCTAGAAGGTAATAGGTTTTCACCAGTAGCCATGGTCGATTTGACCTTGATTCTTTTTACTTAAAAAACTTTAACAAAAAACTTTAACCTTGCTTATATTTTCTGAGTGCTTATACCAACGGCCATAATACCGTATATTTTTACTCAACAGATGAGATAGGCTTTTCCTGTGATCAAATCCCTTGACTTTTTTACCCTGACCTTGACTTTTGAATCTTAAGCATATCGCTTTAAACTTGCATTTTTAATTTTTTTTGAATGCTCACAGCTCGGACAATTATACTACATAAATGTGATGATTAGATGATCAACCTTTTATGTAATACAATGAAATTCCATTTGTACCTTCATCAGGCTATAGGCTTTCTTTTTACCTAACATTTTGCATGTACTTGAAACAACAAATAAATCTTTTTTATATTTCTTTCTAACTTCTAAATAAAGCTGATACATACTGGATCTTGGACTTTAACGTAAAAAAATTACCTTGAACTTAGATTGTTTGATATAACCCGGGTGTTAACGTCATTTCTTTAATGCTTTTTGATGGTTTATCGAAAAATAACGGTAGATTATCACTTGATAATCTCACCGCAAAAGCAGTGAAATTATCAAAATTTTATACCCTGCTTTTGTGCATTTCACCCTATCTGACGTCATCTTTGCGGGCCGGGCGAAATAAGTGGCGTCACAATGAACATTACATAGCAATCACGTGCAAAATGACGCGCATTACAAAAATATGTCCTAGAAATTTACATTTTCTCTCATTTTTGCATTAAAAAAATAGAATAATCGTTTGTTTTTCGAGTAAGATAGATTAATATTTCATTTCGTGAATAACAAAAGCTTTATTTTCACGAGTGGCAGAACCATATATATGAAATATATAAATTTTGATAATTTCACTGCTTTTGCGGTGAGATTATCAAGTGATAATCTACCGTTATTTCTCGATAAACCATCGAAAAGCATTAAAGAAAAATCGATCTTACACTGAAACAAACGATTATCCTCTATATAATGCATTTGATGACGCCATTTCGCAAACGGCGTTATACGTTTCGTGGAATAACTGGAATCCATACATATCTGGACTTACTTCGTTTGATCACAAAAATCAGATTATATTATAAATAGAATATTAAATTTGTGTACAAAGCCTTAACAGTTAATTCGCCGTTTACTCTCATGGTTAAAAAAACTTTTCGTGTCAAAAAATATGTGATAGGAATTATGTCAGATTGGTATTCGAACCCGTAACCTCTCTCTTACAAGGCGAGTGTTCTACCAACTGAGCTAATCGGGCAGCTGCATATGGTATTTGATAACTTCGTCTTATCTCTTAACTCCCTTAACTGGAAGCGTTATGGTTTTCTTATTTCGATAAATGAGTAATTCATTTTTCACAAAAGACAATTCTTTTGAATTGGATCTTGTCTTTTAACTTCTGTAGTCATGATTATAGGATATCAATTCAAGAATCAAATCAACACACCGGCAAGCTATGTAAAAATTTCCATAGTTAAATGAACTCTACTAAAATATTCATCACCAGAAAACAGAAAAAAATAGTATAATCTCTGAATAAAAATCGAGCCTTTTTCAGATGGAATTGTGCTGAAAAGCCAATCCTAATGCAAAACGAATGCATTTGCAAATGAGTGAGTGCCCACAGGGCATTCCTCTGCTTTCGGAGTAAGTGTCCTATGGACATTTCTCTATCTTTCTCCCTTCTCTCTATCCCTCTCTCCAATTAATCAATGTGTGTGTTATGATAGCTAGATGTGTGAAAACGGATGACAGGTCAGGTTGATTGAGGAAAGAGTGTGAACGATGGCAGGTAAATAGCAGAGAGAGGATGTTCTGAGAGATCCGGTCGATCGGAAGAGGAGTGAGTGGGAAGAAAGAATTGTGATTGTTATATTGGTGTTATGTGACAGAGAAAAGCGTGTGAAAAAATACCTGTGAATGTGACGACAGGAATGATAATTTGGTGCGTGACGCGCCGAAGTGACAAGGGCGGGCATGACGCGAAGGAATGATAAGTGCGGGCGTTGCGAGGAGTGATAAGTGTTAGCGTGATGCAAGTGCCGGGGTGACGCGAAGGATTCATAAGTGTGGGCGTGATACGAAGGAGTGATAAGTGCAAGTGTTACGCGAAAGTGACAAGTGCGGGCGTTACGAGAAGGAGTGATAAGTGCGAGTAATACGCGAAAGTGACAAATGCGGGCGTGACACGAGCGAGTGACATGTGCGAGTGTTTCGCAAAAGAGTGACAAGTGCAGGCGGGCGCCAAGGAGGTACAAGTGCTGGCGTGACGCGAGAGAGTGATAAGTGCGATTGTTACGCGAAGGAGTGACAAGTGCGGGCGTGACGCAAAGGAGTGACAAGAGCGAGCGTGAGGCATAAGAGTGAGACGTGTTAGTGTTACGTGAAGCAGTGGGTGTGATGCGAATAGTGAGAGAGACTGAGAGAGATACACGTGTGGATGTGATGCGAGGTATGGTTTCGGATGGGATGAATTGTGCGGAAGGTATAAGTATAGGATAGAAACTTTCGTGTCGTAGTATATGGGAAATAGACACGGGCGCCAGCGTTTGTCTATTTCTCATGCACCGTGGCACGAGATTTTCTATCTGACTTAGACCACGCTTCTCTAACATTGTCTTATTCCCCCCACTGAAACTTCTTTACGTTGAAAAAGGGTAAATCTCGCTGTAGTATTATTGTAATTATGTGTAATTACGCTGAAATAACTTGTTAAATTATTTTCGTTACTATTTTCTATCTTTTTCATTTTTGCCACTGTAGAAAGCCTTTTCGAAAAAATGCTCAAATAAAATGCTCGTTTTCTTTCGAGATCCTGTCGAGATCCACTTGCACAACACACTACCATCGTACATAGATAGCTCAGAGTTGTATCCTTGATATATACTTTTGAAATAATGTTCTCTGATTGGTCAATTCGCTTTAAGCGTGGTCTAATCCTTGTCTTTTACATTGGTAGGGTGGAGTCTAAGTAACGGATCGTTGCATTAAAGATAAAGGTAAAACAGCTTTTATTTATAATTACCCACGTTACATAGATGGTCGATATATAGTCCGTTTTGCTTCTATATGGACAAACCTTTTACACCAATTACATAAATTTGCGATTGAAGGATTTGTATATGGTAATCTTTATTTCAGCTTAATTCAATCTCGAAAATATTTTTAATTAAAGCGCTAAAGGCCTGGTTTATAAAGAGGCAAAAAGGGTCATTTTCTCCCTTTTCCACAATATGGTCCACCCTTTACTCATACCCCATTATATTTTAGTTTCTACCTTAGATATATATCGAATTACAATCATGTTGATTTATTGTCTGCAACCTGTTCCAAGTTGGCCCAGTCTAAAATTTTGCCGTCTGTTTAAAGGTCTAAGGGTGGGACAATGCTTTCACTTTTTTCTAATGTAGATTAATCCATTACAAGACAACAAATGTTTAGACAGGTCCAAATTGCAAAGGGATGCAGATTACATACAAAATGTGGGCAAATTAGTAAAATTTATAGCAGAAAGGGTAGATAATATTAGGGAGAAAGGAGAAAGTGTTAGTTAGCAGCATTTTTTTCTTTTTCGTATATTAGCAAGGTCATCCGTCAAGATCATATATAAAAGCTATGTATCTTTAACACAGCAGTGATAAGAAAGAAAATATCTGGTATACATGATAATGCCAAGGTAAATAATCAAGGTTATATTCCAGAAAATTGACCTCGTGTGTTGTTTCTTCTATTCGGTTCCCTCGCCTACAGTACTATTAGTACTTTAATTTCAGCACAGCGTAGTGATATGCAAGCACTGCGTTGAACACACAAAGCACTTCATGTCGCACAAAAGTTGATGACGTATACTAGACCTATTTTTTTCGCGCGCGTGAGCACAAAAAAGCTATACTTAACCCCAAAAGAAACGTCCAAAAAATATGCTCTCTCAACAACTTAACCGTTTATGACTTTATTGCGTTTCTCATTTCAATACCTGTAAAAATCAACTTTCTTTTCTAGAACGATCTTTTTACTGTTAGGGTCCATCATTCGGAACATCGCTCGGTCTTTTCCGTATCTTGAAAAGTACCTCGGACGTAAGTGTAGTAATTTTGGGTCATTTTTTAGGTAATTCGGCTCCTGGTGGTACTTCGGTTAATACGCATGAAGAAAACCACATTTTATTAATTCTTTCCGATCGTCTTTCGAGATCTTTTAGGCAAATTATAATTTGATAACAAAACGCAGTAAGACACTGCGTTTTGTTATCAAATTATGATATGCCCATTTTAATTCTTTCCTTGATTTTGTTTTATGCAACGTCATCCTTAGCGGCATCGTTTATATTTGTGACGTCATATGATCCCACGTGCGAAATGACGCGCTTTCATGGCTGCGCCCGTATTATTCCCGCGGTCTATTCCGTAGAATCGCCGAAGGTTCCCGATTGAGGGTCCATGTTCATTTCCGCAGCGACGGCTTCTTAGTAAACGTAACCCCAAAGCTTGCGGGGTCTGTTGTACAAATGGTTGTTAAAAATTTAAGTGCATGAAAAGACACTTTAGCACATATCAATAAACCGTTTTAAAATCTTTAAATTTTTCATGACGTAAAATGTTACGTAAGAACGTTATCAGCCCAAATTTGGTCTAGGGAGGCAAGCTATTTAAAGTAGGTATTGCGCTTTCAATATAAACTTCAAACTGTTTCATGAAAATTGTAGGATGGTTTTTAAAACGTTTAAGTTGCTTAGAACAGTTTTCGATTAAAATATGGGCGTGGCAGGGCGGGACTTATTTTACTTTAACCTCTTTTAAAATCTTCTCCTCCCAAACCCGTGGTCGGATTTTAACGAAAGTTGGTAGGAATGATCCTTGGATGACCCTCTTCTTAATTCGTTAAAGAAATATTGATTGACCACCCCTCAATATGGACGTTGCATTATTTCACTTGAAATTCTTCTCCTCCAACACAATTGAGCCGATCTCAATGAAACTTCATTGGAATGGTCCAGTGGTGACCCTTTACTAAAACATTTAAAGGCATTTTAATTGAACCCCCCCATCCAAACACACACACACACACACAAATATGGGCGTTGCGGGGTGAGGCTTTTTTTTCACATTTACATCTTTAAAATTCTCCCCCCTCTCTGTTTAGGCAATTTAAATCAAACTATGCTTGAATAAACCTAATTTACACTAATCTAAAATTTGCCATGAAATTCTGATGGGCCCATAAATCTGGGTGTGACAGGGCGGGGTCAATATTCGCTTTAAAATCTCAAAAAATCTTCTCCTCCCAATGAATTGGACTTATGCGATGAATCTTGGTATACATGTTCTACAATTGACCCTTTACTTAAATTGTTCTACTAATGAGCAGTCTAATAATTGCAATCACCTAAATGCTTGTAATAAGATGGGTAAAGGGTGAGCAGGTTGATGGTGATTGAGTATTTTGGTGCAATGTGGGCCAGACCAATTAAATCATCATAAAATAGTTCTACAGAGATTTCAAAGTGTTGTTTTCAGTCAAAGTAAGCTTTGATTAATGAAAGTCTTGAGTTGTTAAAGCCAGTGGAGCGATACAGGCCGTCTTGGGCCTCTTCTTTCAAATGGGGTATAAATGGGGATATAATGGGGTACATCGCAAAATAGACATGGTCAAACGGTTTTTGAACAAAGAGAGAATACACACAGGTTTGATATCCTAAGGAAATAAAACTTTTCGACAAAACTGATATAAAAAATACTCGATTTTGTACTGAAACGATCGTCTTTAAATCATTCACTTTTCACCCGGCCCCTTTACAATTCAGAACTTTTTTGGATAGACAAATCCCTGTTCCGCTTAATACAGACACAAGAAGGTATGAAAGGTCGAGAGTTAACATGAAGATGGGCGGACAAAATCATTATTTTGAAATCAAAAAATCTGAAAATCAAAATTCTTTAGGGTATTAGATCTAGATGGAAAATATAATATAACAAGAAAAAAAAATGCGTTTCATTAACTCAATTCTTTCTGAGAATTTCGGCGAATTTCTGGTTTATATATCAATAAAACGGACTATTACCTTTAAGCGCAGTTGAGATACTAAACGCTCGCAACTCCAGCTTTGATTTGGTAACCGATGAAATGAGTTCTGTTTCGCTAAGTACGCTTATCATTTTGTCATTTTGGTTTTAAGATACAGTTTTATACACGCGTAAGCGGTCATAACCGACTAACTTTTTAATAAGAACCAAAATATTTAAAAGTAAACTCGTCAAATTATGTCACGCCAAAACCAAGCCCTGCCAGATGAACTATAACGAAGAATAAGCATGACAAGAATTATGAACGCGGGCGAATAAAGTCTGGAAGGGAGATGATAGGAGTAGAAGAAGTGTTATTTAGAAGTTTATGATATACTCTCTAAAAAAAGTCGTTGATATCGAAAGGTATTTTAACTTCCACAAAAATATTTGTACATATATAGTATAAATTAAGGAAGGTGAACTTCGTGCATCTTTTTACTGAATTTAAACAGAAATACCGATTTTCAGTCTAAGGTTTACAATCGTGACGTCAAATGAAATCGTTGATGCAGCAAGCCTGGCCTCGCAGATCTGGTTCCACTCTATCTGTCCGGAGATTTTACGCCATCTTAAGATTAATATTGTCTTTGAAGGTGCGATAAGAGTGAAATAAACAAAATATCCTTACATTATTCGCCATGCTTGATGAACGTAGTGTTATATATAAACTATAAATAAACCTAATGGTATTTACCATGTCTATTTTTAGAATTAGTCTGGGGATTTTCCAATATCTCTTGACACTTTAAGGTAATAGATATGTAGAAGATTTTAGATCTTTCTAGAAAGGCCTTTTGGAAGGTGATTCAGACTCTAGAGAATTCTTATGTTCTATACCATTCCAGATTGTTCTATAGTATTATATAAAGGGGTTCCTACAGCATTCTTGGTTCACTTGATTTAGTCTTATGGTTTCATTTAGTAGTACTGTGTTAAACTAAAAGGGGATTTCTTGTTATCTTAAAAGTGTGTTTAAAAGCGTGTTTAATTTTAAATTCGGATATTATTGTACTTATTATTTGTGGACCAGGAACTTAATTAAATTGGATCTAAAATTAAAACTTTAGGATTAAACATTCAAGGTATTGTAAATTGTTTTTGTATTAATTTCATATTATCAATAATTCTGGTATTATTGTCAATAAATATTGTTAATTGTAAAGTTTGTTGCTGGCTTCTTTGTTCGTGTTACATTGGCACGTAACAATTTGGGGGCTCGTCCGGGATACGAATATCAGACAAACAAACAAAACAAAACAAATCAAACAAATTCTTTATTTATATCTACTGTTCAAAATTATTTAAGAAATTAATTTCATATTTCAATTTTGATAAATCTAGAGTGTACTTTCACTATTATTTATCGAAATCTTACATTCTTGTTTGAATACAGCAACAAGCTATCATGTCTTTTGACTTAGAAAAATTTACGCACAAACCTTCCGTGGAGCTATTGAATTTGGGTAAAAAGCCTGATTTGCTCAATCTTGCCAAGCATTATGAATTAAAAGAAGTCAAGTCCTCATTGCGAAAGCATGAAATTAAGAATATTTTGGTTCAATATTTTGTTGATGAGGACATTTTTGATGAAAAGGCTCTGTATCTCATTGTTGATGTTCCATCAGTTTCAAGCTCAAGAGATCTTGAACTGTTAAAACTTCAACAAAGGGAGAAGGAATTGGAAATAGAAAGAGAGAGAGAAGAGCGGAAATTTCAAGAAAAGCAATTAGAAATTGAAATTGAAAGAGAAAGAGCACAAAGAGAAATTGAAGAAAAAGAAAGAGAAAGGCAATTTCAAAGGGAAAAGGAAGAAAGGGAAAGAGAAAGAGAAAGAGAAAGAGAAGAGAGAGAAAGGGAAAAGGAAGAGCGAGAAAGAGAAGAGAGAGAAATAGAAAGAGAGAGGGAAAGAGAAGAAAGAGCATTTCAATTACGATTAAAAGAATTAGAAATACAAGATAGAGCAAATCAGCCCAGAGATATGTATAATGACCATTTTGATGTAACAAAACATTTTAGGCTTGTTCCTCAATTTCAAGAAAATGAAGTTGATACATATTTCGAACATTTTGAAAAAGTTGCAAATAACTTGAAATGGCCAAAGGAGCACTGGACCTTACTTCTTCAAAGTGTCTTAGTAGGAAAAGCTCGCAATATTTATTCGCAACTTAGAACAGAACAAAGAAATGATTATGATACTGTAAAAGAACTCATTCTCAAAGGTTATGAGCTGGTTCCAGAAGCATACAGACAACAATTTAGAAGTTGTAGAAAAGAATCTGGCCAGACTCACGTTGAATTTGCAAGAAACGAAGAAAAAATATTTGACAGGTGGTGCTATTCTAAGAAAATAGACCAAAATTATGATAATCTTAGACAACTCATATTAATTGAACAATTCAAATCTGACATTAAGTCACATTTAGATGAAAAAAATGTTGAAACTATACATGAAGCAGCTCGCTTAGCTGATGATTACTACCTTACACACAAAAATTCTTTCGTTAATAAAGCAAAACCTGCTTCCTCACATCCCCAAAATAAAACTATGTCTGGTGATTCATCTAGCATGTCTAGTCAATCGAATTCACCTAAACCAAAGTCTACTGGTGAAACCAATGTTCAAAATCCCTTATCTCGAGTACATTGTACTTTTTGTAAAAAACCAGGTCACCTTATTTCAGAATGTTTTAGATTAAAAAGGAAGAGGGAACTGAGTGCAGCCAAACCTACAGGGCCCACAAGCCTTCAGCCTAAATCACAGCCTTCTTTTGAGTTAAATTCAATTGTTAAGGCAGAACCAAATTCTGATTCCTGTATGGAGATTTTTAAACCATTCATGTTGGATGGTTTTGTATCACTTTCAGGTGATATGCGCCAACCTGCCCCTATTAAAATTTTAAGAGACACAGGAGCTTCTCAATCTCTTATTTTAGCAGATGTTCTGCCTTTTTCTGAGAAGACTTCGTCTGGTACTAGTGTCCTTATTCAGGGTGTAGAGTGTGGTATTATTAATGTTCCTCTTCATAAGGTTAATTTGTCCTCAGATTTGGTAACTGGTTCTGTGATTGTTGGTGTAAAACATTCTTTACCATTTAAAGGTGTACATTTATTGCTAGGAAATGACTTAGCTGGAGATAAGGTTGTTGTTAATCCTCTTGTAACTGACACACCTAATGTAGGTCAAACAGATGATCCTATTTTGCAGGAAATACCTGATTTGTACCCTTCATGTGCAGTAACTCGGGGTATGGCTAAAAAAGCTTCGTTGAAAAATTCAAATGATATTGACTTAACTGATACTTTTATTGGTCAATATTTCAATGACGAGATTAAAAAGTCTTTTAATCTTAGTCTGCCTGATACTCAGACAGACTCGTCAAAATTTTGTCAGCCATCTCCAAAGTCAAATGACCAAGGTCATGAAACGCATTCGAAGTCGAAGTTAATCCAGGAACAGCAAAATGATCCTGAGATTTCAAAGTTAATTGACAGGGCATTACCCGAAAAAGAAATGTCTCAGAATCCTGTTTGTTACTATAAAAAGAATGGTATTCTGATGAGAAAATGGCGACCATTTGATGTCCCAGCTGATGATGATTGGGCTGTTTATCACCAAATTGTTGTTCCAAAGTCAAATCGCCGTGAAATACTTAGTATAGCCCATGAAAGTCCAATGTCTGGTCATTTAGGTGTAAACAAGACTTATCACAAGATTATGACTCACTTCTTTTGGCCTGGACTAAAATCGGACGTTTCCGAATATTGTAAAAGTTGCCACACTTGTCAAATGGTAGGGAAACCTAACCAAGTTATTCCAAAAGCAAGGTTACAACCCATTCCAGCTTTTGATGAACCTTTCAGTCGAATAATAATAGACTGCGTTGGTCCTTTACCAAAAACCAAGTCAGGTTCTGAATATTTGTTGACAATTATGTGTGCTTCTACCCGCTTCCCAGAAGCAATTCCTTTAAGAAACATTAAGGCAAAGTCAATTATTAAGGCTCTTGTCAAATTCTTTACTTTTGTTGGCCTTCCTAAATCAGTTCAGTCTGATCAAGGATCAAACTTCATGTCAGGCATATTCCAACAGGTTATGCATGAATTAGGTATCAAGCAATATCGGTCATCTGCTTATCACCCTGAAAGTCAAGGTGCTTTAGAAAGATTTCATCAGACATTAAAGAATATGATAAGGTCATATTGTTTTGATACTGATAAAAATTGGAATGAAGGTATTCATTTGCTATTATTTGCAGTCAGAGAATCTGTTCAAGAATCTCTTGGCTTTAGCCCCTTTGAGTTAGTTTTTGGTCATTCTGTTCGTGGGCCATTAACACTCTTAAAAGAGAAATTTCTTGCTGATGATGAAACACCCTTGAACTTGTTACAGTATGTTTCTGACTTCAGAAATAAACTGTCTAGGGCATGTGAGGTTGCTAGGTCAAATCTTAAATCATCTCAGAGCAAAATGAAGGCAAGATATGACAAGCATAGTGTTGATAGGAAATTCGAACCAGGTGATAAAGTCCTTGCTCTTTTGCCAATACCTGGCCGACCCTTACAGGCAAGATATTATGGCCCGTATACTATTGATAAGAAAACAAGTGATTTGAATTATATCATCAATACTCCCGGAAGGCGTAAAAATAAACAAATGTGTCATGTAAACATGTTAAAAAAGTATTTTGACAGAGATAGCTCTATTTCAAAACCAATTACAGTTGTAAACACTGTCCCACAACAATCAAATATGATTGAATCAGAAGTTAATTCAGACTTTAGTGAAAAATCTGTTCCTGCTCCGCCTAAACTTGAGAACTCTTAAATACTAAAGAATCTTGACGACAAACTTTCACATTTGGAGCCATCTCAACGAGAAGAGCTAAAACAGTTGATTAATGAATATAAACACTTGTTTCCTGACATCCCCACAAGAACTGATAAAATATATCATGATGTCATTGTGGAAGATTCTCAACCAATAAAACAACATCCTTATAGAATGAATCCAGTGAAACAAAAAGCCCTTCAAGATGAAGTGAATTACTTATTGGAGAATGACTTTATTGAACCCAGCCAAAGTAATTACAGTTCACCATGTATATTAGTTCCAAAGCCAAATGGAACATACAGAATGTGTACTGACTATCGAAAAGTGAACTCTGTGACAAAAACTGACTCTTTTCCAATACCAAGAATTGATGACTGTATTGACAAAGTCGGTAATTCTAAATATGTCACCAAATTTGACCTTCTCAAAGGATTCTGGCAAGTTCCGCTCACTGATAGGGCTAAAGAAGTATCAGCATTTGCTACTCCAACTGGTCTGTACCAGTACAAAGTTATGCCGTTTGGGATGAAAAATTCTCCTGCGACGTTTCAGCGGCTTGTAAATATGGCTATAGCTGGCTTAGATGGCTGTGACGCATACATTGATGATGTCATCATCTATACAGATACATGGAGTGACCACCTTCAAAGAATCAAACAATTCTTCGACCGTCTCAGTGATGCAAAATTGACTGTTAATCTTTGAAAAACAGAATTTTGTCATGCTACTGTTACTTTCTTAGGACATCTTGTGGGACAGGGTCAAGTTAAACCTTTAGAATCTAAGGTCAATGCTATCTCTGAGTTTCCTGTGCCTGCTACTAAAAAGCAACTGATGCGATTTCTTGGTATGGCTGGCTACTATAGAAAGTTTTGTAAGAATTTTTCTATAATAGCTGAACCTTTAACAAATTTATTAAAGAAAAATGTTAAGTTCAAATGGAATGATAACTGTCAAGTTGCCTTTGATCGCTTAAAAGCCATACTTAAGAGCACACCAGTTCTTTTAGCACCTGATTTTGACAAATGTTTTAAATTAGCTGTTGATGCAAGTGATGTTGGTGTTGGTGCTGTTCTTTTGCAAGAAGACGATGATGGTATAGATCATCCAGTTTGTTATTATTCTAAAAAATTAAACAAACATCAGAAAAACTACTCCACCATTGAAAAGGAATGTCTTGCTCTGATTTTGGCAATCCAACATTTTGAAGTTTATTTAACATCTGCAACTTCTCCTATAGTTGTATTCAGTGACCACAATCCCTTAAGTTTTCTTCACAAACTTAAGAGTAAGAACCAAAGATTATTAAGGTGGAGTTTGTCACTTCAAGAATTTGATCTTGATGTAAGACACATTAAAGGAAAAGACAACATTATACCAGATGCTCTGTCAAGAGTCTAAAATTTTGAATTGTCATATCTTTAATAAGACATTGAATTTAACAGTTACATTTTACTATATTTTTTGTATATATGTATGTATGTTTGCATATATAACTCTTTTTCAATTCTTTTGATGAAAATTGTTTGTATTTTCATGCTAGATGTGCTGAAATGTTGCAACGAATCATGATATTAACAATTATGTAATGTATATTATCATTGTAAATGCTAATGATAATTCAAAAAGAAAGATTTATTTCATAAACCTTTCTTTTTTCTTTCAAGGGGGAAAGTGTTATATATAAACTATAAATAAACCTAATGGTATTTACCATGTCTATTTTTAGAATTAGTCTGGGGATTTTCCAATATCTCTTGACACTTTAAGGTAATAGATATGTAGAAGATTTTAGATCTTTCTAGAAAGGCCTTTTGGAAGGTGATTCAGACTCTAGAGAATTCTTATGTTCTATACTATTCCAGATTGTTCTATAGTATTATATAAAGGGGTTCCTACAGCATTCTTGGTTCACTTGATTTAGTCTTATGGTTTCATTTAGTAGTACTGTGTTAAACTAAAAGGGGATTTCTTGTTATCTTAAAAGTGTGTTTAAAAGCGTGTTTAATTTTAAATTCGGATATTATTGGACTTATTATTTGTGGACCAGGAACTTAATTGAATTGGATCTAAAATTAAAACTTTAGGATTAAACATTCAAGGTATTGTAAATTGTTTTTGTATTAATTTCATATTGTCAATAATTCTGGTATTATTGTCAATAAATATTGTTAATTGTAAAGTTTGTTGCTGGCTTCTTTGTTCGTGTTACATTGGCACGTAACAGTAGTTTTACGCACCAGGCTCATATGGCTCCATAGATAAAGTATTGTGTCGCGTTCAAGTGAAGCCAGCCCTGTGTTGAGGATGTAAAAACGTTTCGCAAGCGCTGTCAGATGATACCCCGCTTTGCACGTGCACGAGGTTTCATTTCGAAATCTCTTCGCTGACGTTTTCATCCTGAACGCAAGCCAGGTGTTGGAGATGGTTGGTCTTGAAACAAAGAAGTCATCTACAATGGCTTGTCGTATGAAGCCCTCCTTATGGCGACCTTAAGCATTATGACGATGTTCCTCCGTACACTTACCCATTTTTCATTTCAAATCTCTAAAAAGAAGTTTCATATCAAAAACATTTAAGGAATGACATTTCGTTTAGAACATAACGTAGAACTTACAGGAATATCAAGTGAATCTGAATATGCACGTGGTGTTTGAAAAGGACAATTTTCGAGTAATTTGACGTCCATTTCAAATCACGTAATTTCTTAAGGTAGCAATGGACACATGGCGTCATTTTTTCCGCCCAGTGATATTTTTCTTGTTCACATATGTTATAGATTAACATTGTATAGTCCTTATATCAAAATTTGAAGCTACCTTTCCATGCTCGTTTTTATGCTAGTATAATTTGGGTTATATTCGTTTTAGGTCTAGATTAAACTCAGTACTAGCTGATGGCTATAAATAACATACATGTTGATAGACCTTATACATGTTCCCAATGGCTGGTACCAAGAAAATTTCTCTTTGATCAATTGCATTTGCATAAGATGCTTTTGAAAGTGAAAAATGTACAAATTTCGGTAATATTAAGGACGTAAAATGCCACAAGAACCTGCTTTGGGAAGAAATTACCCGATGATTTTTTTTATTTATCGATAAGAGTCGGGAGGCCGCTATCCATTGCCACCTGAAGTTACAATTACTGTTCGAAAAACACCCAACAGTCATCAAAGTTTTTGTCACATTTAGGAAAAAGTCGATTTTGGATAGGTATCGAAGATATTAAGAGTATATGTGACTTCTTCACAGACCAACGTTTTCAGCAATAACGTATAATCCATCAATATTCAGAAGGAACTAGTTTCGTCGGCCATTCCTATTTGTTGAGCGGCTTAAGAAAACATCCGCGAGGAGGGATCATTTCCAATGCAAATATCCTTTGGAAAAGTTTAGTAGACTTTACAAATACGTATATTAAATGCGTTGTATTTTATAAAATCTTATCCGTAGCTAAATGCTATTTCAAGAATGTATTTTTCGAAATTATATAAAGAATTCAAAACCAATAACTTTGACCCATTTTCAAGGGAATTCGGCGAGCGGTGATGCTTTAAGCCAATACGCACGAAGAAAACATTTTTCCCCCTTTTAGGCTTTCCGATCGTTTTTGAGATCTTTTGGGCATATTATAATTTGATCACAAATTGAAGAAAAACACTTATTACATTATGTCCATTTTAAATCTTTTTTTTTGATTTTTGGTTAATGCAACTTCATCTTTAGATGTAATGTTTGTGATTTTGTTATGTAACGTGCGAAACGACGCGCTTTCAGGGAAGAACCCGATTCATTCATGAGGCCTCCGGAACCGGTACACTTGAATTATACCCTCACCTATGAAGTAAAGGTAGATATTAGTTTCAATTCGTTTGTTTGTTTGTTTGAATGGGTTTTACGCCGCTTTCAACAATATCACAGTTATATCGCGGCGGTCGGAGCACCTAACAATGGATTCCTGGTATTTCTTTCACCTGTTCTACCATTACACCCTTTCCTAGCCTCCGACTGCTATCTCACATAGGTTTACGATTATCTACCCATTGGTGAGAGACAAACGTCGGAAAGGATATTTGCCGCCACCGGGGATCAAACCCACGACTTCCATATTGGAAGTCTTATGCCTAACCAACTTCGCTATGGTGGCGGCTCTTCAATTCGTTAGTCCGTCCATTCGTCGTCCGTCTGCAGATCTCTCGTTTCCGGACTGTAGGATCATGAAACTTTATACAGTTGTGGTCCATGACCCAAGGAAGTGTCCTTTTGTTTTGGGGGGGTCATGAAGGTCAAAGGTCAAGGTCACAATTTGTAAAAAAAGGCTTTACGAAACTGGGACAAAGCGCTTGTGAGATTAATTTAACTTTAATCGGTCCTTTATGTATGCATATAATGAGCTAATGAACACGATTCCGATGATACTTCACTAAATGTTGTCGCTATCGTTTGATTCACGGAAGTCGTGTTATATACAGATTTAAACGATTTTAACCAGAGCCCTACGTTAAGGATAAAAAACGTTCGCACAGTGTTTGAAAAAAAACCCCATCGCTTATCACGTTTACTCGTACAAAACGGATTACAATTTCTTAAGTTCGCAAGCGTTTTTGTACAAAGAATACTTGACTATTTTCCGAAAAAATGAATTAAGGTCCTTGGGATTTTGTGCCAACGTTAGTCTAAGGTTTTACAGAATTAAAGCACTTATCGTCATTGCATCAAAAGTGCAAGAAAAAAAGACCCAGATTCAAACGAAATCGAATCTCACTCAAACCATCAAAAGTATTTTTCATTTGGTTAAAATTGACCTTTGAAATAATCTCTATTTGAACAATCCTATTCCAAAAGAAACTCCATGCACTTAAATTGCTATAGCAGCGTCTTTATTCTAACCAACCATTTCCAAGGGCGTAACTCCCATTACGCAATTTACGCAAGTTCGTAAAAGAAATAATCCTCTCTTGAAAAATATCGGTGATGAATGATCATTACATCGAAACTACAGCTACGATGTTTTGAATATTCACCAACGCTCAAGGCATAAAAAGTGAGCGGACGGAGGGGGTTGATCTTTTGTCACAGTTCTCATATCGTCTTTATCCTATATATTCTTTGGTTGTCGCCTACTGAGTGCGTATAAATTTCAAAGTCCTAGATACGCCTATGATTATCATTTTTTCGGATCACTGGAATTTTATGAAAGTCATTGTTACTTAAGATCCTTATCAAATTGGAGTACAACAAAGCATTTTAGGCAAGGCCACAAAAATCACCCACTTGGCCAATTCAATGAAACCTTAATGTAAGTTGGTATGGCATGGCATTTTCACTGTGATATCTATGAAAGGCTCCTCCTCCTAAATCGCTGGACCAATTTCAATGCCTGAAACTTTGTCAGAATGTGCCGCTCTATAACATTTTCGATAAGTTCGGTTTGGCCTAAAAATATAGGCGTGGCAAGGCTTCACGTGACATGTTTCACTTTGATGGAACGCTGGACTCAGTGGCCATTTTGGAGACGGTTTGGGACCAGCTCCAATTGGTTAAAAGGGGGAGGAGTGTAGTGATCGATATTGGGTTGACTCATAACCAGGTGCCCGGTTAGCTCAGTTGGTAGAACGCCGCGCCAGTGTTCCAGGGGTCACCAGTCGAAATTTATCTTTATCATACGCACAGTGGTGAAAGCGACCATCACGGGTATTATATTTTTCCCCCCAAAAAGAGAGGGGGAGAAGCAATCGGGAACCCTCGGCGATTCTACGGAATAGACCGCGGGAATACGGGCGCATCCATGAAAGCGCGTCATTTCGCACGTGGGTTTATATGACGTCACAAATATAACTGAGAATGCCGGTGCGAAAAACAAAATCAACGTAAGGTGAAAATCGGGCAAACTATGATTTGAAAACAAAACGCAGTGATTTTTTGCGTTTTGCTTTCAAATCATGATATGCCAAAATAATCTCTATAGACGATCTGAAAGCATTAGAGGAATTTGCTTTTCTACAAGCGTATTAACCAAATTACCACCAGGAGCCGAATTACCTAAAGATGGACCAAAAATTAATACACTTACGTCCGAGGTACTCTCCAGTTTACGGAAATGTTCGAGCGATGGTCCGAATGGGGGTGAGGGGGTGCGAAGAGAAGTTTACCCGTCGTTGGGCCACGGATAGAGCAGCTTCCACATGGTTTTGAACATTTTTGCATGACTAAGCACAGGGAGCCGATACATGATAATTTAGCCACGAAAATTTATGTAAGAAAAAGTTATGTATACATATAGACATGGGATTTGACTCCACTAAAGCACCCTCCTACCCCGGCTTCATTTTCGAGCGTTGATTTCTCGTGCATTTTTACAGTTTTACCTTAAGTTAAATGCTTTAGAACGAGATGTACATGATCATTTTATCGCGAAACCTGGTTTATTTCGGCGTATTAAAGGTCAAAAAATAAAACTGTTGCAAAAAGTGTTTAGCCGTGCACAGGCTCGTAACACTCATGTCGACCCAAAAATGCAATTCAGGGACTAATTTGGCGTATATCAACACCCAAGATTGAACAAGTATAAATTTCTTTAAACCATACCATCAGAAATCTTGTTTAAAACGAATACAATGCGCATTCAACGTTGAATAAATTGCAAATTCAATGATTCAAATTCAAATTCTTATATTGGTTTAAAAATATAGTTATAGGATTGTCACCAAGAACATACATACAATAAACATACAAGACAGAACTTATCAAAAAAGTATACATGCAGATATGGAAATTAGCCACGCCCACTACTACCATGATATATATAATCTATGAACCGATATGAAATATTAGCATACACCATCTAGAGCCCGAGTCAAATCATGATAGTGTAATTCAAAGTCATTGCAACCGGAAAGCTGTCATTGCTACGCTTAAGAATCACAATCATAATACCTGCCCAAAGCTAATCTTTTATATATATATAAAATTAATTTCACGGTATCTATGACCTATTATAAAGGTAACGATGTCCCTAAAACATACATAAAACATACATATCTTAGTCATGTGTTTGCTTTCAATGATAAGTTTATAACAAAAATAAAATTTTAGAAATAATAATAATTAAGACTTATGTAGACGTAAAGAAGCAGCAGATAACATGTTTATTTTCATATTAATATATCTAAATGTATTTTATTTCCTATTTTTTTCAGCAGAAAACAATGACAAAATGAACAATTTGCGTCTAAGAAGAACTGCTCTATTTTCCATAATAAAGGTCAACATTCTTAAAGGGGACTATCGAAAAGTGAACTCTGTGACAAAAACTGACTCTTTTCCAATACCAAGAATTGATGACTGTATTGACAAAGTCGGTAATTCTAAATATGTCACCAAATTTGACCTTCTCAAAGGATTCTGGCAAGTTCCGCTCACTGATAGGGCTAAAGAAGTATCAGCATTTGCTACTCCAACTGGTCTGTACCAGTACAAAGTTATGCCGTTTGGGATGAAAAATTCTCCTGCGACGTTTCAGCGGCTTGTAAATATGGCTATAGCTGGCTTAGATGGCTGTGACGCATACATTGATGATGTCATCATCTATACAGATACATGGAGTGACCACCTTCAAAGAATCAAACAATTCTTCGACCGTCTCAGTGATGCAAAATTGACTGTTAATCTTTGAAAAACAGAATTTTGTCATGCTACTGTTACTTTCTTAGGACATCTTGTGGGACAGGGTCAAGTTAAACCTTTAGAATCTAAGGTCAATGCTATCTCTGAGTTTCCTGTGCCTGCTACTAAAAAGCAACTGATGCGATTTCTTGGTATGGCTGGCTACTATAGAAAGTTTTGTAAGAATTTTTCTATAATAGCTGAACCTTTAACAAATTTATTAAAGAAAAATGTTAAGTTCAAATGGAATGATAACTGTCAAGTTGCCTTTGATCGCTTAAAAGCCATACTTAAGAGCACACCAGTTCTTTTAGCACCTGATTTTGACAAATGTTTTAAATTAGCTGTTGATGCAAGTGATGTTGGTGTTGGTGCTGTTCTTTTGCAAGAAGACGATGATGGTATAGATCATCCAGTTTGTTATTATTCTAAAAAATTAAACAAACATCAGAAAAACTACTCCACCATTGAAAAGGAATGTCTTGCTCTGATTTTGGCAATCCAACATTTTGAAGTTTATTTAACATCTGCAACTTCTCCTATAGTTGTATTCAGTGACCACAATCCCTTAAGTTTTCTTCACAAACTTAAGAGTAAGAACCAAAGATTATTAAGGTGGAGTTTGTCACTTCAAGAATTTGATCTTGATGTAAGACACATTAAAGGAAAAGACAACATTATACCAGATGCTCTGTCAAGAGTCTAAAATTTTGAATTGTCATATCTTTAATAAGACATTGAATTTAACAGTTACATTTTACTATATTTTTTGTATATATGTATGTATGTTTGCATATATAACTCTTTTTCAATTCTTTTGATGAAAATTGTTTGTATTTTCATGCTAGATGTGCTGAAATGTTGCAACGAATCATGATATTAACAATTATGTAATGTATATTATCATTGTAAATGCTAATGATAATTCAAAAAGAAAGATTTATTTCATAAACCTTTCTTTTTTCTTTCAAGGGGGAAAGTGTTATATATAAACTATAAATAAACCTAATGGTATTTACCATGTCTATTTTTAGAATTAGTCTGGGGATTTTCCAATATCTCTTGACACTTTAAGGTAATAGATATGTAGAAGATTTTAGATCTTTCTAGAAAGGCCTTTTGGAAGGTGATTCAGACTCTAGAGAATTCTTATGTTCTATACTATTCCAGATTGTTCTATAGTATTATATAAAGGGGTTCCTACAGCATTCTTGGTTCACTTGATTTAGTCTTATGGTTTCATTTAGTAGTACTGTGTTAAACTAAAAGGGGATTTCTTGTTATCTTAAAAGTGTGTTTAAAAGCGTGTTTAATTTTAAATTCGGATATTATTGGACTTATTATTTGTGGACCAGGAACTTAATTGAATTGGATCTAAAATTAAAACTTTAGGATTAAACATTCAAGGTATTGTAAATTGTTTTTGTATTAATTTCATATTGTCAATAATTCTGGTATTATTGTCAATAAATATTGTTAATTGTAAAGTTTGTTGCTGGCTTCTTTGTTCGTGTTACATTGGCACGTAACAGTAGTTTTACGCACCAGGCTCATATGGCTCCATAGATAAAGTATTGTGTCGCGTTCAAGTGAAGCCAGCCCTGTGTTGAGGATGTAAAAACGTTTCGCAAGCGCTGTCAGATGATACCCCGCTTTGCACGTGCACGAGGTTTCATTTCGAAATCTCTTCGCTGACGTTTTCATCCTGAACGCAAGCCAGGTGTTGGAGATGGTTGGTCTTGAAACAAAGAAGTCATCTACAATGGCTTGTCGTATGAAGCCCTCCTTATGGCGACCTTAAGCATTATGACGATGTTCCTCCGTACACTTACCCATTTTTCATTTCAAATCTCTAAAAAGAAGTTTCATATCAAAAACATTTAAGGAATGACATTTCGTTTAGAACATAACGTAGAACTTACAGGAATATCAAGTGAATCTGAATATGCACGTGGTGTTTGAAAAGGACAATTTTCGAGTAATTTGACGTCCATTTCAAATCACGTAATTTCTTAAGGTAGCAATGGACACATGGCGTCATTTTTTCCGCCCAGTGATATTTTTCTTGTTCACATATGTTATAGATTAACATTGTATAGTCCTTATATCAAAATTTGAAGCTACCTTTCCATGCTCGTTTTTATGCTAGTATAATTTGGGTTATATTCGTTTTAGGTCTAGATTAAACTCAGTACTAGCTGATGGCTATAAATAACATACATGTTGATAGACCTTATACATGTTCCCAATGGCTGGTACCAAGAAAATTTCTCTTTGATCAATTGCATTTGCATAAGATGCTTTTGAAAGTGAAAAATGTACAAATTTCGGTAATATTAAGGACGTAAAATGCCACAAGAACCTGCTTTGGGAAGAAATTACCCGATGATTTTTTTTATTTATCGATAAGAGTCGGGAGGCCGCTATCCATTGCCACCTGAAGTTACAATTACTGTTCGAAAAACACCCAACAGTCATCAAAGTTTTTGTCACATTTAGGAAAAAGTCGATTTTGGATAGGTATCGAAGATATTAAGAGTATATGTGACTTCTTCACAGACCAACGTTTTCAGCAATAACGTATAATCCATCAATATTCAGAAGGAACTAGTTTCGTCGGCCATTCCTATTTGTTGAGCGGCTTAAGAAAACATCCGCGAGGAGGGATCATTTCCAATGCAAATATCCTTTGGAAAAGTTTAGTAGACTTTACAAATACGTATATTAAATGCGTTGTATTTTATAAAATCTTATCCGTAGCTAAATGCTATTTCAAGAATGTATTTTTCGAAATTATATAAAGAATTCAAAACCAATAACTTTGACCCATTTTCAAGGGAATTCGGCGAGCGGTGATGCTTTAAGCCAATACGCACGAAGAAAACATTTTTCCCCCTTTTAGGCTTTCCGATCGTTTTTGAGATCTTTTGGGCATATTATAATTTGATCACAAATTGAAGAAAAACACTTATTACATTATGTCCATTTTAAATCTTTTTTTTTGATTTTTGGTTAATGCAACTTCATCTTTAGATGTAATGTTTGTGATTTTGTTATGTAACGTGCGAAACGACGCGCTTTCAGGGAAGAACCCGATTCATTCATGAGGCCTCCGGAACCGGTACACTTGAATTATACCCTCACCTATGAAGTAAAGGTAGATATTAGTTTCAATTCGTTTGTTTGTTTGTTTGAATGGGTTTTACGCCGCTTTCAACAATATCACAGTTATATCGCGGCGGTCGGAGCACCTAACAATGGATTCCTGGTATTTCTTTCACCTGTTCTACCATTACACCCTTTCCTAGCCTCCGACTGCTATCTCACATAGGTTTACGATTATCTACCCATTGGTGAGAGACAAACGTCGGAAAGGATATTTGCCGCCACCGGGGATCAAACCCACGACTTCCATATTGGAAGTCTTATGCCTAACCAACTTCGCTATGGTGGCGGCTCTTCAATTCGTTAGTCCGTCCATTCGTCGTCCGTCTGCAGATCTCTCGTTTCCGGACTGTAGGATCATGAAACTTTATACAGTTGTGGTCCATGACCCAAGGAAGTGTCCTTTTGTTTTGGGGGGGTCATGAAGGTCAAAGGTCAAGGTCACAATTTGTAAAAAAAGGCTTTACGAAACTGGGACAAAGCGCTTGTGAGATTAATTTAACTTTAATCGGTCCTTTATGTATGCATATAATGAGCTAATGAACACGATTCCGATGATACTTCACTAAATGTTGTCGCTATCGTTTGATTCACGGAAGTCGTGTTATATACAGATTTAAACGATTTTAACCAGAGCCCTACGTTAAGGATAAAAAACGTTCGCACAGTGTTTGAAAAAAAACCCCATCGCTTATCACGTTTACTCGTACAAAACGGATTACAATTTCTTAAGTTCGCAAGCGTTTTTGTACAAAGAATACTTGACTATTTTCCGAAAAAATGAATTAAGGTCCTTGGGATTTTGTGCCAACGTTAGTCTAAGGTTTTACAGAATTAAAGCACTTATCGTCATTGCATCAAAAGTGCAAGAAAAAAAGACCCAGATTCAAACGAAATCGAATCTCACTCAAACCATCAAAAGTATTTTTCATTTGGTTAAAATTGACCTTTGAAATAATCTCTATTTGAACAATCCTATTCCAAAAGAAACTCCATGCACTTAAATTGCTATAGCAGCGTCTTTATTCCAACCAACCATTTCCAAGGGCGTAACTCCCATTACGCAATTTACGCAAGTTCGTAAAAGAAATAATCCTCTCTTGAAAAATATCGGTGATGAATGATCATTACATCGAAACTACAGCTACGATGTTTTGAATATTCACCAACGCTCAAGGCATAAAAAGTGAGCGGACGGAGGGGGTTGATCTTTTGTCACAGTTCTCATATCGTCTTTATCCTATATATTCTTTGGTTGTCGCCTACTGAGTGCGTATAAATTTCAAAGTCCTAGATACGCCTATGATTATCATTTTTTCGGATCACTGGAATTTTATGAAAGTCATTGTTACTTAAGATCCTTATCAAATTGGAGTACAACAAAGCATTTTAGGCAAGGCCACAAAAATCACCCACTTGGCCAATTCAATGAAACCTTAATGTAAGTTGGTATGGCATGGCATTTTCACTGTGATATCTATGAAAGGCTCCTCCTCCTAAATCGCTGGACCAATTTCAATGCCTGAAACTTTGTCAGAATGTGCCGCTCTATAACATTTTCGATAAGTTCGGTTTGGCCTAAAAATATAGGCGTGGCAAGGCTTCACGTGACATGTTTCACTTTGATGGAACGCTGGACTCAGTGGCCATTTTGGAGACGGTTTGGGACCAGCTCCAATTGGTTAAAAGGGGGAGGAGTGTAGTGATCGATATTGGGTTGACTCATAACCAGGTGCCCGGTTAGCTCAGTTGGTAGAACGCCGCGCCAGTGTTCCAGGGGTCACCAGTCGAAATTTATCTTTATCATACGCACAGTGGTGAAAGCGACCATCACGGGTATTATATTTTTCCCCCCAAAAAGAGAGGGGGAGAAGCAATCGGGAACCCTCGGCGATTCTACGGAATAGACCGCGGGAATACGGGCGCATCCATGAAAGCGCGTCATTTCGCACGTGGGTTTATATGACGTCACAAATATAACTGAGAATGCCGGTGCGAAAAACAAAATCAACGTAAGGTGAAAATCGGGCAAACTATGATTTGAAAACAAAACGCAGTGATTTTTTGCGTTTTGCTTTCAAATCATGATATGCCAAAATAATCTCTATAGACGATCTGAAAGCATTAGAGGAATTTGCTTTTCTACAAGCGTATTAACCAAATTACCACCAGGAGCCGAATTACCTAAAGATGGACCAAAAATTAATACACTTACGTCCGAGGTACTCTCCAGTTTACGGAAATGTTCGAGCGATGGTCCGAATGGGGGTGAGGGGGTGCGAAGAGAAGTTTACCCGTCGTTGGGCCACGGATAGAGCAGCTTCCACATGGTTTTGAACATTTTTGCATGACTAAGCACAGGGAGCCGATACATGATAATTTAGCCACGAAAATTTATGTAAGAAAAAGTTATGTATACATATAGACATGGGATTTGACTCCACTAAAGCACCCTCCTACCCCGGCTTCATTTTCGAGCGTTGATTTCTCGTGCATTTTTACAGTTTTACCTTAAGTTAAATGCTTTAGAACGAGATGTACATGATCATTTTATCGCGAAACCTGGTTTATTTCGGCGTATTAAAGGTCAAAAAATAAAACTGTTGCAAAAAGTGTTTAGCCGTGCACAGGCTCGTAACACTCATGTCGACCCAAAAATGCAATTCAGGGACTAATTTGGCGTATATCAACACCCAAGATTGAACAAGTATAAATTTCTTTAAACCATACCATCAGAAATCTTGTTTAAAACGAATACAATGCGCATTCAACGTTGAATAAATTGCAAATTCAATGATTCAAATTCAAATTCTTATATTGGTTTAAAAATATAGTTATAGGATTGTCACCAAGAACATACATACAATAAACATACAAGACAGAACTTATCAAAAAAGTATACATGCAGATATGGAAATTAGCCACGCCCACTACTACCATGATATATATAATCTATGAACCGATATGAAATATTAGCATACACCATCTAGAGCCCGAGTCAAATCATGATAGTGTAATTCAAAGTCATTGCAACCGGAAAGCTGTCATTGCTACGCTTAAGAATCACAATCATAATACCTGCCCAAAGCTAATCTTTTATATATATATAAAATTAATTTCACGGTATCTATGACCTATTATAAAGGTAACGATGTCCCTAAAACATACATATCTTAGTCATGTGTTTGCTTTCAATGATAAGTTTATAACAAAAATAAAATTTTAGAAATAATAATAATTAAGACTTATGTAGACGTAAAGAAGCAGCAGATAACATGTTTATTTTCATATTAATATATCTAAATGTATTTTATTTCCTATTTTTTTCAGCAGAAAACAATGACAAAATGAACAATTTGCGTCTAAGAAGAACTGCTCTATTTTCCATAATAAAGGTCAACATTCTTAAAGGGGATTATGAAGTTAATTAATTTCTTTAACAAAGTTTAGTAAAAAGCATGTTTTCATTACCAAGAAGATGAATATACAAAGTACAATAACATACTTAAGTATACGAATTAATACACAGAATGATAGTATGCATGTGGATACACATTGAAATAAAAGGAAACTCAACAGTTTGCAGCTGTTTTTGCGAGTAAAGTGTCTCTTTCCTCAAACATTTTGTGAACAAGTTTGCAGCACATCATATTCATCGATTTTTAAAATGTAAAATGCTCATAATTTTAAAAGAAGGTGTGATGCCCTCTACCTCAGCAAAGAATATTTTCCTGTTATCTGATAAAGACTGGCATTGTAATAAGAAGTGGGCTTCAGTTTCAACTTGTGATTTACAAAGAGGAAAAGCTCTGTCTATGAAAGGTTTCTTTTGGTGCCTATGCTTTTACATTTGAAGGCTATGTTCACGTACACTAAATTTGGCAGATAATGTAATTTGTTCTCCGGGAAAATCATTTATGTGCGGATACATTTCTTTCTCATAATTCATCTTAAAGGTTTTAAGTTTGTTATTGCTATCATCAAACATACATTTTTCCCACTAATGTACATAAGGTTCTTTTAGTTTTTTATAAATTGCATTTTTCGCGGTTTAATTTTGGAGAATGTGAAGTGATTGCTCCACACATGTTCAAATCAAATAACCTTCATTAACAATTTAAATTTACTTGCAAAATCTTGAGGAAGGGGGCAACAATTCTGATTTAAATTAATTGGATGTGTCCAAAAGGCACAAGAATATTTCAATCCGCCAAAGGAAATATTCCAAATTCTGATCTTACTGTATTATTGTTTGCATACTTGTTTACAGTCTACGGTCAGTTTATGACTGATTTCATAAAGCGAACCTGAATTTTCTCGTTGTAGCAGATCATATCTATGTTCGAAACATATTTGCTGCAATTTCGAATTTCCTTCAATTTAACGCCATTGGTTACTATGTGACAGAGTTCAACCTCACGTCATCGAAATTGCACCAAAATTTTGGACGGTGCAGCCTTACAGTGGCTGATTTTGATAGGATTTGTATGCTTAATTATATAGAAAATCATAAATGATCAATCAAGAGAGTGTCATACGCCTGTCATTCCCTGTATTTCACTTTCGAGCTGACGTGAGTGTTATGAATCTGTGTCCCTCCTGACAGTGGTTACTGAATCAAGACGAACCTTATTAAATTGGTGCAAGAATATCATAGTTAACACAGGCGTATCTAGGACTTTGAAATTTATACGCACTCAGAGGGCGACGACCAAAGAATATGTAGGCTAAAGGCTAAATGCGGACTGTGACAAAAGATGAATGCCCTCCGTCCGCTGCCTTTTTATGATTTGAGCGTTGGTTAATCATCAAAACATCGTAACTGTAGTTTCAATGTTCTGATGATTAACCAACGGTATTTTTCAACAGAAGATTATTTCTCTTACGCACTTGCGTAAATTGCATAATTGGAGTTACGCCCTTGTGCAATAGGCAAAAACCAAGTATGACGTAGAGCGGTGTCGGGTATTTCCGGATACCTAGGACATTTCGGATAAAACAAATGCAGATGGACAGTTATACTTTTGATCTTGAGGCGTTTATTGACTTCTTCTATCTATTCATAACAGGACTAGGTAATGAAAAGTTACTGTAGCAAAATAATAATTTGTTTAAAACAGATAAAAGAAACCCATGTTGAGACATCTGGTCTTGGTTGCTGGCGGGTAATCTCGGATACTTAAAATAAGTGAAATAATATTAAATCTGAATTGGATTCAAACATCTTTGAAGCATCTTTTATTAATCTTTAAATACAAAAAAATAATTAAACAAATGAAATGTATTTATAGATACAGAATTTAGATATGTCTTTGGGAAGAGTTCAAGAAGATAATGATCTTTTGAGCAAATAAACGCAGAGACACTTAGAATCTAGATCTATTTCGAAATACATTGATCTTATTCCATTCTATCAACCCCGTTTTAATGAGTATTAAGAAAAATATAAGATATTATTGGGATCATTTTATAAAAAAATCAATGAGTATGCTTCAACTATTGTTTTTGTATTTTTTATTGAATAGGAACGCACTTGAGAAAAGTCACCAGCTTCAAACCTACGCGTTATTATTAATTTTCTGAGCCGTACGTATCCAAATGAATTCGAGAATTCGCAAACAATATAAATGGATGTGTGTTGAACTATGTACTGATATCGTTTAGTTCTGACCCAAAAGAGTAGAAAGATACGTTCATTTCAGATTTTCTTTAATTAATACCGTTAATCATTTCTAATTAAAACACTTCATATCATTTTCTCATTTTTCTAGTTTTGGGAAGTGCGATGTAAAAACGGCATCCATATCTTTCTTTCAATAACCTGACAGATCTTATAGTATTTTTGTGGCAAAAATATTGTTGGAATTCGTCGTTTGACAATATTTTCGTCGAATGGTTATTCTTTTGAAAAGTTATAATGCGCCTTTTACAAGAAGAAGAATGCGCAAATATTGGGGAGTCTGAAGGTATCCGGAAGACCCGAAAGCAACATTTTTGCAGGGTCTTTCGGATACTCAAATCATGTTCATCTACAGTGTCATTTCATCTAAAAAGATGTGCGTTTTAGGTAGTAAATATCTCTATATGTGAAAAGTTTCTGTGGTTCTTTTCTATATCCCTTAATAAGTGATGAAAGAAAAAGATGAAGCTAGACAAAAAATTAGCAGTTATCTTAAATTTAAAGCTTTACCCACAATGTCTTATGTAATAAATGTTATCTCCGTCCTTCATAAGATTTTATGTCATATGCAGATATGTAAATAGATCATATATCTTGAATAACAAAATAAAACCCAAAAGAACCATGTACCTTGCCAATACTTAGGAGAAACGCGTGACTATCCGAGAATACCCGCCATCCGAGAATACCCGACACCGCTCTACACTATATAAAGTAAACTCTCCAAGACGTTGACGTCCTGAAAATCTGACGGTCACTTTCCGACATGAACGCTCAATGAAACTGATTTCACAGTAGGTTATCAATGTTACCGTTATTAGAAGTTGTAACCCGGGCCATGACTTACTCGGACGCTCTGAATTGTTTGCCCCCATATGACTGATCGCTACATGTGCGTTTGTTGAGCATTACTCCGGCCGCCACCGTGCGGGTTCCACACGATCCGCTTGAATTTATTGGAATCGTTTATTTTATATTCAAGTTATGCCGTGTGGATTGTAGAATAAGAGGCCCGGCATTGCCCAACTGTCTTAAAGTTTTAATAAAGAAATATTTTAAATGGAAAGGAGTTTTCCTTTATGCTTTACGGTGGCTTATCGAGGAATAAAAGTAGATTAAAAACTCGCCGCCTTACTAGTGAAAATATCAATACTTTATACCCCGCTTTCGTTCTTTACACCCCTTCTGACGCCATCTAAACGGAGCCCAAAATGATGTTTTCAAGAACGTTGCATAGCAAACAATTGCAAAATGACGTGCCCGAAAAAAGTATAAAATCGCGCTTTTTTTTTCAAGTAAGATCGATTTGAATTGCTTTTCGTGCAAAATAAAAGCTACATTTTCACTCATGGCACCGCAACTCGTGAACAAATAGCTTTTATTGTGCACTTAATGAAATATAAATAGATCTTACACTGAAACAAACGTTTTTCCTCTTTACAATCACCCTTTTTGATGACACTAGAAGTTTCAAATTGATGATACAGTTAACAACGTCGTAAAATTGACAATCTGAATAATTTTGGAATGAAATGAGCTAGTTTCGAATGAAAACAAAGGTTGGTTACCCAATATCGTTAATAAAGCTTTTCCAGTTATGAAAAGAATTTTAGTTTTGTCAAAAGCTCTAGTTTTCATGGCATTAGAAATATTGACAATAGTTGACATGACTTCGAGAAGTTCACGCCTGGTTTTCCTCCCTGACACATGCCATTCATGATGTATTGTTTCCATGTTAAATTATTGGGAATGTGTCTGTATTGTAAATCGGCCTAAGATATTACTGGTCAAAGGGTCGATTGCTTCTGTTGTACCATGAAAATTGCTCACAAAACCCATCGATTTTATTATTTATTACATGTATATTTTGATTACTTTTTCTCGGCGATCTCCATTGTCCATTCCACGGTATCACTCCAGTTATTTTGTTTTCTTTAATGCTTTTTGGTGGTTTATCGAGAAAGAACTGTAGATTATCATTTGATAATCTCACCGCAAAAGCAGTGAAATTATCATTTGATACCCTACTTGTGTGCATGTCACCCTATCTGACGTCATCTATGCGGGACGAAATAAGTGACGTCACAATAAACGTTGCATAGCAATCACGTGCAAAATGACGCGCTTTACGAAAATATGGCCTGGGAATTTCACAATTTGCATTAAAGAAATAGAATAATCGTTTGTTTTTCGAGTAAGATCGATTAATATTTCATTTCGTGAACAACAAGCTATATTTGCGTGAAAATATAGCTTTTGTTGTTCACTTAATGAAATATAAATCGATCGTACACTGAAACAAACGATTGTCCTCTATATCTATTTCATCACATTTAGCAAAACAGTCATTTCATCATCGCTTACTTTCTTAGATTTCCATTAATTTTCGTGCATTCTTAATGGCTGAAAAAGTTGGTTTTGTTCTTCAATGAAAACAATTTTGAGTACGCAGCTTTTGTTTCATTTTGTGCCAAAAGTAGTCCCGCATAAAATCTGTCTTATTATGGAAAAATTCTTCCATTTAGGATTCATGATATTATAATTATAAGATATTATGAGAGTATTTTTTAATGGCTTGGGGGTATGAAATTAAAAACCTAATCACACTAATGTAAGGTTATTATGTTTTTAGTTTAATACTTTAATGAAATCAAAAATCCTTCCCATCATATCTATGATTGATTTTTTTTGTAAATAAGCTGAAATGTTTCTCATTATTGCAATTACAACTCGTAAATAATGGTGTAACCGCAATCAGAGATGGTTTAGTTTATCTGACCTAAATCTGACCTTTATTTCCGATTTGTTTTTAAAAATATGAATAAAGGAACCATTCTATCAACTTTTAAAATACGAATGACATTTGATACCGTTGAAAGTATATTCTTTAGATAGCATAAAGCTTTTGGTGCTCTTTGGAAGACGGGGCACAATGTAAATTCATTGAAACCGTCTATTGTTGAATATAAATGACTTAAGATTGTGACCATTGACGCAAAAAAAAACTTTACAGAATTCGATGAAAAAGAAATGAATGGATTACCTCGGGTTCATAAGTATTGGTTCACGTTGTAAATGATTTTTTTTATGAAAATGCTAAAAATGTACACGACCATATATTACCGAAATACAATCTTTGGTCACGATGATATACTAAGCATAATGAGTTTAAGGAACTCATATTGTTTGGTTTAATTCAAATTATTTTCATACGAGATTATTCTTGGAATATTATCGGTTACTAAGGCTTTGATATTTTACATTAAAAAGGAAAGGACTTAAAAGAAAAGAATGGGCCATTTTGGAAAATAACACAATTGGGGTAGCATATTTGATCTTGTTCTAGAATATGATTGCCGGTTTGCCTTGTGACAATTTTCAGGCTGGCTTTTCATAATCCTTCTAAAGACCGAAACGGGTTTGAAAATGAATCTCTGTGACGGTCTCCAAATCCATACCCGTTTCCAAACTCCTGGTACAATTTTCGAAACATTCATTTAATCTTGCTTTTCTGATTGAAAATATCGCTGTAATCATTAATTTCACAACTACTATATAAACCAATATGAAACAATCAAAGATAAACGTCGAGATAGAGAAAATATGGTTGGTGCCGAGATGGATAAAGTTTATCCGGCGAGGCTTAGAAAACTGGAGAGGGCGAGCTTTTAGCGAGCTCTCTCCAGTTTTCGTGCCGAGCCAACAATAAATTCGATTAATACCGTTTTCCGATTAGAATTGTCACTTTAACCAAAGCAAAATCTTCGCTTGATGTCAGATGTACCCAAGCACACAGGGGATAAACTCCGGCACGGCGTTCAGGATGACAAAACGGTGCAAATTGTTTGCAAATCATACGCGCACTTATGTTTTAAGCAACAAAACGGATCAATTGTTCAAATTAAGTTTATTCCAAAACATTTTAGGCCATTTTCTTGCGTTTTTATCGATCAAGATATTCCTTGATACAAACAATTGACTTCATTATCATAGGAAAAAAATATCAAATTTGGGTTAAAGTAGGAAAGCGAGTCCCCAAATTTTGTTTGGCGCCATACAACAAAATAGGATCCAAGGGACTAGTTACCCTCTTAAAGGCCCTGTCTCAAAGTGTGGGAATTCTCTGCTTTTAATAAAGACTTTTTCATTTTAGCTTTTCTCATAGTTTGTGCAAATATTGAAATATTCTCAGGAGAAGCAAACTCCATAAAGAATTGGATAGAAAGGTACCTTTGGGGATCAACTTTCTGAAGTTCATTTCAAGAAGATGTTGTCGACTTACATCAGCAAGTTGAGAGTCCTAGCTATATATTATACGTACCTTGTGTTTTGCATGAAAAAATATCTAACGAGGACGGGGGAATTGACCAGTGCCTCGACAATTATCATTTCCCACTACCGAGTTAGATATTTCTTCCATACAATACAAGAAGTACGTAATACATTTATCTTATAACCTCTATATGCCTTGTTTCCGTCGATGTTTCTATCAGAAATTCATTTTTTTTAAAAAAAATCGCATTGTGCCATTGTTCTGAAAATATCCATATGACATCATAAAAACATCATATGGGATGTTATCACACGGATATTTGTATAGTTATAAGATAAACTTATTTATGAGTCTCAAAATTCTGCTTCCCTTAAATCCCTGTCGGAATCTGTATATTCGAATCCCCTTTACAGAAATCCTGGATCCGCCATTGTACTGTTAAAAATGCTGATTTCAAAAGTGTCCTGAACCAGAGATGTATTTTTAGGATCAAGAAGAAAATCCCGCTAAATAAGATTATTAATTAAGACGTCTTCAGAAACGATTTTCAATATTTTGAGTGAAGACATTCGACGTCGTCAAGGCTACTCGTTTTAAGCCAATGCAAAACCATCTTCGTTTCCTCATTAAGGTATCTTAAGATTCTTACAAAGCCGCTTAAAAATCTTAGTCTAAAAACCGCTACATCTTAAAAAATCTTTATTATATTCTTCAGAATCTTAATCAAAGAAACGCATTTCAGGGACTCCGTAATTTAGCGTCGATTTTTGAACAAATGATTAACCAAAAATAACTTACATATTTCCAAATAGCAATTAGTGAGCAAGAAGAAGGGAAGTAGGAAGAGAAAGATTCAATGAAAAATATGTCTAGAAATGAATATAACTCACTTACGTGTCCTGTTTATCCCTCATTATCTGTAATAACTCATTTGTTAACTGTCAATATGAGTATCTCATTAGTTCTAACACAAGTTGTAAAGCTTTGATCAGTTTAGATTGCACATGTATACGCACACGAAAGTAGATGTATTAGCCTTTCACACTGGACCTGCAGATCGACTGTCGGGGTTTTTTCCGAAAATACCTGTTGCACTAGTCTTTATACAGAAAAGGGGCAACGGATTTCCCCAGTGATGCGATTTAAAGCTGCTTTTTCACAGATTGAGAAAATGAGATTTTGAAAAATTGTGTAATTCAATCGGAAGTAACGATCTCATCATGTTTAAGCCTTTAAAAAAATAATATTTAATCTGGGAATGCATCAAAAGAAAGACCGATATTCCTGAATTTAGCAAAATTCATTCTGAAAAATAAAGCAACTACTGACGCCTAAAAAATAATTCTTCAATTTCGAGTCAACTATTTATGCATGTATTTTTCGCATGTTTGTCTTATTCAATCAAAGATTAAGGTAAGAGTTTTGACAGCTGGAAATTTCATATCAATACAAGCAAAAATGAAAGATTATTCACGGAAAAAGAACGAATTTGAAATTTACAGACTAGAAATTTATAGACTGCATCCCTTACTGATCTTGCCGCTTCGAAAAAATAAGTTACAAAATTATTGAAAACATATTGTTTTTAGTGCCAATGCCTTTGGGCCATTCTTAATCGTCTAAAAATACATACATTTCCAAATCTTAGGACAAGTTATGAATTTTTTCTACGAAAAAACTGTGAAAGAGCAGCTTGTATAAGAAATAGTATCTTGAATAAGTTATCTGGTTAAGCTTTACAGACATACAGAGCAACGGACAGGCAATGGTAAAACAATATACCCCAATCTTTTTGGAACTTTGGCAAAAACACTACAAGCATAATGTAAGTATTTCAGCACAAAGCTATTTCTATCATTGTAGGGTAAACAAAAAATCTGCACTCTTGAATTTTTCGACCTGAAGTTATGATAATAATTCTATTTAAGTATGTATTTCCCCTCATCAGGCTGTACCAAACATATTCCTGTTATACTCAAAGTTTTGACAAACAGTAAAGACTACAATCAGCCTGCACAAATAGTTAAGAACATCATGAAATTGACAATATAAATTATTTTGGAATGATTTTTATTGAGATTGAATGAGAGTGTGCAGCGAATTTTTAATCAAAGGAACATAATCCAATATCACTAATTTGTTCAAAATGAACAAAATTAGACATATATCTATTACCTCCCTTTGATAAAATATACGAACTTTACTGTTTGTACATTTTCTATTCTACACAGCAACATAGAGTATATGGATTCTGTTATAAAGTAAAGGAACAAGCAATTTATTCAAAAGTTCAAGAAGAGGTTAATATCATAAGTTCCTTTACCACTGACCTCTATCTATGGCAAATTTACCGTATTTTCTAAAATAAGAGCACACTCCCTTATAGTAGCTTCCCCTACAAGTCTCGGCGCCTGGAAAACCTAACAGTAGATTCCAGGTATTTCTCACACCAGTACTACAATTACATCCTTTTCTAGCCATCAGTTGTTATCCCTCATAGGTCTACGATTAACAACCCATTGGTGGGAGTGCAAAAACCTGTGTATAAATGAGGGAGGAGATGGGTTAACAAGAAATGGATGTATTTGGGTACTAATGGAGAAGATGATATCAAGATACATCCACCCTTTGGCAGTGCTCAAAATGGGTTCCAACGCCAAATTGGGTGCCATTTTAGAAAGAAGGAAAGCACAAAGACAAAAGGAAGGTTTTTCTTTTTTTTTTATCAACATTTTATAAACTTTTCTAAGCACACAGCAAAAAGGATAACAAAGACCAACAAAATATAGGGCATCATCTGTTGTTTCACTGTGAGATTTAGAGGATATATTAATTAGTGTCACTGGATACTGAACATATAAAACGTGTTCTCTTTAAACAGATAAAAATGAGGTCTGCCGAGTTTTTATCTGTTTAAGATGACAAGTTTAATCAATTCTGAATTATACAAGTAAAAATGTCATGTTCTATTTATAATATGATCTGGAATTTTGTGATAAATTGAGGAAATTCCTGAAATTTATCAGTTCAAGTTAATCTGAGAAACAAATAACGCCATTTGCATTATGACATCATTCTTTACAAAAAAATATAACAATGCTATATGTTCTTAGCTCATTTGCACAGTTATTGCACAAGTGTCATACCACCCATGTAACATAAAAAATATGGAACATTTTACCCTCACGACATGGGTCATATTATAATAATTTATCTTTCATTGAGAGAACAACAAAAGCTGTGTTTTTATAAATGTCAATATAGCTTTTGTTGTTAATGAAATGAAATATATATATTGACCTTACATGAATTATAAATGATGATTCTGTAATGTTAAACTGTTATGAAATGTTAATTCCCTAGGATAATTAGCCCTATATCAAGTAATTTCAAGGTAATTGCCTGCAAAGATTATCAAATCATCAGGTGAAATAAATAAAGCAGGACTTAATCTTTAAGTTATTTCACTTTTTATTTTTTTTTTCAATTTTGCAGGGATGAACTAATCTGTTTTGTTAAAATTTCCATTCAAATCCTTCTGGTTTACATACTATTTCCTTTATGGTATTTAGTCCTTCGGATATTTCAACATGTCTGAAAAAGTTTTTCTCTTGACCTTTGCCCAAAAGCTCCTTAGGGTTTGAAACATTATCTCCCTTTACATTTGAGGAATGATCTTCCTTTTCATTTGCAGAATTATCTCCCTTTTCATTTGCAGAATTATCTCCCTTTTCACCTGAATGGAGGTCTGTCTGTACAATTGTAGAATCACTATGAGTGCTGTAGCTTTTAAGTTGTTTATTTAATACTTTAGGCAGGATATTGAATGGAGTTGTGGCGTCATGGTTGTGGTAAACAATGCTGAAGTCTGCTGACTGTGTGCCGTGCAGGAGGTCTGTAAGAGCCTGTGTGTGACTGGGCAAGATTGGACCTGTAACCTCCAGGATGTGACCATGTGATATGTGACCTTCTCTGTCACTCTGCTTCACCATAGAATACTTTACCTGCAATAACAATCCAATTTGTTAGCTTAACACTTACCATGCTCAATAAAAGATCCTGACAAAATTTTACGAAGATCAAAGTATGGACAGCACTAGATGTACTATAAATGAGTCAGTATTTACAATTTTCAGGGTTTTCGTTTAATAAACAGGTGGTAAAAACTAAGATCAGTCAGATGTGCATGCTGATCTTGATAATGCCTCCTGTAAACAGGGTTATTCTGAGTTGACTATGATGAGTGTTAATACTATTGCAAAAGTCATTTACTTATATGCACTAACAAGTAGCACATGTAATACAGTTTTATAAAACAAGAGGACCATGATGGTCCTAGATCGCTCACCTGAGTCTATTTGATCCCTGGGACATCACATTAATTAAATAGGCAGATTATTTCAAGGAGACAATATCTACATAAGATCAAAACCATGCAATGTTTTCAGCCAAGAGCAAGACAGATATGCCTTTTCGCTCTTTGATTCTATGTAAAAAGGGTTGCATCCGGGTAGAGCCAAATGTGCTCCTAGGGTCTTGATATGAACAAACTTGGTAGAGGTCAATTAGATGATAATACAAACTAAAATATGAAAGCTGTCTGCCTTCTGGTTTCAGAGAAGATTTTTGAAGGTTTTCCTATTTTCACCCATCATGCTCAGATGAGCTAAAAGGGATGCGCCCAGGTGGAGCCCAAATATGACCCTAGCGTCTTGATATGATGCTTGGTATGGGCCCACTAGATGATGCACCATACTAAATATGAAAGCTGTGTGCCCTCTGGTTTGGGAAAAGAAGATTGTAAAGATTTTCGTTCTTTGATTCAATGAAAAAAGGGATGCGCCCAGGAGGAGCCCAAACATGATCCTAGGGTCTTGATATGAACAAACCTTATAGAGGTCCACTAGATGATGCTACATACCAAATATGAAAGCAGTCTGCCTTCTGCTTTCAGAGAAGAAGATTTTTGAAGGTTTTCCTATTTTCACCCATCATGCTCAGATGAGCTAAAAGGGATGAGCCCAGGTGGAGCCCAAATATGACCCCAGCGTATTATGAACAAGCTTGGTATGGGCCCACTAGATGATGCTACATACTAAATATGAGAGCTGTGTGCCCTCTGGTTTGGGAAAAGAAGATATTAAAGATTTTCGTTCTTTGATTCTATGTAAAAAGGGATGCGCCCAGGTGGAGCCCAAAGATGATCCTAGGGTCTTGATATGAACAAACCTGATAGAGGTCTACTAGATGATGCTACATACCAAATATGAAAGCAGTCTGCCTTCTGCTTTCAGAGAAGATTTTCATTTTTTTACCCTTCGTGCTCAGAAAGAGCTAAAAGGGATGCGCCCGGGCAAAACCCAAATACAACCCAACAAACTTCATAGAGGTCCACCAGATGATGCTACATACCAAATATGAAACTTGTCTGCCTTCTAGTTTCAGAGAAGATTATTTTTATTTCATTTTTTTACCCTTCGTGCTCAGAAAGAGCTAAAAGGGATGCGCCCGGGCAAAACCCAAATACAACCCAACAAACTTCATAGAGGTCCACCAGATGATGCTACATACCAAATAAGAAACTTGTCTGCCTTCTAGTTTCAGAGAAGATTATTGAAGATTTTCATATTTTCACCATTTTTGGTAAGGGTAAAGGGAAAGTTAAGGGTGGATTCCATTTATTTGAACAACTTTGGTAGAGCTTGACCCAAGGAAGATCCCTGCCAAGTTTCATCAAGATTGGCCCACTTGTTTAGGAGGGGAAGATGTTTAAAGAAATTGTTGACGGCGCACGACTGACGACGGACATTCTTCAATCAAAATAGCTCACATTGAGCACTTCGTGCTCAGGTGAGCTAATAAAAAACAGCAGAAAAGTTTATTGATTGAAAAATGGAGATTTACCACTTTTATTTGTATGTTAGTTATATCACAATGTCTGGAGCACCTAACCATAGATTCCTGTTTTTTACCTACACCAGTACATATATTACCATGATATCCTTGCCGAGACTCAAGCTACCCTCCGAAATTAGCTTGACAAATATGACCCATCACGAAAAAGGGACCTTTTGAGAACGCCGTAAATTTTGAATATTTGAAAAGGGGATTGCATCAATCACAGGTCAAACAAGATGCAGATTTTGAAAAAAATGTTATTGGAGAATGTTGAAAAATCTAGATTCAGAATCTAGTTGTTTAAAGTGATTGACACTTTTTGCACTTTCCAGATTTTTTTTTCACTTGATTGGTCACAAATATATACCGAACTGTCAAAAAGGCTTTTCCTATGACTTTGGATCAAACAACACCACATCAAATACAAATAAAAGTTTTAAAAGGGCTCACATAAAATTTCTTTTTTTTTTTCATTTAATCTTAAAACTCAATTCCAAGTTGCTTTCCAGCACTGATTTAACAACTTAATACAACAATGTTTAAAGTACATCTGTACAAAGAACCTTTTCTGTTTTTACCCACCTTATGCGACTTCAGTGTTGCACCTTTAAAATGTTTTGGACTCAGTATAGTAGGTGGAATGCCAGCTTGTGGACCACTGGTTGCTGTACAAGTGCGACAATTCAGCAGAAAGTTGAACAGGGCTTGAACATCAGATCCCTCAATATACACCAATGACTCTGGTCGATTGTCAATAACACGGAATGATTCCCTCTGTCTAGATCTTGGTTAAGGTATTCATGTATGATTTGTATAACATGTTATCTTATTCTGATTTCAAAATTTTATCCTTTGTCAAACAAGGTATACCAGTTGTCCAAAAGTTCTAGGACTACCAAAAATAAGTGTCATGAAAAGCAGTTATTGAGATTATCCAAAGTGCTCCATAACAAAAATGATTTCCTTATGAGATTTTACTGATTCCAACAAAACAAAAGTTGATATTTCAATCAATATAATTCAAAGTGAAACAAGATGTGTTTGTGAAACACGAATGCCCCAGGAACAGCATTTTTTTAAAGGTTTGACCTTGACAGATGACCTTGACCTTGTCAAATGACCTTGACTTTGGTGTACAGCTTTGTATGTCAAATACTTTTGGAGAAAAGGCAAAGGTTAAGTTTTCGGGTTAAGTTTTCGGACAGACGGACAGACAGACATGAGTAAAACAATATGCCCCCGATCTCTCGATACGGGGGCATAAAAAAGGCACGCCCTGTCATGCCCATATTTATGGGCCAATCAAAATTTCGCAAACAATTTTTGAAAAGGGTCACCCAAGGAACAATCTGGTTCAGTTTCATTGAAATCTGCCTGGTGGTTCAGGAGAAGAAGAAGTTTTTAAGATTGTTGATGACGGACTCAGGGTGATCCTAAAAGCTCCCCTTGAGCACATTGTGAGCTAAAAATGCACAGTGCAAATTCCATTTTAAACCCTTGTTTAAACTGTAGATTCTTTCACAACAAAAGTTGTGAAGATAATATTTACCTACATAATGTAGTACAGATGAATCCCCTTAATAGCTACACCTATTTGTCAGAAGTTTTGTTTAGTAGTACTATAATAGAATTTGGGGGAGAAACTTATGGAAAAGGAGAAATTCTTTTCCGCAATTTTTTCCCAGTAAGAAAATTCAGACTCCTTATTGTGAAAGTCTGACTCCTTGATTTCATCAGTTAAGAGTCCAATCATCCACTGGAATGCTTATTCACAGAATTAGCATGGATCTTAGTCCATACTCTTTGTAAAAACTTGCATTTCAACAGAAATATGGAGTAAACAGCAAGTGAAGTGTTTAAACCTCTCAACTACTTTCAATAAACCTTTCCTTATATAACTGTCTAATCCTTGATTACAGAAATACTAGTTTATGAGATTTTTCTTTAAATATCATCCCTTGAAAATCCCTGCAAAGTCTTCTTTCTGTTTCTACAGGAGCTCTTGGGAATAATTTTATAGGTGATGACTGTTTTCTTTATTCAATTATCAGACTTCAACATTTCTTGGAGTTATAGTTTTAACAGGGGGTTTAATGCCACTATCAACATTATTGCAATTATATGCAGTTGTTGTTACACCTGTCCATGGGCTCTGGTACAACCATAACATTTAATCTTAGCCACCATCTGCTCCTTCCACTTACCACATTTTTCTAATAAACGCTCCTGGGAGCTATACTTAACATGGTCATGGAGCTTTTATTCAGTATACAATTTCTAATTTAAAAAAAAATAACATAATACTTATGTCTTTTAGGCCCTTTTCCCTATAATATGGAAAATTAAGTAAGAGTTCCATATTTTGAATTTCCAGTGGAAAGTTTGTATATACCTATATCTGTGTCTTTTACACCATTTTGTTTACAATTCATGATTGTTATGAAAACAGTAGAAGGGGTTAAATCGAAACATTTTAATAATGATAGCACAAACCCTGTGTTGTAGGCACTCATTGGAATCATATTTCTTCAAGACGGTTTCAATGAGTACCCACAACATAGGGTCTCACTAAGAAATTTTGATTTTTGACAGGCTTTACCCCCTCTTATCTGTACCTTGAACAAATGGCTTTTTTAAAGCAGTAAATAAGAGTGCTGTTGACACATGAAAGGGGGACAAATATCTATTTCAACAAGTTCCCAGATGGTCCCTTTTGCTGTGATGGGTCACATTTTTAAAACAAAGGCCCCCTTTTCAATGATGATGCATACTATGAATAAACGGCACAAATTTGCTGCTGTTCACAAGATAAAGAATATTTCATATCAAGTTGTATTTCACAAATTATAGAAACTGATTTGTCATGATATACCTCGCTACCCTCGCTTTTTCATGATTGTCCAGAGCCAGTTATTTCAGAATTATAGTAACTTTGTCAATGCAAAAGCGTATTACTGCCCATAAAGGTCTATTGTAACCACAATGATGAGTTTTAATGGGGAGTATGTAACCACTCTCTCCTTTCTGCATAACGGAATAAGATTTAAACCAAAGCCTGGCAACTGCTTCAGGGAAGATCCTACATGGCTTGTACTAAGAATCATTTGAGCCTGTGCGTGATATTTTCAACAATTTCAAATATGCACAGTGTAAAGACTCTGATCAGCCTGTGCATCCGCACAGTCTGACCAGAGTCTTCACTTTACGTTCAGTAGATAGAAAAGGTCTCAAAGTACCTGTAGACCGTCAGGTAACTTTATATATACAGTATGTGGCTGTCTACACTACTCAATGTTTGCACCTAAGGAACATTTCAAGTTGTTGGAAATGTCACACACTGGCTCATTTGATACTTGTCTTTGCTCCTTGTCAATATATTTTCTGCTAAGCTTAGTTGCCTAGTTGATGTTAATAAAAGATAGTTGCAAAGTAAGTGTTAATAAGATTGTTACAAATGTGGCGTTGATAAGAAATACCGGTAGTTGCCAAGTTGGTGTTAATAAAAGATAGTTGCCAAGTTGGTGTAAATAAGAGATAGCAACAAAGTTGGTGTTAAAAGAGATAGTTGCAAAGTTTGTGTAAATAAGAGATACATGTGTAGTTGCAAAGTTTGTGTAAATAAGAGATACATGTGTAGTTGCAAAGTTTGTGTAAATAAGAGATAGTTGGCAAATCAGTGTGCATAGAGATAGAACACACAAAATTAAGAATATTTCTTAATTTTGGAATAATCTTTGATCTGTCAAATGAAAGAGGACCATCTGGGAAATTTTTGAATAGATTTTTTTACAAAACAATATGTGCATTGTCACGTGGTAAGGAACATTTATTGAAAGTTTTATGAAAACCTGTACATAAATGAAGGAGATGTGACAACAAGAAATGGATGTACAGATGGATATACAAGCAGACTGATTGGTGGACAGATAGACAGAAAAGATGATACCACTATACATCCATCTTCTAAATACAAGAGGCTGAAGAGGGCCAGTATCACTCCAATGGCACTAATGGCCTTGTGGATTTATTAGATTTCATCATTTAGCTAAGACACAATCTATTTGTAAGCAGATAATCATCATTTTTACAAGGCCCTTTTTTCCATGACCTGAAATAATACTTCCAAGCAGTTTTCATGAGCCCCTTGTCATTTGGTTAGCATTAATTTATTTCACAAAAATCTGTCAATAAATGTACAAGTTGTGAAAACAGGAAGTGTTGCATCACAGAGGCCCCCTTTTCCATGACACAGTCTTATATTACCCATTGGCAAAGACAGCTGATAGAGCATGTCCTAAGGATCTTTCTTGAGAAGTTTTGTTGAATTCTTACTGGTATTAATCATAGAAGATAATTCATTTTATTTCATCATATGGGACCAGTATTTGGTCACACAACAGCCTGTAAAGCCCATGAAACCAACCTGATCTGAATTCAATGAAGAAATCAGAAAAAGGATTCCCTTAAAAGTATCTTTACTGTGAAGATTTGTTGAATTCTCGCCCAAAGTTTCACAGAAAAATTATTTTACTATTGAATGATAAGGAACTATTTTTCAGTAACTACAGCCAGTAAAGCCTATCTTATCAATCTGATCTGAATTTAGCTACGAAATCTTAAAAAGCATGTCCTATGTGAAGTTTTGGTAAGTTTTGACCAGTCCGGTAATTTCAGAGAAGATTTTTTCATAATTCATCATATAGGACCATTTTTCAGTGGGGCCAAAGCCTGTGGAGCCAATGTCACAAGCCCAATCAATATTTCAAGAACAAATATGAAAGAGTATGATCTTAGTATCATTCCTGTAAAGTTTGATTTTGTTTGAAAAGTAGTATCAGATGAACGTTTTTTTATATTCCATCAAATGGTACCATTTTTCAGAGACGTGATAGCCCCATAGAGCCCATGTCATCAGCCTAACCAGAATTTTACCTACAAAACTGAAAGAGCATATTCTTAGCATTATTCCTGTGAAGTTTGGTTAAATTCTAAGTAGTTTCAGAAAAGAACATATTTTGAAATTTTATATGGGACAATTCTTCAGTGACGTGGCTGAGCCAGTAGAGCCTGTGTTATCAGCCAGGTTAGAATTAATTGAAAAAATCTGAAAGAGTATGATCCAAGCATCATTCCTGTGAAGTTTGGTTAAATTCTGAAAAGTTGTTTTAGAGAAGAAGATTTTTTTAATATTTCATCACATGGGACCATTTTTCAGTGATGCAACAGCCTGTAGAGACTATGTTATCAGCCCAATCAGAATTTTACACACAAATCTGAAAGAGCATGTACTACGTATCATTCTTGTGAATTTCTGTGAATTCTGACCAGTATTTTCAGAGAAAAAGATTTTTTTTATCTTTCAACATACTGGACCAGTTTTCAGTTTGTGGCAGCCGGTAGAGCCCATGTTATCATCCCGATTAGAATTCCACAAACAATATGAAAGAGTATGTTTCAAGCATCAATCCTGTGAAGTTTCATTGAACTCTGAACAGTATTTTGAGGGAAGAGTATTTTTTTTGTATTTCATCTAATGGCACCATTTTCAGTGATGCGGCAGCTGGTAGAGCCCATTTTATCAGCTCCATCAGAATTTTACAAAAAAAAAAATAAGAAAGAACATGTTCTAAGCATCATTTTTGTGAAGTTTGCTTGAGTTCTGACCAGTAGTTTCATAGAAAATAGTTTCATAATTCATCTTATGGGAGCATTTTCCAGTGAGGCAGCAGCCTGTAGTGCCTATGTTATCAGCCCGATCAGAATTTCATGAACAAATCTGAAAGAGCATGACCCATGCATAGTAGTTCCAGGGAAGAAGATTTTTTTATATTTTATCAGATGGGACTATTTTTCAGTGACATGGCAGGCGGAAGAGCTCATGTACTTCTTCCAATCAGAATTTTACAAACAAATCTGATAGAGCATGTCCCAAGCAATATTCCTGTGAAGATTTGTTGACTTCTAGTAAGAAGTTTCAGATAAAAAGATGTTTAAAAAAAAAGTTAACAGACAGACACCAGGCCACAACAATAGCCCAGCTGGACTTCATCCAGTGGAGCTTATAAAATCAAAATTGAGCCTGGTCATGACATTTTGAACAATTTTGTAGGTGCATGATGGACATACACTGTGCAGCTAAGACGACCACACATAGTAAATAGAATACTAACAGACAGCCTGAAGAGGGATTAAGACCTCATCTATAACAGAGCGCAGAGCAAAGACTCTGAACAGACTGTGTGGATGCACAGGCTGGCCAGAGACTGTGCTTTGCACACATGCAAAACTGTTGGAAAGGCTAAATTTTTATGAATCAAGAGTAACAGGAGATGTTTGTAAAATATTTATGTCCCCCAGTAAAGCAGGTCAATAGCCCATTTTCTTGTTAATCAACAAGAGCATTAACTCACAAAATATGATGAGTAGAGTTATGGTTCTTAAACACTGCACTTCTTCTCAATAAGATCTACCCATCTGTGAAGTTTCATGATTCTAGCTTGCATATTTTTTTTTAGATATGCTCTGAACAAAAAACAGTCTACTGACGAACCCCCCTTCTGACCGACAAGTGCAAAACAATATACCCCCTCTTCTTTGAAGGGGGGGGGTTAAATATGTTCAGTATGAAAGGATACATTTTAACCTTTTTTGGATCAAGTGAGGGAAAGGCTTTCTTATCAAGTCCTATACTCTCTAACCATCCAGCTGCAGCATCATCTGCATCTAATATGTCGTCTGTGTCTGGGTCGTCAAATCTGCAGGCAAACATATTTACCTTATCAAAGCTTGGGCTTGCTTTTATGTAATTGCTTTGAAATCAAAGTGTTGAAAGCATTGTGTCCACTACTTGTGGGTCACTTTTTATTTCAAAAATATTATTTTTAAATTTTTCAAGGTTAACAAAGAGAATCAGTGGTGTTGACTTGATCAGATTAGACATATGAGAAGGTTGATCATCGTCTATACCTCCTGCCAAAGCAGAAATATTCTGGGTTAAGCATGACAAGGGTTAAATTGCTTACCTGGACCAAGTTTTATCAAACGTCTCTCAACAAATTGTACATAATATTGAAACTTCTTATCCCAAACTGTCTTACAACACTTAGTGGAACAGGCCCCAGCATATCAGATCTACTGAATTTCCTATGAGCATCAAGTAAATGTGTTAGAATCATACATACTTTGCACTGTTCTCTTCGCTGCTTTCTTCAACACCTTTAGGTTGATTGTTTTCTTTACTCTCTGATCTTCTCCTATCAGGGCTAGATCCTTTATTCTCATTTCCAACAGGTAATTGGAAAGAAATACCTGAAATATTATTATACTGCAAAGGAAATTCTAGCATTTTCATTTGTTAATGCTGACCTGACAAACATTGATATCTAGGCCGCTCTGGTATAACTTCTAATGTTTCCTTAATGCGCCTCGCTGTGAACATAGACAAAAATCGAAACAGTACAGGAAGCCATGATTCTCTTGCTTCGCTGATAACACAACCTGAGTATACACATTACACTATATTTAAAAAGCATGTCACTTAATAATGTGCAAATAAAAAAGAAATAGATATCAATAAATACCTTAACATTTTACAAATCTGTCCATTTAAAGACCAAACAGGTTCAGCCAAGAACCGCTTTCATATATTACAATATCGCGTAGTTTAGTAGTATGACGTCACAACTATTTATGAAGTCACTTTGTACATGTCTAATGGTCATAGGGGCGCATTAAGGGATTTTGTTGGTTTAAGAGAATTCGGTTTATACCAACACCTTAAATAGGCAAAAGACGGATATTTAGCCCTTAAACTTTGAATTATAATAAATTTGTAATACGGTTTCTTGCCTCGGTATATGCCGATTTATTCCCGGCAGTAAAAATGATGTCAACCCTCGCCTACGGCTTGGGTGACATCATTTTTTCCAGCCGGGAATAAATCGTCATATACCCCGGCAAGAAACCGTATAACTAATAATGTATAGCTTATTATGATATAACCTACGTTGAAGAAGTGAAATAACTCTGTTGATATACTACACCAGTGTTGTAACACTAGTGAATTAACTCTGCAAAATTGCAAGGGTGAGCAGTGGGTATTACACCATAGGATCATTCATGTAAAATTTCATTGGTAATTTAACTGAATTAGAATTTTTGAACAACTTTGAAAGAGGGTCACCCAAGGATCATTCCTGTGAAGTTTGGTTGAAATTCATCCAATAGTTTCTGAGAAGATTTTTAATGATCCTACAATTCTTTTGCAAATTTTTTAAGAAAACTGGATATTTATGACCTTGATTATGTAAACAAGAGTTATATGAAGACTGACAGGCATGAAGACTGACAGGCAGAAAGACAGATTAGAACCATACCATTGCAGAAGTGGTTTTAGTCTTGGAACAAACACAGCATGCCCACTGGGTTTTCATTTTGGGGGGGAAATGTACCCTCTAAGTTAAAAATTGAGGGTACAAAGAACAAGAAAGCCATTGTCACAAAATATGCCGCCACTTTGCTGCTGTTTCACGAAAATAATTGTAGACACTACTTATTTTGACAGAACCAAATTCAAAATGGCCAAGTTTCATTTAGATCAAGACAAAAATTTTGGAGGAGTGCCTTCACAAGGCTTCAATTTCAATAAGCCCAAGACAATAAGTTTTAAGGGGGCATAATTCAGAGAAATAAATGAGCCATAAAATCCTTGATCCATGTACATCTACAAATTATGGTGATGACATTGACCAAGATTCATTTAAATAAAGACAAAAAGTAAGGAGGAGTTGCGTTCAAAAGGCTGCAATTTCAATAAGCCCTAGATACTAAGTTTTAAGGGGGCATAATTTAGGGTGAAATCAATGAACCATAAAATCCTAACTTCATGCTCATCTACCAATTTCAGGTATAACATCCACCAAGTTTCATTTATATCCAGCCAGAAACTTAGGAAGAGTTGCATTCACAAGGCTGCAATTTCAATAAGCCCCAGAGACTAAATTTTTAGGGGGCATAACTGACGCAATAAGCCCCAGAGATTAAGTTTTTAAGGGGCATAAATCAGGCAAAAATTAATGAACCATAAAATCCTTCATTCGTGCACATCTACCAATTGAGGTGATAACATTGACCAAGTTTCAAGAAGATCCAGCAAGAAACTTAGGAGGAGTTGCGTTGACAAGAAAGTGGACCAGAGACTAACTTTTTAAGGGGCATAACTCAGACAAAAATCAACTTACCATAAAATCCTTCCTTCATGCACATCTACCAATTGAGGTGATAACATTGACCAAATTTCAAGAAGATCCAGCAAGAAACTTAGGAGGAGATGAGTTGACAAGAAAGTGGACAGACATACGGACGGACAGATGGACAGACAGGCGGAGAAGATGACGCCAATATATGTCCGCCTCCGGCGGCATATAAAAATTAGTTAAAAGTGAAAACCTATAGCCTGATGAAGTTACTAATGGAATTTAATTGTATTACATACAAGGTTGTTTGTCTAATAAGTGCATTTATGAAGTTTAATTGTCCTAACTGTAAGTATTCACAAAATATATGCAAGATTAAAACACTATGCCAAAGTTTCAAAGGTCAAGGTCATAAAGTGAAGCTACTTGATCACAGAAAGCATATCTCAGTAAGGATAATAAATACAAGAGCTGTCGAAGGACAGTGAAGCTCGACTATTCCTAATGCTGGATAGTAACAGCAAATCAATATCAACATTGGAAATTCAATAAAATGAAAGTCAAGAGAAAAGAATCTTTGTCTAGAGGCTGATAGTATGGTCACAGAAGCATGTGCAAGTTTCAAAGCAATTGTTTTATTTGGAACAGAGATACAACTAACATAAAACAGTTGCACATAAAAACATAACCAAGATTTTAAGGTCGAAAAGGGTTAAAATTCCACTAAATTAAATATCAGAGTAATGAATCTTTTTCTTTGGGCTAATGTTATGGTCAAAGAAGCATGTGTAAAGTTTCCAAGCAACATCTATAGTAGAAATAGAGATATTACAGAAATACAGCATTTGCAAGTAAAAACTTACCCAAGATTTTTAAGTCCAAAAAGGGTTAAAATTCCACTAAATTCTTTACCAGAGAATTGAATCTTTATCAAGAGGCTGTTATCATGGTCACAGAAGCATGTGCAAAGTTTCAAGGAAATAGCTTTACTAGAATAAGAGATATAACTGATGTACAACATTTGCATGTAAAAACTTAACCAAGAATTTCTGAGTCTGAAAAAGGTTAAAATTCCACTAAATTCAATATCAGAGTAATAAATCTTTGTCAAGAGGCTGATATCATGGTAACAGAAGCATGTGTAGAGTTTCAAAGCAAAAGCCTAGGTAAAAGTAGATCTATAACTGATATACAACATTTGCACATAGAAACTTAACCAAGATTTCTAAGTCCGAAAAGGGTTAAAATTCCAAAAAATTCAATATCAGAGTAATGAATCTTTGTCATGAAGCTGATATTATGGTCACAGAAGCATGTGCAAAGTTTTAAAGCAATAGCTTTAGTAGAAAAAGAGATATTACAGAAATACAACATTTGCACGTAAAAACTTAACCAAGAATTACTAAGTCCGAAAAGGGTTAAAATTTCACTAAATTCAATATCAAAGTAATGAGTCTTTGTCTAGATGCTGATATTATGGCCACAGAAGCATGTGTAAAGTTTCCAAGCAATTGCATTTATAGAAACAGATATATTACAGATAAACAGCATTTGCAAGTAAAAACGTACCCAAGATTTCTAAGTCCGAAAAGGGTTAAAATTCCTTTAAATTCAATATCAAAGTAATGAATCTTTGTCTAGATGCTGATGTTATGGTCACAGAAGCATGTGCAAAGTTTCAAAGCAATAGCTTTTATAGAAACAGAGATTTTAAACACTTGCACGTAAAAACTTAACCAAAGCATTATGCTAACACTGACGCGGACGCTGACTCCCGGGTGACTGGAATAGCCCCCTATTCTTCGAATAGTCGAGCTAATAATGGCCATAGGTATAGGCACTCAGAAAATATAAGCAAGGTCAAAGTTTTTATAAGTACAAAAAAAGTTTAATGTCAAAGTGTCAAAGACCTTGGTTACTGGTGAAAGCCTATCACCTGGTGAGAGCATGGATGAGGTTATAATGTCCCTCTGTAAAAGCATTCAGAAAATATAAGCATGGTTTTTTGGTTAAAGTTTTTGGTTTAAGTTTTTCTAGGGCCATAAAAAGGTCAAGGCCAAAATGTCAAGGAGCTTGATCTCTGGCAAAAGCCTATCACCTAGTGAGTTAATATATAAAGGAATGATGTCCACAGGTAAAGCATTCAGACAATATAAGCAAGACTAAAAGTTTTTTGGTTTAAGTTTTTAAGTTAAAGTTTTTGGTCAATTTTTTTAAGGGTCAAGGTCACTGTCTTAAGGTCATTTTGACATGGGTGCTTGTCTAAAATGAAAGCCTATACCCTAATGCCTGTTTCTGTAAAACATAAAGCCTCTAGGATAAATACTGATTTAAATAAAAAAATTTAATTTAATGCAGACACAGACACCGTCATCCAAGGGTATGACAATAGCTCTTCTGAGATTTGTGTCCCAGGCAAGCTAAGAAGTAAATGTGAGAAAGGCTTCAACAATATATGTAGAAGACAAACTCAACCCATTACCAGCCTCTCAAGTTTAAAAGTGGTCTTATTCAAAGGAAGTTTAAGACAATTTTAGAGAAACTGTAACAAGCAATTTCTTCATTTTCCAAGATGTTTTTCAAAGCTTTTTTATTCAGGGGCATCTAAAAACTGGAACTATTACAGAATGGATTTATATCACTTTGTCTCAAAGGAAATCCCAGGACATGTCATGAGTACCTTCATTATTGAGTGCCTCCCTAAAGCCTCTGGTGGTTGGAGATACCAAGGCAACCATTTCTGACTGGTTATAGAACATCACAGTAAACTGGTTTGTACACAGATAGAAATATGGACACAGTCTGGATCGGAGTTGGTGAAATACTGACGTAAAACTTTGTTCCCTATAACAAAGAATTTATTTATTTGAATTGGGGTTTTTACGTCGCTTTCAACATTCTTTCAGTTATATCGCTACGACTGGAGCACCTAACGATGGATTCCTGGTATTTCTCACACCAGTACTACCACCACATCCCTTTCCTAGCCTCCAGTTGCTATTCCACGTAGGTTTACGATTATCTACCCATTGGTGGAAGACAAATGTTGGAAAGGATAAGTGCCGCGGCCGGGGATCAAACCCGTGCGAATTAAGACCCCTGGGTTAGAAGTCCGACGCGCTACCAACTGCGCTATTGCCGCGGCTCCTATAACAAAGAATAACACTATCCAACAATTTAATTTTACAGTTAATTCTGATATCTTATAAAAGAATATTTCTGTGAAAACAAAGTTATTTCAAGGAACAAGTTGACTTGCGTTGGGCAATCAGTTTAAAATAAAAACTGATTGTCGGTTTTTAGTCAGAAGAGTAAATCACCTAATGATCAATTGTACACTCATTTTTGTAACAAGAGTTGTCCGTGGACAACGTAGCTCGCCCAAACAGCTGCTTGTTACAAACAGCGCTTGACCGAAGACCGAAGTTCAAAGTGGTTTCTTTCAATGTTAAAGTCCATGATCTAATATATATCTGTTTGAGTAGTAATTAAGAAATATAAAAACTTTTTTGTTTTAATTGCATGTATAAGGTTAGTAATTGCATGTATAAGGTTAGGGTAAAGTGAAAGCCTACAAGCAGATGAGGTTACCAATGGAATTTCTTTGTATCAAACATGAAGTTTTTCTTTAAAATCTTTGTAAGTCCACAAAAGGTCAAGATCAAGGTCAAATTGTGAAGGACCTTGGTCTCTGTAGAAGCCTATCACATAGTGAGTATGTGTATGAAGTAATAATGTCCCTGAGTAAAGCATTTAGAAAATATAAGCAAGTTTAAATTTTTGGTTAAAGTTTTTCAGTTTAAGTTTTTCCAAGTCCATAAAAGGTCAAGGTCAAGGTCAAATTGTCAAGGCCCTTGGTTTCTTGTGAAAGCCTTTCATCTGGTGACTATGTATATGAAGTAATGATGTCCCTAGGTTAAAGCATTCAGAAAATATAAGCAAGGTTAAAGTTTTTGGTAAAAGAATTTCGGTTAAAGTTTTTCTAAGTTCATTAAAGGTCAAGGTCAAATTATCAAGGACCTTGATCTCTCACAAAAGCCTATCACCTAATGAGTATGTGTATGAAGTAATGATGTCCCTAGGTTAAAGCATTCAGAAAATATAAGCAAGGTTAAAGTTTTTGGTTTAAGTGTACAGTTAAAGTTTTTCTAAGTCCACAAATGGTAAAGGTCAAGGTCAAATTGTGAAGGACCTTGGTCTCTGGTGAAAGCCTATCACCTGGTGAGTATATATATGAAGCTATGATGTCCCTAGGTTAGAGAATTAAAATAATATATGCAAGGTTAAAGTTTTTGGTTAAAGTTTTTTGGTTAAAGTTTTTCTAAGTCCACAAAGGGTCAAGGTCAAGGTCAAATTGTCAAGGACCTTTGACTATGGTGAAAGCCTATCACCTAATGAGTGTGCATATGAAGTAATGATGTCTCTAGTTTAAAGCTTACAGAAAATATAAGCAAGGTTAAAGTCTTTTTTGTTAAAGTTTTTGGTTAAAGTTTTTGATTAAAGTTTTTTTGAAAGGGTCAAGGTCACAGTCTAAAGGTCATTTCCACATGGATGTTGGTCTCAAATGAAAGCCTATGCCCTAATGAGTGTTTCTGTGAAAAATAAAGCCTCTAGGATAAATATTGATAGAAATAAAAAACTTTTACCTAATGCAGACGCCGACACCGACGCTGACGCTGACGCCGACATCCGAGGGTATGACAATAGCTCTTCCGAGACTTTCGTCCCGGGTGAGCTAAAAAGTAATACAACACATCCAGGATATCTTTTAAGAATAAAACATGAAAGCTTATTTAAAGCTCATGGCCTGAAGACTCATTCTGCACAGTTTCCACCAGCTGAAGTCCGTTTTGAAAATAATATTAAGGTTTTAGTCTGACTTCACCAAAACAGTGTCCAAAGGACACATTGATTGGGATCTGAGGGGTCTTTTCTTATAGTTTGGGAGTCCCTTCTTAAGATGTCGGCTATTTCTTTTAGGCACTAAACTTGTATTTATATGAATTTAGAGCTATTCCCTGGTTAAAGTTAAAGAAAGTATTGGACATTTATTGCCTATTTGGGGCTCAACTTCGGGAAAAAATTGAAGACTGTTTGAAACAAAGGGTCTTTGTGACTCATATCATATAGTTTTGAGGTTCTGGGCTACTTATTTGGTGGTCTCAGACTCACAAAACCAGGGAAACCCTGCAATACTTTATGGCCTTCATTTAAGGTTTGGGGAAATGACTAATCAAGTATGAAATATCTTAGTCAATTTTAGTGATCAAAAGCTCAAACTCAGTGATAAGATAATCTATTACTATTGATTAATCTGCACATCACTACAATGGACTACTCTTATAAGCAGATATATAGGTTTTAATGATATTCAGATATAAGAAGGAGGCTTCTCCATTCAAAATAGCATTCATATTATCTATAAAATGCCTGCCAACAAAGTAAAAATTTGTCTAGAAATTGCCAAATAAGAATATTTTGCTTGATGATATAATATTATTATTACAAATATTTTATTTTTGTTGTGATTATGCAAAAAAAGTGCAAGTGTGAAATCAACTTTCGCTGATTATTTGATTTTCTATTCATTCCTATGAACTCCCAAAGAATGAGTTTTGAATTATTGTTTGAAAGTATTGATTCAATTGGAAATCAGGGATCGACACTAACTCCAGTCCTCAGGTCCGAGACCTGTGGATTTTAGGGAGGACTGGTATATGTAACCATTGTTGCAGGTCCTTCAGGCCTGTTGTAAAAGCCAGGACCAAGTATTTCAAATCTGTCCAGTTTTGAAAAAAATAATTGCTTTTCCAATACAAATGTACTAAAACTTGCATTGCCAAATGGAAAACATTATAGAAAAAGAAGAAATTGCTTGTCAAAAGCAATTTCTTCTTTTCCAACAATGTTTTCCTTGCATTTTATCCCATAAATTGCTTAAGTCAAACATGGTTTTATGCAGGACCTGTTGAATTCAGGAAGGAACTGTAATATTTATGGCTAACAAGTCCTTCAGGCTGGTGGCAAAAAATAGTTAATGTCAAATCCTTTACATGTTAGTGTGGTTAGATTGTACAGTTTTCAAAATGTACGGACAGATAAAACTTAGATTGTTTGAAAATATGTCGACTTTGAAGGTACTTACCAGTCTGCTTGCAGTGATTTCTGTATGTCATCTTGCATCAGGAATGATCCACTACCACTGAAATTGAAAAGTTTAACCCTTTCTCAATTCTTGATCACTTCGATTCGTTTGTTTGTTTGAATCGTTTTAACACCGCTTTCAACAATCTCGCATTTATATTGCGGCGTCCGGAGCACCTTACAATGGATTTCTGGAATTTCTTTCACCTGTGCTACCATTACACCCTTTCCTAGCCTCCGACTGCTATATCACATAGGTTTACGATTATCTACCCATTGGTGAGAGACAAACGTCGGAAAGGATATTTGCCGCCACCGGGGATTGAACCCACGACTTCCAGAATTTGATTACTTTGACCGACCATAATTGCTTACAACAATGAAAAGTTGGTGCAATTAAAAACAAGAGTCCTTTTTCAGGAGTTTTCGATTATAGATTGTATTTACCTGAGTTTCGAGTCATCAATAATTCGGGGGAACAATCTGACCCAGGGTATATTTGGGTGTTCCCAATACATGCAGCAACTCTGGAACGACTGTTTCCGTTCATTCATATCTTCAACCTGTATCAAATGAAAATTGTATAAAATATGAAACAAAATTCACCACCAAATGCTCAAAGTTAAAAAAAGTATTCCAAAACCACTGCCTCCATTTCTATGACATAGATAAATCTTGATTTGAGTGTTTAAGAATAAAATATTCCATATTAATGCATAAAATGTATGATTTCAGGTCGTTAAAGGCATACGTTAACAGACAAAACACAGGCGATAACAGGAGAAAACGTGGATTAATCAATAAATTCACGTGTCCTTATCACCCACCTTTTTTCACTTAAAAATCCTAAGTCAGGGCCTATACACTTTATCAGTTTCTTTGTGTAACATTATTATAGAGCATACCTAAAGACGCTGCACTAAATCCCGCGTTTAATAGTGTGACGTCAAAAATTCACCAAGCAACGTTGGTATAAACAAGATGGACGGTGTAATACATGACGGCATTTAAGTAGGTTTGTAACTGGTTTTATATCGTTTCTATGACATTTTGCCATTTTTGTTTGAATTTATACTCTTATCTATCTTTTTATGCAATAATAGCGTTAATTCACGTTTTTGAGGGCGGTAACATTTGCAGAGACCCTCAAAATGCTTCAACGCCCTTGTGCTTTGCTCTCTGGCGTTAACCCATTTTTCGGGTCTCTGCAAATGTTAACACCCTAAATCAAAGTACTGAAAGTACTGATAAGTTGGAATGCGTTCAAGAGACGATGACATCAAGCCACTAACAAAGCCTAACGTAGCCTCCCGCCTACCACATGTGATCACATAATACTTCTCGTCTTTTGACGGGTGTATATTAATCAATGTATTTCAACAACGAGAGACGCTTAATTCCCTGAATCGCTATACAGGCCTGTACCAGATAAAAAAAAATAATAAAAAAAGAAATGAGAGAAATAATTCTGTATTAGAAAAACCAAGAAAATATATTCGAGCTTACTTTACTGTACACGCAGATGATATGATTACCATGCGCGAATCGAGGAGAAAAGAGCATAATTGTTCATGAGTATTGTAGGTAATGCAGTGGGACCCGGGGTCTCTTTCAAGAGGAAAAATCATACGCTAGCTATTATACTTTAGGAGATATGCTCTTGACAAGTTTAGTGACGGAACATCGGAACGATGGAACGACGGAATGACGGACGGAGACCATTACTATATCCTCTCGTCGAAAACGGCGGGGATAAAAGAGTTGTAAACTTTCATCTTGTACAAATGTACAATTTGTATCAAAAGAAAATTAACAATACGGACATTTTATCCATGAAGGAGGAGTTGTATTCAAAAGAATTTTGACATGAAGGCCCCTTTTCCATGACGCGACTGAAATACACTTAACTGTCACAGCATGCAAAAATTCAGGTAACAATGTACATTTCGCAAAAAATCTTTAAGATAAGTCCATAAATAAAGGAGGAGTTGCGTTCACAAGCATTTTACAAGAAGGTCCCTTTTTCTATGACGTAATTGTATTTCACCGCATCGCGATTATATAGGCAAGGTCAGGTGACTAGGAACATTTTGTGAAAGTTTCCAAATCATTCCATAAATGGAGGAGGAGTTGCGTTCACAAATTTTTTTGTTCAAGAAGGCCCCCCTTTTCCATGGCACGGCTAAAATTCAACAAACTGCGTTAGAATATGCGCTAAGTCAGGTGACTAGGAACGTTTTGTGAAAGTATCATCAAAATCGGTCCATAAATGGAAAAGGAATTGTGATAACAAGATTTTTTTACATGAAGGCCCCTTTTCCCAAGACGCGGCTGTAATTCACCAAACCGTGAGTGTATGCGCAAGGTCAGGTGACTAGGAACATTCTGTTAAAGTTTCATCCAAATCCAACAAGAAACTTTGGGGGAGTTGTGCTTTACAAGAAAAGTAGGCGTACATGCGTACGTATGCTTGCACAGTCAAAATCGCAAAATTCACGACTAGCCTTTAGGTGTCGCAAATTTATGAGTAAACTCAACAATACGACATGTTTCTTGAAAGCCAAAAATGTTTCTTGAAAACCAATTTTAATCTAACGATTCTGATACGATCAAATTTCGGTCGTAGGACCTTTCTTGAAAGAGGCCCCTGAAGACAAAACACGCGGGGTTGGTAAACTCGTTCAGATATTTGATAAAAACCAAGGATGTAGTTAACCTGTCATAATCTTCAATGATATTTGCAGGATTGCGCACATGCGTATTTTTGCACAATCGAATTTATGTCTTAAGCAATTTTTAAAGAAAATGGACAAAAGCAGAAAGAGAAGATAAATATTTGCCTATAGACCCGCAATTTAGGGTGAGTGATAAAAGGTAATTTTTTTCTATACAGGTGGAGACAAAATTGACCTTTGATCACTCACTTAAACTTGTGGATCTATACCTTCATCAATCCTTGCTGCATCCACCATCAGAGAAATTATCGCGCGATTTGGAAAGAGGGTTCCTTTTTTTTGTTTAAAGAAGTATTAGAAAGAGAATATTTGCTGGATTGGATTTTAATACAGATAGATAATCTGCAGATGTTGCGCGTTTCTAATGATGCTTTACGGAACAATTAGATACAAAAACATTTGAACTATTATGTAGAAGGTCGTAAAAGGTTCGTTCAGAAAGAGAAACTAGACCTCTAAAAGAAGCTACAACATAATTCTACGAAAAGCCGCTCGCTACATTACCATATAAGCAGATCACGTGATTGGCTTGTGCTATTTCCGAATTCTATGAAAAACAGGTGGCGACATTACCAAATAAGCAGATCACGTGATTGGCCAGTGCTTTTGTCATAGCTGACTTTATTGGACTTGACTTATCACATGATTTCCAAATATAGAAATGCAAATATGTGATACAAGTAAATGCGTACGCAAGTTTCAATAAATATCGTTTAAAACATAAATTAGCATGTTAATAATTTACATGAAGTGATAGTTGTGTAATTGTTCAACATTATTACTTCTTGATGAAATAAACTGCATGTCTATGTCAAGTTGAGATATACAAAATAGGCCGAAGTGTATTCACATCCTGTTCACGTGATATGCGTTATCAGAAAACCCGAAATGGAATTATCTTGTGTTCATTTTGCGGTTTTGTTAAATCTAAGTTGGAATTGCTCCGCATTCCAACTTAAAAACACGAATTAACCCTATAATATTGAATAGCTACTGAAGAACCAGCAAGAAGAACAGCTTTAACCAAGTTAAACTAAAATCCATTTTTAAATGTAGCCTATTTGCTTAATTTTCAAATTTGAACTGAACCTATGACTATGAAATAACTGTAACCATATCCGCTTAGCAAGAACAGTTATTAAACTCATCAGCCTTGTATATACATTTAATTTTGATTTAAGAATTTAGAACGCCAATCAATGAATTTATTGATATTACCAAATTAATAAAATTATTTTGAGGGCTCAGTGAATAACTATTTTAAGTGCCTACATAAATTGTAGTTCATGCAGCTCAGACAGATTAAATTTCGAAATATCGCTTCCTGAAACTCTTAGAATAGATCTATGGGTTATTTATCCGAAGTGAAAAAGACGCTACCAGAAAACATTTACACAAGGTCATTCGACTATCCTAGTTTAAATACGTGTAGAATCAGCATCTTCGGCATCTTGTCGAGCCAAGGGTTACGAACGTTTTACTTATCTTACCCTTGGCTGATTGAATGGGTAATTTCTGTACGCGTGACGTCACAGAATGGAAAACACGGCGGACCAATCAGTAATCTTCTAACAGAAAGGTCTGACAGCGGGAGGTATGTTAGATCAATATACCCCGCGGCTACTTTCCAGATGTGAAATTAACCCTTAGAATTGCGCTTAACCCCTTCAGTTTTAGGTAATTGTGACACTTAGCAAGACTGAAATACACAATCACAAAAACTGATCGAAATTCCTATATCTGTTCAAATGACAACATATCTTTTTAATAATTTGATGGTACATTGAAAGGTTCTCAAATTCTTCTTTTTCTACCCTCGATGACAGTGTATTACGATTTTTCAATGTTTATTTGAATTTTCAAGTTATTTAATCAATCAATACCTGTTTAAGTTTTCAATGTTTAAGACCTTATCGGTGGCATAATCCAATATAGTAGAATGCATCTATATTGAAGTACGGGAAATTTAAAATTTGGAATAAATTCAATAATTAAGGTGTCTTATAAATATATATATATCTTTATTATAGTCTCATCCATGTACATCATTTACAAACATTTATACAAACATTAAAAAGTACATGACCATTCACATATAGAATTATAAGAGACTTACATGATTAAAACAATACTAACCGTAAAACAGTTGCTTCACAAAAGAAGATAGAGTAAGAACCAGTTGCTAATGGTACAAGTAATGGTAAATAGAAATAATTTAGAAATGATAATTTACTTGAAATTTCATATGAATTCTTTTATTTGGGAGTTTTTCTCCTTCTTTTTCAGCAGACTGTTCTTTAAACACATTAAATGAAAAGAGAAATAAAGAGAATAAAATATGAAAATAAATAAAGAAAGAAAGAAAATAATAGAACAATTTTTAGTAAAAATCCTCTATCTGTGTTATATAAATTTCGTGTGAGAATATTGTGGGAGCGGAAGAATTAATCAATTTATTTGTTTATCGTTATAATTTGTCTTCATTATTTATTTATTTATTTATTTGAATTAATTTTAATTTGAAAAGTATCCATATTGCAGGTAGTCACAATTTTACGATAAATTCAAAACTTAGATTTGCTATGAAACAACTTATTCACGACGTTTAAAACAAAGCAATCACGCGCAATGCCCAATCCAAATCGAATTACACATGTATTTGTAATTAAAACGGGATTAGTTGATTTTTGATCTCTAATATATATGTTATATACGTGTTTTAATGTGGGGTAGTCCAAAATCTCGTGGCTACAGCTTATTCAAGTTATGATTAAGTAGTTTTGCCGCCCGTTGACTATATTTTATGTAGTATAGAAATATATTTGCTTTCAATAAAAAAAAACACAAAAAAACTGGCCATTAATTTTATTCATTTTTATTTCATACATTTTTTGGTGGGGGGAGGGGGGGGGAAGAGAGAAGGCTGTCCAAAATGTTTATCTATGGAACAATATGGAGGATAGATAAACTCAAATTCATTTCATGTTATTTTTGTTAGTCGGCAAAAATACAAAATGTGTGAAAGATAATTTCTGAATTCCCAACTCACATTTTTGATGCAATTTATGGGGGGGGGGGGGGGGGGGGGGAAAGCTTCGGAAACACTCACGGTGGACAATGAGTAAACTTAAGGCTTACTATTCCTATCATTCTGATAAAAAGGCACTGATTTATATTTTATTGATTTCATAAATCTATCTGTCACCGAATAAAAACGTACTAAAAAGTTAGCGTCTTCGATGCGACGCATTTTCTTTATCCAAGAATGAAGGGTTATCTACACAGTCGTCGGAATACAACAGGTTGCCATAGGGATTAAAAGGTACCGATGTCGTTTGTAAGAAGCTCTCTGATTGGCAGTCACAGAAATCGCGTTTGACCTTTTGATTGGCCTGCTAAAAATAAATCGTACAGAAAATACCTATTCATTCAGTCAAGGGGTATTCGAGAAGATCTTATCGATTCGATACCCCTTGACTCGTGAAGATGCATCTTCGGAGAACGTGGGGAAATCCCAATGACGTCATTTAAGTTGTCTGCAACATGTCTGTCGAGAGATTTGAAATGGCAAATTTTTCTTGACTTCTGCTATTTGGATAATTCTGTTTAAGTTTAAATAGGCTTAGAACTTCAAGTTTTATTGGCACACTACCTAGAAGGTTTTCCCCTTTGGAACGACAGGCCGAGGAAAATTAAAGCTGCATTTATTTCCGTAATATCGCCGGATACCAAAACATCGTAACTAAAATTTGAGTAAGCCGCATTTCCTAGGCCCACCGCGCAAGATACAGCTAAGGACCGATTCAAAATAGAAACTCCACATTTTCTCATATTAGTTTCCATAATTTATTCATTGAAAGTAATAAAAGGGGATTGTGAAACCAAAGCTCGTCCCTACAGCTTAAAGTCAAAGCTACAAGTTTTAAGGCTTGGAAGTCGTTTATTCTTAGAGAACCAACCAGAATCATCGACTGTGGGAGCAAAAATTTAACTTACTTTTAACAAGCATTTACAAAGGCTACAGAAAAAGGAAGGTGTGTGTGCGGGAGGGGGGGGGGGAATAGCAGGGGGAGGGGTTAAAAATTCCTTACTTGGTAAAAAAAATTCTTTCTCTTTTTATAACATATTTTTGAATGAAAATCAATTTTTTTCAAAAATCATGCAATAAAACAGTTATTTTGTGGTGGTTTGTGTAACAGTGAAAAAGACATTGCCCTCAGTGTCTGAGGTGATATTCTGAACTGTTGACTGTAGAGCATTTGTGGAATGAGCTACAGGTCCGAGTTTCGGCTCACCAGGTCCAGCCAAGGACACTCCAGAAGCTCGGCCAGATCCTTAGATAAGAATGGTCTGTTATTTCCAAAAGAGTAATCCAGAACTTAATCAGGAGTATGCAGAGGTGCTGCCAGGCTGTTATCGACAGTGCCGGCTCTCATACTCGTTATTAAACTAAATGCAATTGAAAGAACACCTTTTATTGTTCAAATTCGATTTTTTAAATTTTCAAGAAAACAGACCAATTTCTAGGGTCTCCCTTTTTGGTCTACATTTACAGCCCTCTTATCATTATAAAGCTTCTTAAAACTAGATAAACGGATAACAATTGACCATTTTCCAACATTCTTATAATCAATTTCATTTTTTCCTGAAACTATAGTATAAAAATGTTTTGGTGCTTAGCAAACTTTGAGTAGTATATGTCTCTTTTTGTAACATATTTTGAAAGAAAATCAAATTAACTAAAACAAGAGCTGTCACTGTAAGATGACAATGCCCCCGACACCGCTTTGATTTAGAAGTTATGGCCAATGTTAAAGTTTTTGGACGGAATGACGGACGGATGGACAGACGGACAGACAGACGGACGGACAGACAGACAGACGGACGGACAAGTCAAATTTATGATGCCTCCCTATCGGAGGCATAAAAATCAGGCAATAAAACAGTTATTTTATGGTGAGTTGTGTAACAGTGAAAAAATATTGCCCTCGATGTCTGGGATGGCATTCTGAACTGTTGCTTAATGCCAACCGCTTGGGGCAACAGATCGGTACATCATTCCCTCCATCTGGGGACAATAGTTTCACTATTAAACAAAGCACCATGAAATAACTGTAAAATGTTTTACCTTTAACCGTTTAGCACAAACAAAATTGGTGACGCCATGAGCCTCATCCGTTGACTTGAGCTGCGTACACCACTGCAATGACTTGTTGGATACGATTCTCATCTTTGTCTTAATACTCCAATCCACAGGTAGATAAGGTAACAACACTTGAGGTTGATCTGGTGCTGTATTGGTTACCTGGGAAGTATTTCGTGATAATAGATTAATAAATAACATCATCCCCTCCACGAGGGGACAATAGTTTCACTGTTAAGGTAGTGAACCAGTAATAGTTCCGCAACATTTCGGAGCTAATTTAATAAATAGAGACTTTGGGACAATCAAATTTTTCATTGTCAATGTCTTCACTATACTGAAAGATCACAGAAATTCAAAACTCCTGACATTTTAACCATCCTTTGAATTACATCTGTAAACATCATGTGTCATAGCGTAAAAGTAACATGCTTTCGAAACCGACTTCATCATGAAGAAACTTAAAATTTAAATGATAAAAGAATTGAGAATCAATTGAAAGAAAAAAGAATTTTTCTTGACGAGTTCCTTTACCCTATCAGTATATATATAGGTGATTACATTTGTAACTAAGTTACGCAATCTCACGCTTGTTAAATTTCAGTTCAGTCCACCCCTATTTCTGGCTATTCCACATTTTCCCGCATTTTCGAATACCGCGGTTACACTATAGACACATAAATAATAAACTATTTTCTAAATAAATACCTTTTCCTGCTGATCCTCTACATTTGATACCTGTATAATTTTATTGAAGCCATCACTATAGTTTCTCTGTATACATGGGACTTGATGACGTGTTTCCACCTGCAAAAAAGGATCATAAAAACGGTGTCCTGTCAACTCAGCCTGTTAAAAACTCGGCCTATGTAAAACTCGGCTCGTCAACTCGGCCTGTAGATAACTTATATAGTGTTTAGCTAGTAAATGGATATATATGCACACTTATCAGATAGTTAATCAATGTGTGCAATGTACTTAAACTGGGAGGTGCAAATTCACAATTGATGACTAAAATCTACGATCTTCATATTTAATACTCTTATAACTTGTCATCTTCTTTTGTGCATAGAAAAAAAATATTTTGAAAAATAAACTTGAATAAAAGGTGAATTGAGTAATTCAATTATATCCATTTTATCTCATATTTACACAAATGCCATATGATAGCAAAATAAGATTATTATTATTAAAAACCTTTAAAACGAGTGATTATTTATTTGAAAAAAAAGCACATAAGGTCCCAAAATATTTACATTGCATCGTCATACATGTACTAATATAAGATATAAACAGGCCGAGTTGACGGGCCGAGTTATTCACAGGCCGAGTTGACTGTGAACCCATAAAAACAGATAGAAGAAGTACCTAGGCAAGATGTGTTTAATAAGAATAATCTCATACCAACTGCTACTTTGAAATGACTTACAAATGTTACATTATCTCTTGATAGTGTCAACTTTATTTCTCCTTTTTATTTCTTAAAATGAGAACATACTTGCTTCTTTTTCATAAAAGATTTCAAGAATAATTCTGATATACAATTTGATTGATAGGCATTTGCTAGGTTTGATGATTTCAATAATCTTACAGCAGTATTTATTATCAATCACTTGGTATTTGCTTTGAAACAATTTGAAACAAATCAATTGAAAATATTTTTTGATAGAAATCAAAAACCTTAAATTCAATTAGTCATTCAAATATATAAGATCACTACCAACCTAGTTTGGTGTTGAGACAAATAAATTATCTTATTTTGACCAGGGCTTTCGGCACTTTGATTTTATCCAATGATTAATTTTCAGTAATCATTTGTTTTATTAGTTAATCATGTTATTTAGATAGTAAGACAACAGTTTTAAAGTTACACATAACAGTGGCAGATTTATAGGGTTTCAGAGATTTTAACACCCCCCTCCCCCTCTTAGGAGTCTAATTGTTTTTATTTTTGTGTACATTAACTCTTGTCCAACTGAATTTTGTTTCAAACAAATTGACACATTTATGAAACGGTACTGGTCAGAGACCAATTCTCGCCGAGTACCAGTTCCTGCTAACCACTCTGGTTCACGGTAAAGACAGACAGGAAAGCCTTCTAAAATTACAAATTATGTTGACAAAAACTTCTTTAATTCAGAAAGTAATTTCTTGTAAATGAATATTGCATCTTTAATGGTCTGTTGGCAAGAACTGGTACTTGGTGAGAATTGGTCTCCAACCAGTAGGGCTCAAGTTTTCCCAATAATTAAAAAGCGGGCAGGGTAGGCTCAGATCAGATTGCATGTCTGTGTACTTTGAATTAAGAAAAGTATGAACAGCAATCTAAAGGGAAATCAAATGGGAACCAGTCAAACCAGCCCCTCGTCAAACCGGCCCCCAGTCAAACCGGCCCCCAAACGGTCAAACCGGCCCCCAAAAATAGTCAAACCGGCCCCTCAACTCAGAAAAATGGTCAAACCGGCCCCAAATCAGTCATGCCGGCCCCAAGCAAGAGTCAAAGCCGCACCTTTTCATTTTGATTTTTTGTTTTAAACATGTATTTTCCTTTAATATTTAAACTTAGGAACTATTAAAATCTTGGTCCAAGATATACAAATTTTAGAGTCCCCGCATATAAAGAAACTTAAGTTTAATTATGCTATTTTGTGTGTTATATGTAAAAAAGAAATATATCGTAAAATCATTTGAATAAAAAATTTAGATAAAACATCGGCTCTTTTGGTTTTAGTTTGAATTAGTTTGTCACTGTTATGCACAAGAAATAATTAAAGAACATAAAAGATATTACCGCGTTTGTTTTCTTATTTACACGCGATATGAATTGTTTGGTTTACTCAAGTTTTCTAAGTGTTTGATGATTCAATTAATGACGCAATTATAGGCCAATGCTGATCGATAACCTGTAAAAGTGTTTGTTGATTTACCAATTGCACAATTAAATATCAATAGTATTCAATAATCTGTAAATCATTGAAAACATGCCTCAAATTTAACTTGTTTTCGGCATACAAAGCTTTTTAATTTTGTTTCACACTATTTGAACATGAATATGATCTAAGCATTTTTGCCGCGAATGCAATTACCAAATTGAGTCATCATTTAAACACTTTAAATACCAACTAGAAATACCTAAATAGTATCTAGAAATGAAAAAAAAAATGTTGTTTTCTTCTTTACAGAAATATTGTGACAATATTTATCTATAACTTAATGATTGTTTGTTAAATGTGATGCATTAATTTATAAAAGACACGAATTAGCTCCGGAATGTATATAAATTTCTAAGAGTTACAATTTTGTAATTCTACAATGTGACAAGACTTTCTAAAAACTGCAATAAAAGTAAAACACTATTATACTTGTATATATGTTCGAAAGCTGTCCCCGCAAACTTAAGTGTGATTATATTATGAGATCGGGTAATAATTTCAAACAGTGTAGCTTCGGATCAGTGCCTGAATGCTTCAAAGGATCCGCACGAAACCTTTGTAACTGCCTATATTTTTAACAAGTAGTTACACCCGTTTGGCACCGAGTCACCGATTTGTTGCCCAATGTGATGCAAAATGACAACACTCCAATAATTTGTACCTTTTGAATATTGGGTAAAGACTCAACGTATGTAAAGACTCATCGTCTTTGCATATGTTCACTGTATGGCAACTATGTACACACTTTTGCAATGGCAGCTTATAAAGATGGCGGATATGCATTACTGAAAAAGAGGGTGTCACTCACTTTTGGTACAAAGAGAGTTAAATATATGATCCCTTTAGATGATCCTTCCAACGAAAGGCCCCGTTTTTGGAAAGATAACGAAATCACGATGATAGAAGCAATATTACACACAAACGGCGCCATATAACGTTAAACTTTTACGAACAGTGGATTTTTTTTCAAAGCTTGATACATGCACGTTGCAATCACACTTATGTCCGCCAACTTTGAAATATTAACAACGTCGCGTACAGAGTTTCCATACAGTGATGTTTAATGTACGGACTTTAAGAAAGTCACAAATGTTTGACGGACAGAACTAGTTTTTATTTAAAGGAGAGCAACAAGACCGCTATCATGTGAAATGCTTGTATACTTTATAAACATTATGAAAAAAAGGGAACCTTTTGTATATCTAGTTTTCCTTTTTGCATAATATTTTCTAACCATATGGCACCATTTTATCATCCGCTATGCAACCCTTTATATTTGTACAGTCTGATTTTTTGCATTTTTTAATTGTTTAGATAAAGTTTGTGTGTATTAAGTCCTCTTTCATAAGCTTCTTTACCATTAATAATCAGTGTATTGCAAAGTAGAAAAGCTATAATAATCAGATCAATGATTTTTGCACTATATATTCAAAGGAAAATCAATACGCTCGGCGACTGTATGTTACAATTTTATCACTTCTATTGTTTGACTTATTATACATTAAATCTTCAAAGAAATATTTGTACTCAAGGAGTTTTTTTTTTTTTTTGAATAATTACTATACAAAGTCATACTTTGCAAAAAGAAAAAAAGGGGGGTGAAAATGGCCTCATTAAAATGATATTACTAGTGACTAATTTAAATGATCTTTTGTTTGTTATTTCTTGATTCTTTTGTTGATGATTTTGGGTAAAGATTTTGAGATATAAGCAATTTAAGTAAACTAATAAATTTTTCGCGGTGTTTTTTTTCTTAGACGACACTCAACACAACCTTAAAAAAAAAAAAAAAAAAAAAAAAAATATCCCAGAGCATTACATTTCTATATCATTATCACCCATTATTGTATTTTTCATATTGGGGCCGGTGTCCCAGGGTAACCTGTCCCCTGGGTAACGTGTCCCCGGGGACAGGTTACCCCGGGGTAACCTGTCCCCGCGGACACGTTACCCTAGAAATCAGCCGGGGTAACCTGTCCCCCCCTGGGGTAACCTGTCCCCCCCTACAGATATTGTAAACCAATTTTAGTCACATTTCTTTTACCAAGATATTTTTATTCTATGTGTTACAAGTCTCTTTCTTTGATCTGTATGTAATTTTGATCTGTTTTGCGAACAGTTTCAGTTTTGAAGGATTTTTATATTTTCCATGATAACAATTAAACTTTCAATTAAATTTTCACAAAAGTTGACAAAAAAACAATTTCTTTTCTTTGAAAGTTATTTTATAGTCCTAATTATATCATAACTGTTCTTACTACAAAAATTATTCACTTATTAGAAAATTCATTGAGAGTGTATGTGTATGTATTTGCGGGGTGGGACAGGTTACCCAAGCTGGGGTAACCTGTCCCCGGGGACACGTTACCCAGGCCTGGGTAACCTGTCCCACCCCCAAAAATGCTGTCAGCAATGATATATGCAAAAATAAACCCATATGTTTTCAATTATTTAATAATATTTCAAATAAAAACTGCCATATTAATGTAATATGTTCATAAAGCTTTGTATCATTCAAACCATGGACTTGGAATATATTAAGGTAGCAATGGACACATGGTGTCATTTTTTTCCGCCCAATGATTTTTTTCTTGCTCACATATGTTGTAGATTAACATTGTGTAGTAAATGTATCAAAATTTGAAGGTACCTTTCCATGCTCGTTTTCATGCTAGAGTTATCTGCCCTTGGGTGGTATTGGCCATTTTTCAGTAAAACGATTATATTCGTTTTAGGTCTAGTATAAACTCAGTACCAGCTTATAGCTATTAAACACATACATTTTGATAGACCATGAAGGTACCTTTCCATGCTCGTTTTCATGCTAGAGTTATCTGCCCTTGGGTGGTATTGGCCATTTTTCAGTAAAACGATTATATTCGTTTTAGGTCTAGTATAAACTCAGTACCAGCTTATAGCTATTAAACACATACATTTTGATAGACCATATACATGTACACAATGGACGTTGTCAATAAAATCTCTCTTTGATCAATTGTATTTGCACATTTTGCCTTCAAAAGTTAAAAATGCACTAATTTTTGTAATTTTACGGGGTTAAAATGCAACGAAAACTTATTTTTTTAAGAAATTACCCAATTAATTTTTCTTATTTTCCGATATGTTTAAAACCCATATTTTTCCTTTATTTGTTAAAAAATTCAGCATACCTTTCCATGCAAATAAGAAAGTTTTCGATATTCTATAGCGGCCCTTCCTGATGAAATGACGCTTTAACCACATTTTTAATTGTTAAATTTAATCATCCAGTCATTCAATTGATATCAAATGTTGAAAAGAAGCTAAGTTATGAAATTTTACCATTATTATTCTACGTTATATTCATAAGCAGAAACTTGCGAAAACCGGTCTTTTTAAACAACGCACAAAAAGAGCCGTAAAATCAACGAAAACCCACTTCCGGTTGATACAGTCGGGAGGCCGCTGTCCATTGCCACCTTAAATGAAGCAAATAATAAGAAAATTGCACTGGCTAAGAATCCTCTTGAAAAGGAACACATTTCAAAATATATTTTAACATACATATTCTTTGAGGGAATGTTCAAAGTATATCATACCATACATTCTTAATTAAAAAAGAATGAATAGAAGGTGATATCTTTAATGAAAAATAGCATTTGGAATAGGGGGACAGGTTACCCCGGGGTAACATGTCCCCCGGGGACAAGTTACCTAGGCTTGGGTAACCTGTCCCCCTTTCCAAAATACAAGATTTAAACAATTTGTCAATTGACATGTTGTTTTCTTATCAAAACTGCAATACAGAAATGATAATTGTGTTTTTAAAAGCTATTATTCAATTTAATAATGGACTCTGAAAAAATTGAAATGGTGCAATAATAAAAAAATATTCAAGTGCTAAGATTTTGCTTTAAAAAGGTACAAACAAAGAAATATAAACATACATAGCCATTGAGAAAATTTTCTAAGAATATCTTTCTTAATAAAAAAGAATGACTGGAAGGTGATATCTTTAATGAAAAAAGTATTTGGAATAGGGGGACAGTCCCCCGGGGACATGTTACCCTGGCTTGGGTAACCTGTCCCCCTTTCAAAAGAAGAAGTATTGAATGAATTTGTCATGTTGCTTTCTAATGAAAACTGCAATATTAACATGATATGTTAATAAATGCTATTTATCAATCTAAATATGGACTTGGAAAAAAATTTAGATATTGCAAAAGTAATATTGCAAAAAATTGAAATGTGCAAGTGCTAAGATTTTTCTTTTAAAAAAGCATCAATTTTTTTAAAGAAATGAATGAAATATTTTTCAATGAATATCATATGATAATTTCTTAAGAAAAATGAATGACTGGAAGGTGAAATCAAATGAATAAAAGCATTTTGAATAGGGGGACAGGTTACCCCAGGGTAACATGTCCCCGGGGACAGGTTACCCCGGGGTAACATTCCCCCCCCCCCCCCTCACTAAAGTTTTATTTTTTTTTTCATTAAACTTTCAAATATTTGCATGAAATACCAAGATTGATTACTATAATAATAAAAAATAAAAAAAATAAAAAAAAAAGGAAAATTGATTTGATAAGAAAATCATAGTAAGCAAATTATATTTTGGTTTGAGGAATTGAAAACCACTCAAAAATTACAGATATACTTTTTATATGTCTTTTTTAAATTGATTTAGAGATATACAAAATAGCATGAATGAAAAATTAAAATTTTGATAAGAAATAATGTTTTCCATGGGGGGACATGTTACCCCAGGGGGGGACAGGTTACCCCGGGGTAACCTGTCCCCGGGGTAACCTGTCCCCGGGGACACGTTACCCAGGGGGACATGTTACACTGTTACACCGGTTTTAGGGGCCGGTTTGACCAATGGAAAATCGATATTGGGGCCGGTTTGACCGCTTTGGGGCCGGTTTGACAGGGGGCCGGTTTGACTGTAAAGCAATCAAATTAAGATTTTCAGGATTTTTAACCTTCTGTACTGAAAACCTAGATCCATCATTGGCATACTTCTATTTGAATAACCTTATTATGAGAATTTGATAGAACTTCGAACAGTGCACATGTATCATTTGGGCTGTTGGTTGGTTGTTCAATATGCTGTCTCTTGGTTGGATTCTCCACCACATCAGACACACTGAATGGATTTCTTCTTTTTACTGATTTCGATGGTGATTTGTAAATGACAGTTGTTCTGTCATTTTCTGATGTTGGAATGCGTTTCTGTGACACTGACTTTCGTCGCCTGTGTATTTTCATCACATCCGACGGTCTTTTCCATTCTGTGTTCTCCGCCATTGTAAACAGTGAAAAATTATGTCACTAATCATTCACACTGAACATTTTGGTTTTAAAACTAAATAAGGTACATTTTAAAGCGAAATTGTTTACTAGCTTTGTTTACAAAATTGAAATTGGTGCCTGACAAACTACGATGGTTCAGGCTAAAAATGTCCAGAATTTCAGAGTCGTCTTAAAATAAGGATAACTCTATGTCCGTTTCGACATCACTTTTTTTTGTATAATGCCACTGATGTTATTTATGTAGATGAGCAACTTATGAATCAATCAAAATATATTAAAAATACATTGTTCTCTTTAAACTGTATAAAACAAATATCAAATGAGTCCAGCATTTAGAGTATTCAGGAAACAGTCAATTAACAGTTTGCTTTCAAAGACGGTGCTAATGGGAATCGACATTTCTTTCACGTTATCTTCGGACTACGGCTTTGTTTTGCTTGTAGTCTGTTCGTCTTGGTTTCTTACAAATTGGTTGGAAGCGCGTACGCTTCAAGCAAGGCGAAGATATGAAGTCCCGGTATGTAATAAGTCGTTCAACTGGTCACTTTCCGTCGAATATAAAATGTACCCCGATAAATTTATCCGGGTACCTGTTCTAGATTTTCGCTGGCGTCCTAGATTTTAATCGACCTATATTTGTGCGAACGGCTCTGAACGATGGCAGTGATCGAAATTGACAACGACTATGGATACGTCATCTTTGTTTTCATAGCATCTGTATTTGTTCTGCAATGGATGGGTATAAAGGTTGGACTGGCCAGAAAGAAACACGGAATAAAAGTAAGTAAAATTCACGCCCCTTGTAGTTCCAGTTCTAGATCTTGTTCTTGAATCAGTTCTAGACCTAGTTCATGAACCAGTTCAACACCTAGTTTTAAAACCAGTTCTAGAACTAGTTTATGGACAAGTTCTTGAACTAGTTTGTGAACCAGTTGTTGACCTAGTTCTTGAACCTGTTCTTGAACTTGTTTTTTGAACTCATTCAAGAACAGGTTTGAAAAATTCAAGATTTCAAGAATTTGCTATAGAAGTTCAAGAACTGCCATTAATCAAGAACTAGTTTTAGAAAGGTTTAAAAAGTGAAGATGTTCAAGAAACTGTTTCTTGAACATTTTAGAACGCTAAATTGGAGATCTTGAATTATTAGAACTAGTTCTTGAACAAGTTCATGAACCAACTCTACACCTTGTTCTTGAACCAGTTCTAGACCTAGTTTTTGAACCAGTTCAACACCTAGTTCTTGAACCAGTTCTAGAACTAGTTCATGAACCAGTTCTAGAACTAGTTTTTGAACCAGTTGTAGACCTTGTTTGTGAACCTGTTCTAGAACTCTGTAACTACAGCTTAAAAAAGTGTAATTGTATGCTTTTTGACTCCCAAAGATATTGAGATTAACTGTTGATTGTGTTGTCAGATCAACTGTCATCTTAGGTTGCATTACAAAAGTTTTGATGATTTAAATGCGTACCCACAACATTATGACTTGATCGATGGATATTTTTTTTTTTTTTTTTCATCTTTAAAGTGAAAACACTCCATGTTGAGCTCTGTATTTCATTTTAAATATGGGTGTGGCTTATTTCAAAAGTTTCATTTATCTTAATCATCATTGCCAAGAGAATAGCACAAAACTATTGCGACTGCCTTTATATCATTGTTTTATGCTGACTCCTAAATATGTTAGAAGTTAACAGTAATCAAACTTCCAAGAATTTTTTTTACAAAACTAGTATTGACTGAAAAGATTGTTTGATCCCTATATGCTTTGTAAAAGACATGGGTGAAATGCTTTGTGGGTAGCAGCGACTAGCCTTAATTGAAACCTTCATGTAAAGTAGTACAACTTATAAAAGGGAGGTAATCTCTGTTAATCAATTACTGCTATTGTAGTTGTTCCCCTTTGTGTATTGAACTGAGTTACTTCATTCTACTGTAAGTTTAAAGGTTAACTGAAGCTGTAGTATTTTGTGTGTAGTATAAATTAAAGAATCAATCTCTTTGAGAGATACAAGTGTTCAAGAGCCTTTGTAGCTTTGCTGTTTTTAGCTCCACTGGCTGAAAGCCACTGGGGCTATTGTCATGGCGTTGTGTCCGCCGTGCGTCCGTGCGTCCGGTCGTAAACTTTTTCTTTAAAAATCTTCTCCTCAGAAACTACTCGATGAATCTCAACCAAACTTCACAGGAATGATCCTTGGGTGACCCTCTTTCAAAGTTGTTCAGGAAATTTTGATCCGATGAAAAACATGGATTTAATAGGCGTGGCTAATTTCCAAATATGGTAAAAGTGAATTTTCTCAGATTCTAATCAATGGATACCAATTAAATTTTACATGAATGATCCTTGGGTGACCCTTTAACAGTCTACAAAAAATCATTGTGATCAGATGGAAAATATGCATTTTATGGGGGGAGGTCATTTCTTTATATGTTATATAGTGGAAACTTTGAAAATCATTTCTCAGAATGTAACCGATGGATATCAAACAAATTTCACTGGGATGATCCTTGAGTGATCCTTTATCAGTCTACCAAAAATCATTGTGATCAGATGGAAAATATGCATTCTATGGGGGGAGGTCATTTCTCTATATAGTGGAAACTTTGAGTATCATTTTCTCAGAATCTAATTTTTGGATATCAACCAAATTTCACTTGAATGATCCTTGAGTGACTCTTTATCAGTCTACCAAAAAATATTGTGATTGGATGGAAAATATGTATGGGCGGAGGTCATTTCTCTATATGTTATATAGTTGAAACTTTGAAAATCATTTTCAACATCCGTAGAACCCAAAATATGTAAAAAACTAGTCAAAACTTTTATTGCTTTTACAAGAATTTCAAGCCTGTGGAGCGGCTCAAGCCATTCATGGCTTTCTAGTTTTTTAGAAAACTTGAGGTATTGTGACACCCTTGGTGTTGGCGTAGGTGTTGGCTTGACAACTTGAACCTTGGTCATATCTCTGTTGTTATTGAAGCTATCTTCACGAAAATTGGCATGCATGTTCACCATCAAAAGAACTATCCAGACTATCAAGAGAGATAACTCTGGAAGCAGTTTTGAAGTTATGCTCCTTTTTTGACTTAGATTTTTTGCATTAAATATCACCTGCAGCCAAGCATGGCACCTGTAGGTGGTGCTCTTGTTCTTTCTTTAACTTTGATTTATGTTGTTTATACAAAGGAAAGAACAACCAACATGTATAACTTAGATATTGAAGTATGCGTTTAATACCCAGTATGTAAAATGAAATGTAATTTTGTTTCATCAATTTATACTAGTAAATTTAAATGAAAGACCAAAATCTCTCACTGTAATATTTATTGCTTTTTCAGTATCCAAAGATGTATGCAGAGCCATTTAATCATGTATTTAACTGCGTCCAAAGAGCCCACCAAAATACGTAAGATCAAATTTTTTTTATACCATATTGAATTTCCCATTTTAACAGGAGTTGTGTACAAGAAAATTAAGTTAAAAATGGATTTAGGATGTTGGGTACTGCATTAAGAATTATTAAGTGTCTTCAATACTGATTGCAATCTTTTTCAAATTGGACTGGTATACCATACAGTGTCATAGGCTTTTGATCATTGAATGCGTATGAGCTTGTGGATAGGACAGTATGTGTCTGGCAGTGTGTGTTCATTAATTCTTGCTTAAGGCATAACTTTTAGAGCATTTTATCTTTCATTTAAAAGTTCATATTCATGAGTAATAAGGGTCAACCAGAAAGATCGTTTATATAAAGGTCAAGGTCACTTCTGAAGGTCAGGTGATAAAAATGACATTGCATACTTTTACAAATACATATAGACGAATTTTAACAGAAAATAAGATTTCTCTGTGTTTAATTTGATATCTTTCCTTAATTCTTATATATGTTTGGTTTTTGGAAATTTACCAATCTTTAATGAGCAACAGGTTACATGTATTATGTTTTCTTTGTTTACAGGTTAGAAGGGTATCCAATATTTTTGGCGCTGCTGTTTTTAGGAGGCTTAGCTTATGCAGTAAGATATGTTTGAATTATGTATTTTAATTCCTAATGCTTCTTTTATTACTAAAACCTAGAAAATGCTTTGACAGATAGTTAAGTCTAAATTCAACCTATACAGCTTGCAGCCTGATCATGGCCTGTATCCCGTCAGCTTTCTATCTAATTGTTGTGGGAAAAGTGAAGGGAAATAATGGTAGTTCTTGAAATATCCTTAATAGATAGTCCACATTTAAAGCAGGGACTCCCAAACCCTAACCTTTGTCATGCTTAATATAATATGTTGGCAAATTTGCAACAAAATAAAAGTACTTAAACCATTGAATGCACGTAATGTGAGTCATTATTCTTTTGGAAATTGATTTTAAAAGCTTTTCTGGTTTCAAAAAAGGAAAATCAGGTGGTATAGACAAAGATTAGACTGCACATATGTGCAGGCTTATGTTTGTCTATGGCTCCTGTCAAGGCAGAAATACTCCGGGATCAGCATGACTAAGGTTAAGTTAGGACCCCGACAAGCCTAACCATTGAATTTGTCTCTCACCAATGGGTTGATAATCGTAGACCTATGTGAGATAGCAGCTGGAGGCTCGGAAAGGATGTGGTGGTTGTACTGGTGAGAGAAATACCAGAAAACCATCGTTAGGTGCTCCAGCCTCCGCAATATAACTGAAAAAATGTTGAAAGTGGCGTTCTGACAAGCAATGTCTTTTTATTACCTTAAAAGGTTTTATTACTCTATGATAAAACTGTAAGCAGTAAATTTCGAGAAGAAAGAATAATTAGAGTATAAAGTTATTTTCAATCATTTATATTTTGTTTAGACACTTGTCACGCAGCAAAGGGTTATTTTCATTCTTTTTCAGAGAATCAGTGCTGTCGCAGGATTAGTGTTCCTTGCTGGAAGAATTGCATATGCCCTAGGGTATTATACTGGAGGTATGACTTAATTAATGAATTTACTAGGGTTTTAGTAGGACATTAATGGTTAGTTTGTACTTCAACAATACTTCTTTAATCCCTGTTAAGAAAAGAACATATAGGAAATTGAATGAGTGATCATGAAATGCCAAATTTATAAAAAGAGTTACTTCTAGGTAGCTAAAAAGAGAGGCTTTGCAGAGTTTTTCTTTGTTTTCAGATGATTAGTTTTATATATTTGGTATATCATTTACTACTACTACTACTAATAATAATAATAAAGTCTTTATTTAATGAGGCAGCACAGTTGGGTTTACCCAGTCTTCCCTGTGGGCCTGTACAAATATGTACATACAATTTTTACTCAAATTTTTATAGTCTATTTATAATATACACAAATTTCTGCAAAAGATTGACATACATGTACATGTAATTTTAAAATTTATCTGTTGATTTTTTGGGGGGGAAAATACACATCTTTAAAATGATATCATCAGATTTGTTATCATAGCTACAGTTTGTGTAAATATCAAACAAGATTACATTACTCTGGCGGCATAGTACATATTATAACATGCAATGTTAGGGTTTTAATGTGAAAAAACTCTTTATGAATTGTTTTTCTTCCTCCAAGTAATGTTTACATATATAACCCTGCAAATAACCAAAATTTTCCATTTCAGACCCTGACAAGAGACAGCGTGGCTCCTTTGGTTATATTGGCCTCATTACACTGCTTGTGAATACCATCATACTGGGGCTGAGACTCCTCGGAATTATGAGTGCATAGAATTATAACTTTTATGTAATAACACACATGCCATTAAGACTTATACTTCTTGAGATTTTGATTGTTGTAATCATTAACCCCTGACATGATGTATAAAAAACACTTTCAAAGTGCTGAAAACACTGGATAGGCTTATTCGAGGGGTCATTGCTACACTATTGTAAGTGCCTATATATTTATAGGTACTTACAATAGTGTTGCACTGATTGCAATTTGAAAATAGTTTAATTTAAATTGTTTTCACCTAAAGACAGGTAATAAAGACTAATATCAGACTGCACATATGTGCAGGATGATCTTTGTCTATACCTCCTGCAAAAACTGGATATTCTGGGTTCAACATGACATGAGTTGATATGTAGAATTATTAGTCTATTGTTTTGAATGATGACTAATGTTTTAGTGGTGTCCATGGTCTAGAGGTAGAGTGTCGGCCTCTTGACCCAAAGGTCCTGAGTTTGATTCCCGGGAGCAGCTATTGATCTTGGTTCTTTCAAAGGCCCACATATTTGGCGCGAGTACTGGTGAATTTTCCAGGAAGCAGAATCAAGAGGGATTAATCTAAGTTGTAAGAACTTGTTTCCCAATTGATTTAAAATAAATAGGTTTAAACCAAGTGAGTTTTTACATTTGAGGTTGATGATTGAGTGAAAGGTTATGCAGGTATTGAGATATTGTTTTGGCATTAACTATCAATTTCTGTATCTATATGAGTTTGTCCAAAATTTTTACTACTACATTTATGAATGGGTTTTAAAGTAATTATTAAGCAGATTTCTCCTGGAGTAGATGTGGCATTTGCTTTGTGGTTTGTGTTTATACGTTTACTAAGCAAGTGCTTCAGGGACATTCAAAAAGTAATTGCTAAATACTGTCTTACAGTTTCTTGCTTAAATGGTTGCTTAATACAGGTGATTTTTAAGACATGTTTGTTTGAATTCTAAACCAATAAGAAAAGGCTGATTTCATACACCACAAGGTACAAAATTGTTTATCTTCCATTAATTTATCAAGATTTACTGCTTTGAATTAGTGATAGAGACTCAATTATCGAAATTCTTTGGGAATTTAAATCTGTCTGATAACCAATGGTTTTAAGCATTTATCTCACTGAAAATATTCTGTGAAATAAATTTGTTGGCATAGTAAAAGTTGAATTGTATTCTTTATTTTTTAAATCTAAAAAGAAAATAAAGTTATGTGCGATCTTCATGTTAAAAGTATTCATACTTAAGGCAGAATGATCCCATCAGACAATGACACTTTCCAGTCCAATTATAAAACATTTCGAAGAGTCAAACTACACATATTTTTTATATGTCATTATTGTGTTTGTAAGCTCCACTGGCTGAAGGCCACTGGGGCTATTGTCTTGGCACTGTGTCTGTCATCTGTCTGTCTGTGCATCTGCATTCGTGCGTCCAGTCATTAACTTTTTCTTTAAAAATCTTCTCCCCAGAAACTGCAGATGAGTTTTAACCAAACTACACAGGAATGATCCTTTGGTGACCCTCTTTCAAAGTTGATGAAGTATTTTTGATGTAAAACAAGGCTTTTATATATACTTAGCAAAAAAAGAAACTTTACACACTTGTTGGTCTGTTTTGAATGACTTACAGTAGCTATAGGCCAACTTTATTTGCATGTGTTAGTTGGACTAGCTACAGAGACTACACAGACGCAGGAATTTGTGCGATTGAAGCGAGTCCGAGCTAATGCGTCTGTAACTTCCAATTTTGGTCACATACTCGTGTTGAGCTACCCAAAGTTCATTTTGAGTGATTTTTGTTACACAGAACAGAACAGAACAGATTTTTATTTTTTGACGTGTACATGGTACATAGTCACAATACATAAAGTTTTACATAATTAACGTTACGTGTATTTACAAACAAGTGCAAAAAACAAAAACAAGACAACAATAAACAAGGCAATATTAGTGTGGAAAACTCAGCTTTCTAAGTAATTAATTTTGGAAAATAATTAATAGAACTTTGAAATAATTTCAAATGAATTAACTGAATAGTTGTTGAGGATAACCTTTAAGTGATTAAGTTTTGTAGGGTACTTAGTAGCGTATTTCTCTTCGTTAAAGATTCTTTGACATACTTACATATATTAATAATTTCTGTTTTATTTGTTGCATTTAATAGTTTGTGAAATTTGAAAACGGAAGGGCGTTTATAATAGAATTCATTAATATATTTTCTTCTAAATTCTTTGAAACTTGGACATATTAAAACAAAATGGTACTCATCTTCTATATCAAAACTATTACAACATTGGCAATTTCTCATATTTCTTGGTATTTTGTTTCTTCGCTGCCTGCCTGTTTGAATTCTAAGTGGGAGTGAAAAGACTCTAAGCTTTGTAAAATAAACTCTATAATTTTTTGGTGTTATATCTAAATAATCTTCATATTTCAGAGAGCTTTTGAAGTAGGTGTAGGACTGTAGCATTGTACTGTTTCTAATTGGTGAATACCATTCATTTCGAAAAACATCAATCATTCTTTCTTTCAAAATGGTGGTAAAGGTATTTTGATTTAGACTTGCATTGTCTGTAAAAAAATGAAAAAAAACGTAACTATCAAAAATGTATTTGATATTTGTAACCCAATTTTTTAGTCCATTGTTGCTGTCTGAAAGAGACTGTTTGTAAATTGTTTGTATAAGTACATTATTTGAGTACATTTATTTTACACAGTCACACTCATTCCTTAGCATCGGCACGAAAAAAATAAATTGTTTGAACATTTTTATTGAAACGGGTATGTAACAACAATCGAATAAAGGCAGAAATCAGACTACATGTATACATAGAGCTTGAATGTCTGTTTATAACGCCAACCTAAAGTTTGGCTACTAGGGACAGGCAATTCACATTTTAACATCTCGGTTTAGAACTGCCGCGCCCGGTTAGGACAATCGGTAACGCGTCTGGTTTTCATTCATCGGGTCAAGGGTTCGACCTCTGGCTCGGCCGTTTTTCATCCCATATTTGACAAAAAGCATTGTGATAAGTGTCATTTCTCTCCCACACAATTGGCAAGTGATACGCCTGCCTAGGAGAGAATGGCGACTGGTGCCTCAGATGAAAGCTCTAGCTGTACTGTGAGAAACGACAAGAAACTATGGATAGGTGCACCAGCGCTCGAATTTTAAATGTTAAACTATTGAAAGTGGCCTTTAAACCCATATTAATTTTAAAAAAATCAGTTACAACCACATGAAGTGTCGGCCGAGATGAGATAGGCCACTTTTGACGTCATGTAGAGGCCCTCTTACCATTGCATATTTTTTAATTAATTTCATCAAGGGAAGGATAGCTGCAAGACAAGTATGCGTATTTAGCTCAGACGTTAGTCTTTCATGATATTGGAACGACTCTAATCACGAAAACGTCAAGAATCTATACTCAAAACATCAGCGACAATCTTGATTTCATTTCTGTGATTTTTGAAATTTACCCCTTTGTCCTTTGACCACCAATAAAAACCTCATTTTACAACCATCCAGTACTGACCCTTCCATAAACCGACGGATATTGCCTTCAAGTTTCATGTAATAGTAACATCTGTATTCTTTATGGTTTCATAGCGATACTAAAGCCCTCAGTAAGTCATGTAAAGTTTCTTTTTTTGCTAAGTATATTTCCATATATGGTACTATGTGACTTTTCTTAGAACCTAACAGATGGATATCAACCAAATTTCACTGGAATAGTCCTTTTGTGACCCTACATCAGTCTACAAAAAATTACTGTGAATGGACGAAAAATATGTCTTTATGGGCAATTCTCGAAGGTTATATAGTGGAAACTTTTAAAATCATTTTCCCCATAATTAAACTGATGGATATCAACCAAATTTCACTGGAATGATCCTTTAGTGACCCTTTATCAGTCTACAAAATAAATTTGTGATTGGTTGAACCATGTTTCTTTTATGAGTGGAGGTCATTTCTTGATATGTTATATACATGTATTGGAAATTATAAAAATAATTTTCTCAGAACTTAACAGATAGATATCAACCAAAATTCACTGGAGTGATCCTTGGGTGACCCATTATCAGTCTACAAAAAACATTGTAATTGGATGAAGAATATGTCTTTTATGGGCAGAGTTCCTTTCTAGATATGTTTTATCGTTAAAACTATGAAAATCATTTTTTCAGAACCTTATTGATAGATATCAACCAAATTTCACTGGAATGATCCTTTAGTGACCCACTATCAGACTGCTCAAAATTGTTGAGATTTGATAAAAAATATGTGTTTAACAGGTGGAGGTCAATTTTCTATATGTTATTCATTAATTTGAATTTTGAATTTTTCTTCACAGAAATATTTCAGCATGTGACACATAAAACACTTATTTATTTGTAATAAACATTTATTCATTCATTCACATAACCCTTGAACATGTGTGCAGTCTGATCTTTGTCTATACCACCTGATTTTCCTTTTTAAACCAGAACAGTTTCAGAAATTATATTTTCAAAGTCAAATGCTGACCTTCAAGTAGGAAATAGCGCTTTCAGCACTTTGATTTATATATAATTTTGCCAAGGTTTTTTATTCAGCATGACCTTGTCAAATCATATCAGTAGATTAAGGTCTGTGGAGCGAATCAGCTGCTCAGGCAGCTCTAGTTTTATATTTTCATGACATCATTTATTAAAATATATTGTAAATATTTATAGGATTTTTGTATTTGGATTAAATAAAGTAATAATTCGTACATGCCATGCTCTTTCTCTTTTAATTTTTTCTGCCCTGTGCAGGGATTGTACACCCCAATGATTTTTTAAATGATTAAAAAAAAGTGTTGAGAAGGGAGAAATTGCTTGTAACAAGATGAAGCAATTTCTACTTTTCCTACAATATTTTACAGACGTAGGATGATTTCAAATTACTGTCATTTCTGGGCATGAGGTAATAAAACATTTCTCAGGCTCAATAGCGAATTTTCTCAAATTTTGAATTTAAATAAATAAATGAAAATAAAAGATAATATTAATAAGTTGTTATTTATAACAACTTATTAATAGTATCCTTTATGTTAATTCATCAAAATGAGTATTTAAACAAAATTATGACTTGAGTCTCAAATTTAAATTTTAGAAAATTTTGAATTGAGAATGAGAACAGTTTTATAACCTCAGGCTCTGATTGTCATCTGCAAAGCTCTTTCAATTAGGACTGGTCTAAACTTTGGATAATGATAATATAGAGGATAATTATTTGTTTCAGTGCATGATTGATTTATCTTTCATTGAACGAACAACAAAAACTACATTTTTACTAGTGGCAGAGCCAAAAAGGAAAAATGTAGCTTTTATTATTCATAAAATGAAAGTTTTTTGATCTTTTACTCAAAACAGAGCCGCCGTCATAGCACAGTTGGTAGCGCTTTGGACGGTCAATCTAGTGGTCCTGGGTTCAATCTCCCACAGCTGCACTTGATCTTTTTGACTATTTGTCTCTACCAATGGGTCTATAATCATAGACCAATATGGGATAGCTGCTAGAGGCTAGGAAAGGATGTGAAGGTGGTACTGGTTTGAGAAATACCAGGAATCCAATGTAAGTGCTCCAGCTTCCATAATATAATTGAAATATTGTTGAAAGCAGCGTTAAAACCCATTCAAAACAAAAAATTAACTCAAGACAATTTTTGTTTTAGCAATTTTAAAGTCCTTAAATTAAGGGGCCAGTGCAAAACCATTATGTAATAAAAGTCTTTTGGAATTTTTATGCCCAGCATCTCCCCCCCCCCCCCCCCAAAAAAAAATGCTTATTACTTCAAAGCTATCTAAGATACAATCCTCATATGTAGCATGATAATATGTCTGAATAATAGGCAACTGCATATATCAAGGTTAAGGTCATCTGTCAAGGTAAAAAAAAAAATGAGACTTTTCAAGGGTATTTGTGTTCCACAAACATATCTGATTCCAGCTTTTATAGTCCTCACATATTGATGGCTCAGCATGAAACAGTTCTAACTGCCATAACTGTTTTGCACTGAGCCATCTATATCATAGTTTTGTTGATGTTAGCTTGACAAAGCTTAAATGCTGCCCGTATCTCTTTCAGCTTTGGTAACATTTATGGCAATTTACATAGTCAGTAGTACTTCATTTTACAGTAACTAAGTCATGTCACTAATGCAATCACCTAGGCTAAAGGAATTCAGAGTACCTTTAACAAAGGCAATTTTGTTAAGTTTCTGTATGTATAGCTCAAATATTGTATTTAGACTTGTGCTTACAGCACATTTGTATACAATTGGTAAGTCAAAATAGGGAATTCAACTTGTACAAATATGTGCAAATGAAAAAAACTACAAAGAACTGTGTAAAAAATAGCAGTTTAGTTGGAGTAATTACCATCTAAAGTAAATGGTAAATTGGGATTAATCTGCTGCCCTGCCATCTCTTCTAGGTCACTCTTTAGACAAGAAACACCCTAGTTAAATTTTACACAAGGTTTCGAACCAAGCATTTTTCAGCCATCTTCATGTTATTAAATTGAAAGATCTGTTGTAAAAACAAGCAAGTTTCAAACTACTGATTTCATGTGCATTCCATGATAAGATTATATGAATTTTCTCCCCTGTTTACACTTCTTATTCTTATTGCAAACGCAGTCCAATCCTGCTGTTATCATGCCAGATTGTGGTAGCAACACAGATAGTGTTTATGCATATGGTTTGCAAGGGCGTAACTACCATTACACACATTACACAAGTGCCTAAAAAAATAAATCGTCTTTCAAAAATATTGTTGGTAAATGATCATAACATTGCAACTACAGCTTATTCAAGCTGTAGTTACGATGATTTGAATATTCACTAACCCTCAAATCTTAAAAAGGGGAACAGGTGGGTGGCTTTCATTTTTTTGTCACAGTCTACATATTGAATTTATCGTATATATTCAGTGGAGGTCGTCATCTGAGTGTGTACAAATTTCAAAATCCTAGTTACGCCTATGGTTTGTACAGCAAACTACGGAGAACATTTCATTTTAATATGGAAACAGTACAAATAAATAAGGACTATAACTACGCTGAACTACATTTATTCTACAAAGGAAAGTTTGTTTTCACCAAATCCAATCATAGGAATTTTGAACATGTCCATTATTTTGTAGTCTCACTATGGTATACCGTACAATTAAATGGCATAAGAACACTCAAACCATGGACGAGTAGGTGTAACTACGCAGTATATGGTAGGGTATGTTGTAGTACGGTATTCTTTCATTACATTCTGATATAGTTTACAACATGGAATGAATGAGCTTGTGGCTCATATGAAGTGTTGTGGTTGTAGTGTACGAGGGTTCAGTGCAAGACTGTACTTAGTGTATATACATTGTATATACACTAAGTACTGTCTTGCACTGAACCATCGTGTTGTGAGAAACTACAGAAATCCATGGGTAGGTGCACCAGTGATATGACTCCATTTATGTGTAAAGTTAAGTCTCATACAAACAAAACGAAAAATAATTTAAAGAAGAATTGGAACTAATAGAGCACTAACTTTATTACCCTGAAGGTAAGGCAGGTTTTAGTCTGGTTTTGTATCTTTGCAGTTTCCAAAAATGACAGTAGAGCCTTACTCCCACGAGTTTAATTGTATCATGAGGGCGTACCAAAATACGTAAGTACTTTGTGTATATCTCACCTGTCACTGAATAAGGAGCCATCTGGGATTTTCATAACTAATCTGCGAAGCTCTTATTATCTTTTTAATGATAATGTAATTTTAACCCTAATCAAAATAACATTTTATTACATTTTCAGGGGTACAAATCTTCTTAAAATAGCCCTTTTAAAGGCATTATATAGTTTATTATGAATATGTATTGTTTAATTTGATGGCTGAACCTGATTAACCCTCGTCATGCTGAACATGGAATTTTCCTGCTTTAGCAGAAGGTATAGACAAAAATCAGCCTGCACATTTGTGTAGTCTGATCTTAGCCTAGACCACCTGTATGTTTTTTTAATCAAGAAGCATGAGAATAAAATATTGCAGAGGTTTTTATTCAGCATGACAAGGGTTAAAAAGTTGTTGTTTTGTAATTATTTTATGTAGGGGTTTTTCATATTTATGCAGTGACAGCTCTAACATCTGAAGATAACTGCTTGAAACTTTAAATTATGAGGCATAACATATGAGCCTTTGCATGACATTACCAACAATTTGACATGTGCGTGCTATATAACACTTTGAGACCTCATCTTTCTACAAAGCTCAAAGTGAAGACCCTGGTCAGACTGTGCAGATGCACAGGCTAGCCAGAGTCTTTGCTTCACGCTCATTTTGAATTGTTGGAAATAGCAGATACAGGCTTTTTAGCTCACCTGAGCACATCGAGCTCAAGGTGAGCTTTTGTGATCATTGAATGTCCATCGTCTGTTTTGTGTCGTGGGTCGTCTGTTGTCCGTCATCAGGCGTCAACATTCCAAGTGTTTACACTCTAGAGGCCACAAATATGGCCCAATCTTAATGAAACTTAGTCAGAATGTTGGCCAGGTCACAAGGATGAACCCTATTGAAAATGACAGGGATCCATGCCATATCACAGGAAAAGGGGCCTTAATGACAAGTTTCTTGTTTACACTCTAGAGGCCGGATTATGGCCCAATCTTAATGAAACTTGGTCAGAATGTTGGCAAGTCACAAAGATGAACCCTATTGAAAATGACATGGATCCATGCCATATCACAGGAAAAGGGGCCTTAATGACATTTTTCTTGTTTACACTCTAGAGGCCACAAATATTGCCCAATCTTCATGAAACTTGGTCGGAATGTTAGCCAGGTCACAAGGATGAATCCTATTGAAAATTGGAAGGATCCATGTGATATCATGGGAAAAAGGGGCCTTAATGACATTTTTCTTGTTTACACTCTAGAGGCCACAAATATTTCCCAATCTTCATGAAACTTGGTCAGATTGTTGGCCAGGTCACAAGGATGAATCCTATTGAAAATTGGTAGGATCCATGTGATATCATGGGAAAAGGGGCCTTATTTACTATTTTCTTATTTTCACTCTAGAGGCCACAAATGTGGTTCAATCTTCATGAAATTTGGTCAGAATGTTGGCCAGATCACAAGGATAAACTCTATTGAAAATGGGTAGGAGTCATGACATATCACAGGTAAATGGGTCTTTATGACAATTTTCATGATAATACTATAGAAGCAACAAATATGGTTCAATCTTCATGAAACTTGGTCAGAATGTTGGTCAGGTCACTAGGATGAACCCTGTTTAAAATTGGGAAAATCCATGTCATATCACAGGAAAAGGGATCTTTATGATAATTTTCTTGTGAGAACTCTATAGGCCAAAATTTTGGCCCAAATTTCATGAAACTTGGTTTTGTGTAGAAATTATCTGCCTATTTAATTGGTGTGATGTCCCAGGGGGTCAAAGAGACTCAGGTGAGCGATCTAGGACCATCTTGGTCCTCTTGTTTATCTTTTCATTATGCATATTTCAGGATAGAAAACTACCCACAGTTCCTAACTTTTACATTAATTGGTGGCATATCATTTCCTGTAAGTAGTTGGTAGTGCATTTCTCCTAATAAACCCTCTTGGGAGCTATACATATAGCATGGTCCTGGAGCTTTTATTTAGTATGCATTTTCTGATTTAAAAAATCATTAAATTTATGTCTTTTAGGCTCATTTCCCTTTAATTTGAGGTTAATTTCTTATAAATAATTATATAAATGATTGTGTTAGAGGAAAATCATATCAAATTAAAGATTAAAAGCTCAAAAAATTCCTAAAATTTAGGTATTTGTAGGGTTTTGTTAGTGTGTTACTATTAGGGAGGGCGCTATTTTTAGGAGAAATATGGTACGCTTAATTTATTAAACCAACAACTCAATCATCATCAACAACAACAGAACAAAAAAAATAAGAACAAGTTTCAAATAAGATTGCAATATCTTAAGAGATTAATTTCGGTTAAACAGTTTGAAGTCTTAATGACAATTCTAAAAAAATGAAGTTTATGCTATTGCCACATAAAGTTAAGGACAGCCCTCCGGTATTTACTTTGTCTATCTGTCAGTGAATCTGAGACTCTGGTAGACGGTATTAAATTTCTTTTATAAAGTATTTTCATCAAATGTTGGGCATGAATTCTGTCAATTTATGCGTAAGAGATCAAAATCTGAAAAAAAAATCAAATTCAAATCCACTCTGATCAATCAACATAATATGTTCTGATCCATGGATTTACTGCAACTACTGATGTACAGTTGATATTGCTTGAGGGACAACATCTATTAAGCCACCATTTTTATTCAGAGACCATGGAAAAAAATTCATTCAATGAAGCAAAATCACTGAAAAAGTAGGCATTTTGTAGCATACAGTTGTTTATTATCGAATCTCATGCTTTTGAAACCCATTTGAATTGTATAAATGAGATGACTCTAATGTGTTTGAACATCATAGAATTCAGTAAGCCTTGACCATCTTTCTTTATATGCTATAGAATAAACCTGTTTTATTAGCTCCACTGGCCGAAAGGCCAGCGGGCTATTGTCATGGCGTGGTGTCCGTCGTCCGTGCGTGCATCCGTCCATCCGTCCGTAAACTTTTACTTTAAAAATCTTCTCCTCCTAAAGTACTGGATGGATTTCAATCAAATTTCACAGAAATGTTCTTTGGGTGACCCTCTATCAGATTCCTTCAAAGAATATTAATCTGTTGAAAATCATGGCTGTAGTGGGCGTGGCTAATTTCCATATAGGGTAATATGTGAGTTTTCTCAGATTCTAATTGATGGATATCAATTAAATTTTACATGAATGATCCTTGAGTGACCCTTTATCAGTCTACCAAAAATTATTGTGATCGGATGGAAAATATGTATTTTATGGGTGGAGGTCATTTCTCTATATGTTATATAATGAAAACTTTGAAAATAAATTTCTCAGAATGTAATCGATGGACATCAACAAAATTTCATTGGAATGATCCTTGAGTTGCCCTTTATCAGTCTACCAAAAGTTATTGTGATCAGATGAGGAATGTGAATTTTATGGGCGGAGGTCATTTCTCTATATGCTATATAGTGGAAACTTTGAAAATTATTTTCTCAGAACCTAACTAATGGATAACAACCAAATTTCATACAAAATGATTCTTTAATGATCCTTTGCAAGTCTGTAAGTATATATTGTGATCAGATGAAAAATAAGCTTTTTATGGGCGGAGGTCATTTCTCTATATGTTATATAATGAAAACTTTGAAAATAAATTTCTCAGAATGTAATCGATGGACATCAACAAAATTTCACTGGAATGATCCTTGAGTTGCCCTTTATCAGTCTACCAAAAGTTATTGTGATCAGATGAGAAATTTGAATTTTATGGGTGGAGGTCATTTCTCTATATGCTATATAGTGGAAACTTTGAAAATTATTTTCTCAGAACCTAACTAATGGATAACAACCAAATTTCATACAAAATGATTCTTTAATGATCCTTTGCAAGTCTGTAAGAATATATTATGATCAGATGAAAAATAAGCTTTTTATGGGCCGAGGTCATTTCTCTATATGTTATATAATGAAAACTTTGAAAATCATTTTCTCAGAATGTAACTGATGGATATCGACGGAATTTCACTGGAATGATCCTTGAGTTGCCCTTTATCAGTCTGCCAAAAGTTATTGTGATCAGATGAGAAATGTGAATTTTATGGGCGGAGGTCATTTCTCTATATGCTGTATAGTGGAAACTTTGAAAATTATTTTCTCAGAACCTAACTAATGGATAACAACCAAATTTCATACAAAATGATTCTTTAATGATCCTTTGCAAGTCTGTAAGTATATATTGTGATCAGATGAAAATTAAGCTTTTTATGGGCGGAGGTCATTTCTCTATATGTTATATAGTGAAAACTTTGAAAATCATTTTCTCAGAATGTAACCGATGGATATCGACCGAATTTCACTGGAATGATTCTTTAGTTATACTTTATCAGTGTGCAAAAAAAATTGTGATCAGATGCAAAATATGTATTTTATTGTCAGAGGTCATTTCTTTTGATATGTTACATGGTGTAATATCCAATATGGGGTAAAACAAACTTTTTACAAAGTTCAAATAGATGGATTTCAACCAAATATCATAGGAATTTTATTTATGTGTTATATCGGGCTGCAAAAAATATTTGATTAGATGAACAGCATGCTCTATATTGGCAGAGGACATTTCAACATATAAAGTGAATATATGACCACCCTTTTGGTATAACCTAAATGATTTTTTTAGACTCATTAAATTTAATACGGTAGGTGTAAAGATTGTAGGTTAGATGGAACATAAACTTTGTTAGAATCAAAATGTGTAGAAACATTAGGTGAAATAGGGAGCCTGAGATACCCTTTTAAATTGGTCAGTTTAGTTGAACGAAGGGTGAAAGAGGTCAAGTGGTGTAAAGTGGCCTACTGAGGTTCAGAATGGGGAAGAAAAAGCTGAGTTGACTGCACTCTAAGGCATTGGGCGGAATAAAAATATTTGATTTAATATTTTACTTCTTATTATTATTAGATAGAATTTTGTTTTGGTGACAAACAATTATTGTGAAGTAACACCCTTATAGTGGTGTTCAATGAAAAGCGGAAAGATCTACAATCAAAATTTTGTGGACAAAATACCAGTATATTATACAGCAACATTCTGTTAGTATTGATTTTTTTATTTTTTGATTTCAAAGAAATTTCACTGGAATGATCCTTATTTTTAACAGCCTTATCATCCTCTAATAATCATTATCAGGATATTCAGGCCTGTGGAGCGAATCAGGCGCTCAAGCGCCTCTAGTTTGTCATGAAATATTGTATTCAGCAACCATTCCCATGAACAACAATTTTGTGTGGAACTGAAGGTGGTCACTAACACCAGATTTACTGTATTTTTTTCCGCATAACAACTTTTTCATGATTCATTAAATGTTCGGAGAAGGCAAATTGTGAATGAGACTTTCTATTTTTATGCATTCCTCATAGTTTTTTCAGTGGAATAAAGGCTTCAAATCGGTCTGAGTAACTCCTCGAGAATGAGAAAAGTTTAAACTCTTTTGGTCCAGATTGTCAAAACCAAGGATATATTATAAACAAAATAAATTTTACAGACTTTAGAGCTCATGATGAATATAATTTAATCTAAGTTGTGTCCATCAATATTCATGCATTCAGATTGGCTTAAAAGCATGGTTTTATTTCTCAATGAAAACAATATTTAGTATGAAGCCATTTTGCAAATACTAAGCTTCTTCACAAAGTAATCCCAAAGGAAATATGTTTACTTACGGAAAAAACTTTACATTTTTGCTTCATGATATTAAATTATAAGAAATGAAGAGAATAAAATTGGATTTCATGGAAGTATGAAACTATAATCCTAACCACACTCGAGTATGAATACACTTCACAGATACATACAGTATGATTAGGTTTTTAGGTTCATACCTTAATGAAATCGACAAATACTCTCTTCATCTATTAAATGTATCACAATTTTTAATCAAACTAGGCCTGTAAAAGCTAGGTCTAACGAGCTTCCTATTTATTTTTCAAAGAATTATCCATTAACCCTTCTCAAGCTGTTCACTTAAGATTCCTGCTGTACACAAAGCTTTGGCTGACGTTAAAGATGAAGATCAATCTGCACAGATGTATAGTCTAATCTTAACCCTTGTCATACTGAATAAAATTTGGCTAAAAATTTTCATCAAAATTAAAGGGTAAAAAGCACTGAAAGTTCCAACTGTAGGTCAATTTTTATTTGAAAACTAAATCTTTTGACAATTCTGGTTTGAAAGTGAGAAACAGGTGGTGTAGACTACTATCAGACTGCACATATGTGCAGGTTGATGTTTGTCTAGAGCTTCTGCCAAAGCAGGAATATTCCGGGTTCAGCATGACAAGAGTGAACTCATATTGTCCGCTTTCTACTCAATTATTGTTAGGAAAACTTGAGCCAAACTTGTTGAATTCATAAAAAAAAAGTGGCAACATGTTTGAAACAAAAATCTAAATTCAGCAGGATAAGAGTAAAAAAGGTACTGGTTAGAGACTGATTCTTTCAAAGTACCAGTTCTCACCCATTGACCCAGTTTACAGTAAAGGTAGAAAGGAAACTAGTTATGTTGATAACAACTTCTTTTATTAAGAAAATAATTTTTCTGTAAATAAATATTCCATCTTCACTGTGAAAATTAAGGTCAGGTGGCAAGAACTGGTACACGGCAGGAATTGGTGTCCAACCAGTATAACCATGTAATTTTTTGCTTATCATTTTCAGAAATTAAGTGCATTGTGTGGATTATTGTGGATCATATCAAGAATAGTTTATACAAGGGGACACTATAGTGGAGGTAAATAGTCTGACTTTCTTGGTACTTTGATTTATGTGCCTGTGTGTGACATTTCTAAAAATTTTATGTGTGTTGATGGACATACATTTTGGTGCCATGAAAAACACACAATGCAATTAGAATATTGGCTGACTGCATGATGAGGGTTTCAAACCTAAACTATCTACTCAAAGCATAGAAAAGACTCTGGTCAGACAGGCTGTCCAGAGGTTTTGCTTTGCACACATGTTGAATTGTTGGAAATCTCACGCAAAGGGTCATATAGGATCATGAGATTTTGTTCGAGGGGTTAAATTGGTACTGGGAAATTCAATCAAAATAAATGCAAATATCGAAAAAAGCTGATATATATATATCGCTAAATTAAGCTAGCTTGTTCATCAAGGCAGTACAAACACCCCATTACACAACGCAGCTTAAGAATTAGTCTTCGGATAAGCTACATAAGGAGTTAGATAGATATGTACTTTTTGGATTCAGCTTCAGAAAAGAATTGAAGACTCATTTCTTTTCCAAAATTGATTTCAGAGGGTCCTACAGACTAACATCAGATAGTTTTGAGAGTCATGGCTACTTATTTTTACCTCCACTGGCTGAAGGCCACTGGGGCTATTGTCATGGCATTGTGTCCGTTGTGTGTCTGTCTGTCTGTCTGTGTGTCTGTGTGTCCCATCATAACCTTTTTCTGTAAAAATCCTCTCCTCAGAAATTACTGGATGAATTTTAACCAAACTTCACAGGAATGATCCTTGGGTGACCCTCTTTCAAAGTTGTTCAAGAAATTTTGATCCAATGAAAAACATGGATTTAATGGGTATGGCTAATTTCCAAATATGGTAAAAAGTGAGTTTTCTCAGATTCTAATGGACTGATATCAATTAAATTTAATATGAATGATCCTTGGGTTACCCTTTATCAGTCTACCAAAAATTAATGTGATTGGATGAAAAATATGTAATTTATGGGCAGAGTTAATTTCTTTTTATGTTATATAGTGGAAGCTTTATAAATCATTTCTCAGATTCTAATGGATGGATAGAAATTAGATTTTTCATGAATGATCCTTGGGTTACCCTTTATCAGTCTACCAAAAATTATTGTCATTGGATGAAAAATATGTCTTTTATGGGCAGAGGTCAATTCTCTAAATGTTATATAGGGGAAATTTTCAAAATCATTTTTGCAGATTCTAAATGATGGATACTCAATAAATTTTACATGAATGATCCTTGAGTGACTCTTTACAGTCTACCAAAAATTATTGTGATCAGATGATAAATATGTACTTTATGGGTAGAGGTCATTTCCCTTTATGTTATATAGTGGAAACTTTGAAAATCAATTTTTCAGATTGTAACTGATGGATATCAACCAAATTTTACTGGAATGTTCCTTAAGTGACTTTTTATCAGTCTACTAAATGTTGTTGTTATCAGATGAAAAATATGTCTTGTATGGGCAGAGGTCATTTCTCTATATGTAATATAGTGGAAACTTTGAAAGTCAATTCAACATCAGTAGAACCCTAAATATCTAAAAATCAAGACAAAACTTTGCTTTGCTTTTACAAGAATCTCAAGCCTGTGGAGCGACTCAAGCCATTCATGGCTTTCTAGTTGAGTCTCAGGCACGCAAAATCTGTGTCCCTTAAATCCCTGTCAAAAATTGTATGTTCAACCCCCCTCTGTAGAAAACCTGGATCCATCATTGAAGGATCTTTATTGAGCGAGTGTGGCCAGATGAGGTCAAGATCAGCCCGTCTCAAACAAAATTGAGAAACAGTTTCTTTTTCTCACATGAACATTAAAATCAATTTTAAGAATGCCTAGATTTTAAAAATACTGCTATAATGTGTGTTAGTTGTTATAAGGAAGTCTAGAATGTTATCTCACAAATGTGTAAGACAAGGATATCTCTGATGGCAGTTCATTAAAGAAAACAAGGGTAGCTCTAAAATTTAAATTTGAAGCATGAACTGACAAACTAAAACCATATTTGTATCTATATAGAACTTGAGACTAAAATACTGTCACAATGATGTATACTACCAGGGATATACATGTATACAAGCATTTCCTATGCAATATGGAGCAACTGTAGATTGATAGAGAAGTAATCCAAAATCTGCTGTGACATCTACTTAGAACAACTTTGCTCTGCAGTCACCATCTTGGAATGATTACATTAAATACTGTGTAAAGCTTACAAAATAGGCTCTTGACATTTTGTACAGTCTTTCTTCATGAATCAAGTGCTTTAAGACTGCTGGAGAGACACTCATTTGTTTCGTAAGTGAGATTATTTTTGAAAGAAATAAACCCATAGATATTGGTATATGGTCCTCACATTGATGATGTCCCCTTGGTTATGATTGTGTGAAACATTTTGTGGTATCTCTGGTTTTACTAGAAAGGGTATTCACTTGAAATTTTGAATTTGTAAGTTAACTTTCAAATGATTAACTGATACTATCTTGAACTTACTGTTATCTCTGCATTTTAGTATGTGTAATACCCACTTTTCAACTTGGATTTTTTATCCATTATAAAGCATCCAGCATCTGACAGCCAAGTTTTGGCATTCCTCTTCATTGCTCATGTTTTATTTTGCAGATCCAGAACAAAAGAAGTATGGTGCCTTTGGACAGTTTGGAATGTTTGTGTTGGTTATTTTAAACATTATACAAGCCTTACAGATCCTCCATGTTGTCTGATTCATTAAAAATGATGCTTTTTGGGCTCCCTTTGGAATTGTTTGAACCGTTTAAAAATATTAATTTTGTTGGAAACCTTGAAAACCTTTATATAAGCCTTTATTTATGTGAGAAAACCTTGAAATTTTTAGAAATAAAGACTTAAGACTGGCTTTACCCCTCTCATCTGTACCTGTTTTCTTACTTTAAGTTGACAGATACAGAAACTTAAAGAACAATAATCAATATACAATGCATATTTTCATTTTTGAAAGAGACCTCTTGCGGGATTCATCGTTTTCATTTAAATTGATGACAGCAGGTTATTAAAATCAAGAAACTTTGGAAAATATATTATATTTAATCAAATACTCTTCACTTCTGTTTCACTACCTTGAAATCTTTCCTTTGCCTAATTTAACCTTTAAGAATAATCTAAAGTGTAATGGGTATCTGACTGGTAAGGGGCCTAATTTTGTCTGTTCTATATGTATACATAGCTCATTACAGATTTATTTTTACATATTCATTTTGTACATGAAATATTAAATCTTCTTAAAGAATGACAATTATGCTTGTAGTTTGTGGTTTAAAAAAGCACAATGTGTTCTTGAGAGCTTTTGTGATCCTCAAATGACTGATAGGCTATAACAATCTTATTAGAGATAAAGATAGAAATCTGTTTAAATCTTCTGTCCAACAAGAAAGCAGACAGCCTAGCTATTTTGCATGTAGCATCAGTAAGTGATCTACCAAGGTTGTTCTTATCATACCCCTATGTGATAGTGGGATAGCAACTGGAGGAATTGAAAGGATTTACATAATGGTAGTGCTGGTGCAAGAAATACTAGGAATCCATAGTTAGGTGCTCAGCTGTGATATGATTGAACAATTGTTAAAACGGCTGTTAACTGCTATTCAAACAAACAAACCAATTGTCCCTAGGGTTATATTTTGGCTCCTGATATGAGAGTCCATCCAAACCTTGCAAACCAAGGGTTCTAACTCCACTTTGTTCCTTAAGAAAGAACAAAGTGGAGTAAGAACCCTTGGCTTGTGAAGATAGGTCAATCTCCTTTCATAAAGAAAGTTACAAGGAATGAATCGCTTAAAAACCTACTCTTAAACTAGATGGCAAACAACATTTTGCATATTTGGTTCATAGCATCGTGAAGTGGACCTCTACTGAGTTTGTTCCTCCTATCTTGCCCATATTTTGCTGCAGTCCAGTCAAATCCAGACATAACCTATCTATAAACATAGAAAGAATGAAACCCGTTGAAATGTTGTTCTCTGAAACTGCAAGGTATACAGCTCTGATATTTGGTTTTTAGCATTTTCTAGAAGGCTTTAACAAAGTGTGTTCATATCATATCCCTTTAGGTTTTTAGCCAGGCTGTTTTCGGAGAAAACCAGAGGTATTGTGATCACCTCGGCCTTGTTCGCGTTGGCGTGGACGATGGCGTTGGCGAGACAAACTTTTACCATGGTCATATATCTGTTGTTATTGAAGATATCTTCATTAAACTGAGCATTTGTGTTCATGGTCACAAGAGCTATCTAGACTTCGTAGGAGGATAACTATGAAAATTATATTTGTAAGAGTTCTCCCCCTTTTTCGACTCTGACTTCTTTGCATTATCGATCACATGCATCCGAGTGCTGCACCTGTAGGCGGTGCTCTTGCTCGACTTAATGTTTTGCATTGCCGATCACCTGTAGCCGAGCGTGCACCTGTAGGTGGTGCTCTTGTTCTTCATCCCTGGTTCCATTCCTGATTGTGGCACACATCCTTTGAAGTTTGCAACATTTGTCTCCCACCTAATGTGTGGAGAATCGCAAATTTATGTAAGATGAACTAGATGACCAGAAACGGTGTCGTGGTTTTAATACCTGGGCCCGAGGTCATAACACTTTCCTCAACTGGAGGTTTTCTCAAAATTTTGAATTTAAATAAATGTATAAATATAAAGATGATATTGATAAGTTGTTGTCCATACATTTATATTAGTAATACAGCTTAATTGCGGCTTTAATTTCAAGTTGTTATTTGAGAAAAAAATTGAGTTGAGAACGAGAAAAGTATTATAACCTCGGGCCCAGAAGTATATGATCAGGTGCTCCAGTTGTTGCGATAAGAGTAAAAAAACTATTTCAAGCGGCATTAGCCTCATTTAGAATTAACAAAGGTCCCTTGAGTTGCTCCCTATAGTGGCTTGTTAATGTCGGACGTTTTCGTATATTTAAAGGAAATCTTGACTCGTACGTAGCCACCATCGTAGAAAAAAACAAAACATTTATGTTTCCCTGATGTAGCGCTGGTATTCTGTATCTGCGATATACGACCATGCGTTTAAGAAGAAAAGTTTTGCAAAACGTTTAGGAAATGGCACTCCAGTTATCACGTTTTTTGACGGTTTTCATGCAATGGATGAAGGGTACTTTTTCTAAACGTTTGGGTACATGTACTTTTATGCACCTGAATTCGGACAGGTCTGTTTTTCAGCGCAATCTCATGCCAATCACAATGCCATAAAAAAACCCCGCAAACAAAAGTCATGCATACTTACGTATTTAGAAAAAAGCCCTCTTTAGCTCACCTGAGTACGAAGTTATGGAGGCATGAAGGTGAGCTTTTGTAATTAGGATATGACCGTCATGAGACGTGTCGTTAACATTTACCCTTCTATGCACTCTATTGGCCGCACTTTTAAGTTAAATCTTGAAAAAAAAGAACTTGCCACGATTTGTATAGTCCAGGAGAGTCCATAACTTTCGTTGTCCAGAAGAATCCACAATTTTTGCCAAATCAATTTGATAATTGTTCAAAATTTAGAGGTCATGGAATAAACTTAATTGTACTGTAGATTAGCCAGAATAGTTAAATTGATACCGTTTCAATTTAAAGACCGGTCAAAGTTAGTCACTAAGTAGGTAACCAAGGTAAAGTTTTGGAAAAAACCTTATATTATATACGCTAGAGGCGACATTTTATGTCTAATCAACCTGAAAATTGGCTTTATGTTTTTTAAGTTGGAATGCGGAGCACTTCCAACTTAGATTTAACAAAACCGCAAAATGAACACAAGATAATTTCATTTCGGGTTTCTTGAGAACACATATCACGTGAACAGGATGTGAATACACTTCGGCCTATTTTGTATATCTCAACTTGACAAAGACATACAGTTTATTTCATCAAAAAGTAATAACGCTGTACAATTACACAACTATCACTTCGTGTTTATTATTATCACGCTAATTTATGTTTTAAACGACATTTATTGAAAGTTGCGTACGAATATATTAGTATCACATGTTTGCATTACTATATTTGGAAATCACGTGATAAGTCAAGTCCAATTAGGTCAGCAATTGACAATTAGCACTATTCAATCACGTGATCTGCTTATTTGGTAATGTCGCGATCTGTTTTCTCAGTATTGTGGCAATAGCACAGACAAATCACGTGATCTGCTTATTTAGTAAGGTCGCGACCTGTTTTTCGTAGAATTATGTTATAGCTTCTTTTAAAGGTATAGTTTCTCTTTCTGAACGACCTTATTACACATTTAACTTTTGACAAGGTGTTATATTGTAAATTTCTGTCTATTTTAGTGTCGTTTGTTTTCCGTCATATTGCAGTTATCTACATGAATGTTTTATTGTAAAAACCCAATACTCATCTAATAAAACCCTTGCCACCACATCTTTAATTGCATTATGAATATCTTTGCCCAATGGAATTCCAACACCAAGATAATTTTCTATTTGAAACAAACCATCTAGTTCAACTTGCTTTCTTCACATTCTTACACATCAACATGTTTAAGAGCACCATCATACAGTTAGTTACATCGTGAAATTGACATTCATCTCAATAGAAAACATTCTTAATCGCTCACTCAGCGCTCTATTCATTCATTCAAAACACTCACTCAAACCATTCAAAAAAACACTCAAAGTTTTTAGAAAAATAAGATCAACATGTACATTCAAAATGAATTAAGCAAGAACCAAATTGCGATTTCACTGACATAAATGAAATTTAAAGCGTCTGATTGGTTCTTGGCGAAATAGAAAGCTATTGATAGAACTTTTATGCATATTTTATATAGGTTTTATATATCGCTAATTTTGTTCATCCTGAACAAAATAAGCGACATTGGATTCCCTCCCTTAAATTTCACTCAAAACTCTCTCCGCTCACTCATTCAACATCATGCTTAAATATTTCCAAAATCGTTCACCTTTCAATTTCAAGATGTTATTAACTGTACCTCCAACTCAGAAGAAGAGGAGCGTAATTATATTGATTTCATCATGTCTGTCTCTCAGTCCATTGACCTTTTGCTTTCCGCTAGATAAACGGAGAAGCAATTGACCTACAATAACGAAACTTTACACAAATATTGCCCATGACCCAAAGAAATGCGCTATTGTTTCGGGGTCATAGAAGTCACGGGCATCAGTAAATTTTAACAGTTATCAGTTTCCACTCTAACTGAACAACCAATTGACCCAAATCATAGAACTTGACACAAATGTTGTCAATGACCCGAGAAAGTGCCCAACATAGGTCGAAATCACAATTGAACTTCGTCCAAAAATTGTCTTGAGATTCCAACTCATGAAGTAAAAGACTTCCCTGCGAAAATAGCTTTTCATCATGGAAAAATCATTTGCGACACTTCTAATCAAAAATGTAATTGATAACTCAAATGGAGCAGAAGTTTATTAAAAAATAATATAAAAACTGTTTTGAGTGTATAAGGTCGCCTGTGTGTCCATTAGTGGGCTGTATGGTCCGTATCATTTTCTTCCTTTTTAGCTCACCTTACCTTTGAGTGCTCAAGGGGAGCTTTAGGATCACCCTGACTTCGTCGTCCGTCGTGAGTCGTCACCCTCCTTAAAACTTATTCTTCTCCTAAACCGCTGGGCAATTTTCAATGAAATTTTGCCAGAATGTTCCCTGGGTGACCCTTTTCAAAATTGTCGCTATATTCTAATTGGCCAATAAAATTTGGTATGGCAGGGCGGGGTTTATTTTGAGCCCAAAATCTTTGAACGACATCTCCTCCTGAACCACTGGGCAGATTTCAATGAAACTTTGCAAGAATGTTCCTTTGATGATCTTCTCCAAATATTGTTGGCAAATTTTCATTAGCCCATAAATATGGGCGTGGCAGGGTAGGGCTAATTTTGAGTCTCCTCTGTAATGAATGGGTTGGCAGGGTCTATTATGACTGCTTATAATTCGAATAATGTCTCCTGTTCAACAATTAGGCAAGTTTAAATGAATCTTTGCCAGAAAGTTTCTTGGATAAGATCCACTGGACCAATCGAATTCAGGTGAGCGGTTTAGGGCCATTCTGTCCCTCTTGGTATATTTTTTCTTCCATCAAATTCAGGCCTGTATAGCGATTCAGTGGTTTAAGCGCCTCTCGTTGTTGAAATACATTGATTTATATACGCCTGTCAAAAGACGAGACGTATTATGTGATCACCTGTGGTGGGCGGGAGGCGTCAGCTTCGCTAGTAGCTTGAGGTCACCGCCTCTCGAACGCATTCCAACTTATCAGTACTTTCAGCACTTTGATCTTGATAAAGCATAGGAGAGTACAAAATAGTCAACTGGAGTAAAAAAAAACAACAAACTCACAAGGTCAAAATTTCGAAAACCCTTCTATACACTCTTGAGGCTTCATTTTTTGCCCAAATCAAGCTGAAAATTGGTCAGAACTACATTTGTCCACATAAAACATGGACGAATTTAGTATCAAGTCAACCTAGGTAAGCAAAACCACTGGCCCATTCATTGTTCAGATTCATTGTTCGAAACAAAACCAACTGCATTGCCTTAGCTTTGTTTTTATTCCCATAATATCTATACATACCGGAAACTCGTGATAGATAGATAGATAGATAGATTTATTAGATTTATTTCAGCATTAATCAAAACATGACAAAATGGATAACAACACATACATAGCACAATGTTTAACAATGATAAGAAATATACTACTTTATATAAATAAATAAAATTTCATCAGATGATAATTTTATGTAGTGTTATGATCTATGTCAGTTTCATCAATGCTAAGGATAACACAAAAAAGAGAAATAAATCTCTTATTTCCATTGTGGTCCTTCACATTGATGGCCTGACATAGAGAGGCATGAAATGAATCAAATACTGTGGTGACGTTAAAAGGATTTCAAACACATTAACACATTAAAACATTAATACTGATATTATCCATCAAAATAAAAGATAATTGTATTGCTTTTAAGGGAGATAACTCTAAAAAAAATGAATATTGCTGCAAACTTATCACAGATTTATATCACATTGATTGTAGTTGATATATAATTTTACTTTCAAATATTACAAATACTAATAGACATATATTAATAGAAATGTGTATTAAGATGAAAAAGGATGTATGCAAAAATAGTAATTGACAAGTTATACTGAATAAGGCAAATCTAAAAAGTGGTCTTTTACAGCTCTCTTAAAAATATTCAAATTTGTTAGCTGTCTGATAGAAGGTGGTAACATGTTCCAAAATTTAATCCCTATGTATGAGAAAGACTTGAGACCAAAACCTTTTACCTTAGGAGGCACAAAAGATCCATATTTGGAAGACCTTGTACTGTATGAATGAACTGAATCTTGTGTTATAAAATGTTGGTTCATATAGTGGGGACTAAGACCATTTTTAATTCTAAAAACATGACATAGTGTAATTTGCTCAACCCGCCTTGAAACTGGTAACCAGGATAGGGTTTTGAAATGGTGAGTATCTATGTGAGCCATTTGATCTAGCTTTAGTATGAATCTAATCAACTTATTTTGAGTTACCTGTAGCTTGTCTTTCCAAAATTTTGTTAGACCATGATACCAAAAGCAGCATGCATAATCAAAATGACACTGAATAAGAGCTGAAACTAAAAGTTTTTTTGTATGATCAGTAAGATAATCCTGTTTTCTGTAAAGAAATTTTAACCTTGCATTTGCCTTCTTAATAACTGAACGAGCCATGGATTCACCTGTCAAGCTCTGATCAAGAGTGGCACCCAGGTACTTAACTGAAGATGTTGAGTTGATAGCCTGGCCATTACATGAAACATTGAGATCATTGTTTGATTTAAGTCTTTGTTTTGAACCAAAAATGATAGATTCAGTTTTGCCCAAGTGTAATGATAACTTGTTGTCTACCAACCACTGGCTAACCATTTCAAGATCTCTGGTCAACTCTCTTTCAATAGAAACTTTACATTTGCCAGAAATAAGAATACCTGAATCATCAGCATACAAAAGCAATTTGTTCTTAACAGCAGCTGGCATGTCATTGACATAAATTAAAAATAGAAGAGGTCCTAAAATTGAACCCTGAGGGACACCACAAGTAATTGTACATGGTTTTGAAAAGGTACCAGAAATATCAACTAGTTGTTGGCGCTCTGATAAATATGATTTGAACCAACGGAGAATGTCGTGTCCAAGACCCATACTTTCAAGTTTCATGAGAAGGATTGAATGATTAACTGTATCAAATGCCTTCTGTAGATCAAGTAATACCATGCCTATAAGGTTGCCTTTATCCATTTCAAACTTTATGTAGTCAGCAAGGTGAACAAGACAGGTATCTGTTGAGAACCTCTTTCTAAAACCAGATTAAAATTCATAAAGTAATTGTTTCTCTTGCAGATATTTATCTATTTGATCATATACAACTCTCTCAAATATTTTAGATATGATGCTGAGAATGGACACTGGGCGATAATTTCCTACCTCAGTTTTGTCATTCTTTTTAAAAATGGGCACCACTCTTGCAGATTTCAGATCATCAGGCACAACCCCTTGGATAAGAGATAAATTAATAATGTGTGTAAGAGGACATGCTATAAAAGAAGCACTGTCTCTCAAAAATTTACATGGAATACCATCAAGTCCAGTTGATTTGTTTTCACTGAGCTTATTCAGATATTTCAAAATTTGATTTTCAGACATAATAGAAAATGAAAAACTATCTAGGGTCACCCCTTTCTGTGAATAAAAAGTTTGAACAAACTTTTGTCCAAATTTATGCAAAGATTTTGGTAGTTTCTCAACTAATTTAGAGGCAACTGTTGTATAAAACATATTGAATTTCTCAGAAACCTTATCTTTATCAAAGCAAATATCTGATCTACCATCAATTTTTAAACCTATATTTGTACAAGATGCTGACTGAGACTTTTTAGAAGGCAGACCAAGGTTCTTGAGTGCTCCCCAGAGAGATTTAGAGTCTGATCTAGTTTTTTCTAAAGTGTCATTGAAAAATACTTGTTTGGACTTAAATATCAATTGTTGGGTTTTGTTTCTAAGTTGTCTAAAGTTATTCAAATTTTCCTCAGACTTATTTTTCCTATAGGTGCCAAAAGCTCTATCTCTGTCATTAATGCTTTGAAGAATTTCTGGAGTAATCCAAGGCTCAGTGCGTTGCTTTATTCTAACTTGTTTTATAGGTGCTAAACTGTTAACAGCTGACATAAAAATAAGTTTAAAAGAATTCCATGCATCTGAAATGTTATCACATAACAAGACAGAACTCCAGTCTGCATTCAATAAAGTGTTTTCGAGATCTCCCTTATTGTAATTTTTCAAAGATCTTATAGAAACGTTATTATGAGTACCTATGAAAGATTTACTGACTTTCCTTGTACAATATGTCATCAAATGATCACTAATACATATATCTAAAACTCCGGATTGAACAATCTTTTCACTATCTGATACTAATATGAGATCAATAGTAGAAGCAGAATTTCTGCTTACTCTTGTAAAATTGTATATAAGTTGTTTAAAGTGAAACATGTCCATAAATGTTCTCATTGAACCTGATAAAGGACACAATTTATTATTTTTAGACATATCAGTATTAAAATCTCCTAAGAGTATGGTTTCCATAGATGTAAAATGAGAAGAGCTTGTACACAAAGTTTCTAAAGTGTCATAGAAAGTTAATTGTTTAGGTGGTCGATAAAGAGTTCCACATAAAATAGGCTTTGACTTTGGTAACATAATTTCACAAAAAACACATTCAAGTTCATCATGAGAAAGATCTGGTCTATGGTTAAAGGCTATGTCAGTTCTTATATATATACACACGCCGCCTCCATGTCTGTTCCTGTCCTTTCTAATAACGTTGTAATTTGGAATGTGGATCTCGGAATCAAAAATAGAATCATCCAGCCAAGTTTCAGAAATGGAAATACATGCTGCATTGCTGTTTTTAGCAGTGATGCGGAGCTCGTCTATCTTTGGTAATATACTTCTGGTGTTTATATGTATAAAGTGAAGTCCACGTTTATTAAAGACATCATAATTTGTTTTGGAAATGTTGGCAGGTCCAGGTAATGGGTGAATGTCTCCACATAAAAGTAAGCTAATTGGCACAAACTGTTTAGATATGGGTCTAGACGAAGATAAAAATGACTTCTGCTTTTTTGGCACATGAATATAGCTAGTTACAAAGTTATTGTAAAATACAATCAGGGGACTGTTTAACTAAACATCTTACGAGACTATTAATCGTTAGTCAAAATCACAAATCTTACCTTGTGTTTTCATTCATTGTTAGATTGTGCCTTGCAATATGTCTTTTGAAGACGATTTCAATGAGATGATATATGGCGGAATTCCATGTAAAGTTACCACTAAAGAAGCAAATTTAATTTTTGACTTACGAAAAAATGATCGTAAGATGTTAAGTAAAACAGGACCAGATAACGGATGGTGGGATGAGTGCTGCACGAAATAATTCTATTTAGATCTTCAGTCAGACAGTCCTTCGCATATTTCGTTAAAATTCTAGTAGAGCCCAATGTTCTTATAATACACCAGGGGCCTGTTTCATCAAGCTGTTTAGGACGTATTTTTGTCTTAAAAACGTCCCAGGACATTTTTAAGACATAGATCGGGTTTCATCAAACTCGAGATATTTAGGAAGTTCCTAAATTTTGTCCCAAACGTGGGACACCGATTTCGGCGTCCTACGTGATACTTTTGTCTTAAATATTGTATCTAAAGAAGATATGGCTTCTCTTTTCCAAACTTTGGACGAAGAAAGGACAAAAAGGATTGAGTGAGACTAAAGGGAACTAGAATATTTTGGCCAGATGGGTATGGCAATCCTCGTGGTGTTCTTGTTACGATCTAAAATTTGCTAGAGCAGTCTGAATGCGAAGTTATATCGACATTGCAATGATTAGCCCAGGTATTCAGTAGGAGCACCGGACAAATATGTAGAGACAGCAGAGCTCGCAGAGTGACGATTTACTCTTTTGGTATTTACAAAACGGTACACGTGAAGGGCGATATAGCATCTCGGGATCGTCTTTGCAATCGACATGAGATTCTCCAACTGTTCAACGAGACCCTCTTGAGTGCGAAACGATAGCTTGGGTTGAGTGTAGTAAGTACGTTTTTTGCAGGCGATAGCCGAACATTCTGTGTATATTGGTTACGTCGATAAATTTGTTCTATTGCGATATAGGAAATAAGCATAGCAAATAAACAAGAGCATTACAAACGCTTACCAACCTCGACTATTAAGTACTCGATATTGGACAACATTTCTGGACATGATATGTAAGAAAATAGAGTTAGGCTTACCATCTTATTAATATAAGTTGCCTTTATCATGTGTTACAAGTTTCAGCTGATAGCCTTCAGAAATACCAAAGAAATTGCAAAAAAATCAAAGTTTAATCTCGACAACGGCGAAGCAGTAGACGACATGGAGTCTGTATCATTACCTCGATTTTTTTCTCCGAAAACAGTCAAGCTAAAAATGTGAAAAAGGAATGAAATTGTCGTTCTTTTTTAAACTGGAGGCACCACGAGAGCAAAGGTAGCTCTACTGGCTTCTTATAGCATGACAAGTCTGTGTTAGATTCAAGCACATATTATATCAAAGTACATGTACTCCAGGAAAAACCATCCCGCGGTAGGCAGTCAAAGCTAAAGGGAGGGGAAATGTAATCTTATTTTCAAAGGCTCTTTTTTCCTGTGGCCCTTGCAGGACTTTACTCATTTTCAAACGGAACAATTCATAAGTTAGTAAAACAATTATATGAGAGCTTGAAGCAAATCGGATGAAACTGTTTAATATATCGCGGAAAAGATATTCTAACTTCAATAAGGCCCATGATACTTCACGGACACGAGCCATTTTCAAAAGGAACGATCATTATGATAGTTCAATCATTCTGTAGAAAAATAAGCAAATCGGATGACAAATGTGGAATCTATCATAAGGGTATTTTATCAAAATTTCCGTAAGCCTATATTTCCGCTATACTTGACAGACCTGACAGCCCCACTGGCCGAAGACCAACGAGCTTTTGTCATTGAGGTGTGTCCGTCGTGCATCCGTCCGTCCTTCCGTCCGTGCGTGCGTGCGTAAACCTTTTTTCTTTAAACATCTTCTCCTCCCAATTCAATGGACGGATTTTCACAAAACTTGATAGAAATGGTCCTTGGGTCACCCACTTCTAAAATTGTTAAAGAAATTTTGATTGACCCCTAAATATGGGCGTGGGAGGGCGGGGCATTTTTCACTCGAAAATCTTAAAAAAGTCTTCTCCTCCCCAACTATTGGGCTGATTTCAATGAAACTTGGCCTGGATGTTCCTTGGGTGACCCTTTACTTTAATTGTTAAAGACATTTTGATTGACCTCCAAATACGGACGTGGCAAGGCGGGGCTTATTTTGACTATAAAATATTTCAAAATCTTATACTCAAAAACCATTGGACGGGTTTGAATAAAAAGGGCGTGGCAGGGCAGGGCTTGTTTTTACTCTGAAAACTTAAAAAAATCTTCCCATAAACCAACCCTTACTTTGAAAACTAGAGTATCATTAAAATGGGTCATTATACAAACTAGATTGTTTCGTGGATATATATCCATCAAGACTCATCAAGACTTATCCATTAAATAGATAAGAAACCTTTTCCTTTTACAACCAGTGCTGATATATATTTATAAATATGGTTTCCTATTTAAAAATTTAGCCTACACTAGAATAAGCTTCTCTGTCTTCTTCGCGAATTTTCTTGTAATCTTCCTTATCTGCAGAGTTTCTCATTTGTTATATAAAATCCAGTGGAGCGAGTCAGGCCCTCATGGGCCTCTTGTCAAAAGGAACCATCCTAATGACGATACAATTATTTCATTAAAGTTTGAAGCAAATCGGAGAAACAATGTTGATTCTATCGCGATATCATTCTTCATCGTTTTGAACAGTGCTTTGACTTTTATAAGTGACTGTGTGAAATAAAAGACATTTTGTTTATCTTAGCAAAGAAATTAAGAGCGTTAAAGTGATAATTTATGACGAAAGAAAACATGAAATCCGAACTACATAAGTACCGAAATTTGATATAATGTGATATACAAATAACAAAAGGAATTCTTTTAAAACGACAATTTTGAGGCACATTTAATCGACCTGAAACCTGATTTCTGGTAAAGACGGAAAATGTTCTTTTTTTTCCAAACCTTATTGTGAAATACACGATTGTTTTTAGCTCAGTTCAGCCTCTTGTCTTATAATAAAGGTCTATTCTGATAGAATTGAATGCAACTTCGCCTCTTAAGCGCTTGTAAGCGATGATGAGATCTTATGGGTTTTTTTCGACTTTTTAATGTTAACCTAAAGTATCTCTCCCGTTCGATAACTAGTATTATCTTTATTAGTTTTCAACATTACTGATATTTCACATTTGAAGGATAATCTATGTACACGGCTACAATTAGTTTTGGGGCCTTTTAATCGAGCATGGTTAAATTAGGACAAAGTTTGATGAAACGCAAATGCACGTCCTAGGAACTTTATAGGATGTTTTGATGAAACTGACTTACGAACATCCTAGGATGTGTCTTACGACACTTTTAAGACACGTCCCAGGACATTTATTGATGAAACAGGCCCCAGTTCTCTTTTCGGAGGCTAAAATCTACAATTTTTATGTGAGTTTAAAAATCTTGAAGCCTATCACATAGACCCATACCCATAAAACCAAGGTCACTTAGAATTCAACTGAGGTTTTATGCAACTTTTCCTCAATCAAAGTTAAGATTTTGTGCGGATTGTGTTTATTTTAGGCCATTTTTTTCACCGTCGTAACAAATATTAATGGCACAGCGAGAAATCGTAGTGGCTGCCTATATATTAGTAGGCAGTAATAAATGATTCTCATTGAGTCATCGATATGTAGCGTAGCCCCAAATAAAATCCCTTTCAAATGGAAATACGATGATTCTAATAGAAACCAGGAGTTCTATTAGAGCTTTTGCGGTAATAAGTGTTGCGTATTCTCCTAATTTGTATGGGGTAAAGCACGAATAATTTACATAAGAGAATGACTTCAAATGGAGATTTGCCAAATATAGGGACAATGTACTGACAGAATTCTCCAAACATTCATTCAAATTGCTTCAAACATTCCAAAATTTCATTGGCTGGCGTAAATTTTGAAATACACAATTGGTAAATGAAGAAACATAAATTTATTGTCAAAATAGTACGAGTTGATTTTATCAAAGTGATGTAATAAGAAAAATGGCCAAATTCGTTCGAATTAAACGTAACGAGCTACATTATATTACCTCTCTTTGAACTCATTCAAAACGAACTCATCAAACTTGTTTAATTTCATTCCGAAATCATTATATGAAGTTACATAATATCATTTGTAATTTTATCCTACGAGGCCAATTATCAAGATGGTCTAAAGGGCCAAAATTCAGCCCGTTTCAAAATGTTTCCAGAAACGATTGATTAGATTAAAGTGACTGAAAATATACCGGTCATCTCTAGTAAAGGGGTCCCTTACATAATCGGGTTATCCTACAGATTCTCCAAGTAATTATGTATGATTATTGCCCTTGCAGGGCGGAGCCTAAATAATGGGTCGTTGCACTTAAGGTAGCAATGGACATATGACGTCATTTTTTCCCGCCTAATTATTTTTTTCTTGTTCACATTATATTGTAGATAAACATTATAAAGTCATTATATTAAAATTTTGAAGGAACCCTCCGTGCTCGTTTTCATGCTAGAGTTATCTGCCCGTCCTTGGGCGGAACTGGCTATTTTTCAGTAAAACAGTTATTTTCGTTTTAGGTCTAGTAAAAACTAAATACCAACTGATAGCCATATAACACATACATGTTGAAAGACTTTAAATTTTTACACTATGGCTGCTGCCAAGGAAATTTCTCTTTGATCAATTGCATTTGCACAAACGCTTTCAAAAATTAAAAAAATGCACTAATTTTTGAAATTTCAAGGTGGAAATTGCCATAAAACCTATTTTTTGAAGAAATTACCAAATATTTTTTTTTATTTTTTCCCCCTTTATTTAGTATAAATCAACATATCTTTCCACGCAAATAAGCACTTGAAGTTTTTCGGCGTGATTTTATAGTGACCCCTCCTAATTGAATGACACTTATAACGTATGTTTGTTGTTAAATTTAATGTTTCAGGCATGCAATTGATATTAAATGTTGAAAACAAGCTAGGTAATGATATTTTCTCGTTATTTCCATAAGCAGAATCATATGAAAAACGGTCTTTTTAAACAGCGCACAAAAGATCTGTAAAACAAACGAAAATTCTCTTCCGGTTTAAAGAGTCGAGAGGCTATTGTCCGTTGCCACCTTAAGGTTAATAAAAATCGGCTTTTATCTTAAATTAGATCTACTAAATTCTAAAGAGAGTCGATATAAATAAATTGAGGCCTTATATCATAGGTTGGTAACAAAACCCTCGTAACTTCAGCTTGTCTACTTTGGTCACTAAACGATGAAATGTGTTCACCTCCTCTAATCACGCGGATCCTTTCGGTTTTAGGATACAGCACGCGTTAATGATATTTGACCACTACCTTTTGAAAGAACCCAAAGTATTTAAAAGTCGCCAAATTACGTCACGGCTAAGCCACGCCCTACCAGTTGAATAATAACACAGAATACTGAAGATATACTGTCCAACTCTAGATACGGGATTAATATCATGTCAGTCCGTGACCAGATAATGGACTCTAGGATGAGTGCTGCACGAAATAATTCTAGTTAGATCTTCTGTCAGACAGTCCGTCGTGTATAAGACGTGTTGTACGTTCTCCGAATACTAATTTTTATAGAGTAAAGCAGTAAAGATTTACACAAGAGTATCGCTTCAAGTGGAGTTTTGCCGAATCAACTGACAACGTATTGGTTTGTCAGGGGTGTGGAATTCCCATGCCCGACTTGTCCGACTCGGGCTTTTGTACTTGAGGACAAGTAAATTTTTCTAAGCCACTTGTCCAAGGACAAGTAAATACCAGGGCTAATCTTGGAATGTTACTTAAAAGAATTAAGAGAGAACTCATCCTAATGTTCATATCATAGGGTAGAAAACATTGTTTTTAATGAAGAAAATGCTGAATACCAGCATTTTCTTCATCAAAAGGCAATGTTTTTTTTTCAAATTTTTCTATTTACTCTTTAGCGGACAAGTTCATTTTGATTCTGGACGAGTAGAAAATCCGCTTTTACTTGTCCCGGGACAAGTAGAGAAAACTCGTATTTCCACACACCTGGGTTTGTAAAAAAATGCATATGATTGATCAATGTTGAATTTATTCGGGTCGGTGTAAAGTTTTTACTTTTCAAAGTATCCATACTTTAATATACGCCATTCCATATGTACATTTTTTTCCGATGAAAAATAAGACTTTTTCTCTGCCACGAGATCAATTTCCCCCTTTGAAGCGAGATTTAAATTACCCTTCGCAACAATTTTTTTTCTGGAGCAAGAGAAAAGTCAATTTTTTTCTCCGTAGTGATAATAATATCTTTCTCTGTTGCAAGATAAAAACAATCTTTTTGTGACGTATACAAAACAATTTCTTGACAGGAAGATCAAAATCCCCCCCCCCCCGATATTCTGCAGCAAGTTCTAAATTGTTAATCAAAAACATGATTCCGCAGCAAGTTCCCCCTCCCGAAGCAGGTAACTGGTTAAATTTTATCAAAACGTTACTTTCCAGTTAGATATATATAACCCTTGTCATGCTGAATAAATTTTAGCTAAAAATTTTCATCAAAATCAAAGGTCAAAAAGCACTGAAAGTACCATCTGTATGTCATTTTTTATTTGAAAAACTAAATCTATGGACATTTCTGGATTGAAAGTGAGAAACAGGTGGTGTAGACTAACATCAGACTGCACATATGTGCTGGCTGATGTTTGTCTATGGCTCCTGCCAAAGCAGGAATATTCAGGGTTCAGCATGACAAGGGTTAGAATAAAAAAAATCTCCGCGACAAGATAAAAATCAAAGTACTGACAGTACTGAAAGCCAGGTCTTGAGTACATGTAAATGATTGAACTCGTTCTCCTTTCAGGGAGAAACAAAACGTAATAAAGTACAAAAAAGCAATTGTAACCTCAAATTTTAGAGACTAGCATAAAATCTCACAAAAGAAAAAAAAGCATTACAAAAATATACATACGCAATATCATGAGTTTTGGTTTAAACCTATTTATTTTACATCGATTGGGAAACAAGTTCTTACAACTTAGATTAATCCCTCTCGATTCTGCTTCCTGGAAAATTCACCAGTACTCGCGCCGAATGTGTGGGCCAATGAAAGACCCAAGATCGATAGCCGCTCCCGGGAATCGAACTGGGTCAAGAGGCAGACGCTCTACCTCTAGACCACGGACACCACACAGTGTGTGAGTACATGAGTACATTGTATTGGTCAGAGGATATGAAACACATCTAAAATAATAAAAATATTTCAAACGATAGAAAATTGTTTTTTTCTTTTTCTCTTGATGATATGCAATACTTCCGAAATGATTGGTTGAGATAACCCTATATCACCCCATTAACTATTCAACGCCAACATTTTGTATCCTGTAGCAGACGACTTTAAAATAGATTGATTCAAAAGCAAAATATGCTCCTAATGAGTCATTTGGTATAAAAAATCCAAAGATATTATAAAAATTGCCGACGTATCAGCCCAGCAAAGCACACCGCTGTTGCGAAGGTCATGCTTATTGCTTAAAGACGTCGCATATGTTGCGTCTCAAATTATAAAAAAAAAATAATAAAAGAAAAAAGAAAAATAGAAATAATAGAAAAATGAGAGAACTTCTCAATATCTTGCCCCAAAACGATCCCTGGATCGGATCTTTGTTGAAATTTTTAGGGTGATACAGACGTTAAAAAACTAAAAAAAAAAAAAAAATCCCCACCTGATCCGCCGATTGTGCGCCTCGAACCCACGCCGCGAATGTACAAAAGTTTATAGGCCTCAGACTTATACGTTAGGCTATGGCCACGCCGACTAAACATTGGCGAATTTTAAGGCTATATATTATTGATTTCCTAAAATAGGATCCTTTCCTACGCGATTTACGATTGTGTAAAAAATATTCATACAGTTTACGGACCCAAAAGAATTGTCTTGTCTTTATATTGATTTAACTAAAATGGCACTTAAGTTAAAGCCGAAATGATACAGCAATTAGCGGTTTTCGGTCTGTGCACACGAGGAACTACTTTTTGATTTTGAAGAGGTCAACAATTTCCATCCCGTCTGACAGCAATAAAGCCAGTATACTGAAAGTATACCTGGCTTTAAAAATCTTTACACCGTACCTATTTTTCCTCCGCAGCAAGATGAAATTTTCCATGGCAGCATACATGCAATAACATTTTTCTCCGCCGTCATATAAAATATTTTACTACAGCAGAACTTTATTATGTACCTTGTATATTCATCTTCTTAGTAAAGAAATTTGTTAAAGAAATTAAAGTTTGATTAAGTTTCAAGGGGATTATGAAATTAATTAAACTTAAATTTCTTTAACAAAGTTTAGTAAAAAGCAAGTCTTCTTTACCAAGAAGATGAATATACAATGTACGAGGGATGATCCAGAAGTTCGGAGAATAGGCTAATATCTTTCGCATTTCTAGCTTGTTTAGTATATATTTCGGTCTATTTGCAGTTTAGTAACTGCGGAGTACATTAATGTTACTATTTTTGATAAATTATCTTAAGCGGTCTAAAAATACGTTACCATAGAAACGTAAGTATACTAAGGCGGGGGGGGGTGTGAAAAAATATTGAAAATCTGTTAAATAAATCAAGTTTTCTGTAGGTTTTCTGGAACTTTGGTTGGAATTCCTTGGCTAAATTAAAAAGGAAGCAAAGAGAAATTATTTGGGTTTTTTTAAAGCTATTGTGAGAGTTTTAACAGACACAGAATATATTTAATAATTTTGAATAATCGAGGAAGAAATGCTTAGACGTCAACACCAAAAATATCAATGCCGTTTATTTATCGAATTTTGACATGATCTATGCTATTCACCAATCCAAACATTTTAGATAATTTAGAAAAAATGATAATAGTGTGAAGAAGAGAAATTTTCATAAAGCTATCCCGAATATTCGAAAAGGGCCAGACTTCAAAGGAGTATTTAGAATGATGTAATGGAGTTTCAACGATCGAACATATTCCAATTGATTCTCAATATTTTCCAAAAATAAATGTCCTTCATTTGGCTTTCCATTTTACTAAAAATACCATGCAAATAGAAATTTTAAACAAATTTAATTCCAAATAGGATGAGGATATTTTTTGTTAGTGGACGTATCTGGTACAGAAAGGCGTGAGAGTTAGCGTAGACTTTGTAGAAAAGAGTTGTTCTTGACGTCGCATTTGACGTTCTTGCTCCCCCGCCTTAGTAGGGGGTCTCTGTCTTTTTTCGTGCATTTTTAGTCGCTATTGAATGTAAACATTTAAAAATTTCCACGTTTATTACACAGATGATGCATTAAAAGACTATGATTTATGGTTCGATAGTTAACTTTTCTGGTGATTTATAAACTCATTTTACGAACTTTTGGATCAACCCTCGTACGTACTAAAGTATCCGAATCAATACACAGTATGCATGTAGATACACACTGAAATAAAAGGAAACTCAAGAGTTTGTAACTGTTTTTGCGCGTAAATTATCTCTTTCCTCAAACATTTTGTGAACATAAGATATAAAGGTTTACAGCACATCATATTCATTGATTTCTACATTATTGCAGTTAAATTGCGACGAATTATATCTCCCTTTAAACTAAGGGACAATTTCAACGGGAACTTTGCCTGCCAGAACGGTCTTGTTGTGAATCCCTTCAAAAATGTTTACGAACGTCTGAATAGCTATTGAATATAAACATTGCGGGGGGGGGGGGGGGGGAAGGGGGCATTTTTCACTTTGAATACGACAAATTACATCTCCCCCTAAGTTACTAGGTCTATTTCAATGAAATTTTGCCAGAAAAAGGATTTCCTTTTTTTGAAATGCTTGCCAAAGTCGCATTGGTCTGTGAATAAGAGGGTGGCAGGACCAATAAAATTTAGATGAGCACCAACCTTGTTTCAAAAAAAAAAAAAAAAAAAAAAAAAAAAAACTGGAGTAATATACTCAGTTTCAAAAAAAGTGTGCACTTAAGAATTTCAGATATCTCGAATTTTTCAACACGTTTGATCACAACATTTTGCATGACATACCATGATTCGATTAACCAAATATATTTCAACAAAAAAATAATCAACATTCAAAACTTGTCGACTCGGGTTTTAACATTGATTATGCACGATTCGATCGTCCATCCCACTAGAGAAGAATAATTCCTCTGAAATTGTATTATGTTCATTTCCTGTGCTTTGACTTGCAAAAAATCACATTCTTATCACAAGTGTACAATTAAAAAACAACAACTGTAGGGGGGGGGGGGGGGGGGAGGCGAAAATCCCATAGCAATTGCCTGAAAAATAGCGAATGTAAGAGGACCCTCGATTTCAAAGTTAATAATGGTTGTTGGGGTATTTTTTTCATTTCTTGTTATGATAAGGAATGTGCCGAGAGTTGTGACTTTTCATTTGTTTGTTTTTTGAAGCCCACAGGCGTTCAACTACTGACAATAGCCTGACTGTCATTTTTTGACTTTTGAAATTGAGGGTACAGGTAATATTATTAAAGACTTCCTGATGAAAGATTTTAAAAAAAATTGGGACAAGATGATGACCCAAATGCCGACTCGTTCTATAGGTTAAGTCCGCATTTTTATAAAAGAGGGACAAAATTGCACTAAAGATCTCACCCGAATTTTATTGGTCCAGTGGATATGCTTGAGGAAAAGATGCTATTGAATTCAAATTGAAAGTATGACCCACCCTGCCATGCCCATTTTTATGGGAAAATCAGAATGTAATGAATAATTTTTGAAAAAGGTCACAAAAAGAACATTCTGGCAAAGTTTAATTTAAATTGGTCTAATGATTTAGGGAATATGTCAATCATAGTTTTATAGGCAAAAATGGCCAGGCTAACAAACATTTAAGAGAATATTCCATCAAAGTTTCATTGAAATCTTCCCAATAGTGTAGGAGATCTATTAAGTATTTCATGGAAAGAATGCCACACCATGCCCATACTTATGGGACAATAGGAATTTTGCGAGCAATTTTAAGAAAGGCTCCCCAAAGGAAACATTCTGGTAAGATTCATTAAACTTGGCCCAGTGGTTAAGGAAAAATTTCGTTTAAAGATTTCAGAGTGAAAAAAAAATGCCACGCCAATAAATCAGAATTTCGTGAATGATTTAGGAAGGCCGTCACCCAAGGGCGGTGAGCTAAAATGCAAAATATGATTGTGCATACTTTCTTTTCTTATACAGTTAACAACATCATGAAATTGAAGAGGTGAATGATTTTGGAATGAGTTAGGAATGAAAATGAATTGAGTGTGTGGAGCGAGTTTTGAGTGAATTTAATGGGAGGTAATCCTTTATCGGAAATTTTGTTCAGGATGAACAAAATTTGCGATATTGATTACCTCCCTTTAATAAAAAATGCATTCAGGTTCTATACAAAGCTTTCTATTTCTTCAAGAACCTATGCGACGCTAACAAGTTGAATTATGTCAGTGAAATCTCGATTTTTCTCTATCCAAATTTATTTTGAATAACGTTGTTGATTCTATATTTTTCAAAGGATTTGAGCGTTTTTGAATGGGTTGAGTGAGTGTTTGGAATGAATGAATAGAGCGTTGAGTGAGCGATTTAGAATGGTCTTGATTAAGGTGAATGTCAATTTCACGATGTAACTAACTGTACTAGCTCTTCTCCAGCAACTGTCATGGCATCGACTTAGAAAAAGCTAATAAGACGATATAGTGTGAGAGTCAGTGGTGAGAATTGACGCAGATTTCCTAGTGAGAATAGATTTATTTATTTGTTTCCTATTACAGTGTCCTATTCAACAGGAAAGTAGAGCGGAAACATCTGGAGAACAGGCTAACTGAACGGAACTTGATTATATTGTGGATATTAGTAAAACAAATACATGTATACAATTTACGTTTTAATTTGCGTTATAAGAAGTCAAATTTATGTTTTTCTTCTTTTCCTTAATTAATTGTAATATTTTGATACAATCATGTGCTGCTATTGGAAACGTTAAATGAGTTTTCACTTTTAAATGGACAAATAGATTTCTAGTAGACAAAACAAATGATTTGAAAAATGTAATACATACGAGTATAATTTTAGAATGAACAAAAACAGAAAATAATAACAAACATATTATTCCGGCCTGAGGATAATACTATTATACGCAAAAAGCATAATAATATGCGAATAGTATTTACATGTACAAATGTACATAATATTGATAATGAGATTGCTCTTTCTGTACTATATATAATATAAAAAACACACACAAAACAAAACACAACAACAACAAAAAACACTTCATATTTATGACTACGTGTATATTGATTATTGCATAAACTCATTCATTGATATTCTGTTATTAACTGCATAATCCTAACTTAAATGGAAGACCTTTGTTTTTCAAATGTGAAAACCTTTTTTAGGGGGTAAGAAAAAATGCCCTTAGATATATATTTCTTAAACAAAAGTTATCTTGCAAATTGTTTGCATATGTTGGTTTGTTTATACATGACATATGCTTTCTTTTCAGTTTAGTAGTCATTCATCCCTTGATAGTGAAATTTTAGTGGCCAAAACCGCTGCTGAAGGGGATCAAAACAACCAAATCAATGGATAATAGTAAAAACACATTTCTTAGTTATGCATGTTTTTTTCAAAAGATCCACAGTTCATCGTTTGTCATGCTACATTGAAGCAAATACAAACAGCGTCAATTTCATTCTGGAAAGCTAATCTGATGCACATCATAGATATAATACTTTGTCTAGAATCTTCCAAAATGCACCATAGACCAAATCAAAGCATTTAAATTCTACACATGCATGTTTCATCCTAAAATAGTACACCTATATTCAATAACATCATAAATTTGACAAAGAAAATGATTTTGGAATGAATACGGAATGAAATCGAACGAGTGGTTAGAGGCGAGTTTTGAGTGAAATTAAGGGAGGTAATTTGATATCGCTAATTTCGCTCAATTGGACGAAGTCAGCCATATCTTTTAATCCCACTTGAATAAATACCTACTCACTTTTCTGTTAATGTGTCTTTAGGAGAACCAGTCAGTTGCTTTTAAATCTGCACTAGTTAGTCAATAAAATCGCGATCATATTTGATCGACTGGAATGAAATATTGATCGTTTTGAATAATATCGAAGCGTTTTTCAGTGTTTTGAGTGGGTGTTTGGAATAAATGAATGGAGCACTGAGCCTGAATTGATTTGGAATGATATTTATCGAGATTAATGTCAATTTCACAATGTTATTTACTGCATTTAATTGGAGGAAAATGGGTCACAGGTTTGCATTCCCGTTTCCCCTAAATCAATGACAAATCATACAACATTTATCGTTATTTATCAGAACAGAACAGAACAGAACAGATCAGATTTCATTTCAATATTGGTTTGAAATAAAATGTCCATCACCGTCATACAAAGTTAAGTTTGTATGACGTTAATAGACTTTTTAGTTCAAACCAGTATTGGAATAAAATATATTTTGTTCTGTTAAAAAAAGTCGTTATTTATCGTACTTCTGATAATTCGGACGTTTCTCTATTGCGATTATTCATTTGTATTAACTAACTATAGCCAACCAAATGTTTTAACGTTTAGCCTGAATCAAGCGTGAAACATTTCTAATTAATCCACTAATGGAATGTGATTATATGCCATAATTGATAATCGGATCGTTTGATAAAGATTGACAAATATGTAGAAAACATTCCAGATCGCGTGCTACATAAATGTAAACTTGTCCTGCGTTCAGGATCACTAAACGGTACAAACAGTTTTCCAATTGTACCCCGCTTTGCACGCAAGTGCACGTGCAAAGCAGGATACAATTGGATAACTGATAGCACCGTTTAGTGATCCTGAACGCAGGGATGTTTTCTCAGCAGCTCTAAGTTTAGGTTGCTAAACTGATCGAACACGCTAAGAAATTGTAACCCGCTTTGCACGTCAGTGTACGTGCAAAGCGGGGTACATTTCTTTAGCGATTCGTTAACATTTTGATATTGACCGTAGGATAGGTTTCTGGGTAAATACTTTCGGAGAACATCACCCCGTGTTTGAAAGATGATAAATCTATACCACAATGTGCACTTGATATTTGAATAATTTTGAAAATAACTGACAAGGAAATAATGAACGGAAACTTGCAATCATTAATGGTATTAATGATGTGTCACAAGAGTGATTTATCTTTTATTTTCAACCAGGTTTTGTCCAAGAAATATAGAAATAGGTGTTAACTATTTTAAGTGAATTGTGTTTTTTTCATGTAAAGGAAGATAAAAACTTGAAAAAAGAGGAAAATCAAACTATATATTGACACAAATCAGCGGTCAAAATGTGTTTCCCTGAACCCCAATTCGAGCTGTATGGCAACTTGTAATTACGGGTTCTTTCGTCAGTGACCAACAGTATGGATATACAATACGTAATAACAAATATTACAGACAATGTGTCTATAGAAACCGTTTTGGCATCAAAACTTGGACCCCGCCGGAAAGCTCTACCAATCGTTGTGATTCTGTTTGTTATTTATGGCCTCATATTCGTATCCGGTGTCGTGGGAAACGTGTGCACGTGTGTTGTGATTCTTAAAAACCGGTACATGCGCACCACCACAAACTATTACTTGCTAAGTCTCGCCATTTCTGATGTGCTCATTCTTATCATTGGTAAGTAAAGCTTTTTGTTTGTTGAATTTGTAGCTGCATACTGATAAAACGAGTACATTCTGATATCAAATCTGGTGGTGACTATACACATACCAAACATAAGACCTTTTGGGCATGAAAGAAAACAAACAAACGCACAAACAAAAAACGAAAAAGTTCAGGATTTTAAGTTGTAAGCTAACGTTGAACTGCGAATTCAAAATATATCATAAAATTAACATTAAATGGGACGCGCCCTTCGGAACTAATCTAATGAACAATGATTATGATGATGACGAAAATGAATAAAATACAGTTAGTTACATCGTGGAATTGACATTCATATCAATCAAACCATTCTAAATATTTAACTCAGCGCTCCATTCATTCATTTTAAATACCCACTCAAACCATTCAAAAACGCTCAAAAACGCTCAAAATGACTAAAAGATAAAAGATTAACAACTACCTTCAAAATGAAAAAAAAAAATAAAAAAAAAAAAAAAAATAAAGAGAACAACATAAAATAAACCAAAACAAAACAAAACAAAAATTTCACTAACATATTTGAATTTTAAGCGTCCGATTGGTGCTTGATGCTATAGAAAGGTATTTATAGAACTTTTATGCATATTTTTTAAAGGGAAGTAATACATATCGAAACTTTTGTTCATCCTGAACAAAATTAGCGATATTGGATTACCTCCCTTTAATTTTCGCTCAAAACTCGCACTATACCCTCGTTCAATATATTCCAAATTCATTTCAAAATTATTCATCTTGTCAATTTCACGATGTTGTTAACTGTATAAATAAGATTAAATACAAAAATTATAAAAGTGATAAGCCTCTCGTCGAGATTTTCTCAAAAATTGCCCACAACATAAGTTTTTTTTTTCTAGAAATGATTACAGATTTGAAAAAAAATATCTTTTCACTGAAATTGATCCGGAAACAGGCCTTTGGTTTAACTTTCTAATTAAGACCCATCATTATTACCAATAGGGTTGAAGTTGGAAGGTTTCTATAGGTCCAATGGACCAGAAAAGTTGTTTGTCATGTACAGATCTAGCGGCAAAGAAAAACTAATGAATTGTACAACGAGTCCACCACGAAACCTTAGAATATGTCCGATGTACATGTCAAAACATGGAAGTATATAATTGAACAGCTCAATGCTTATCCATGCTTGTTATTATTCTATTAAGGGTGTCAGAAAAAAGATGTACGAAGTTAATATATGTGACTCATCACGCAAAAAGGGAGCATCTAGGAACTCAGTAAAATGACTATTTGAAAAAGAAATTGGTTATAGAATAGGCCAATCAGATGTCTCATTTCAAAAATTATTTCACTAGAAGGTAGATTGAACGTCCTAGATTCAGAAAATAAGCACATTGCGAAAAATTTCGACCCTAGTCAGTCTGCACAAACCGCGCAGACTGTCTAGGATCGACATATTACGCACTACCCAGAAGGCCCCTTTTCGCGTGACGGGTCGCATATGTGAAATGTACGTAAACCTGGCAAGTCTTAGAATTGTCAAAAGTACCGATCACGGATGTCTCTTTTTTAATGTTTAGAAACGTCTAAATGAAAATGTCATTTCTACTTCAAAATGAGCGCATAGATGCCTGTCATGTATCTTATACCTATACAGATATCCGTGTGATAATATCCCACATGCTATTTTATTGTGTCACATGGATATTTTTAGTGCGATTATTTTTAGAAATCTGCGTTTCTGGTAGAAGCATCGACGAAAGAAATGCAAATAGGGGTTATGAGATCAATACATACTTAGTGTATTGTATGATAAATATCTAACTCATTGTAGGGAATGAAATTTGTCTCGGCAAAGCCTCGACAATTATCGATTCCCCCAACCTCGTTAGATTTTTTTCTTACAAAACAATAAGTACGTTTTATATATTCATCATGCAATGAAGCCTGTATTGACCTGATATCACCTCTTTGATAACATAACATGATATCAAGAAGTTCAGTTTTAGAAACAATTTGCATACATTTTCACCTGAATTTCTGTGACTTTTAAGGGTTTATTATAATTAAGCGCTGAAAAATAATTGTATAAATTGAATAACATGCATGTGTTATATGGTCTCGGCTACGACAAATTATCATGACTCGGAAAAGCATCGCGGCCTCGTCATGATAAACTCTACTAACCTCGTCCAGAAAACATTCTTATTTTAAGACACCTACATTTAATTCTCTTTATGTACCAATACTCTGGGCCGATAGATATTTCCAGGGCGCATAATGAAGGCTCTAATCAGACTGCCTTTAAAGCCATTGTGAATTAAGTCTCTACTTTGCGGGCGTGTGGAATCGTCGGAAATTCTATGTAATTTAAGTCTCAATTATTTTAATGGTGTTTCAGGGTTATCTATTTCTTTAAAGAAGGTGATAAAATTTAACTCATCCACTGACTACCGTTTACAACAAAAAACCCCCACAACTTTACATGACTTACTAAGGGCTGTAGTATCGCTATGAAACCATGTGGAATGAAAAGGTTACAATTACATGAAGCTTGAAAGCCATATCCGTCGGTTTATAGAAGGGTCAGTACCGAATGTCTGTAGAATGACGGTTTTATTAGTCAAAGGACAAATGGGTCGATTTCAAAAATCACAGAAATAAAAGAAAGTGTATTGGTAATGTTTTGAGTATCGGCCATTGAAGTTTAAGCAGTCCAATATCATGTATGACCAACGCCTGACCTTAACACCAATAGTTGTCTTGCAGTTATCCTTCCTTCCATGAAATGAAGCAAAAATATAGTACCGCCTCTAAATGACGTCACAAGGGGCCTATCTTATCTCGACCGACACCTCTTTTGGCTGCGTACCGATTTTTTGTTTATTATCATGGGCTTAAACGTCGCTTTAAGTAGATTTACATTTAGAATTCGACGGCTTGTTAACCTATCCATAGTTTTTGTCGTTTCTCACTGCACAGCTGAACTTTTCATCTGAGCCACCAGTCGCCCTTCTCTCTTAGGCGTATTACTTTCCCATTCTTGGGAGACAAATGGCACTTGTCACAGTGGCTTTTGTCTCTTATGGAATGAAAGATGGCCGAGCCGGAGATCGAACCCACGACCCAATCATTGAAAACAAGACGCGTTACCGGCCGCTTAGCCGGGCTCGGCGGTTCTAAACCTAACCGAGCACGGCAGTTCTAAACCTAACCGAGCTCGGCAGTTCTAAACCTAACCGGGCTCGGCAGTTCTAAACAAAGATGTTAAAATGTGGATTGCCTGTCCCGAGTAGCAAACTTATGGGTGTCGTTATAAACAGACATGAAAACTTAATGTATACCCGAAGTCTGATTTCTGCCTTGTTTCGATTGTTGTGGCATACCCGTTTCGATGAAAATGTGCAAACAATTTTTGTTTTTTCTTACCAATACTAAGGAATAGGTGTGACTGAGTAACAAAAAGCGCTCAAAATGATCATTGGGTAGCTCACCACGAATATGTGACCAAAACCGGAAGTGACAGACACACTAGCCCGGGCTCGTGTCAAGCGCTAAATCCTGCGTCTGTGTAGGCTCTGTAGTTAGCCCGACTAGCATATGTCAATAAAGTTGGCCTTTAGTCACTGCTAGTCATTCAAAACAGACCAAGAAATATGTAAAGTTTTTTTTTGCTAAGTATAGAACCGAACAGTTAAGAAAACACAAAGCGTTTAGCTCTTTGTTTCTTATAATTTAATGACATCGAGGGAAAAATTAAAAAAAAAAAAAAAAAAAAAAAAAAAAAAAAAAAAAACCTTCTCGTGTAGCGTTTTTATCGGACTATAAAAGCGCAAACCAAAAACTAAATTGTCAAAAAATGATATGCACCCGAAAGACGAAGATGGACAATCTAGGGACACCGTAAATGAAAATTTAAATAAAACAGATTGGTTCCGGAACCTGAGGTATCAGTTTTAAAAGATTCTTTCGCGTGAAAGTAGATTGATCAATATGGATTCAGAAAATAAGCCATGTTTGGAAAGTATCGACTCTTGTCATCCGGCGCGGTTTGACCAAGTTCGACCCTTTACCCACTCACTACACAGATGGTCCCCTTTGCCTTATGCTTAACATATAATATTCGTGCTTGGTATTTCGCCTGGAATTTTAATTTCAGTTCAAACTGTCGTCTGTTTGCAGATGAAATATTGATTTGATATGGGAATGATGGAATAATTAACCAAAGAAAGCGGAAGATCGCAAATCTAAGTATTATGAGATCTCCGCCAGTCACAACATTTTTTGTGTTCAAGAGTTCCTCGCTAGCGTAACCATTGGGGTCATTGACGTATGTCGATTTCAATTGCATTGTTATAAAGTCAGAGATTATCCTATATTTGATCAATTAAGTACATTTAATGACAACGTTAAATTCACACTCACCTCAACCAAAAGTATTCCAAACCACTTGCTGAGCACTAAATCATTCATTCTATATACTCATCCCTATTACTCAAAAACGCTCAGAAATAGTTCTAAAACGTTTAGAAATCATTTAGAAATATCAACATTTAAATTAAACCGATAAAATTATTTCACGATTTATTTGCCCGGTGTGGATTGTAAAGCGTCTGGTCCGTCCGAGAAGACACATAACGGAGAAGAACGTAGATTCATTTAGAAATGAAGATGAGCTATCGGTAATTTCGCCCGATTGGACAAAACTAAGGATATTATATCACCTCCCTTTTGATCTTTGACTTCATTCAATACGCTCCCACACTCATCCAATTTGATTCCGAAATCATTCCAAAGTCATTTCGTTGGTCATTTATACCATTTTCTTAACCGTAACTGTCCAATTATAAGTACCTTTCATTAACAACAACAACAACAAAAAATCTTACAGGGTCAGAGAAACTTTTCTCTTCAAATAGTTTGATTTTCGCGCCAAATAATTCCCTTTCTCTATTTCGTGTGAGATATTAATGTCTGTGCAGAAAGTCTGATTCAGTTACAAATGGAAAACGAAGTCTTACATGAAGCAAGATTTTTCTTAAGGAATTGACCCGTAATAGTTCTGCAACGTTTTAGGAAGTAATGAATTTAACAATGTTAAGCGAGTTTTTCCTAATGATTTTCATTTCGAAACCTAGGTTAACATTGTGGATGATCATAAGTCCCTAAATACTGCGGATTTTTTCGGGTCTACTACCTTATTGTATTACGTAATCTTTCTCAATGATTTGATTGTAATAATAATAATAATAATAATAAAAGATACTGTTAGAGAAAGAAACTACATCAGCTGCATGTAAGATGAATTAGACCGTCGCAATAATGAAAATCTATTTTCCATCAAAGGGTCATAACTATGTCAAAAGTCAATGGATCGTAACCAAAATATCGTATGCACATCTCTACCAGATACTGATTACATCTGTTAAGTTTCATTAAAATCTACCCATCATTTGCGCTGAGAAATTGGGCGGACAAGAAAAAGCTACAGACGGACCGACTGACCGACCGACGGACGAACCAACCGACGAGCTGACTCCTATATACCCACGAACTTAGTGTTGGGGGTTTAATAATTTTCCCATTCAATCTTCCTCAACTCAGAGTTTTGTTTTCAGTCATACTTATTATGCTGCATAAGTTCGTTAAATTGTTATTGCCCACTTGAATCGCAACTTTGTTTAAAGAATGAGCTATAGCAACATTGCTTAAATCTACCCCACCTTGTCACGCCCATTTTTAGGGGGCTAGTTGAGATTTCAAAGTGAACATAATCACACACCTTCAAGGCCTAAAGATACTTATGGGCGAATAAAATTTTCCTAGGCTTAGCAAACTAATATAATACCTTGGACTATTTCACGTATTATTGAAGATATTAGCTTGAAACTTAACATATGTATTCTACAATCCTAGGGAAATCTAAAGTATCAAGGGAGATAATTCTGAATGTATTTTTGTCAGAATTATGCCCCTTTTACAACTAAATCAAGGACCCGCAACCGATCGTAACACCCGCTCGCGGTGTTCTTGTTTTACTATTATAAACATCACTATTAATCCATATCATTCATATAACGAATGCTGTCCGTCATTTCTTATTTTGATTTTTTCCTAGCAGTTAGGTCCCCTTTTCTTTTCTTTTTTAATGGAAGTAATTTGAAAACGAAAGTAAATATCACTAGACAAAATATTTTCCCATCGAGTATTGAAAACTTCTTCCAATCAATGAAGATTCCCTGCAACTGTTATCAGAAATAGAGATAAAGAGACTAAAGACGGTCTAAAGTATTTATTTCTCAATGAAAATTGATGTTGTTGGTATTCATCTTGACGAGACGATTCCATTGTGTACCAACAATATAGAGTTTGCACAATTATCATAGAAATATTTTGATCTTAAATATGAATATATACCCCTCTAACTGTAGCTCTGTGTATTATTATAATTGTGAACTATCTCGAAAAAAGGAACAATCTCTGGGAACTCAGTAGAATAATTTTTTGAAAATGGTGTCTCGCAGAGGCCCACCAGAACAAAAAAAAACTATGAATAAATGAATAAATAAATAAAAGAAAGAAAAAAGAATAAATGAATAAATAAATAAATGAATAAATAAATAAATAAATAAAGAAAGAAAGAAATACAGATCATAGAACGAAGAATGATTATTCTACTTTCAGAAAATCTGAAGAATGCGAAAAGTGTTCGACCCTAGTCAGTCTGCGCTAACTGCGTAGACTGATCAGGTTCGACACCTTTCGCACTACCAAGATTGACCTTTTTCGTCTGACAGATCAAAATTATTGAAAGTCGTCTTTATTTAATCACCCTTTTCCTTATTCCCACATCAAATATTATCAGTCGGACATGAATTACGATTTCATTTCATTGGCAAAATATATAAGTTTTGCATATTTTAAAAAAGAAACAACAAATAAGCGATTCCCAGGGTCGAACTCCCTACAGATACCACGAAAATGCAGAGTTGAAATAAGCGGTCCTTCTGTTTAGCCCCCACAGCTAATCCGCGGATTACTGCTAGGGTTGAGAAAATTTTGTATTTCAGTGTGAAATATATTACTGGGGGCTATATTTCATTTTATTTTTCTTTGACGAAAAAACAATAGCTTTTCATAAATAACATTTCAAATGTGCTATATTTCCCTATTATGTATTATGACATCAATCGGTGGTTATTCTTTTAATCTAATTTTCCCTCTTGGTTTTGATAATAAAAATTCAATACAATTTCAGTTATGTAAGTATAGTATAAGCCTTTTCTACTATTTCATTAATTATTCATCACCAGATAACATGAAAAAGACATATAATTTCTAAATAAAAACATGAATTGTCAAAATATGAAATGCTTTTAAGCCATTTAAGTACATTCACAGCTACGTGAAAGTACTAATTTTCGAGTGAGTGCCCGATGGGCATTCCTCTATCTTTCTTCTCTCTCTATCCCTCTACATAATCAATGTTACGTCACACTAAAAGGGCACAACTTATCATGAATTATAATGGTTGAACTTCACGAGCTGTGTAGTTTTACCAGTATCAAAATTAATTTATTGCCAATATAAGTAGAGAATAGACCGCCATTCGCTCGCCTAAAAATAGTGGACTCGTAAATGTCCCGCAACATTTCGGATCACGTGTTCTTACTCAATGTTAACCGATGTTTCCTAATGATATCATTAGGAAATCTCGGTTAACACTGTTAAAGTCCATGACTTCCGAAACGTTGAGATATAATTACGGGTCCACTACCTTTAACAATAGTTAAAAGGTCATACTCTTATTACCTGTTCTGCATCAAATTAAAATATGGTTTGTCCCCTTTAAGTGTGACGTTGGAAAAAAAGATAAAAATCAGAGCATGTGGATGAGACTAGGGAGAGTAGAAGGTGTTAAAGTAAGAAGACGTTAAATAAGAAGGAAGTGAGAGTTGGGTGTGAGAAAAGAGGAAGAGAATTTATTATGAAAGAATCGGAAAGTGTAGTGTGAGCAGGAGGGTTAGTGAACTGTAAGAGAGAGGGTAAGAGCGTCAGAAATGAGTGGAATTAAGAGGGGAGGGTGTGGTGTGAGCGAAAGGGCAGAATGGAGTGTGAGAAGAGCGAAATGGGAGATATGAGAGAGTGGAATTTGTGAGAAAAGGGGAGAATGTAGTGTGAGAATAGAATAGGTTGAGTGTGGGAGAGGGGAGAATGAAATGGGAGAGAGAGGAGATTAAGAAATTGGGATGGTGGAGAGTGAGAGGTGAGTAGAACGGGCTGAGAGAGAGAAAAGTGGAGTGTGAGGGGAGCAGTGGGCCGAACGTGAGAGAGTGGAAAGGAGTGCAAGAGAGGTGAGTGGAATGTGTGAGAGAGAGGAGAGTGGAGTGAGAAAGAGGAGAGTCGAGTGTGAGACGAGGAAAGAACGGAGTGTGAGAGAATTCAGAGGGGAGAGTGAAGTGAGGGAGGAGAGAGTTGAGCGTTTTTCATTGACATGACCTCGCTTTATTTATCATCATTATAAAAATATTATTTTTTTCATTTTGAAATACGATTTAATTTGAACAAATCAGCAACAGTATTCACTATCATACCTTTGCAATCCTGACCAAATTATTTTAGTTACGACTCCCGAGAATTTTTTTCGCCATTTTAATCGAACTCATATCGTTTAAAGATTAATTTGGTAGATTCGTATCTTGCCACTATCTCCAACGTGCACGAGCAAAGCGATATAATTTGCCAACAGTTTGCACCGTTTTGTCATCCTGAACACAGGGTAAGTTATACAGAATAATATGTTAGTGTCTTAAAATATCAATGTTATCTGGTCGAGGTTGGGAGAATTTATCATGACGAGCCTGTACGAGGCTGTCACAGCCGAGACAAGAAAACATTTTTTAAGATACTGACATGTTATTCTATTTTTCATGCAATCATTTTCAGCGGTTAATTATATTAAACCCTTAAAAATCAAACAAATTCATGTGAAAGTGTATGCAAATTGTTTCTAAAAATAGACTGCCTGAAAACACGTCATGTTATCAGACAGGTGATATTCGGTCAATACAGGCTTCGTTGCATTATAAAAAACTTATTCTGTATTCTGTTCAGCTACGCGACAACGGTCATTAAGTTGTTGGTTTTGCGTTTTACATTTCATTCAGGACTAGATTAAGATGTGGATGTCTTATAATAAGCAACTGCTTTCGCTAATCTAGAGCTGCTATTTATATAGTTAAGATTGGTAAGCTTTTTTTTTATAAAAACATATACATGTAGAAGGTGGGCCATAAACATTTTACACGAATCTCAGGAGTCACAATCTTTGGCAAAATGAACAGCTCGATTCAATTCCCAACGACGGCGATTTTGATTTGAAACATATATATCTTACAAAATTATTTTTTATCATTTTTTTTCTTTAAGGAATGATTAATAATAACAAGGTTGTAGCCTATTTTTTAACAATCGTCTATCAACTCTTTATCCCCAAGGCAAAACTTTTAGCTCAATTCCTTAATAATATAATTACATTTGAAACAAGTTGTTGTAACGACGTTTTATAAATCAGTCCTCTGTCTGAGATATATTGATATATTTTTTCTATTAACTGATACAGCTGTCACAATTATGATTGATTCTTCCTAATAATTCTGACTTAATAAAGACATTTACTCGACCGTAAACTGTTACTGATAGAAGTATGATATATCCGAAGTTTTGATGAAATAAGGAATGACTTACGACTTTCTCGGCCACGTTCATAGTATGATATAGTTTCAGTGAAAGTTTGTTTGTTTGGATGGGGTTTTACGTCGATGTGAATATTATTTCAGTCATATCGCGGCGGATGGAGCACCCAGCAATGGATTCCTGGTATTTCTCAATCCAGTACTACCATCACATTCTTTTCTATTTTCCAGTTGCCATCCCACATATGTCTACGATTTTCAAACCATTGGCGGTGGACAAATAGTCGGAAAGGATGAGTGCCGCCGTAAAGGATCGAAACCGGAACCCTTAGATTGATAGTCCGACGCGCTACCAACTACGCTATGACGTCAGCATATTTTCGGTGAAAGATTCCTTCATCATTCATTGAGTGAACGAAAAGGCTATATTTTCACGAGTGAAAATATAGCTTTTGTCGCTCAATCTATGAAATATATTTCTTGAAAAGAAATGGTATTTTATTTAGTTAATACAAAAAAGAGAAGAAATGTGGAAAACTTTGTACACATTTTCTGAAAGTTTGTCATTTTGCATGTGATTGCTAGGCAAAGTCCTTTCCGAAGACGGCGATTTTTGAATTAATATCTGATAAAGTTATTTTCTTATCAAGTTTTATTTCTTTAAGGAATTCGGTCATAGTTGATAATAACAAGGTTGTAGCCTATTTTTTAAAAATCATCTATCAACTTAATTTCCCAAAGGCAAAACTGTCAGCTCGATTCCTCAACAATATAATTACATTTGATACAAGTTGTTGTTACGACGTTTTATAAATCAGTCCTCTGTATGAGATATGTTGATATATTTTTTTTCTATTAACTGATACAGGTGTCACAATTATGATTGATTCTTCCTAGTAATTCTGACTAAATAAAGACATTTACTCGACCGTAAACTGTTACTGATAGAAGTATGATATATTCAAGGTTTTGATGAAATAAGGAATGATCTACGACCCTCTCGATCACGTTCAGAGTTTGATCTAGTTTCAGTGAAAGTTCGTTTGTTTGAATAGGGGTTTACGCCGCTTTTAACATTTTTTCAGTCATATTCGGCGGATGGAGCACCTAGCAAGGGATTCCTGGTATATCTCTCACCAGTACTACCATCACATCCTTTCCCAGCCTCCAGATGCTATCCTACGTAGGTCTACAATTTTCTCAACCCGTTAGTGAGGGACAAATAGTCGGAAAGGTTGGATGCCGCCGTCGGGGATCGAAACCGAACCTCTAGATTGACAATCCAACGCGCTACCAACTGCGCTATGACGTCAGCAAAGTTTCAGTGAAAGATTCATTCGTCGTTCATTGAGTGAACGAAAAAGCTAAATTTCACGAGTGAAAGCTAAGATAAAACAAAATGTGAAAATTGTTGTACAAATTCTCTGAAAGTACATCATTTTGCACGTCATCACTATGCAACGTCTATACGCGATTAGTTGAATATACACGGCTTGGATTTCGTCAAGTACGATCTTAAGTACAAAAAAGGATATAATAAGTCACTTGTTTGGCGATGAGATAACCAAGATATAATATAACGTTATTTCTCGATATCAACCGAGAAAAGCATCAAATAAAAACATTTACTCGAACGTAAACTGTCAATGAGTAAATAATATCAAAGGTTTTCATGAAAAAGACTGATTTATAACATCTCTGGCACTCAAAATAGCTGTGTTCCGAGAATGTCGGACCATCACAGCGATCTACATAAACGCCTAACTTGAGTTTAAACAAGCTGATATAAAATTCTAACTTCAATAACCAATTTCGACGCCTTTTCGGTGTCAGAAATTATTGAAGAAAATCAGAGTTATTGGATTATTTGATATTATTCTATATGGATTTCAAGCAATAAGACACATATAGTATTTAATGGATAGATGTTCAATCTCATTGTCATTAGTCAAAACCTTACAAAAGGCTTTAACAGTAGCACATCTTAATTTCAAAATATATTGGCACAGTTGTTATTCACAGTGAAAAAATAACCTGTTTTATCATTTTTCATTTTTTAGACATCGAAAGAGCTTGTTGTTGGATATTTTTTCAGATAGGTTCGCCAGTCGATTATTTAAACTAAATCACGAAGTAGTTGTGAGCCACCCTCACAACTGTCGTTTCCGCTTGCGTTATCCGTGCTCGGCATAAATGACACATCTTTATAGACAAGCAATTTCTAGTGAGTGATCAAAGATCAATTCTACATTGGAAATGATAGGAGAAAACGGTTTCCTACAAATTACTCTTTCTTGCGGATCTATACTTCTTGTAACAGAAGCTGAAAGCAAATGGTCCTTTTCAAGCAAAATCCAAGTGGCCGTTAAAAAGGCAAATTTGATTTGTGAAGCAAAATTGTTCTCCAAATGTTCAAATGTTCCACTTTTCCTGAGACCGTTCTGATTCATTAACAATGATCTAGATATGTTAGGTCTATTTACCAGGCTAACCAAAACTATCCCGGAATCCAGGGGGCGATGAAGTTTCATATGATTTCCTGTCTCGACAAGGTATTACCGCGAGAAATAGCTCCACAATTAGTATTAAGTTTACATTTCCTTTTTCTACATGGGTGATCCCTGAATAATGATGGCCAGAAACATTACGTCTCTGTTGGATATATATAGATTTAGATGAAAAATGATTGTTGTGATTTGTATTTATGTGGCTTCTTGTGTGAAAAAAGCCATTTCAGAACCCCGAGTAGTAAATTAAAAAAAAAAAAAAAAAAAAAAAAAAAAAGATTTGGTCCAGCAAATGTCTTTCAGAGCCAAACTTTCGAAATCTATTATTACTGCAAGATATATGAAATCGAGAAAAAGTGCAAAATTGTCAGGAGATACGCCGGTGATACTGCTTGATGTCGTTTGGCACGTTTGAAAAACAAAGGGCAATTACCAGAAATAAGCTATGAAGAGCTTTCTTGAAGGTTCTTGTGCACTGCACTGCGTATTAAAGCGAAGAAAATAGCTGCCAAATGTCAAGTCAATTGGCTAAAAAGATGACATAGTTATTATGCTCTTGACAAACATGTGTGCAGTGACATCACTGGAATTTACTTCCGGAGGTCGTCGTATCGTAAAAGTAGATCTTTAAAAAAAACAAAAACAAACAAACAAACAAACAAAAACAAAAAAAACAACAACTAGTGCGGCTTGAAAACGGCATTTTGAATTGGAGAACAGTGGTACTCGTGCATATTTATTTGATATTTTGCTATTTTTGCACCTCTTCTTTAATATAAGGCTTTGTTCGATCTTTTTTGAAGGACGGATAAGGGACAGGGGCGTACCCGAACTAACTGTCCTCTTCATAGGTGGGAAAAAGACGGTGCCTTTAATCTGAACTTGATTGACCCAGTATTTTTAGTCTCAAAAGATAGATCTATGAATGTAGGCAAAGCACTGATGACGTTGAAAATAAAAATAGTGTTGTGGAATGCGCTGCAGCACCTGAAATTTGAGCAAATTTATATAGAACAAAGAAGGCCAAAAATTGGGCAAGATCTGACCGTGTACGCTGGTCGCCCGGATGCTTCAAGAATACACAATGCATACCATTAGGGGTGTAAAAACATTATACAGTCGGCATAGAAAATCGAATATTTCTTAGGAAAGGGTTCGGTGCAACCAATTTTCCTGGAAAGTAAATGGACATGGACGTTTGTAACCGTAGGTCTAATTGCTGTAGGCTGGAAATGTCACGTGTTGGACGACAAGTCTACAGTTAACAACAACGTGAAATTGACAAGATGAATAATTTTGGAATGATAATAGAATGAAATTGAATGAGTTGTGTAGAGTGAATTTTGAGCGAATTTAATGGAAGGTAACCCAATATCGCAAATTTTGTTCAGGATGAACAAAATAAGCGGATTGATTGCCTCCTTTTAATAAAATATGCATACAAGTTTCCTATTTCTTCAGAACCTATAGACGCTTACAATTTGAATTATGTCAGTGAAATCGCGATTTTTCTCTATCCAAATTTATATTGAATGACGTTGTTGATTCTATATTTTTCAATGGGTTTGAGCGTTTTTGAATGGTTTGAGTGAGTGTATGGAATAAATAAATGGGGCGCTGAGTGAATGATTTAGAATGGTTTTGATTGAGGTGAATGTCAATTTCACGATGTATCTAACTGTACATCTTCTTCACTTACGCATATAGAAATTGTACTTCTGTTAGTGTTTTGAGATTTATATATCATTGTCGGTATTTTGACGATCACCATACAAGTAAAAAATAAAAGAAAGTACTTATCATCGATTTCAAAATAAAATTGATAATTAAAATAAATGAATGAATAAAATAAATCAAAGCAGTACATTACTTACGTGTTATTTCTAATACTTCAAGTAGAACTTTGAAAATTGAATCGTTTGAATTGAAATCGTGTTTATATAATTGATACTATTGTTATTTTTCTTTAAACAAAACAAAACAAAACAAATAAAAACACAGGTGGTGGAGAAAACAAAATGGATTGGCGGGAGGGGGTGGGGGCTTTTGCCAGTAGTTGGTAACATTGACTGAATAGCCTCTTTGCAAATGTTTCCCGTAATACTGCATTAACGACTCAAATACAGTTCATCCAAATGTCATATTAATAGACATAAATAAGTGTTGTTTTTTTTACTAAATTTAAAAAAAAAGCTTAAATGTGATTGTTTTACATAAAAAAGTGTTTTATTATTGTCTAGAAAATTTAAATGGGGTTAATTTTTAAAGTTGGCGAGGAAAAAAGTCAGATATTCAATGTCGCATCCTCCTATATACTTCTACGCTAAAATCACTCGCTATCCAAACAATTACAGAGTTGTGACATTAATCTAAATAACTGCCCCTAGTGGTAATGTAAGCGCCAAAGGAGGTTGTTTGGTAATTGTTTAGTAATGGACTTGTGCCGCTATCAAAGGTCCTCAAACCTTGCGTTTATTTTTGGCATTTTGCCAACTACAAGATTTGTTTTCTCGAATGCGGCTTATTAATGTGAACTATACAAGCTGACTGTTAAATCCCCCAAAAATCCTTTTTTAAGTATTAAAGACTGGCATTGTTCAAAATTAAATCAACCATTAGATTGAAAACTAATAATAGAATAATAGACTAAAAATAAGGATATTGTTAAGCAACTTTTCCTCGTTTTGCTATATCATATTAAAATTGCAATCCAACAAAATAAAGAATTTTAATTGGTTTACTTCGCATCATCTTGGGGAAATCCATTGGGCTTTATTCCTGTATAAAATGCAATAGGTCTTTCGAGACCCTTCCCCCCCCGACCTTCTATATGCAATTCTTGTGTTGTAGGAACTCGAAAAACCCTCGTTCTCCTTCGAAATCGTAACATTGCTATTCAATATATAATAAATTAAGATATTTTCGAAAGAAGTTATGATTGAAAGCATGCAATACTGAGTCGATGTTGACAGCGATTCGACATCAAGCCCCTCAACTAACCCTATCACGATAGTTTCGTTTGAAAATGCAGAATAACTTGTCGAAAATGATGTTTTGATCATAATTACCTCTACTAACGTCAAAATTTCGTATATTTGTGTACCGTTTGATTAACTTTATGCCATTTAACTTCGATATTAAAAAAAAAAAAAAAAAAAAAAAAAAAAAAATCAATCTAAAAATCGATTGTGTAATCTATGCGCACAGAGAGTAGACTTGAATCTTTAATATTTAGCCGAGTATTTCAATAGCTTCTTAGATCTAGAGGATTGCAATCATAAGGGCAGAGTGTCTTTTTCACTGCGTTTATTTGGTTTATTTGGGTAGAAAGTGTAATTGCCTTAGCACATGGCTTAAACATAACGACCTATTGTTTTCTCATATTAAGAATATTCATGGCCTTATATCATCTAATAACACATTGACCACATGCCTCTTCCGCTCACTTCTCTTAAAAATTATGACTTAATAAATACGTAGTGCTACTCATCCAAACCTTTCATCCCTATTATATACTTAAATAGAAATAACAAGAAGTGGCTCTCGAGATTGCTTAAAAATGCCAAATTGTCCTAAGACGAACGTATACATGTACCTTTTAAAAGCAATGTATATTACTTCGTTGAATTACAAATTCTGATTTTCCTTCCGTATTTTCTTTCCGCAAGTTTTTCAAAGGTTGAATAAAACAGCTATGCAGTATTACTTTTGACTTGTATCGCTTTAAACAAATCCTTCTTGGTACCAATATAACAATGGATAAAAGATTAATTGTGTTCATAAAATATGCTAGTTCTTCAAAGAGATTGGTAGGAGTATCGAGTGCGATTACATCTTAATGAACCGTCCCAGTTGAATGTCTGATTAAACACGTGTGTCAAGAACAGGATACCCACCCAGGAGTTCATAAGGGAAAAAACCGTAAAAACTAAATTGCGCAATGTTTTTTGTTGCTACCAATCTGAAGGCGAACTTTTGCTCCAAGCACAGCTCGAAAAGACAGTTATTGCTAGGTCAACAGAAAAGTCACCATGAATGCGAAGTTGATTTGTCAGTTGGTATGAAGCCTGTAAAGGTCATACAACGACATTTACCACAAAATGCTAAACAAGTGCTTGTCCGATGGAATTGTAGGCGATGGAGAAGTGTGTACTAGTTCGATGAAATATGAACATTCCTACTTAGTGCTAAATGGCACAGAAATTGTGTGTTTGTACGCTTTGGAAACTCATGTAGGTGTGCTTATCAAATTCTAAATGATGTCATCGCGTTATCTTTGTCATCACGGCGTTTCGAAAATTGGTTTAACGTGCAAATATAATGTTTAAATGAGAAAAAGGTTACTCGATTTTGTTTAAGACATAGAGGATAATCACTTGGTTATGTTTGAATATGATAACTATTTCACGAGAACGCGTTATTGGGCGTTAAGAAATGAGTCCAAAGCTTTTTTTAAGGTCCTAATAACGTATTCGAGTAAAATATTTTCATTTCAGACATAATCAGTCGATTATTCTATTTATTGCAATCTCTACAACCCTTTTTTATTCCCAAACTTATGTATTTTGTCATTTTCTATCGACCTCGTTCCTTGCGAATTTCGCGTATCAATTTGATACGAAGAAAATTTTCTTTTTCAATCAATGCAAAACGCCACCTTTGATTCCGCTTTAAAAAATTCTAAGAAACATACGGACGCTTTGAAAAAAAATATTTGGACCCTTAACAAGTTTGAGACTAGTAACAGAAAAAAGGGCAAATCTTACACTGCATAGACTTAGGAACACAACTTCGCCAACGATGTAAACATTGGAATACCGGGATTCTTTGGAAATCGACCCAGGAATGTAATCAAAACTAATCTTAACCGAGTCTTGAGTAAAAAAAATATTAAAGCAAGCCTTGGCGAGCTTAATAATATTTCTATTCTAGACTTGGTTAAGATCAGCTTGGCTCACACGAAATCTAGTTACACATTCTATTATTTTCCAAAAGTTTCTCATTAAAAAATGATATATTTCAAATTAATTTCGATTGTTAAAGTGTTTTTTATCATCATCTTAATGGTTCGTTTTCAAAATGAACGTGCTTTTTAGTATGCCACGGTCAACCCTTTAGCACTGTATTTGATTAGCGTCTTTAACTGTCATCTAAGCATATATAGATATAGATCAAATACGTTTATATTGTCAGTAATGACATTCATCATAAGGAGGGTTGATATACTTCCGTGAATTCATTTATTAAACACAGTGAATGTTTCACAATTATTTTTCTCAATTCTTTTAGAGGAATTTGTCTTCAGGAAAACATAATTCCAAATGCGAACGTTTTTATCCTCTTGGCCAGAGATATATTATCGTTATTAATCTTTTACAATAAACAGGGTGTGTTTTTGAGGCAAAATCCCCTTCTAATGCAAAATCGAAAGAATTGTGACTTTTATAGTTGACATTGACCGTATAAAATGACTTTGACCTTTTAATAAGCTAAAAAGAACTCTCTTTCATAAGAAAAGCGCTTTCATTAGTAAATTGAACACGGAAAATGTTGAAATAGAACATCAATGATTATACATGTAAAGTTTCGAAATAAAGGTTTAAATTTTAGATTGAAGGTGTTTTTTTTGGTCAACAATTGTAAGCATTTGAATACGAGAAATGTTGGTGTCTTCTTTGCAACCTAAATACACCATGTTCGTTTCACTTTAAATTACTGACAGAAACCATCAAAAATTAAGTAAACAAATACATGTAGTTTAAAATAGTCATAAATCATTAATTTTAGCATTTTACAGAAGGTTTTGATACAAATGATATGTTATCGCTTTTAAAATCCAGTGAAATGACTGCAAGTTTATCAACCAATGAGGCTGGTTAAGTGCATATTAATAACCAGAAAATGATCCATGGAAGTATATATCAGACAATATTGTTTTTATATGCAGTTTTCTCATAACTGGACTTTCTCACATTCTGTCGAATCCTTCCACAATATAACTGAGTTGGTAGCCCTGGACAAAATTAGTCGACCCTGGTCAATATCTTGTTGGTGATTAACTGTTACTTTAGAATGATTTATACTGTATCTCTGGGATAGTATTCTAATTTCGTCTCCTTCAAACCGTTATACAAATTATAGCGGCGTTAATCGAAATCCTTGTTTGAGGCTTTGAGATGGACTCGGGAAAGTGAAAATAACAAAGAAACCGCTTGGCGACTGTTGTATAGAACTGGATTTTAACCATGCCGAACTCTTGCGTACAAACATGCAGTTTGCAATGTGATGTATCCGTCTATTCGTGAGAAATAGCTCTACAATAAGTATATAAAGTTTAAATTTCTTTTTCTACTTGGGGTCCGAGAATAATGAAGGCTAGAAACATAACGTCGCTTCTGGATAAATAAGGACACTTGTGTGTGTGTGTGTATAGTTTCTAGCATAATCAGCATGAGTTGCATTTTCGAAAATGCATATTTCGAAAGACTTGCCATTTAACATTAAAAAACATATTTGTAAGGCTGCGCTTTTTTTCAAAATATGACCAAATGTGTTCGAGTCCCAGATATTCCACTTTCGTGTGATAGAACAAGAATTCAAAGTACTTTGGACGTAAATGTAATATTTTTTGGTCAATATTTTAGCTATTTGGCTTCTTATGGTGCTTCGGAAAATACGCTGGAAGAAAGAAATGTTTTTTTAAATGCTTTCCGATGGATTTTGTTACCGAATTATGATATGCCCAGTTAAAATCTAGTTTTGACGTTACAGATCCGACGGACGTTCATTATTGATTCCTAGTTATTCTACCCTAGTTATTCCCGAGGTCTATTCCGTAGAATTGCCGAAGTTTCCGAAATATTGTGATGGTTCACACGTATATATATTTCATTATAAGTACCGGTATAAAGTTGGTTTGGGAATACCTGTATCCATTTTACACCGATTATGAGGCTGCTTCTTACAAAATAGATTATACCGTCTGGATACTATTTCTGGATATAAACAAAAACTTAAATAAATTACGCAAGGCAAAAGAAACAACCATCTCACTCCTGAGAAACAAAATGAACCACCCGGGAATCAAACTTCATCAAGAAGCCGATTGCCTAAATGTCAACAATGGACACCACTGTAAAGTAATGATTCAGATCTATTAGATCAATCAACAGTCATTATATTTGTCCTCATAATCGATTTGTTGACTTTTTGGCTTTGCGTAGGTATAATCAATGATATTCGCCCTTGCAGGGCGGAGCCGAAATAATAGATTGTTGCATTTGATGTTAAGGTGAATCCGCTTTTTGATATTTAGTCGCTGTAACAGATAGTCAACATATATAATTTGAACCAGATGAAATAACGAGGTTTTTGTAATTAATAGATGTAATGTGTTCACAATTGCTGAGAACTTTCAATTTTTTGCTTTTAGAATACCGTTATTTTTATAAGTTAATGAAAATTGCCGACTATCTTTTGAAATAACCGAACATATTAAAAAGTAAACTCGCCAATATACCACACGGCTAAGCCGCGCCCTGACAGGTGAATAATAACGTAGGATAGACACAATGGCAATCTAAGGGTTATGTTTATCTGAACGATACATGTGATACATTTAAGATGATTTTTATAATTGTTATTCATGTCTCGAAAAGACCAATGTATACAAACGATTTATTTTCCTTTTTATTCATTTAAAACAAGCTTTCTGATAGGTTGAAAAAAAAGTGGTGACATACTTCAATGAAAAAATTTACATTTGAGCAAGTTGCTATTTGTATATTGCCACGTATTAAAAAAAACAAAAAACAAAAAAACATTTGCTTCACCTCACATAACCTAAAAGAGATTTTTCACTCACCCCTTTAAAATTTAAGTTAATACTTCTCCGTTTTGCGACGGTCCCGAGTCTCAATTGTTAACAACCCGCACTGAATACAAAATAGTACAATAGCCTTATGAAAGTGTTCGATGCAATCAATTTTCCTGTAGAGTAAATGAACATGGACGTTTGTAACAGTGGGTCTAATTGCTGTAGGCAGGAAATGTCACGAGCACGATGACAAGTCTACGACTTCTACACTTACGCCTATAGAAATGTACTGCTGTTATTCTGCGTAATTAATGAACTGGCAGGGCGGGGCTTAACCATGACATAATTTGGCGAGTTCACTTTTCAATAGTTTGGGTTGTTTCAAACTTAAGTCGGTAATCATCGTTAATGCGTGCAAATAACAGTTTCCTAAAACCTAAAGAATTCACGTGCTTTGAGAGAGTGAACACATTTCATAGTTTGGTTACCAAGGCCTCGTAACTTCAGCTTAATTAAGCTGAAGTTACGAGGATTTTGTTACCAATGTTAGATTTAAGGTCTCGAGTTATTTGTGTCGACTCTCTTTAGAAGTAGGTAATTTTAGATAAAATCTGATTTCCCTTAACCTTAAGTGCAACGACCCGTTAATTAGGCCCCGCCCTGCCAGAGCATTAATAATTGATGTTAGTTTTTTTTTTAGATTTACATAGTATTGTCGACATTTCCACTCGTAGTCCAACATTAACACCAACATTATTTTTGACAATCTCCGATATTTGAGCTTCTGAAAATACATTCACAGTGCATTTGGGTATTTAATACTTATTTACCGGGTTTATGGCTGTCGAGACGCTCCGAATGAGCAAATTATAAGATTTGCAAAGATGTTTATTTTCAGATATCATCGGTGTAATTCCAAAACCTCGCAACTACAGCATTTAGACGACCTACAGTTACGTGGTTTTAGAATAACGTAGGCGATATTCTTTGTTGCATTCTCCTTAAGAATTCTATTCTAATCTCATTCGCTTTACAGACATTTAAAAGGAGTGGGGTTGTTACATTAATCCAAATAACCGCTCAAAGTGGTAATGTAAGCGCCAAAGGAGGTTGTTGGTAATTGTTTAGAAACGGATTTGTGACTCCATTATAGGTCTTCAAACCTCCTGTTTAGTTTGACCTTTTGCCAATTACAAGTTTTTGTATTTCTCAAGTGTGGCTTTAAAATGTGAGTTATGCCCGCAAACCTGGCGTAGTTTTGATTTTTTGCCAATTACAAGATGTGATTTTAAGCTGACCGAATGCCAACGAGCTATTGTCATGGCGGTATGTCCGTCGTGCGTGCGTCCGTGCATAAACCTTCCTTTAAACATCTTCTTCTCCTGACTCTAAGAAGAGTTTGGCGAAATTTGGTAGTTCCTAAGGTGACCCTTTTTTAAATTTGTTCAAGAAATTTTGATTGACAAGGCGTGGCGGTGGCGGGGATTATTTTCACTACAGAATCTCTTCTCCCCATAAATCATTGGCCCGGTTTCAATGAAACGTAGCATTTTTTATCCTTGTGTGACCCTCTTCCAAAGTAGATCAAGAAATGTTGATTGGACCTCAAATATGGGCGTGACAGGGTGGGGCTTATTTTCACTATAAATCATTAAAATGTTCTCCTCCAAAACCATAGGTCCGATTTCAATAAAACTTGGCATGAATGATTCTTGCGTGACCCTCTTCTTAAGAGATTTACGAATATTTGACTGACGCCCGATTATGGGCGTGACAGAGCGGGCTTAGTTTTACCAAAAAAAAAGTGAAAATTTTCTCCTCCCAAACCATCGGCTCAATTTCAATGATGAATGAATGATCCTTGGATGACCCTCTTCTAAAGTTGTTCGACAATTTTTGATTGTTTTTTTTTGTATATCATTTCATATCAGAATTTTGATTGGCCTTATGTGGTAGTCGCCTGACGGGATTTATGTTCACAAAAATTTAAAAAAAAAAAAAAAAAAAAATCACCAACCTGTTCAAAAGTAAAATAAGGAACCATAGAGTTTCTGTCATTCAATGTTTTTCCTCCTTGCTTTCAGCTGATATTTTCGTACGTTTATTGCAATCGGGGTAAATTCAATATCTTACATTTAAGTATTCGATATTTTATTGAGACATTTGATTGCCTGAATGTAAAAATCGGTAAAATTAGCAATAATAGATGACAACGTTTGACAGAATTAAATGTATCTTATTGAAAGTGGAAAAAAACGTAAATAACACGATGTAGTTATCGGATTTAGGTTTTTAAATGACACATTTTGTATTTGATAGAGAAGATATGAGTAATGATGAGTGATATACATTGTACATACATACATTGATTGAATGGAGTTTAACGCCGCTTTCAACGTTTTTGCAGTTATATCGCGGCGGCTCGAACACCTAACAAAGGATTCCTGGTATTTCTCTCACCAGTACAACCACTACATCCCTTCCAAGCATCAGCTGCTATCTCACATAGGTCTACGATTATCAACCCTGGAATTCCAAGTGAAAATAAGATAACGAAATTATGTGACCAATGACGTACGGCGTTTATTGGAGTATAAAGTGCAACTGTCTTATCACATGGCTTCAACATAGTAGCCATGTGCTAAGGCAATTACACTTTATAATCCAATCAACGCAGTGAAAAATACATTCATCCCTTTAATGTTACTTCGTTTAAAAAATATATCATCCTCCCTCGCTTGTGAATCAAATGTAAAGGGGAATAACCTACGTCATAGCCTACGTCATTGGTCACATAATTTCGCTATCTTATTTTCATTTGGAATTCCAGGTTTTTATGTTCGTAATTAAAAATCGAAGATTAAAGGTACCAGATAGACTAGGTCTAGTCGGATAAATCTTAAATGATGGGCAAATTTGGGATGACAAACTTAACATTCAATATGAAAATATGGTTTCATAAGTTTACAACTTGTGATTTAGGATGCGAGATGAGTGTAAAAATTAAGTCCATCGAACACTTCAAGTTAAGATTGGGTCACAAATGAGTATGATGTCATTCGATAAATAACTCGACCAAAAACTAAAAATATGTGCCAGAAAGGAAAAATTAATCCGAAGGTCCTTCTATTCAGATTTTGTATTTAACATTACCTTGACACATATTTTTTCCATCCAAAGCGAAGCCGGCGACCGCCATTTTTTCACATTTAGCACGGTAGGTATACTTAACAACATCGTGAAATTGACAAGGTGTATGATTTTGGAATGATTTGGAATGAAATAGAATGAGTGCGATGAGCGAGTTTTGGGTTAAATTAAAGGGAGGTAATCCATTATCGATAATTTTGTTCAGGTTGAAACAAATTAGCGATACTCATTACCTCTCTTTAATAAAATATGCATACAAATTCTAATGTGAAATAAGGCAAAGCCTTAAAAGCGCCATGAAGAGTGTAAAGAATAAGGAAAGTGGTGAAACTACGGATCAAGTTTTCAAGTAAAGTATTAAGGATAAATATTCAACTTTTAATCTTGAATTCGCTTTTTGGGTATTTTTAATATCTTAAGTATATTATCTCCAATATGAGCGTTGAAACGACAACATTACACTGATTGACACTTTTTTTCAAAACAAAGCAAATATATTCTACATGACATATTGTTGACCCTTTTTGCATTACAAAAACTTAATGTTCGTTTCGCGTTCAATTACTGAATACAGTCGCCAAACACTTAATCAACAAATACACGTATTTATTAATGTAAACAATTCATTAATTGTAGAAAAATTACAAAAGTTTCTAATACGAACGATGTGTTATCGCTTTTATTATTAGATGAGTTAATGTCAGGAATATCATAAAACAATGCATACTAAAAAACGGAAAAATGATCCATAGAAGAACTTGTTCACAGACAATATTGTTTTCATATGTAGTTTTGTAATAACTGGCATTTCTCACATTCTGTCGACCCTCCACAATAAAACTGAGTTGGTTGTCCTGGGCAAAATTATATCTTGCCGGTGATTAACGGTTACTTTAGAATGGTAACCAATTTCATTTATTTCAAACCGCAATACAAATTAAAGCGGCGTTCATCGGGATCCTAGTTAACGGATATGAATTGGACTTGGGAAAGTGGACAGAACTAAGAAGCTGTTAAAAGCCTGATGAATAGAACTAGTTCTTTTTATCCTAGATGCCGATCACGGGCCTCTTGCATACAAATATAAAATTAAATGTGAAATATCAGTTACAATGCTACATGTCTGCTCTATTCATAATCCAATTTATATTGCAGACATTCATTAATTGTCTGCAAAAGGTGGCCATTTACATTCAAGAGACGGTGTCTAGTTCAATCCAATTCATCAAATTGTCAGAGTAACGTTTCATCATTTCTCATCAAAAGTAATCCGTGCTTTAATATCGCGTCGTAATCATTTTCCAGTTTCAAGGCTGTTTTTGGCAAATTTATTGTATTCTGAAGCTCTGAAGAGGTTATAATTTCATTCAATGAAAGGATTGACGTCGATCGTGGAACATTGAGCACGACTTAAGCAGTTCAAAAGTATATTACTGATGAGAAAATGAGCGGATAAAAAGGACATTTAATGAATGGTTATGGAATACCAAATTTATTTTACGATTAATCTATTAATAGAAAAAACGAGGATTTGCCGAGTTTTTATCGGTTGTAAATGACCAATTTAATAAATTTGGTACTTTATTAACGCAAATTTGATATTCTTTTTATAATTTGACACGAAAATCTGCGACAAAGTGACGAAACCCTAAAAAATCATTGATTAAAATTTTCCGCTGAAAATTGATAAAATCATATAAAATTATGACAACAGCCATTATGACGTCAAATTCACGACAAGAAAATAGCGTTGTATTCCTCCTAGCCCATTTGCATATTTAAAACACTAGTTACACCCGTGTAATATCGAAAATATTCAACGGGATTATTTCTCTCACTATTGTTAGGTAGTTCATATTATAAAGAATCTTCTTTGATGACCCATAGCTGTATGCAAATGCATGCACTCTTTATTTTAACATAGTTCGAGCTCTTCTTGATAGTAAGTTTGAAACAATTGTATGCAAATATCTCCTTAATTATGAAAAGATGAGTCCTCTAGGAATTTCACCTTGACACTTTAATTGGTATTATTGCACACCCACCCTATTTCACACCAAAACTGTCATTGTAGGTTTGATCTAAAACCAGTTAGCTATAAACTTTTATGGGAAAATGAGCGGACAAGATTTTCATTCAGGGGACAATATGATGTCAAATGACTGTAACCAACTAGACTTAATTAGAAAATTACGAATCTCTGCAATATAATCCACTGTTTAATTTTTATTTCTAAATTTAACTCAATTCCACCCAGTTGATAATGAGAAGCAGACAACACGGGCGTATTTGGGTCGGGGAAATCAAAATCACACATACGCAGGGAAACAATTTTCAGTTATGAGCGACATCTTGTGATATTCATTCACAGAAGTATCAATTATACCGCTAAACTGTATTCTTTACATTTTGTTTCTCTCATGCGTGCTAAATCCGGATGATTAAATCAAAGAATAATGGAATCTCGTCCGTCAATCATAGAGAAAAACAAACACAATGATATAATTTCAAATGTAGAAAGAGAGAGTCAAAAAGTGTCTTAAGAAAGTCATGCAAACTTTTCATTTTACTACGTGGCAGTCAAGGTTGGTTAATGTGGCCCCTCACGCACATGTTAAATCGTTGGAAATGCCACGCACAGGCTCATGTCGTTTTTTGGCAATCAAATGTTGTAGATAAAGCTTTAGATGCGATACTTTAGTCACCAAAATACGAGTGATGATTTCTATGGACTAAGAAAATGTAATACCCCAAAGCATTATCTCGCGTATAAGTTATAATTGAAAGACAGATTCTATTATAGTTGACAATATGTACTCATTATACGCTGATAATTTATTTTTATTCCATTAAAGTTTGTCAGTGTTTGACTCCATCACACCAAGAATAAAGAATGTATCCCGTCACCTCGAGAAAATTAACAATCTGTTTTCTTAGTTAAATAAATGCATGCTTACAAGTGAAAAAAAAGAAGATTGATACCTTCCGAGTCGAACTAGAGGTCGCGCTTCGAAATTAATTAGTAATGTCCCTCTACTTTTGGAAAATCTATCAAAAGCTAGTTTCGTTTCTGGTCAGTCACCATTTGCCTACTCAGACGGACTAGGGTCAATTTTTCCCTCACTTTCCAGATGAAAAATCTTTTTGTACCCCCCGCCCCCCGCATCGATAGATCGGGGCATATGTTTCTTACTTGTGTTATTGTCTGTCCGCCCCTTTGTCCCCTAAAACTTTAACATTTACCATAACTTCTGATTGGTAAGGGATTCATATTTCTCATGAATATTGCTAGTGAGTAGACCTTTCTGTTGGTACCACTTCAGGGTTTTCTGTCAAGGACAAAGTCATTTTTCAAGATTAAATATGTAGACGATTTCTGGACAATGGCATCTGGGGAGGGGGTGGGGGGGGGGGGGTGGAGGCATTGGTGTTTCACCCTCAATACATCAATTTTCTTTTTCTTTCCTGTTTTAAGCAATCCAGTTACAATGAGTCCTTACAGCCTCTGTCATACCGAAGTTGGTAGTACGTCGGACTGTCATCAATAGGTTCCGGACTCGACCCCGACGGCGGCACTCATTTTTCGACTATTATGTCTCTTTCCAAAAGGGTTGGTAATCGTAGACCTATGGTGGAAAGTAGCTGGAGGCTAGGAAAGGATGCTGTGGTAGTTCTGGTTTGAGAAACACCAGAAACCCATTGTTACTTGATCCAGCTGCGCCAATATTACTAAAATATAGTTAAAAACGGCGGAAAAAAAGAAAAAAACAACATAAATACAGATTGTCCAATCTACTTAAATTGGCTTATATCATTGACGTCAATAGAACCGAGTGTAGAATCTTATAGAAGCATCGGAGCATTATCGCTGCATTATTCTGTGCTCAAATCATGCATCAGCTCGCATCAATACAGTCTGTACAAATATATGTATTTGAAAGAACTGGAGAGATCTGTTCATACGACAAGCCGGTCGCTCACTTTCGATGTGTAGCAAGGTCCTGTCACCGTAAATGAATGCATTTCATTATGAATGTTATTACGACTGTTCAACTTCTATTCCCGGATAGCAGCCACCAACGGACACGTTTTTGGAATGCAACAGGTTCATATAAATAATAGCATTATTTTACTGGATGTCAAAAATATATTTTTCCCCAATGAAAGAAAAATCATTGGATAACGTAATTTCAAAGCGTCTTTACTTCCAGAGGAGCGTAAAATAAAGCGTTGTTATTAAGAGGGGGAAAATAAAATCATTCGTTCATTTTGGTTTTCGAACTTTTATTTGATACAATACTTGTCCTTTTACTTACGTACGGCAATTTTTTTTATCAATATTTTTCATCTTCTCCCATCTTTTACACTTTGAGATTTGCCTGTCATTCTTGACCGAATTAATTCGACCCAAGTCAATATCTCTTTGGCGATTAGCTGTTACTTTAGAACGATTTATAGCTGGGATAGTACTAGTATTTTTAATTTCGTCTCCTTCTAACCGAAATACGAATTATAGCGATGTTCAACGCGAATTAAAACTTTCTGAGCCTACATGTATAACTAACTTGGAGCTTGCATCAAAATGAACAAGCCTATAAAGTTAGAAGGAACGTTGTAGGTCAAATCTTAATTAATCATATATCGAAAGATAACTTCTCAATAATGATGACCGTTCGGTTCAAGTTTGGCTTCTTCCAGAAACAAGAAGAATTTTCTTTATGCCACATTAAAACAACACTTATCAAAAATGTACACAAAGATAAAATTATTTCAACATCCTATATTCAATGAAATGGTTCTCAACAAAGTATTTCGAACCGTAAACATGGGCTTAAAAAAACAGTGTAATTCCTTTAAAGTTTGCATTGATATTGAAACTTGCCGTACTTGGGTTGAAATAGTTTACATTTATCATATATTTACATGGATAGTATAATGTGTCAAAATATGCAAATAGCTTAAAATGTAATTTCAGTTCAGCAGGTAAGGGTTAGTAGATTATTGGCAATCTAAAACTGTTCGGCGGTAGTCAGGTAACACGGGAGTATAGTAATAGTTCGATACTAATATTCATGAGAGTAATTCATATCACCAAAGATATAGCAATGTTGTATCATTTTGCCTGTCACCCAGTCCGACCTTACGTCTAAAATTATTTTGTGAACTCCTCTTACATTTATGGTGTATATGGATGAAATATTCAGAGTATTTTCCTAGTCACGTGACCATGGGCAAATTGTCGGTGTTTTATGATTAAAAAATCTCGAGTGTCACGGGTACATGGAGCCTTTATGTCCAAAATCTTGTAACCGCAACTTCTACTACTGGTAGATTTAATGATTATATAGATCTCGGGTGTCACTGGAACATGAAGCCTTTATACCCAAAATATAGTAACCACAACTTCTATTACTGGTTGGATTTCAATTAATTTCACACAATGTTACCAGTCAACTGACCTTATGCATATTTTCCGGGTTTTGTGACGTTTTGTCGCGTCATAAAAAAAGGCATCAAATTCAAAAATTTTGTTTATGAACTTCTTCAGGTGTACATATATAATTTGAACACAAGTCATATTAAAATCACCATAGGCAGAGGATAGTCTAAAGCTATAATCGTTGATATGCCTGTATGAAATCAACAGAGTTTTGTAAGGGGCGGTCGTGGGGGCATTCGACGCATTGCAACATCGCAGTACATTCAGTACTTTGATTATTGGATGTTTTGAATCCAGCCCTCTCAGTCTTAGTAATTTGTTGTATTAACCTTCGTGCATACAACAGCTTTAGATATCCGTACATAGATAATCGCTCTGTCTTCTCTATAGTCTTTGAAATACGATCTTTACCGCGGAACTGGAAAAAGCACTAAGTTGCCGCCAAATCCGTATTTTCAGATATATCGAAATTTGCTACCATCAGCCTCTACCTTAAACAATCCTTGTGACTATACAGCTTAATATGTGTACAATATGATTCGAAACAGTATAAGTTTATTTATATATATATTGGGGAGAAAAATCAAAATACCAATGTAATAACTTTCTAAAACACTAGATCCAGAAGGGTTTAAGAACAGTAAAATGATAAGATAAATATGAGAAATATATTTGTTCTAACAGTGCTAGAATTTAAGGATTATTAAATATAATCTAAGCGCTTTCGAATCATAATGTTTCTTCTTCAGAGGTTCATAAATCCATGGGCTCTAAAAAAGAACAATATTAGAACTTCTGAAGAAGGAACATTATGATTTCAAAGCGCTTGGATTATTTTTAATAATCCTTAAATTCTAGCACTGTTAGAGCAACTACCTAATACAATGTACATATATATATGTATTATAATGTGTGTAAAATGCAAAATATCCGTGTATAAGCAAGGATTCATCTTGAGTTCCTTTACGTTTCATAATTCCGGTAACCTTTAGTGAAGGTTACATTATCCATGACATAATCTCAATGATTAATGACTAGATCTTGTGTTTCAGAATTTGTGTCTACAATAACTGGAGGTTACGACAACGGGCAATCGTAAGTTGTCTCGAGATTGTCTTTCATTTAGTAACATTTTTTCGTGAAGTATTTTAGCATTCGAGATGGCATTGATTGTATATACCAATATACGCTGATCGACTTTCAGCAAATATAGGACTTATAAGACTTATTTCAAACAAAGAAGCGTGTTTCTTTATATAGATTACGAAATTCAGACAATAAATGACTGACCAAAATTTAAAGTAGTTGTGAACAACTATCAAAAATTTGTCGAGTCATTTATGACTTGACTTTTAGTGTTTAATACATTGTTGGAAATTCAGAAATTGCTACAAGAAGTGGAACAATATTTCCTCCAATCGCTCACACGAATTTTGATATGAGCTTGATAATAAGGGATTCAAACATAAAAAATGATCATTTTCCTGCTTCTCCAAAGAGAACAATCCATTTTCTCATTTTTAACATATTGTTATAAAATGATCCACGTCGCGGGTGTGTAATAACCCCGTTGTATATTTTTGATATTACATGAGTGTTATTACACAAGTTTATAACTATGCAAATAATAATAATAATAATAATAATAATAATAATAATAACTTTATTTATAGAAGGTAGCATGTTAAGATACATATACAATCTTATTTTCAACCTGGCCCTCTTGAAAAAACAAAACAAAAAAATATTCGAACTTCGTAATCTCTCTCTCTCACTCTCTTTCTCTCTCTCTCTCTCTCTCTCCCTCTCTCTCACTCACTCACTCACTCACTCACTCACTCACTCACTCACTCACTCACTCACTCACTCACACTCTTTCAAACGCACACACACTCACTCAAACTCAAACCACACCACACAAGCACATAGGCTACAAATTACATGTACTATATATGCATAAAGTACGAAGCAAATAAATTTCAATTTCACTCCTGGAAAAAAAAACAGCATGTAAGACATGTACATATAATATTAGATTTGAAAACAATTGCTGTACAATCATTTTATATGTAATATAACAGTGGAAGAGTGTAGATGCTTAATTAGAAATCAACTGACAATAGAAAGCTCCTTAACTTGTGTTTAAAACATCTTAAATTGTCAATAGATCGTATATCTGTTGGAATCGAATTCCAGTATTGCATCCCAATATAGGAAAATGTGCGCTTTTTAAATTCTGTTTTAGGTACTGTGCTTTTGCTCATTATATCATTATTTAACTCGGACCTAAGTAAGTAAAGTTACTTGTAAATGAGCTAAAAACGAAAAGCAGCATTATATTTTCGTTGTGAAAAGGACTACATAACGCTTTTGTTGATCTAATTTAGCAAACGGCTTATATTTTTGGCGGAATGACTTGCATCTACAAATTTCTATAATTTCCTCGATTTTCGCAAAAATTCAGGCCATATTTTAAATAGAATATCGAGCATGTGCTCATAAAATACAGAATTTATTAAACTCGCCATTTGAAACGGAATACAATCTCGGCAAAGTCTCGTTTTTTATCTTTTTATCGATAACTCGTTCAATAAATTGGGTCTTCAATGACCACTCTTTCAATATCCTCTAATAACATCTGCACTGTTAAGTGTATTCGGAGATTATGGAAAACCTTTTATTCTACACTGCTCGAAGGAGTTTTTGTATTTTCGATTTTTACTACTGGAGTTTTAATCGATCGTCGTTTAATCAAAGGATTTGATCATATGATATATAAAATATAAATTTGTGTTCATAAAAAACAAAAGCCTAGGTTTTTTCTGTAAACAGACGAGCCCCCATTTTTTTCATTGAATTCAGTATTTTATAATGACTATTCATTCAATACCCTCTATTAAATATCCTATGCGTAACGACCTCATCTTGCAACAGTTTTAAATTCGACGAAACCCCTAAAGAATATTTCTTTCATTCTTACCAACAAGTCTACGAGTCAGTTACAAATTAGATAACTTTCCTATCATTGTCTATCAGACAAAATGATAAAAAATATATAAAACACCAAGGTTACTTACTTTTCAAAGTTTTTCCCGTACCTCGTAAAGTGGTTCGATATTGCAGATAACAACTATGCGTTAAGGATAACAAAATAGAGGATAATCAACTGATTATGTCTCATTAGAAAAATATTTCACAAGAATGCGTTATAAGGCGTTAAAAACGAATCCGACGATATCAAAATTTATTACATAAGGAAATCCTAAGATTTCACTGCCGGGAATATAAAAAAATCCTTAACGATTAAAAAGACGCGTTTGAAATTTAGAGGCTCGATATTTGGCTCAAATATCGAAACTCTGAAGAGTAACCCAGAAAGTTAAATAATTATCTGAAAAGGCAGGGCGATTGAAAATGCTGTAAATGAATTTTCCGTTTATAAACGAAATCCTTATAAAATTAGAGAAGACTTTGGCTGTATTGATCTCTAAGGGTTTACTGAAGGCAAGCATCTTATAGATTCTCAGAAATTAATCGTAAATGATGGACATATTCCATTAGATATGGCAAAATGCACTTATTATTGGCTTATAATTTATTCTTTGTCGATAAATCTTGTCAAAACCCTGTCGTATAAACGTCCAGAATCCATCGCATTACTAATGATATATTTATGAAAATTCTATTTTGTATTTAAACAATACCAATATAATAGCTCTTGGCATTATGATATCACCATCTTTTATGCGTCGTAAAAGTATATACGCCGGGATGTAATAATTATGCTACATGTCCTTTAAAGTTTACATTACACACTTTCGAAATTTGAATGACTCGGAAATTACACAACCTACCGCCATGAAATATAGTGTGACGCTCCCTAAGAGTATTTGCAATCGATATTTGAGAACAAAAATCAAGCGGTGAGCAAACATTTTCTACTTAGTTGAAAAATTTGAATGTACATGTTTTGCATGTGCATCACGCGTAAGCCAAATAATTGGTCTGAAATTATATTCAGTTGATTCTTTGTGGCTTACCTAGGCATCAAATCACATCAGCTTTACAATCGTGTATGGCACAACAGCGTGGTCTGACTAACAATATACGTTGGTGATCGAAATCGAACCAGATTTATGACGTTCTTAAGATTGATAGAGCATTCATGTTCCATAATAAAATGAGGGCATCAGTTAGTTATGCCTTTAAAAATGCAGTTCGGGATGTCTTAGAACGCCAGAGCTCCGTCCGACGTCAAACTTCTGGCCTAAACAATGTAGCAATTTCTTTCGTTGGCTCACACGTAACGTCTGTGAGGAAATTTTAAAACTTTTAATTTGATATGGCTTGAAATGTCTCCTTAAACTCTACAATACAACATGAATCGACATCTCTGACCAAAGAAAAAGATGTAAAGAGGTCAAATCTAAACACTGTAAGTTCTGCCTGCGCCTTTGCAGCGTACGATACTTCATCAAATCTGATATGACTTATAATTTCAAAAAGGACTTGTCTTAAGTTTGATATCAATTACTCCATAAGTTTTCCCCAACTTTGTAATAATGAAGAAAAATGCAAAAAGCGAAAATGCAAACTTTCGTAAGGAACTCAGTTTATATAAAAAAAAGAGGCTCTAGAGGTTCTGTATTGCTTCACTGGCTTTCAAATCTTAATGAAACACTCAATCAGATATGGATGTTTACAAGGGAATTTGTGAAGAGGGCAAATATTGACAGAGAAGCTGATTCTATCGAAGGCTAAGCCGTAAATGGAAAACCGTATTTCAAAATATACCACGCCCATAACTTGGTGTGTGTGTGTGTGGCGGGGGGGGGGTATAAATATTTCTTGAACAACTTAAAAAGAGGGCCACACAAGTAACACTCATGCCAAGTTTCATTTAAATCGGGCCAGCGGTTTGGAAATTTTTTAAAGATTGTATGGCAAAAATAAAGCCTGCTATGCCACGCCTATATTGAAGGGTCGATCAAAGTTTCTTGAACAACTTAAGAAGGGGGTTAATCAGAGAATCTTCATACCAAGTAACATTTTAATCAGACAGTTAAATTGGGAGAAGAAGATTTTTAAAGTTTATGGTGGAAATAAGTCCTGCCCCTCCACACCCATTAAGCTGAAGTTACGATGATTTGGTTACCAGTCTACGATTTAAAGTCTCGAGTTATTATAGATAAAAGCTGATTTCCCTTAACCCTAAGTGCAACGACCCGTTACTTAGGCTTCGCCTAGCCAGGGCATTAATCATAGTTTATACATAAAGGCGGAGCCTTGATACTCTTGTTTATGCATTTTTATTATTCTGACTATCAAGTGTCTGTAGATCAAATCTAACATAAACCTATTCGAGGTAACAAGCGTTGCTCTGCGAAGGTCTTGTTATCTTTATGCGGCCCCTATCGAATGAGTGGATGTATTACGAAGCCCCCTTTGCATCCGGGCGGCCATTTTCCGGTGGACGAGCGGCGTCCGCTTCTTTGTCCGGAGCATAACTCTGTCACCGTATGTCCGATTGACTTGAAATTTGGCAGTTATGTTCCTCTTTTGATGACAGAATACAGCTATTCAGAACCGCCCCCCAATTGAGCTTGATATTCTATATTTCTCTTTTTTTCACGCTCGGTCATTCAGCACTGCAACAGGCGTATCTTTTGACAATTTGCCACGTTGTTGAATTTATATTTTCAATTGAATCATGATTACAATGTTTTAATATGGGTGATCTAAATTCTGTATTAAAAAACATCATTTCTTGAATGCTATTGGGTGGATTATCGAGAAATAACAGCAGATTATGACTTGATAAACTCACCGCACAACCAATGAATTTATCAAAAACCCATTTTCCGTTAATTGTACCCTATCTGGTGCTATCTAAGTGGAGAAGATAAGAACGTTACATAGCAATCGCGAACAAAATTATGCGCTAAGAAATTTCCTAAATTGTTCAAATTTTGTCTCGTTTTTGCATTCCAGAAATAGAATATCTTTTCGAGTAAGATTGATAAGTATTTGATTTCGTGAACAACAAAAGCTGTATTTTCACTCGTTGTGAAAATACAGGTTTTGTTGTTCACTTAATGAAATATAAATCGATCTTACACTTACACAAACGATCATCCTCTATCGTTTCAAAATTCAAATTTCGATTCGTATAAAAAATAATATTGTACAACTAATGTACAATATGACAAGTTTCTACTATTTTCCTTGATTCTTATCTTCATGGTATAAATGAAAAAAATACAGCTTTGATCTCAAATTGAGTCCTTTATATGACACCAACTGAGGTATTGTGATTGATAAGCTAGTGCTGTCTTAGACAGCTAGACTATATAATCTTTAGGTGACAAGATTAATCTCAGCATAACAAGACCGAAATGCAATCTAACCTACAGCTACAATCGTGAAATGAGGTCACACTAACACATTACTATAAACTTCATACATCTAGTTATGTCACGATTCTAAGGGACGATGAACTCTACTGAAATGTCTAAGATGTTAATTGTATTTTCACAATAAATTGGGGCTAAAAACAAGTGACAAATGAGATAAGGATAAAAATGCCAAGCACAAGTATCACATTGCCTGCTAAAGTAATAACTTGTTAAAAAAGTATTTAAAAAGTGCGCTATAATTTTATATTTTGATCATCATAAAAGTAATAGAACCCGTGTATTTAAGCATTTCTCATCAGGGATATTTCTATTCAAAATATTTTAATCGGCTCCAACATTAATTCCAAAAGTCGATTGGGGTAATCTTATCACGGATTTCCATTAAATCTGAATTGTTGAAGAAATTAGCTCTAAGGCGAGAAAATTAAATTGAAAATCATTCGATGCTTTGAATGTACAATGATGGGAATATCGTTTATCGTTAATTGTTTTATTGTACAATAATAGAAATGGAGAATAAGAAATACATTACGATTCAAGTAGATTATTTTCTTTATAAAGAACACATTACACATTTCTTTGGGAACAAATTTAGCTCGGATAATAGCTCCTATTTCAACACGTTGTTTTAGATGAAAACTTTAAGTCTGCAAAGAATATGCAGAATACCTTAATAATCGATGTACATTTTTCATTTTCATTTTATTTCAACCTTTAATACAGTTTTGCCGTTCGTAAATGATGCATGTAAGTTTCTCAATTTTCGTTTCAGGTCTTCCAAGCGAAGTTTATTCAATATGGGAATCTTACCCCTGGAGGTTCGGTAAAGAGTTCTGTATTTTGAAGTCTCTGTTTATGGAGATGACGTCATACGCTTCTGTTCTGACCATCACAGCGTTTACGGTGGAGAGATACATTGCCATATGCAGACCGCTCATCTCACACAAAATAGCCACATTTTCTAGATGCGTTAAAATAATCATCGGTATATGGATTGTTTCTTTCCTTTGCGCACTGCCCTACCCGGTGCACACGGATCTATTTTTCCTCGTGAGAGATACAAACAACAGCCCAATAGCAGACTCTTTACAATGTAGCATTGTACCATGTTATTACAACTTTATGACGTACGTGTTTCAAATGTCAACGTTTGTTTTCTTCTTACTGCCTCTTACGATTATTATGGTGTTATACACTTTAATCGGCTTAACACTGCGGAACAGCGACCTCGTGAGAACAGCGTCAGACAGAAGCACAGATGGTCACCACGAAAGAAGTCCGTCTTGTATGCCAAGAAAAACAATTCTTAGAGTATTAGGTATGTTAATATCCTTACTTGCGCTATCTGAGCCCGACATGATAAAACTATTATTTCAAATTCAATTGGAATATATTCAAACTTAAAATTTAAACAATTGATTAACCATTAATTAAACGTCGAAGAAAGCTATTGAAATCTAAAGCTATCATTTATTATATGTTCTAGATTACCATTCTTTCATTTTAAGGATAGAAGAATTCTGCAATTCATCTTTGATTTTGAGTAAATCCTCAAATAATTTGTTAAAAAGTTATATTACTTCGGACCCTTGTCACATTTAACAACAACAACAATAACAACAACAAAAAAAATGTTAAAAATTGAAAACAAACATATTGTATTGTAATGGATACTTTCTTGTATTACACTCCTGCTGTAGGTATAACTCAAACTTGACACAAGCTCGGGATGAGTTAAAATGATTCATTTATGGTGAAGGCAGTTTGTTTTGACAACATGGTCTTAAATTTTCATTTCTTGTCGAATCTTTTTAGGTAACACATGTCATTTCCTTATGTTTGTTTTTCAAGAATATAAGAAAATAATCGGTTTATGTGTTTCTTTATCCCGAAACTGCAAATATCATCTTTTGGAAGACAAACGGCTATAGTTTAACGCAAAGAGACAGGTTATATATCTTAAATAACAAAACACTCTGAATTCAATATTTTTGAAAAAAAAAATCATAATTTAACTCGCCTTTCTTGATAAACGCCATTATTGCAAAACCTTTTAAAGTATTTCAGAAAAGTTAACAATTAAGCCGATCGGTAGGCCAAAAGAAGACTTATTTAAATAAATTATTTTCTAGCAACTTCATATCGCCTTACTCTTTTTTTTCACTTTATGACTGTTTTATTTTATTTATATTATTAATTTGGACACGCTTTTTTGTTATCTTTTTTAATCAATTTATTTGTATAAGGGGATACAAAAAATATTTGCCATAAAGAACTTCAAACGCAGTTTAATATTTTGCTGAAAAATTCTGCATGGAAAGTTGAAATCTTTATCAAGGTAAATGTTTTTTCCCCAAGAAAACGTTATCATTTTATCGAGGAATGTGTCTGCGAGAGAGATTGACCTTATTCCGTCTTAAAGAATAAAAGCACAATGAATTCACAGTCGTCAATAAAATGGTATTCATCTTCAATAGCAAAAGTGGTTTTATTGTAACGCGGGTCCTTTTAAACGTTTTCCGGACAAATCAATCGCTGGTATTTCTTAAAGGCGCTATTCTTGGCTAGATTAATTCTACTAATACGGTTAGCTCGCCATGTGGATCCTTTCATATGTTACACTATTGCTGAATACAATCAAGACGATTGGAATCTGTATCACTTGTTTTCCCTAAGAAACCGTCTAATAAAGGCAAAGGACCATAAAATACAAGTTATCATTTTATCGAGGAATGTGTCTGCGAGAGAGATCGACCTTATTCCGTCTTAAAGAATAAAAGCACAATGAATTCACATTCGTCAATAAAATGATATTCATCTTCTATAGCAAAAGCGGTTTTATTGTAACGCGGGTCCTGTAAAATGTTTTCGGGACAAATCAATCGCTGGTATTTCTTAAAGGCGCTATTCTTAGCTAGATTAATTCTACTAATACGGTTAGCTCGCCATGTGGATCCTTTCATACGATACACTATTGCTGAATACAATCAAGACCAACGTTTAATTTTCTCTGTATTTCTTTTACAAAATATTATGGTTTGACTGAGACGGTTATTCTCAGACGGTTCTCAGACGTTTCTTCTTTTAATGACCCTTTCCGGGTTCCAATCCTTCGAATATCCTCTGAATAGTTTTAAAGATCTTGAATTTAGGTAAAACTATGGGCGTTTTTTTCTTTTATTTTCATGGATTTGAATTAATAAATTATTCATAATGAATAAGATATAAGTTTATAATCTGCTTATGAAATATTGTGTTTTCTACGAATTGTTTCACGTCAGTAATACGTAGTGCACATAACGTTGTCACGTCGTTGATATCGTAGTCTACAGTTAACAACATCGTGAAATTGACAAGGTGATCGATTTTGGAATGATTTAGGCATGAAAGTGAATAAGTGGGTGGAGCGAGTTTTGTGTAAAGTTAACTAATCTTTGACTAATTTTGCAACTCCTAAAGATCCTAATAAATTTGAATATTTCACTTCAAGAATGCCTTTTTGGTCGACAGTACCTTATTAACAATTGTCTATATCATCTAAACATGGCTAATTCTGTATTCGGTTGTAGCTCTCGAAATTGTTCTCTCCGGTAATCAATTATGTGTTATTTATCATTTTTACACCTTTTTAGATAACTGATAAATAATGGAAACGTTTCAAGCATATACTGTCCAAAATATAACAAGACGACATTGATGGTCCTATATCGTTCACTAGAGTAGATGTCTAAATAATTAATGGTGTGTGCTGTATAGACTTTATTTGGGTCATAGAGGTGACGCATGCAAAATTTAGTGTAGTGAGCTAGACCACATCCTTATTCATTCGCTTTTTAAAAACGATCCCAACTCGTAACACTCCAATCATCCTTTGAAAGGTCAAAGAATTTCAAGGCGTAACGACCATTACACACATTACGCAACTGCGTAATGTAAAGAAATATTCTTTCGAAAAATATCGTTGATGAATGATCAAAACATCGAAACTGCAGCTTATTCAAGCTGTTATTTAGATGTTTTGATTATTTACAAATGCTCAAATCATAAAAAAGGGGAGCGGATGGAGGGCATTTATCTTTTGTCACAGTACACAGATCGCTTAAAAAATTTTCCTTCACATTCTTTGCACGTCACCCTCTAGGTGCGTATAAATTTCAAAAATCTGAGTTTCGCCTAAGGAATTCGATAATGTTTGTGGACTGAATTGCGTAACAACAATTGTTCCTGGTCAGACGGACGGACGGTTATTCACTTCATCGTTATAGCTCTCCTGATCTTCTTCCAGCATACAGTTATCAACATCGTGAAAGTTACCAGGTGAATTGGAATTCAGTTGAGCGAGTGGGACGAGCGAGGTTGAGTGAAATTAAAGGGGGGTAATTCAATATCGTTAATTTTGTTTATCATAAACAAAATGAGCGTGTTTTAGTGAAATTAAAGGGAGGTTATTCAATTTCGCTAATATAATTCAGGATGAATAAAATTGGCGATATTTAATACCTCACTTTCGGAAAATATGCATACAAGTTCTTTAAATAGCTCCCTTTTCCTTTAAGGACCTATCAGGCGCTTACAATTTCAATATTTATTTTGAATGAAGTTGTTGGTTATATTTTTCATCGAGTTTTTGCATAGTTTGACTGAGTGTTTTGAATGACAGAATGAAGCGATTGATTTGAAATGGTTAAGATCGAAATGAATGTCAATTTCGAGATGATGTTTACTGTAAATAAAAATTGCTTGAACATATTGATAAAGCTTCATTAGTTGAAACTCAATTTTAAAGAAAAATGACGTAGCAACCTGTGAAAATAAAGAAGAATGTCCGTTTCAAATATATAAATAACTTAGATCCATTAGTGTGTAATACTGTTGGGAAATTGGAATAATATATCAACCTAAATAGCATAAATGTTTCTTAAGACAAATAAAAAACATTATTGAATTATTCGCGGCTCGGTATACGTCTTGTGATAGCCCGTTATTCTTATCAATCCCTTTTCAGAAATGGCTTCCTATCACGACCGAAATGAAAAACTCAGAAAATAAATAAGAATATATAGAAAAATTGAATAGCAACTTATTCTATCATACAACGTTTGCACTCCTACCGACAAAAAGGGATATTTATTATAAGACTTTACGATATGATAAGGTATCGCACCTTTGTGTTATCACAGATCAGTAAAAACTTCTTGAAATAGACGAACTTTCCGAAAAAAAAAAAATCTTGTTTTCTTGCTGAGCGCTCCCTGAGAGCAATCTTACTCATATCATAACAAGTCCACCACTTTTTTGGAGTCGAAGCAGACACCAATGTATCAGTAGGCTCAAATTCCTTAGGGAACGCGTTTGAAAGAAATCTTAGATGTTGGTCTCAGGATGGATTACGCAAGCAATTTTGAAACAAATTTAAACCAAACCTCTCTATTTCAATATATATATATATATATATATATATATATATATATAATATATATATATATATATATATATATATATATATATATATATATATATATATATATATATATATATATATATATATATATATATATATATATATATATATATATATATATATATATATATATATATATATATATATATATATATATATATATATTGCCTTCGTTCTTTTTTGTACCGCAGGATTTTCCCTTCCAAGTTTATTTAAGCGCTAAACCTTTCCAATAGTTTGCCCTCAGTCTCGCTTTTTTGCGCTTATTGCCAAATAACATATGTTAATAATCCATATTCCATAGTGTTTGTACAGGTCATTGGACTCTTAAGAATTTAAAGCTAACTTATTAGTGAAACTTATCAAATTTTGAGTAAGATGTCACACGGTAAAATATGTAAGCTTATGAACCACGTTGTATCGAACTTGTTTCGTTTAGCAGACGTGGTGGATGCGTCAAATGCACACAGCTTCCTTTCTTTCTAATATTCGAACACGTCACAATTTATCCAATCCGGGCTGTCATCAGTATCCGCTAGGCTTCCGTAAATATCCACTTAAGTATCATACCTGCTACATTCCTTTCACGTCCGATTTTTCCCCATTCTTTTTGAAAATAGTTACCACAATTGTCATTTTCTACCAATTGTTATTTTGCTTTTCCGCCATGTACGTTTTGCGTTCATTTCGTGTCAGTTTGGTAGTTCAACAGGCCCTTAAAATTGATAAATACAACCCGCTTGCGCTGTGGAAATATTGTTGGTATATATGCTTCATTTTCGAGTTTTAATAATGAAGTTTTATTCTTATAAAACAACAACAACAACAACAATAATAACAACAACAACAAAAACCACTTGATGTCCTTTTCACAGGAGAAAATCCCCTTTAAAGGTTTTATCTCATTAGCATAAGAATGAATACATTGTCAAAGATCAAACGACCATTTCCAAACCTATGAAACACGCGAGTTTTCAAATGTTCAGTTTCTACTCAGATACAAGTATAGAAATGAATTCATTTCTGTCACGGATCGATTTAAAATTGATTTGCGTTACTAATCAACCTCCTAATTTTTAAACTTTGATTAACAACGATTAGCTCTAGAGGCAATTTTAAATTGGTGATCTGCATGCTGCTCAAAGAGATTACAATATTGCAGGGCATTATTTTTCGGAGCTTCTAATATCTTATCATCGCAACAATTCGAACCAAAAATAACTACATGTTTATGAATATTGATAAAGACGAATTCTGAAGAAAAAGAACATATATAATATACGCCTATATTTTTCTTATCAAGCATATATATACAAAAAAGGGAAAGACGGCGAGAAAAGCCCCAGATATCCAATCTAACTATTTCCTTCCCCTTTGACAAATAAAAACTATTGACGGTGCTTTCCTTCAATGTGAGACAGCTATGACAAGCCATGCGATTGTTTTTCCATAATCAAGATATTGAAAAGAGCCACCAATGGAAAATTCTCAAGTTTGGTATAAATGAACAAATTATTTTACGAGAACTACTTCTAGATTTCTCAAAGTTCTCTACGTCTCGCCCTGCCATGCCCTAGGTTTGGACTAATAAGTGTTTTCGAACAACTTTTTACATAAACTTCTGAAGAAAACATTGCTGACGAGTTAATATTTGTTTGGATAAGCCCAATTATATTGTATTTATTTCGAGAGGATTGTTTCTTGTATGTCATGCCACGCCAAAATCTGTCATGGAGAATTTTTGAAAAGAGCTATCCATCAACGATTTCTGTACAGGAGGAGATTTTCGAGGAAGCTCTTTTGCTGACCTCTCTTATATAAACACCGCGCTACATCGCCTCACTTTTTCGGAAAGCCGAAAATTCACAATAATATTGGTGACCAAATAATATGCGTGCCAGTTGTAGTTGAAAATTGCGTCATGCTTTCGGAGAAAATGATATTATATCAATTATGTCACAATGCAGCAAAGCTAGAAAAGCCCAACTTATTAAGATCCTTTTTTACTGAGTCGATATTTCACGAACAGGATTTAGAAAGGGTCATTTTGAGAAATTTCTGCTAAGTTTGGTCGAAATTGGCCCATTTGTTTAGGGAGAGAAGACTTTCAAATAATTATTTCATGATAAGCCCGGCGTAAGACTTGAACAGCGATCTGATGTCATTGAAAGAAAATTGAATAAAAGATATTCAAAGACTCGGAAGCATATTACAAGATAAACTTTATTTCTTGCCCTAAATTATACAACTGTTCAGTTGACATGTTTGACGTCCGACCAAATTGCAAAATCAATTTAATTGCAATTCTATGACAGTTAAAGTATTTAACCATCCAGAAACAACAGTTATCTCATGGATAACGGGAAATGGCAATCAAAACGACCTACATCTGCCACTTCATATGCCACTAGCTCTCAAAGTCAATAATATTCTGTCTTAAAATAGGTTAGAATCCCTTATTGATATGGTACCCATTAGACTAAAAAGGGACCATCTGGGAAGTGCGTTACGTGACTACCCTTGCCAGTTTGTGCGGACTGTTCAGGCTGACTTGGATCGACAGTTTTCCCAAATTGGCTAATTTCTGAATCTTCTGAATTTCTGAACTCTTCGGTAAAAAGTTTTTGCTCCATTGACAGAGAGTTAGAAGAGCTATAGGGATGGCGTGTTTCCCGTCCGTCCATCCGTCTGTCCGTTGCGTCTGGTCGTCTCCTTTTTTTCCTGGTTGACGCGCTTAAGTCAATCAATATTATCGGCTTCTCTTGAAACTTTCACAGGGATTTGTAGAATAATCACTTTCGAAGATGGGGACGATCCGTTGGATAACACGGGAAAATGAGTCTTGTTCAAATTCGCCTAGAAATTGCCATATATCATCATATATATAAGTGCAATCTTATTTACGCAATCAAGTTCACATATATTTTCGGTTTATTTTAAAACTTTCACGGGATAATTGAATGATTACAAGAATCACAGCTTTAAAAGATTTGGACGATCGGTTTGATTCAAAAGGGGTCTTATGGAATTCTTTAAAGGAATTCAATAAGCGCAGTCTTTTTTACGCGATATTATCTTGAAAGCTTCATGGGATTATTGTAAGGTCACAAGTTTCATCGCATTCGAAAATCAATACGGTCCGTTTGATAACAGAGGAAAAGATGCCTGAAGGATTTTCACTTAATGCACTTATTATCGTGAAACTTTCACAAGATGATTGTAGGGCCATATGGATGATCACTTTCGAGAATGGTGACGGTCATAGGATAACACAGGAAAATGAGCATAATGGAATTTTACTCAGAAATTTTAATAAGAGAAATCTTATCTACAAAATAATGTCTGCAAACATTATTGGGAACTCTTTAAACTTTCACAGGCTAATTATAGCGTCATAAAGGACCATCGCTCTCTAAATTGGGAAAATCCATTGAAAAAAAAAAAGGGAATTTCCCTTCAATTTAATGCAATTTTGTTATTGTTATTAAGTTCACAAATATTATCTGATTCTCCTTAAACTTTCACAAGATCATTGTAGGTCATAACGATGGGCGCTTTATAAGCCCACAAATATTTTTGGATTCTCTTGAAACTTTACAATAGGATTGTATGTTCTTAATGTTTTTTTTCTTTTGAAAATGGAGATAACATGTAAACAATCCCTATAAACGGGTCTTGTTGAATTTGATTAGTGTAATCTTGTTTTAGAGATTAAGTCAAACATTTTATTCGATTCTCATAAAACAGAAGCAATAAACTAAGCAGAACATAACTTGCTCAATGGGATTTTTAGAATCAAACTAGTTTCGTCGTCTGGGAGTCGTCAGCAACTTCTTAACAGAACTTCTACTTGTCACTGCAAAACCAATCTATCGATTCAAACAACTTACCTGGAGTGTTCCTTTCGCTGCGACATTAAAAACCTAAAGAAATTATGGAATGGTTCTTGGATAATATTCTAAACCATTTCATTTACTCGATTTTGACTAAACTTAATATTATTCATTCATGTCTTACCGTTAAAATAAAAATGTTTTGTAATGCCTTAAATATAAAGGTTTGATCTTAGCCGGTTGGGGCTCATCGATATGAGCTTATCCACCTGTACCATTGGGCTAATTTTAGCCAAGCTAGGTAGAAATGTTCCTTTGGTCGGCCATATAAGAACTTTGTCGAGAAACTAGAATTGGTGGGGGAAAAGAGGTGTTTGCCGGGCAAGAATCTCAAACTTGAAGAAAAAAAATAGAGTAACCACGTTAAATATGGAAGCAGCCGCAATACAATAGGGCAGTTTAAAGCACGCCAGACTCTCAATTTCGAGGTTTCGGATTCAATCCCCGACGGCGGCATTAATTCCTATCCATAATTTGTCTCCTACCAATAGGTTAATAATCTTATACCTGTGTGGGATAGCAGCAAGACCCTAGGTAATAATGTTATTGTGGTACTGATGTGAGAAATATAAGGAATAGGTTCTCCAACTCATTCTCCGATATGACTGAAAGATTGAAAGTGGCGTAAAATCCATTTAAAAAAACAAACAAACATGAAATTTATCGAATACTTCAAATGTATGTATATGTGTTACATTAAAATAAAAATAGATCACCCAGTACTTCTCCGTCTTTTCCAGAAGATAATCAGAGCAGAACATAATCCACGGAGATCTCTGATGGCACCAAAAGTAATGAAGCATTGCAATCTTATTACTGTTGACAAACGTTACTTGTCTGGGTGTCACTGACCGTATATCTATGACATAATGTCAAAAACTTGAGATAATTTGGGTTTTTCTAACCAATATTTACAGTTAAGTTATTCAAGCTGTAGTTAAGAGGTTAAGCTCGCCAATAGACAAAATACGACACAACTCAATGACTAGGAGGATTGTAGACAAGACGATATCTGAAGTATTTTATCATGAAGTTTTTTTTCAATTCAAACTGAAATCAAATTAAAAACCACAAATCGTTTTCACAATAGTTGTAAATCGAGGGACACAAGAGGGCCTGTATCGCTCCACTGGCTTCAAATATCTATCAATAAGAAACTCAGTCAGATATGGAGTTTAGAAGAAAATTCGCGAAGAGATCAAAGGTTGGACAGAAAGTGTCGGCTATTAGTATTGATTCTTAATAGGAAAAGTTCTTTTTTTGTTGGACGTTTACGTTCACCATTGTTAATACAGCGTAAGAACAATCCTGTCAGATGTTAAAAGGTTTTCAAAACAGTAGTATTCACTTAGATTCAATTACTCTTTTTCAATAATTGTATCCGTCTGACAACTATGCATTTTAAAAATGGAGTGAAACAAGGATTCTACATAACTTGTTGATACCTCAAAGACATCTTTAAAATGTGAAATCATATGCAATCCTGAAACCGGGTGAACGTTTTGTTTGCGTAGAACTACCTTTCAAGCAGAGTGAGTAATTTGCCCTTTGTTTTATCAATGGTCTATGGGAGGTCACTCATGACAACTTGGTGAATGGAATTACCGGAATGGTAACCTACCCTGACACTAATACTAACAATAGAATGATAACCTAGATCACACACATGAATACGGATACAACGCGAGCAGGTAGTGTAAAGCAGTTAGGTCGCACAATAAGGTTTATGCAATGGGGTTTTACGCTACTTTTCAACACGCGACATTCAATCTCGAGAGTGTCTTCAATTATTTTCGTGCTTACCTTTTCTTTTTTGGCTCACCTGAACACATCGTGCTCAAGGTGAGCTTTTGTGATCAGTGAATGTCCATCATCTGTCGTCCGTCGTGCGTCTTCTGGCATCAACAATTTAAGTGTTTACGCTCTAGAGGCCACAAATATGATCCAATCTCTATAAAACTTTGTCAGAATGTTGGTTAGGTCACAAGGATGAACCCTATCGAAAATGGGAAGGATCTATGCCAAATCAAAAGAAAAAGGGCCTTAATGACAATTTTTCTTGTTTATGGTCTATATCAAAGGGAAATGGGTCTTTATAATAATTTTCTTGTTTTAACTCTAGAGGCGACAATTTTGGCCCAAACTTCATGAAACTTGGTTGTGTGTAGAAATTATTTCCTTTATGACATCTGCCTTTTTTATTGATGTGATGTCTCTGGGGCAAAGACTCTGGTGAGCGATCTATGACCATTTTGGTCCTCTTTGTTTCATTTGAGAATGAAAATGTCGGAACATTAATTGATTAACCCTTTATTGAATTTTTTTCAAGCATATATCAACAGAATTTTGATTGTGACCACAGAGAATCGATTAGTGTTTCAAAAAATAATGATACCTAGATAATCTAATTTTCATTTCTTTTCTTTTATACCAAATGGATCAGCAATCACTCTTTAAACTACAACCCGTGATCGAAACCTTGTAATTACAGGACTTTGACGATCGAAAATATATGTTTAGAAATATAAACCGATGATATAAATTGAAAAATGTATATCTGTAGCAAGGTGAGAACTTGGGTCAGGTCATTTTCCTTTTATAGAAATTTTACATGTAAAATTCGCTTTTCTCAACAAATGGAAGAATCACTCTAGTATGCCAACAGAAACGTCCACCATCAGTACTGTCAGTGCTTTGATTATAAGACAGATATGCGTTGATGGATTTTATCAATGAAACCATACTGCACATAGCACTGGAAAATATCAATCATTTTGTGAACATTATCCCCCCCCCCCCCCAAACACACACATGTCACAACCATATGTGCGCCAATCAAATTTCTGCTAGTAGGAGATTTACCCGGCAAAGTTTGGCTGATATTGGTCCAATGGTTTGATAGGAGAACATTTCTAAAGTGAAAATAATCCCACAATGCCACGCCCTTATTTAGAGGTCAATCAAAATTTCTATTACCACTTCAGAAAAGGATCACACAAGAAACAATCATGTCGTGTTTCATTTATATTGGCGCAATTATTTGGGAGAAGATTTTTTTGGAGATTTCATAGTAAAAATAAGCCCTATCCTGTCACGTCCTTTTTCTTGGGTCAATCAAAATTTCTTTAACAATGAATGAAATGGGTCACTCAAAGCATCCATTCAATGCTTAATTGAAATAAAGCAAATGGTTAAGGACAAAAATGATTTCAAAGAATTCATACTAAAAATAAGTCCGGCCCTGTCATTCCTTATTATGGAGTCGATCAAAACTCCTTGAAGAAGAGGTAGATCCGAAAAACATTCATGCCAAGCTTCATTGAAATCGGGTCAGTGGTTTATGAGGAGAAGATTTATCAAGATTTTATATCATAGTGAAATAGTCCCCCGTGCCACGCACATATTTGGGGGTCTACCTTTATTTCTTGAACGTAACCCTAAAAGAGGGTCAGCCACTGATAATTCAAGCCGAGTGTCATTGAAATCGGGCCAATGGTTTTAAAGGATAAGTTTTTTTTAAGATATATAGTGAAATTAAGCGCACCCCTCCCTGTCAGGTCCATATTGAGGGTCAAAGCAAATTACTCCAACAACTTTAGATACGGCTCACCAAACGATAATTCATGCCAAGTTCTTTTGGAATCGGACCAAATGTTTGGAAGGGGACGATTTTCAATATTTTTGTAGTAAAAATAAGCACCGCTCTGCCACGCCCATATTTGGTGGCCAGTCCAATTTTTTTTTAATAATTTTAGAAGAAGGTCGGCCAAGGAACATTTCTGCCGACATAAATTGAAAAGTGTTTCGATTTTTTTCCATAATTCGTATTATCTTTAACCCTGAAACAAGGTCATTTATGTACACGATTTCAAACTACGTTTCTATAGAGTTTCTGCACTGGTTTAACCCCTCCTACAAATGTTGCAATGAAAGAACTTAAAATTTTTGTTTGTGTCGAAACTGGAATTCTTCCCATTTATAAAACATAATATATCACTGTCAGCACTGCCTTTTTGAAGGTGTACGGTATTTTAAGCTTACCATTTGTCATGGGACATTTATTTCCTGTTATGAATCCAAAATTCTTGAAAGAATCGTTGGGTAAACAATTCGATTTAATATTTTGCTAATCATCCAACTCTCATTTTTGAATCCTAGTTCTAAACTTTCGTAATTGACAATGTACTCACATTTTATCGTTGTCTTTGTCCGTCATTCTCTTGTTTCTACATGGAAGTTTAAACTCACTTACACTGTACTATATATACGACTTCTGTGCAGACGGTTTTAGTAGAAGATTTTAAGATTTTTTAGTGAAAATAAGCCCTGCCCTAACAATAATTGAGGGACAAGCCAAATTAAATGAACAACTTTGGAAGGGGGTCAACCAATGATCTATCATGCAAAGTTTCATTGAAGTCGGGTCAACGATTTGGGCGGAGAAGATACCTTAAAATTATATACTGAAAATAAGCTGCACCCTGCCACGCCCTTAACTTGGACACAATTAAAATTTCTTTAACAACTTTAGAAGAAGATCACCCAAGGAACATTCTTGCCAAGTTTCATCGAAATCGGTCCAATGGTATTGGGGTAGAAGTCTCTAAAAGATTTTATAGTGAAAGTAAGCCCTGGCCTGCCCTGTCATCCCCATATTTTTTATAAAGGCTCAATTGTATAAAATAAGTGCATTTTTGTACAAAATATGTAAAATAAAGAGTAAAACAAGACTTTTTTCGTCGAAGATCTCATTTCTTTATTAAACCCACGTTATTACCAAAGACCTGTTTGAATATTTTATAATGTTTAAATTATGAAATATGGTTTGCTGTGCTCGCATAAAGCAAGTAAAGGATTATGTTGGAGAACAAATTCCATTACTTGTTTTAAGCTAGTAAGGCAACGAGCCAGGGAAAATATAAAGGTTATAAGTGAAAATTACAGGCTTTTTTTGGAGTTGTAAAGGTTTTGGGGGGAAATGAAAAGGTTTTGAAGGTTTGCTCTTAAATAAAAGGTTTTTTTTAAGGTTTTAAAGGTTTTACTAGGAGGCCTTTATCACTAATTCAGTTCAAACTGATGACGATCTTCTATTACCTCCCTTTGATATCATATCATATTTTATCTTATAACTACACAAATATCTGTGTGATAACATCCCGTATGATATTTTTTATGATATCACATAGTTATTTTTAGAACATGATATAATGTGGCTATTTTTAGAAACTTGCATTTCAGTTAGAAACACCGATGAAAACAAGACAAATATAGGTTATAAGATAAATATAATACGTACTAAGTGTATTATATGAAAAAATATCTAACTCGGTTGTGAGAATCGATAATTGTCTCGGCAGAGCCTCGACAATTATCAATTCTCCCAACCTCGTTAGATATTTTTTTTCATACAACACACTAAGTACGTATTATATATATATCATGTTCTCATAGCCATACTGTAATGTACGTTTATTTTCACCGCCGAACTTGATTTCGCGCTCTCGTTAGCGATGTCTCTCATTTTCACATGCATGTGACAGTAAACGTATTTTTTTTAATCATTTACTCGAGTTTGGAAAATAAAAATTTAAATTCATTGATTTCAAACTAAATATGCGCAGCAAAAGCTTCTTATTTTAATTTTGAAGTAGTTCAATTTATTCAGAAAGCATTATAACAAAAAGTCTGGGTTTTTCCATAAACAATGCTTTCAGAATCCTTACAAGTGTTCACTTCTGTAAGGGGCTTAAAATAGATAATTCTCCATAATTTAGTGGTATTTCTAAACACCCCTTTTTCGATCTTTGAACAAAGAGATATTACTCTTAAATGTATTTTGATACGATTCTTTATCTCAAGACTTAGAAATTCATCTTTGAGTGACCAACGGCGGACACGTAGGCGTGACTTGCTAGTTTCGTTTCAATGAGAATTAAAAGACTCCTGAAACACAAAATCTTGACAAATTCGATGTACTTCAAATTGATCGGAGGAGATTTTCCAATCATGAATAGTTTGAAATCACTAAAATATTCTTAGCCAGGGTAGTGCCCGCCAAAACTTCTAACTGATGATGTAAAGATGTTTTTATCAGCTATCATCTGTCATCTTGCTAGTTAAGAGAAGACGAATATTTGATTAGGCTTAACACTCCAATTAAATGGCATTCAGAATGCAGCTTAAATTTCTTTTGTTTATTTGAAAAGAATTCGGTTTATATCATACGGATGGTATTTGAATATTTTGACAGTTGATGAAAGATTTTTCGTTTCGAAGATTCCATTTCATCAACAACGTTTATTGACAGAAAAAGTTATCGTTTATTCCATATTTCAGTGGCGGTTGTGGGCATCATTAAACGTACCCTTGGATCCACTATTTTCAACGTTTACTTTCAGCAAAAGTTATAATTGGTTCTACATTCCCATTGTCGTTGCGTAAAAATATAGCTTTTGTTGTTCACGTTATGAAAGATCAATCGTTCTTATATTGAAACAGACAGTATCCCACTACTTGTAATGTTTTATATTCCAGTGGCAGTTGTTGTAGCCTTTTTCGCATCTTGGGCTCCATTCCATTCACAACGTTTATTGACGCTGTATAACAGAGACTGGACACCTAGGCTTATGGACTTCCAGAGTACGCTTTTCTACATATCTGGTAAGTCTTTTGTCCTGAAATGTTGCCTTTACCTTTGTTTCAAATCCAATATCGATAGTGCTATAAGTGCTAAATACATATACACGTATCACCTTTGATATTAATGTTGCCCCTTCGACAGTTAACGTACTTTTCAAGTTTCCAAATAAAAGCCTCTTGTAAAACCGGAGAGTATATTTAAATGTTGATCGCGGATTTCTACACTAAGCCTCTTTCAATACCTCCTGTTTTCTCTGAAAACAGTCGAGATTGTTGTCGAGAAGTGTTGGTCAATGATAAATTCCGGAAGAACAATACTGACACGGAATTGTTCGGATTTTCTTGTAATCGACGGCAAATATTGAGCTTTTAAAAGTGTGAGTTGCGCCACAGATCAGATTCATGAGCTTATGTTGGACAAAGACAACATTTTCTGAGATTGCAATTTCAGACTGTTTTTTTTTTCTTATGCGCCTGTTCATATTACGCTTACAAACGAAAATGAAAACAATTTATATCTATCCACACGTCTTTCTTTCAGGTGTTCTCTACTTCGTGGGATCGACTGTCAATCCTATTCTATATAACGTGATGTCAAGACGGTATAGACTCGCCTTCATGGAAACTATTTGTAACAGAAGTCCCATCCACCATAACGGTTCTTATAGGATGCACACACGAGGAACGTCCTTACTCAACAATAAACATCATCATCAACATGACCATGAACCTAGTCCTAAACTTTGTGTCAAACATTCCGTGCTCAATGGTATCAATCGCTCAGAGCTAATCGCTGCAGAACAGAAACATCATGCTCATTGTAAAGAAATATCAGAAATATAACTATTAAGGACATTCGCTCATCCGGTTTTGGATTTCCGCTTTTACATTATCGTTTGCGTTTGTGAGACCATGGATGCAGATTTAAACATTGTTTTTGGATTCATGTGACAAAACACGCAAATAAGTCTACAAATTGAAAAAGATATATTTTCGCTAAATTCTCATTTTCCATTTTTTTGTGTAAAAAGAGCAAGCAATATGAAAGTATTCAACGAAACTAATTGTATACTTTTCATAGATGAAACTTAAAAAAATTGTAAAGTGAACCCCTCCCTCATCTCGCTGAACCAAAATTTGATTTTGTATTTTACATTTCTTTGAAACATATCTTCTTTTCCATCCGAAGCGAAGCATTTTTTTTCAAATATAGCACGGTAGGTATACTTAACAACATCGTGAAATTGACAAGGTGAATGATTTCGAAACGATTTTGGAATGAAATTGAATGAGTGCGATGAGCGATTATTGAGTTAAATTAAAGGGAGGTAATCCATTATCGATAATTTTGTTCAGGTTGTACGAAATTAGCGATATTAAGTACCTCTCTTAAATAAAATATGCATACAAGTTCTATAAATAGATTCCCATTTCTGTAAAAACCAATCTGTTAAATTGTTAAATTTAAGTTTTTTTCTAGCTATGTTTACTTTGAATGAAGTTGATGATCTTATCCTTTTAGTTATTTAGGGGCGTTTGAATGGTTTTAGTGAGTATTTGGAATGAATTACTGGTGTGCTGAGCGATTAAGAATGGTGTTGATTGAGGAAAATGCCAATTTCACGATGTTACTAACTGTAATAGGACTGGAAAAACGTAGGCATTTAAGAACTTAGTACATTCCGTGATTTAGAATGGTTTGGTAAATACGTTCTATATTCTTTATTCTTGGGATTTAGTAGCTTAAAGATTGAAAAATACGTTGGTGAATACGGGCACTGTACTTTGAATACGGGCCCTGTACTTATATCACCGTCATTTTCTCTCAAACTTTATTCAATTAAGCTTACGCAACGATGCTTATTTAAACATGTTAATAATTTTATAAATTGATAGACTGGATAAGAGTTCATTTTCTCACATCTATATTTATTAATATATTTGGGAAAAAATGGTTTGAAAGATGTTTGCCTCGGCAAATATATAATAAATCATGTTAAATTTATAGAGTGTTCAAATGAAAACATTTAAGAATTTTCTACGTAAAGCCCCCATTGTCTTTTATGACGAACAGTCATCAGAAAAATACATTATCGTACACATGTAAAGCATCACATTCTAAATGACGTCATTATGACGTCATCGAATGCAAGTTATTGCGGTATTTTTATTATCTCAGCGTTCCGTAAATTGGTTGAAACGTTCAAAAATGATTTTATGTGTCTTCTTGCAGAGAGATACTGTCTTTATAAGTTTCTACACTGAACAAGTTGTGATTTTGGATCTACAAAATATGTGAGAATTGTGACCTTGGTTATTGATATTGACATGATAAATTTATCTAGGCTTATGAGAACTGTCTTTCATAAGTAAGGTAGTGGAACCGTAATAGTTTTGCAGCGTCTCAGAAGTAATGAAATTTAACGGTGTAAACCGAGGTTTCCTAATGATTTTCATTTGGAAACCTCAGTTAACATTGTGAAAGGGTATGAGGTCCGAAATGTTGTGGAACTATTACGGGTCCACTCCCCTAAAACGCCATAAATAGTGAACAGAAGAAGAAAAGCGTTTATACAATGGATCAAGTGTTCAAGTTAAGTTTTAAATTTTAAAGTTTAATTTTAATATTGAATTTCTTCTTTTTTTTTTTTGCAACAATTGCAAGAATTTTTTAATGTCTCGAGTACTTTATCGCCAATATGAGCGTTATAACAATAACATTTACACAAATACATTATAATGTTCGTTTTGCTTTAAATTACTGAATGAAATCGTTAAACACCTAATCAACAAATATTTGTACTAATTAATGTTAATAAATCATTAATTCTAGAAATATGACAGAGGTTCCTAATGCAAACGATGTGTTATCGCTTTAATCATTCGATGAGTTGACGTCAGGTATATCACAAACAATGTGGCTGGAAGAGTGCATATTAAAAACCGGAAAATGATCCTTGGAAGAATTCGTTCGCAGACAGCATTGTTTTCATATGTAGTTATGTCATAACTGGCCTTTCTCACATTCATGATTCTATCGAATCCCTCCACAATATAACCGAGTTGGTGGTCTTGGGCAAAATTAGTCGACCCTTGTTGATATCTTGTTGGTAACAAACTGTTACTTTATAATGGTTACATCGTATCTCTGGGAGAGTGTCCCCATTTCGTTTCTTTCAAACCGCAATACAAATTATAGCGGCGTTCATCGGGGATCCTTGTTTTAGGATAGAAAATGGAATTAGGAAAGTGAAAATAACTAAGAAATCGTAACACAACTGTTGTATAGAATTAGATTTTATCCTAGATGCCGGTCACTGGTTTCTTGCTTAAAAATATGAAATCAAATATGAGATATTGATAACAATACTACATGGCTGCTATATTCATAATTCAATTTATATTGTAGACATTCATTAATTGTCTGCAAAAGGTGGCCATTTACATTCAAGAGACGATGTCTAGTTCAATCCAGTTCATCAAATTGTCAGAGTAACGTTTCATCATTTCTCATCAAAAGTAACCCGTGCTTGAATATCGTGTCGTAAACATTGTCCAGTTTCAAGGCTGTTTTTGACCAATTTATTGTATTCCGCGCCAAGCTCTGAAGAGGTTATAATTGCATTCAATGAACGGAAGGGCGTCGATCGCGGAACGATGCGCACGACTCATGCAGTACAAAAGTATATGTCTGATGGGAAAATGAGCGGATAAAGAGTATATTAAATGAGTGGTCATGGAATACCAAATTTATTAAGCGAGTCATCTATAAACAGATAAAAACGAGATTTTTCCGAGTTTTTATCTGTTGTAGACGCCGATTTTAATGAATTTGGTATTTTATCAACACAAATTTGATATTCTATTTATAATATGACACGAAATCTGAAAATACATTGGTTAAAATTTTCTGCGGAAAAATCAGGCCGTTCATTAAATGACGCCATCATCCATCAGGCCGTCATTTTAACTTATTTGTATTCCTCCTAGCTCATTTGCATTTTTAAAGCACTAGTGTACTGTAGAAACACCCGGTGATATCAAAAATATTCACCGGGGTTATTTTACTCCCGTTAGGTGGGTCATATTGTAAAAAAATCTTCATTGATGGTCCATAGCTGTATGCAAATGCATGCACTCTTCATTTAAACATGGTTCGAGCTCTTCTTGAATATAAGTTTGAAACAATTGTATTTTATAGTGATAAGAAAGCAAGTAGACTAGAATTAAATTGAAGTTCTCTCTAGAAGGATCATAGACTTCAACTGATATTGAATCATTATGCAAATATCTCCCCAATATGAAAAGATGAGTTCGCTAGGAATTTCACCTTGACATTTGAATTGGTAATATTGTGCACCCACCCTATTTCACACCGAAGCTGTCATTGTAGGTTTGGTTTAAGACCAGTAAGCTATAAACTTCAATGGGGAAATGAGCGGACAAAAATTTCATTCAGAGGACAATATGACGTTAACTGACCGCAACCAACATGACCTACATTTGCAATTAGAAAATCACGGATCTTTGTATCATAATTCACTTTTTGTTTTTCAAAATTAAATAAATTCCTACCTGTTGATAATGAGAAGCGGACTACACGGACGTGGTTTGGTCGGAGAAATCAAAATCACACATACGCAGAGAAACAATTTTCAGTTTTGAGCGACATCTTGTGATATTCATTCACAGAAGTATCAATTATACCGCTAAAATGTATTCTTTACATTTGGTTTCTATCATGCGTGCTAAATCCGGATGATTAAATCAAAGAATAATGGAATCTCGTCCGTCAATCATAGAGAATCAAAGTACTGAAAGAACTGATAAGTTGGAATGCGTTCAAGAGACGGTGACCTCAAGCCACTAACAAAGCTGACGCCTTCTGCCCACCACAGGTGATCCTGTCCTTTGACGGGCGTATATAAATCAAAGTATTTCAAAAACGAGAGCCGCTTAAACCCCTGAATCGATATACAGGACTGAAACTGATGAACAAAAACTGATAACAAGAGGTCCAGAATGGCCCTTATCTGCTCTTCTAAATTCGATTGGTCCAGTGGATCGCATCCAAGAAACTTTCTGGCATAGTTTAATTCAAATATTGTCTAATTGTTGAAGAGGAGATATTATTTGAAGAATAAACAGAGATGATAGGCCGTACCTACCCATTCATTACAAATTAGCCATGCCCTGCAAAACCATATTAATGGGCTAATCAAAATTTTGCCAACACATTTTTGAAGAGGGTCATCAAATATACATTCTGGTAAAGTTTCATTGAAATCGGCCCAGAGATTCAGGAGGAGATGTCATTCAAAGTTTTCTAGCTCAAAATAAGGCCCGCCCTGTCACGCCCGTATTTATGGGCCAATCAAAAATTCGTGAACAATTTTTGAAAAGGGTCACCAAAAGTACCCAAAGTGGTAAAGTTTCATTGAAATCGGCCCAGTGGTTCAGGAGGAGATTTCGTTCAATGATTTCGGGCTCGAAATAAGAACCCCTCCCTTCCACGCTCATATTTTTGGGCCAATCAAACTTTCGCGAACAATTTCTGAAATGGGTCACCTAAGGAAAATTCTCGGTAAGTTTAATTGAAATCAGCCCAGTGATTCAGGAGATGTCGTTCAAGTTCGCAGGCTAAAAAAAACACCCTGCCACGCTCATATTTATTTGCCAATCTAAATATCGCGAATATTTTTTTCAAAAGGGTCACCCAAGAAAAATTCTGGTAAAGTTTAATTGAAATCGGCGTAGTGGTTCTGGAGGAGATGTGGATCAAAGATTTCGGGCGAAAAATAAGCCCCTCCCTTCCATGCTCTTATTTTTGAGCCAATCAAAATTTCGCGAAAATTTTTGGAAAGGGTCACCTAAGGAAATTTCTAGAAAAGTTTGATTGAAATCGGCTCAGTGGTTCAGGAGGCAATGTCGTTCAAAGGTTTCAGGCTCAAAATAAGCCCAGCCCTGCCACGCTCATATTTATTAGCCAATCTAAATAGCGCGGATTTTTTTTTAAAAAGGTCCAGCCCAAGAAAATTCTGGTAAAGTACCATTGAAATCGGCCCAGTCGTTCAGAAGGAGATGTCGTTTAAAGAGTTCGAGCTCAAAATAAGCCTCGCCCTACCACACCCAAATTAATGGGCCAATCAGAATTAAGTGAACAATTTGTGAAGAAGGTAACCACGAAACACTTACGCAAAATTTCGTTGAAAGTAGCCTACGGTTTAGGAGAAGAAGATGTTTTAAGAAAGTTGACGACACACGACGCACGACGGAGTCGGTGTGATCCTAAAAGCTCCCCTTGAGCACGTTGTGCTCAGGTGAGCTTAAAAGGAAGAAAAAGATACGGACCATACATGCGACTAATGGACGCATAGGCGGACACTTATACACTCAAAACAGTTTCTATGTTATTTTTCAAATGACTTCTGCTGCATTTGAGTTATCAATTTCATTTTCACTTAGAATTGTCGCAAGGTGGACAACAAGAAGCGCCTTGTCCTTGATGAAAAGCTATTTTCGCAGGGAAGTCATTTACTTCATGAGTTGAAATCTGAAGACAATTTTTGGACGAAGTTCAATTGTGCATTCGACCTTCATGTTGGGTACTTTCTTGGGCCATTGGTAACATTTTAATCGAGTTTTATGATTTGGGTCAATTGGTTGTTCAGTTAGAGTGGAAACTGTTAGCAGTTTAAGTCTACTCATGATCCCGAAACAAAAGGGCATTTCTTTGGGTCATGGGCAATATTTGTGTAGTTCCGTTATTGAAGGTCATTTGCTTCTCCGTTTAGCTAGCGGAAAGCAAACGGTCAATGGACTGACAGACAGACATGATGAAATAAATATACGGTCCTCTACTTCTGAGTACAACAAAATTAGCGATATGTCAAACCACCTTTTAATAAAACATGCATAGAGTTCCAACAATAGCTTTTTCTATTGCGTTAAGAACCAATCAGACGCATTAAATTTCAATAATGTCAGTGAAATCACGATTTGGTTCTTACTTTATTCATTTTGAATGTACATGTTGATCTAAGTTTTTCTTAGTAATTTTGAGTGTTTTTGAATGGTTTGGATGAGTGTTTGGAATGAATGAATTAAGCGCTGAGTGAGCGATTAAGTATGTTTTTGATTGAGATGAATGTCAATTTCACGATGTAACTAACTGTAAGGGGGGTGCTCTTAATAAAACATTCATGTAGAAAACTTCAATATAACGGAAAACAAACGACAATATGTTGCAAAAATATTTATCAACTTTAAAAGAGTATCATCCCTTCAACAAAAACTGAAGATTTTTATTTCGTTACTGTAGACAGGAATGAACAATATAACAATTTGTCAAAAGTTAAATGTGTAATAAATTCGTTCAGAAAGAGAAACTATACCTCTAAAAAAAGCCATAACATAATTCTTCGAAAAACAGGAGCGACATTACCAAATAAGCAGATCACGTGATTGGCTATTGTATATAGCTGACCTTATTTGACATATCACGTGATTTCCAAATATAGTAATGCAAACATGTGATACTAGTAAATTCTTACGCAACTTTCGATAAATATCGTTTAAAACATAAATAAGCGTGTTAATAATATACATGAAGTGAAAGTTGTGTAATTGTACAGCATTATTACTTTTTTGATGATATAAACTGTATGTCTATGTCAAGTTGAGATACACAAAATAGGTCGAAGAGTATTCACATCCTGTTCACGTGATATGTGTTCTCAAAAAACCCGAAATGAAATTTTCTTGCGTTCATTTTGCGGTTTTGTTAAATCTAAGTTGGAATTGCTCCGCAATCCAACTTAAAAACAAACACATTAATATAACGTTAATTAGACGATGGATATTTCGAGTGATTATCCATAGTGCATTCCATAGCGGAATAACTAAGAATATAAATTGCCTCTTCATATCACTTAAATCCACGATTGGACAATATGTTTGTGCAAATTCTACAAATTTACATTTTTGTATAGTACATTGAACTTCGGTTTACAGATAAACTTTAAATAAAAGAAGTTTTTAATTCAACAAGATAACACGAACACCAGAGAATGCTTAGATAGTCGTCAAAATATAAACATTAAAGTATAAAACTGGAAATATATCATATCGTTGTTGGGCAATCAAATTGTGAAGATACAGTTGTAGATATGATTTTTTGGCCGCCAAAATACGTATCATGATTCCAAGGGTCTTGGAAAATGTCTTTCGGAACATCGCTAAGACATTTCCGTAAACTGGAAAGTACCTTGGACTGAAGTGTAGTATTTTTGGATTATTCAATACGCTTGAAGAAAATCACATTTTCTTTTCCGATCGTCTATGGATATCTTTTGGGGATATTGCAATTTGATGACAAAACGCAGTAAAACACTGCGTTTTGTTATCAAATGTTAATATCCCGCTTTTATTCTTTCGTCGCTTTTGTTTATATGCAACGTTGGTGGAATCGTTGATGTTTGTGAAGTCATATTAACCCACGTGCGAAATGACGCGCTTTAATGGCTGCGCCCGTATTATTCCCGAGGTCTATTCCGTAGAAACGCCGAGGGTTCCCGATTGGGAAAATGCATTACTTCAATGCATTATCTCGCATATAAGTTATAATTGCAAGACATATTCTATTATAGTTGACAATATGTACTCATTATACGCTGATAATTTATTGTTATTACATTGATTTTGTCAGTGTTTGACTCCATCACATCAAGAACAAAGAATGTGCCCCGTCACCACGAGAAAATGAGCAATCTGATATCTCAGATAAATACATGCGTACAAGTGAAAAGAGAGATTGGAACCAACTGAGTCCAGCTAGAGGTCAAACTTCGAAATAATTTACTAATGTCCCTCTACTTTTGAGATATCTTCTAAAAGCTAGCTTCGAACCTAAGGACAATTTCATTTTTCAAGATTATAAATATGTTGACGATTCTGATCATTTGCATTTGTTTCACACTAAAATCATCAATTCTCTTTTTCTTTTATACTTTAAAAATCCAGCCTCTGTCTCAGCACAGTTGGTAGTAAGTCGGATTGTCAATCGATAGGTTACGGATTCGACCCCGACGACGGCACACATACTTCCGACTGTAGGTCTCCCTCCAAAAGGGTTATTAATCGTAGACTTATGTTGAATAGTAGCTACAGGCTAGGAAAGTATATATTTGTTGTTCTGGTTTGAGGAATACTAGGGACCCATTGATAGATGCTCCAGTCTCGCCGATATATATGAAAAATAATTAAAGCAGAGTAAAACTAAATACAATTTATTCAATCTACTAAAATTAGCTTATATCATTAACGTCAGTAATAGAACAGAGTGCTGAATTTATCAAAGTCTCAGAGCATTATCGCTGTAATGTTCTGTGATCAAATTATGCATCAACCCTCACCCAAACCGTCGGTATATACCTGTATTTGAAAGAACTGTAGGGATCTGTACATACGACATGTCGGTCGCTCACCTTCGATATATAGCAAGGTCCTGTCACCGATAATGAATGAAGTTCAATGACGGACACGTTCGTGAATTGGCACATGGTTATATATATAATAGCATTGTTTATCTGATGTCAGAATTTTTTTCCCCGCAAGAAAAATCATTGGATAACGAAATTTTTTCCAGAGGAGACATTCGTCCATTTTGGTTTCCTTCTTTTAATTGTTACATTTTTTTTTTTCACTTTACTTACGTACAGCAACTTTTTTTATCAATATTTTTCATCTTTTATCATTTTGCACACTTTGAGATTCGCTTGTCATTCTTGATCGAAAAGAATCGACCCAACCAATATCTTTTGGGAGATTAGCTGTTACGTTAGAACGACTTTTTGCTGGGATAGTGCTAGTATTTTAATTGGTATCCTTCTAACCGAAAAACAAATTACAGTGATGTTCAACGTAAAATGAAATCTTTCTGGACCTACTTGTGTAACTAACTTGAAACTTGCATCAAAATGAACAACCCTATAAAGTAAAAAGGATCGTTGTAGGTAAACTCTTAATTAATTATATATCGAAAGATATCTTCTCAAAAATGATTACCGTTTGGTTCACGTTTGACTTCTTCCATAAACAAGAAGAAATAACTTTGATGGTTTCTGTATGCTACAGTAAAATGACACTGTTCAAAAATAAAGTAGCACTGAAATTACTTGGCACAAGCTTTTATTCCATTTTCAGCCATTTCATTCACATAATGGCCGTTGTAAAACGAATTCTTACACGATAAATTATTGTTGTAACGAATAAGCTAGATGAGATTTCAATCTATTCATTGTTGCTAATCTAAGAGTAACATTTACAATAAATTTACAGGCCATATCTTTTGAAGAAGCCTCGTTAACACGATATTCACTTTTCTTGCCTTACCTTAGATCAGAGTTGTAAATTAATTCCGCTATTACTCTTACAGCACTTGTCGCATCAGTGCCGGATTTTTATTTGTTGGTATGGTTCACGTAGTTCGGCGATCAAAATGCTCAACAAATTTCATTCCAGACTTTTTTTTCTTTCATTCAAGGTACGATTGACTGGAAAGTTTTTAGGTAAAACAACGAATTGGATAGAAATCCGAGAGAGAAGTTCACGTGATAGTCCGAGGATCGCGAACGTAGGAAAATTGAAAAGAACTGTAATGTGCATGCGGAGAGAGGACATATATGTGCACGGAGTTACCTACTAATGGTACCGTTAACAATATCGTAAAATTGGCAAGGTGAATGATATTAGAATGAAATTGAATGAGTGTATGGAGCGAAATTTGAGTGCATCTAAAGGAAGGTAATCCAAATCGCTAATTTTGTTCAGGATGAACAAAATAAGCTGTATTTATTACCTGCCTTTAATAAGATACCGAATAAGTTCGATAAATAGCTTTTTTTGTCTTCATAAACCAAGCAGATAATAATAATTAAAAAAATCTTATATCAGTAAAATCGTTGAATTTTACTGCCGATTTTAATTTTGAATGTTGTTGTTGATCTTACAGTTTTTAGCGAATTTGTTGCATTTTTGAATGGCTGGAGTGAGCGTCTGGAATGAATGAATGGAGCGCTGAGCGATTGTTTTGAAATGGTTTTGATTGCGATGGATGTCAATTTCACGATGTAACTAACTGTTAACAATATAAATATACCGCTACAATGACTAATTAGAACATTGAATGTCGTTATTCCATTTACAGATGTGATAAACACGTGTGAAATATAGCATAATAAAGAAAGAGAAATTTTAAGAAAAAAGGTGAAGACTTAAAACTTAGTCACAGACATCGATAGGTAAAACTATTTTCTATTGCTAATATTTTTTGGTGAACGGAGTTTTTGTTCACCAGTGTTACTACGTAAGGACCACCATGAATGTTCTTAATAACTTCGAAAGTAGTCCCCTTTAAGATTAAATTTATTATTTCTCAAGAATTCTCTTCTCGGAATCAATATTTATTTCGTTTATTGCGTGATACTAGAATTCTTTTTATTTGAGGAAAATGCAAAAAACCGATTTTAAAATATAGAATGAAGCTTAAAATTTTAATCGAGCGAACGGATGATCCGCGTAAACTCATTAGGAGTTTAGAGCAAAACAAAGTTTGTGTCTATACAATGTATAGACCTACTATGTTTAAGATCTAAGCCCTCGCTATTGCGATTTGTAGTAATTTGCCGCAAATATGTGTTTCTAGGTCGTGACCTCCTGAACTTGTTTATATCGTACAATTAAATACAAGTAGTTTAAATTAGAAACGGTAACCAGTCTAGTGACATCAGTGGTTAATGCAATCGGGTTTTACATCACTGTTCATCATGCGACAGTTAGTCTCGAGACGTGTTTCAAGAATTATTCGACACGTGTTATAAATCCTAAACCTTTCATGTGCATTTTCTTTGAATAGGGATGAACGTCGCTATAAACAATTTCTCTGTAAATTAGCGGTGGCCGAAGCACAGACAATTGTTCATAATCCGAGTTTTGCCATACACGTTAATATATAATACCCTATAAGACGACATTTGGATTGTGAGTCAATTGCTTGAGGACTGGAACACCTAAACGTGATTTGCTGGTATTTCTCGCACCGGATCTATTATTATGCTACATCCTTACCTAGCCTTCGCCTGCTACTCTATAAGTTTTACGATTATCCACCAATTTGAAGGAGTACCAGAATTTAAACTACGACTTTATTTGGACAATCAATTAGCTGTACAAAATACCTACCTACATAAATCTTGTTGTTTTTCTTTTATTACTTTTTTATACAATGGCATCAGATTATCATTCTTTCGCAAAACTGTATTTTTTTACACAATGGCATCAAATAAACATTCTTTCACAAAACTCTGTATATTACCGAAAGAGACCAAAAACATTGTTATTACAGCGTTTTGGTTAAATATGATACAGTGGTCTTTGAATTAGGGAGACGGGGACCTCATTTAGTTCATTGAAGTTTCAGAGCCTTAACTCATTACGTTTCATAGTCAAAATGCAGTGAGACTGCTGTTTGATTTGGTAAAATATGGGTTCCGTATGTTTAAATTGAATAAAGAAAGAAATTATGCTACAACACAACGAAGAAGTACTATGCTGCCACTCGGAGCATATGATAATTGAAAAAACCCAAATTTTCGGAAAATAACGTCAAATTCCGTTTGTATTACGAACCTTAATGTAGATTAATACAACAAGAATAAAACCCAAACAAAATCACACAATGTGTCCTGTTAAGTTGTCTTCCATTTTTTTCTTTTTCATTGCAATATTTGCAATTCGACACGTTAAAGAAATTTGAATTTACAGCGAGAATTGCCGAAATTTTATCGAGACACTTTCCCTGTATTATTTTTTACATATTATATTATTTTTCTTTTCTCAACGAGTTCAATATATCACTCTAGAATGCCATCAGAAACGTTCACCATCAGTACTTTCAATGGTTGATTATTAATGGTATATGTTTTGAATCCAGCTTACTCACTTTTAGTTTTTTGTTGTACAAGTATTAGCTTTCGTGCATACAATAGCTTTAGATATCTGCATATAAATAATCACTTTGTCTTCTTTATAGTCTTTGAAATATGATCTTTACCGCGGGGCTGAAAAAAGCCCTAAGTTATTGCCATATATAAAATCTATCTTGATTGCCTTTAAGTTGCATATCTCCGCTAACCTTTAGTGAAGGTTACATTATCTATGACATAATCTCAATGATTAATGACTAGATCATGTGTTTCAGAATTTGTGTCTACAATTACTGGAGTTAACGACAACGGGTAATCTTTAGTTGTCTCGAGATTTGTAGCTTTCATTCATTATAAAATTTTCCTGAAGTATTTTAGCATATTTCAAACATAGAAACGTGGTGATTTTTTTATGAATTACACTTTACGTAAGAAACTTTGGCCTATTTTAATCCTATGTCAACGGTTCTTCATATTTGTGCGCGTGGCACATCTTTTCTTTCACAATTTTTTTTTGTGTTTTCACGAAAAAATGAATAGAATAGTATATCGTCAAAGATTTTTATCATATAAATCAAAATGATTTCACTTATGTTATCTTGACTAAAGGCCTTTGCATTTTCAGAAATATATTACATAAAAATACTATTTCAGTAAGTCTTAATTATAGAATGTGATAGAATGACGAACTATAAGTAATGTTACATATAAAGGAGAGAAAGAAGGTACCCAGACGTTTGAAAGACCCTGTCTAGTTTTGGGGAAAAAATGGTAAGGGGTTGAGTATGTTTTATTCAGTTTTATAAAATTCCATACGTAACTTTGCAGAAAGAATTAACACTACTTGCAAATAAATAGGAATATGTATGAAGGACGTCCCTGTCAATAGTTTATATCAAAGGTAGCGGTTAAAGTTTAGATATTTATTAAATGTCTGGGAAAAGGCCGTAATTTCTATACAATTTATGCTCCTTAAGTGTCTACGTACAACCCAATCCATTAAAGTTTCGGTGTAGCATTTCATCTTTACAAATAAGATGTAGATGTATTCTTGAATACCGTTTGCTTTTTTGCAGTCATCTAGAAAACCGCTGCTTTGTATTATTAATTATATATGAATATGTGGTACTTTTGTTTCTGTAAATATATAATACGTACTTAGTGTTTGTATGAAAAGAAAATCTAACGAGATTAGGAGAATTAATAATTGTCGAGGCTTTGTCGAGGCTCTGCCGAGACAATTGTCGATTTCCACAACCGAGTTAGATAAATTTTAATACAATACACTTAGTACGCATTATATTTATCTTTTACCGATCGCCCTAATTTTTCAGCCAATGGTCGACCGCTATTTCATTTGAAATTCAAAAATTATATCGCATAACCTGACAATCTGGTCGAATAAGTGTGCTACGTGACTTTATGTCATCATGGGCGGAGACTTTAGAACAAACCAGACAGTGACGTCATATCTTGTCTGGTGAACGGGCTCGAAGGACCCTTTACTTGTAATCGAGCATACGAAAACGCTTATTGAATAAACTATTTCTGTGGGTATTCAACAACTCTTACATTCAAATGATAAACATTTTTTTTAAATGAATATACATGTAGTTGTCAACTAATAGGGGGAGGAATAAAGTTATTAACTGATTCTGATTTTAGAATTTAGTCAAATCGAACCTTCATGTAACACCTTTTTAAGTTGACATAAAAAGACGACAGAGTTAAAATTATCTAGAATCTAACTTCTTGTTTTAATATGAATACTTTTTATTTTTCAATGCCCGCTACCCCTCTCTATGCTTTGTTTAACATATTTATTAATGACGGGTTACGCTAAAATTGCCATAAATTCGTTTCATGGATAATCACTGTGGGTTAAAAACTCAACATACACCATGTATTTAGGTTTGGTGATATAAAAGGGAACATACAGGCTAAAACATTGAAGCAGAACGATAAACTCGGATATTCGTCTTATTCTAGGTATTGAAAATAGCTTAAATTACTTTTGAACATTTTAGACCCAGGGAAGCTGACTAGTCTCGAAAATATACGAGGCCCATTTGAAGGTAACGTTTCATTTGGGTATCAAAACTTACCCCGCGTTCAAAACGAAAACATTAGCGAAAAGTTGCTCCGCTTAAAACGTGCAAAGCCGGCTTCAAATCCTCATCGCTCGCAAACGTTTTTGTAACCTGTAAAGGGGGCTAAAAAACTACGGATTCCGACGAGTCATTTTTAATTGCCCGATAAACAGCTTGCTGCAATCATGATTGAAAATGAATATCAAGCGGTACGTAACTCGTATTTTCTCACAAATATAATCCTCATAGATGGGCATACGTCCGCGAATAGATTGCTAAGTAGAATATAAAATACATATTTATAGTTGCAACCACAAGGTATTCATCGCCAAATGCGACTTAAGGGTAATTATTCGATTGAAGCCGTCTCGCCAAATGACGAAATATAAATGAAAGCTAGATGATGATTAAATTCGCCCCTCCCCTTTTTGTTTGCGCAGATTTGATTGAATAATGTATGACGCAACAAGATTGACTGACATCATTGATTGACGTAAAACTCACTGGAGCTTGAGTTATTGGGTGAAAAATTAAGCCGATCGGTAAAACAGTTATAGTGCATATTCTGACAATTTACGCGTATAACCTTGCGCTCCGCTAACGCTCCGCTTAGGTTATATCGCGTAAATTGTCAGAAATGAACTATAACTATTACATAACCTCTAATTGCCTTGTTTTCGTCGATGTTTTTAACAGAAATGCAAGTTTCTAAAAATAACCACTGTTTTGAAAATATACATGTAATATAATAAAAAATAGCATATGGGATGTTATCACAGGGATATTTGTACAGTTACAAGATAAAAGAGCGATGGTGTTAAGTACAAACCGACTATTAAAAAATCCAATCCATTTTCCCATTTTTAACATATTGTTATAAAATTATCTACGTGACGGGTGTGTAATAACCCCGTTGTATATTTTTGATATTACATGAGTGTTATAACACAAGTTGAATAAGTATGCAAATGAGCTAAAAACGTAAAGCAGCGTTATATTTTCGTTGTGAAAAGGACGTCGTAATGCTTTTGTTGATCTAATTTGGCAAACGGCTTACATGTTTGGCGGAATGACTTGCATCTACAAATTTCTATCATTTCCTCGATTTCCGCAAAAATTCAGGCCATATTTTGAATGGAATATCGAGCTTATGCTCATAAAATACCGATTTTATTAAACTCGACATTTGAAACAGATAAAATCTCGGCAAAATCTATTTTTTATCTTTTTATAGATGACTCGTTCAATAAATTCGGTATTCAATGACCACTCATTCAATATACTCTAATAACATCTGCACTGTTAAGTGTATTCTGAGGATATAGAAAACCTTTCATATATACCCTGCTCGAAGGAGTTTTTTTTTATTTTCGATTTTCTACTACTGAAGTTTTAGTCGATCGTCGTTTAATCAAAGGATTGGATCATATGATACATAAAATGTTAATTTGTGTTCATAAAAAAGCAAAAGCCAAGTTTTTTTCTGTAAACAGACGAGCCCCCCTTTTTTCATTGAATTCAGTATTTTATAATGACTACTCATTCAATATCCTCTATTTAATATCCTATGCGAAACGGCCTCATCTTACAACAGTTTTTAAATTCGACGAAACCCCTAAAGAATATTTCTTTCATTCTAACCAACAATTCTACAAGCAGTTAAAAATTAGATAACTTTCCTATCATCGTCTATCAAACAAAATGATAAAAAAAATTATATAAAACACCAAGGTTGCTTTCTTTTTTCAAAGTATTTCTCGTACCTCGTAAAGTGGCTCGATATTGCAGATACCAACTGTGCGTTAAGGATAACAAAAGGGTGAAAACTGTTTGCCAATTATACCCCGCTTTGCACGCAAATCAGGGTATATCATAGTTGGTAACATGGTGAAATTGACTCTCAATCCATTCTAAACCATTCTGAATCACTCAAAGAACACTCAAGTCATTCACATCAAATACTCATTAAAATCATTCAAAAAGGCTCCGAAATCGTTCGAAAATTCCACAAGAATCGGTCAAGATGGTTCTAGGCTTCATTCAAATCGAACAAAACATTCCTTGTTTATCCCAAAAATCGCTCCATACACTCATACAATGTCATTCAAACAAGTTCATAAGTCATTCAGCTTGTTCGTTTCACGATATTATTAACTAGACAAGGGTTCGCAATCACAAGTCTGTTACTTGGATAATTTCACTTTTCTATCAGCAAACAAATCGATGTCCAAGGTTAAGGTGTTTTATCATGAAGGAAAATTGTACCTATTTTCATTATGATGGTCTGTGCAGATTTTGACGCCCGAACAAAAAAATTTTGACACTATTTATTGCATAAAATAAAATACTTTAGTATTTATCTAAACAATTCCTTAACAATAAAAAAAGTGTTTGAAATTTAGAGGCTCGATATCTGGCTCAAATATCGAAACTCTGAAGAGTCACCCAGAAAGTGAAATTATTATCTGAAATGTCAGGGCGGTTGAAATGCTATGAATGAATTTTCCGTTTTATAAACGAAATCCTTATAAAACTAGAGAAGACTTTGGCTATATTGATATCTAAGGGTTTACTGAAGGCAAGCATCTTATAGATTCTCAGAATTAATCGTAAATGATGGACATATTCCATTAGATATGGCAAAATGCACTTATTATTGGATTATAATTTGTTGTTTGTCCATAAATCTTGTCAAAACCTTGTCGTATAGACCTCCAGAATCCATCGCATTACTTATGATATATTTTTGAATCTTCTATTTTGTTTTTAAAGAAAACCAATGTATTAGCTCTTGGCATTTTAATATCACCATCTTTTATGCATCGTAAAAAATTATACGCCGTATTGTACTTATCATGCTACAGGTAGTTGCGAGCAGATAACAATGTCGATCGACTTCCGGTGACCCTTGCCGATTTTTATGTTATTTTGTAGCGAAAAGAATATTCTTTGCATTAATCACTTAAAAATGATAAGTCTTCGGGTTAGTTTTTTTTATTAAGTTCGATTTTGTGAAATTGTTGCAATATTATTCGTCAAATTCGACGTCGCACCAAAACCATCGTTACTATGCCTATTTGACGCAAATTTCCGTGCAATAACGTATTCTAAAATATTTGATCGCAGTCTGACTAGGGTCGACATTTTTCGCACTTCCCAGGTTCGGCTTTTTGTGTGACTGTTTCAAATATATCGCTTGTAGCAAGAAATACCTGTTGGTACCAACCGCAATGTCATCATAAATGTAACGGTAATTTTCAAATCAAGTGTTTTCAGGGTGATCAAAAATATGTGAAAAGGTAAATAATCTAAATAACTCTGTCATTTCCGAAGATAGAATATTGGTTGTGAGTATCATTCAAAACGTTATGACGTTTTTGTTAGTAAAAAAGGAAATACCAATTTCAAGTCAAAATGAGACTAATGATTAATACGCAAGTCTTCCATATTTCCAGTAAAGTTTAAAATGACGAAATTGCTAGAGTTGTCTGAAATTCCCACAAAACGGAAATTATTTCTTTTGCCGTTTCCTAAAATTTGAAAATACTTTAAGAAAACTTTTTGACTTCATATTTCTAACACTGTTGTACTAGAGAAATAAAATAAGAGAGCAACAAAATCCATAAATTAAAACATTAACATTTACGTAAGACCTCACTTTGAGCCAGTTATGATCGTAGGGTAGATTACACAATAATTGTCCCTTCTCTTCAACTTGAATCTTTTATTTCTTTCCAGTACATAAAGACCGAACCGAGGCGAGGGAACTGAATAGACGAAACAACACACGAGATAAATTTCTGGAATATAACATTGATTATTCACCTTGTCCTTATCATGTATACAAGATTTTTTCTTACTTATCACTGCTAAAATCATTGCCAAAATCACCGCTGTGTTAAAGATACAGAGCTTTTATATTTGATCTTGACGGATGACCTTGCTAATAGGAAAAAGAAGAAAATGTTGCTAATTAACACGTCCTCCTTTCTCCCAAATATTATCTACCCGTTCTGCAACAAATTTTTTACTAATTTGCCCAAATATTAAATGTAATCTGCAACCCTTTACTATTTGGACCTGTCGTTGCATTTGTTGTCTTGCAATGGATTAATCTAAATTAGAAGAAATTAAAAGCCTTGTCCCATCCTGAAACCCTTAAACAGGCGACTTGGAATAGATTGCAAACAATAAATCAACATGAGAGTAATTTGATATATGCTTAGTTCCAAAAGAAAGTGTGCACTTTTGAAATTTGAATATGTCTGAAATTACACAATCTATTGTCATGAAACGTCGTATGACTATCCCCAAGAGTATGTGTAAACGATATATGAAAATAAAAATCGCTCGGTTAGCTTAAATTTTCTGCTAAATTGAAAATTTTGATTTTGTATGTTTTGCATGTGCATCACGCGTTAGACAAATAATTGGTCTGAAAATGCACTCAGTTGAACCTTTGCGACTTTCCTAAGCATAAAATCACAGAATTCACAATACAATTGTGAATTCTGGTACAGCGTGGTTTGACTGCCAGTAAAATTCATTGAACAATTTCGAACCTTGTCAGATTTAGAACGTTTTTAAAATTGATTGATCATTCATATTCCAATAGAAATCTAGGCTATCATTGTGCAAGGCCTTTAATAAGCATATCGAGATATCTTAGAACGCCATAGCACCATCCAATGACATGTTACTGGCCTAACATCGTAGCAATGTTTAAAACGTTGACGTTCACGTAACGTCTGCATAAAAATTGAAACTTGTGTTTGGAAATGTCTTTGAATGGCTCCTTAAACTCTTTATTGCAAACAAACATATAGCTCTTACCAAAGAAAAAGTTATACGGATGTTAAATCTCACAATTTTAAGTTCCGCCTGCGCGTATGCAGCATGCGATACTTTATCAAAATCTGATTTGACATTTAATTTAAAAAGATTTGACTAAAGAATGGTATAGAATTAACTCCATTATTTTCCCCTAACTTTGTAAAAAATCAAGAGAAATGCAAAAACTAAAGTGCACACTTTCTAAGGGAACTCAGTATATATCAAGGGTAGAAATTAGAAAATGATTGGGTATGAGTATAGGGTGGACCATACTGTAGGAAAGGGAGAAATTGACCCTATCAATTTCTTGTGTTCGAACAGTAAAATACAACTTCTTTATGGAATTCAATTTAACGTAAAAGAAAGCGTCGCCGAGCTTGTGCCCCTAGAAAAACAGCATTACTACGATTTTTTGACGGAATGACCGAATGGATAAATTGACTGACTAGTAGCAAACCACTCAACTCAACTATAATTTTAAAACAGGAGTTGCGCCTGTCTGCAAAGCGGTATCGGGCGTAGTAATCTACACCTTGGGAATTAATTGTTTTTGGCGGACTCAGCGCTATATAGTGAGCATACCGTTCGACATTTCCCTTTGAAGTGAGTTCGGAATGCGTCTTACTATTCTTATAGGTAAATCGAACCCTTGGTTACCCTCGCCTAAAAAAGCCTTGCTAAAAAGATTCAAAAATTGGAGTGTATGCCTTCAAATGTCACCTTGCCTAAATATAACCCATGCATTTTAGCGGTTTGATTGCCTGTTTAAGGTGACGAATTAACAATTCTGTGTTTAATGAGCACAAGTTTTATGTACTATTTATTATATGGCCGTTTTTGTGAGGTAAAGGAAATTACGATATTTATCGATTCACGATCTTCCGCGAAACATAGAACGATTCTTTTGCGAAATGATGTCAGTAAATCTATTAAGACGTCATTGTCACAACGAAAATATAACGTTGGTATCCGTTTTTATCTCATTTGCATATTTATTCCACTTGTGTAATAACACCTGTGTAATATCAAAAACATTCAACGGGGTTATATCACTCTCGCGACGTTGGACATATTATATGTATTTTTATTATTGTGACTATCAAGTGTCTGTAGAGCAAATCTATCATAAACCTATTCGAGGTTACAAGCGTTGATATGCGAAGGTCTTGTTATTTTTATACGCCTCTGTCGAATGAGTGGAATGATTAAGGAATCACGCTTGGCGTCTGGGCGGTCGGTTTCCAGAGGGCGGCGTCCACTTCTTCGTCCAGAGCATAACTCTGTCCCCGTATGTTCGATTGAATTGAAACTTGGCAGTTATGTTCCTCTCTAAGATACAAAATGCAGCTCTTATGAACCTAAACTTAACGTAGCTTATTTTTTTAGTTATGCCCCTTTATTTTTTCACACTCGGCCATTCAGCACTGCAACAGTCGTATCTATTGACAATTTGCCACCTTGTTGTATTTTTAATTTCAATTTGATCACGATAACAAAGTTTAAATTGGGGCGATCTAAATTTTGAATAAAAAATAAACACATTTCTTGAATGTTTTTTTCGTTGGATTACCGAGAAAAATAACGGTAGTTAACAACTTGATAAACTCACCGCATAACCAGTGAAAAATATATATATAAAAAAAATACTGTTTACGCTCTTTTCACCATACCTGACATTATCTAAGTGGAGGAAGATAAGTGACGTTATCATGAGCGTTACATACCAATCACGAGCAAAATGACGCGCTTAAAAATGTCCTAAATTTTTCACATCTTGTTTTTTGCATTAAAGAAATAGAATATTTCTTCGAGTAAGATCGATTAGTATTTAATTTCTTTAACAACAAAAGCGCCGCCACCATAGCGCAGATGGTTAGGCATAAGACTTCCAATCTGGAAGTCGTGGGTTCGATCCCCGGTGGCGGCAAATATCCTTTCCGACGTTTGTCTCTCACCAATGGGTAGATAATCGTAAACCTATGTGAGATAGCAGTCGGAGGCTAGGAAAGGGTGTAATGGTAGTACAGGTGAAAGAAAACCAGGAATCCATTGTTAGGTGCTCCGACCGCCGCGATATAACTGCGAGATTGTTGAAAGCGGCGTTAAACCCAATCAAACAAACAAACAATTAACAACAAAAGCTGTATTTTTGCTCGTCGAGAATAGATATTTCACTGAAACGAACGATTATCCTTTATCGTTTCTAAATTTTACTATTTTCACCATTTTCTGTTGCTATTCTGCTATTCAGCAATATTTGTGTCTGATGTAGGCCCGAGCTCATATAACATGGTTCGGCATCAACTGAGAATTAACTAATTTCGATTCGAATAAAAATTAATATTATACAACTAATGTTTAAAATACAACAAGTTTATATTATTTTCTTTGATTTTTGACTTACAGCTTTAATCTCAAATTTAAATTTGAAAAAAATGAGAAAGGTTTTATAATGCTGAGACCTGATCGGATTCTTATTATATAACATTGTCCTTTATATAACACCAACTGTGCAAGGTATTGTGATTGATAAGCTAGAGCCGTCCTAGACAGTTAGACTTTATAATCTTTAGGCGACAAGATTAATCTCAACCTAACAAGACCGAAATGCAATCTAACCTACAGATACAATCGTGAAATGAGGTCACCCTAACACATTACTATAAACTTCATACATCTAGATATGTCACGATTCTAGGGGACGATGAACTCTACTGTAATGTTTAAGACGTTAATTTTTTTTTCACGGTATATTGGGGCAAAAAATCAAGTGAGATAAGGATAAAAAGGCCAAGTACTTATATCATATTGCCTGCTAAAGTAATAACTTATGTAAAAGTATAAAAAAATACCTTTTAATAAGATATTATGATCATTATAAAAGTAATTGATTCCGTGTATTTTAGCATGTCTCATCATTGATATTTCTATTCAAAATCTTTTAATCCGCTCCAACATTTATTCCACAAGTCAATTGGCGTAATCTTATCTCGGATTTCCATTAAATCTGAATTGTTGAAGAAAATTAGCTCTAAGAAGAGAAAATTAAATTGAAAATCAATCGATGCTTTGAATGTACAATGATGGGAATTTCGTTTATCATAAAGTGTTGCACAATAACAAAACTGGAGAATACGAAATACATTACGATTCAAGTAGATTTATCTCTTTATAAAGAACATCAACACATTACACATCTCTTTAAGAACAAATTTAGTTCGAATAATATTTCCTGTTTCGAAAATTATTTACATAAAAACGTTAAGTCCGCAAAGACTATGCCAAATACTATCAAAGAAACATGGTCAATCATCGATCTAGATTTTATATTTCAAACGTTAACTTTTGCTGGTCGTTTTTTTGTTTGTTTTGTCTTCGTTAACTTATTGAGCAATAGTCTATTACTTTTTTTTAGTTTCAAGGTTTACCTTCGGACCATTGTATCGATGACATAGGAGTTTCTTTTGTGACTGTAGACTCAATAGCGCTATGTTTACGATTTTCTAAAAGATATTTTTATATAAATTAAACACGTCTTAAGGAAGGGTTTTATTGTAAAACTACATTTTGTTTTAAGCTGTAACAATATTTAAATGGTATAACATACTGACTCTATCATAATCCCTTTTCACTGTCTAGATTTAGATTGAAGTCACGAAAGAATATGGTACCGTGAGTGACCAATAAATTACAATTTAGTAATTACACACCCAGAACAATATTTTGTATGTAATCTAGTGTTATTTATTTAGAAAGTGCAGAATTCATTGCATCTTTTAGTTTTCCCATTCCGAATGAGTAGAACAACCTCATTTTTCTTTAGAAAAAATAAGTTGCTTGTTGGGAGCGATGGTATTGTATCAATAATATAATTTTGATATAATTTTCAAAACTAAAGTTGATTTTGTCTGACTAATCTACGAGTTTTTTTATTTAAAAAAATAAATAAGCCAAAACGAAGTCACTTCATATTCAATCCACTGCTGCGTACTTTGAAATATATCAAGATGCCTTTATGTTGATTCGTGGAAAAAAAGGACATTTTCGTATGTCAAATTGATATGCGAATAATAGAATTCGAAGACTGAAACCAAAGTATTTTCATGTAGACAATCTTTTTTCTGGAACATTCTGTGTTCTTGCTCTAATTTGATCCACTTAAAATAGCCATCAGTAAGTTTTGTCCATTTAATTTCAACCTTTAATTCAATTTTGCCGTTAGTAAATGAGTGCATCTAAGTTTGTCATTTTTTATTTCAGGTCTTCCAAGCGAGGTTTATTCAATATGGGAATCTTACCCTTAGAGGTTTGGTAAAGAGTTCTGTATTGTGAAGTCTCTGTTTATGGAGATGACGTCATACGCTTCTGTTCTGACCATCACAGCGTTTACGGTGGAGAGATACATTGCCATATGTAGACCGCTCATCTCACACAAAATAGCCACATTTTCTAGATGCGTTAAAATAATCATCGGTATATGGATTGTTTCTTTCCTTTGCGCACTGCCCTACCCGGTGCACACGGATCTATTTTTCCTCGTGAGGGACACAAACAACAGCCCAATAGCAGACTCATTACAATGTAGCATTTTACCATGTTATTACAACTTTATGACGTACGTGTTTCAAATGTCAACGTTTGTTTTCTTCCTACTGCCTCTTACGATTATTATGGTGTTATACACTTTAATCGGGTTAACACTGCGGAACAGCGACCTCGTGAGAACGGCGTCAGACAGGAGCACAGATGGTCACCATGAAAGAAGTCCGTCTTGTATGCCAAGAAAAACAATTCTTAGAGTATTAGGTATGTCAATAACCTTATTTGTGCTTCAGGCCCCGACATGATAAAACTATTAATTCAAACCAAATTGGAATATATTCAAACTTAAAATTTTAACAATTGGTTAACCATTTATTAAACGTCGAAGAAAGCTATTGAAATCTAAAGATATCCTTTATCATATGTTCTAGATTACTATTCTTTCATTTTAAGGCTAGAAGAATTCTGCAGTTCATTTTTTAATTTTGAGTAAATCCAAATGAGTAGTTAAAAAGTCAAAAATCCTTCGGACCCTGGTCCTAGACACATTCTAACAAAAAATGTTTGAAATTGTAAACAAACGTATTGTATTGTTTAGGACACTTTCTTGTATTACACTCCTGCTTTAGGTATAATTGTAACTCAAACTTGACACACGCATTGGATGAGTTAAAATGATTCATTTATGGCGAAGGCAATTTTTTTGACAACATGGTCTTAGATTTACATTTCTTGTCGAATTTTATTAGGTAACACATGTCAATTCCTTATTTTTGTAATTCAAGAATATAGGAAAATAATCAGTTTGTATGCTTTTTTTTCTCTGCAAATATCATCTTTAGAAAGACAAACGACCATTTTTTAAAGCAAAGAGACAGGTTATATTGGATATCGATGAGTGAAGACGCATTTTATAGCTCTCTTCGGTTTTATTATTCTTATAGCGATAGCAACTATAATTAAACGGAATTCGGATGTTTGGTGTGTGAAGGTGTATTATCTAGAGGGATGTATATCAAAATTTGAAAATTGGTGATATTTGGTGATATTTTGGGCTCGTGAGGGCTCGTGAGGGATTATTACTACAAATCTAGTAAACCAGGATTGAAAGTGAATCTATGATTTTGGTGTAAAGGATCTATGAAACTAACTACAGATTTATCGAGGTATTGTTAAGTGTTCTACAGTATGGTGAACTATATCCATGGTTAACGGTAAACGGTTAATATAAACTGGATAGAAAGGTTCTTAGCTGCAATATATATGTGATATATGGTGGCCTATTGATATATAGTGGCCTATTGGTACTATCAGTTGTCTATTAGTTAATATCGCAGTTAATAAATTAGAAGTATGGGAATCGATATACAATTGTATCGCGCAAGGATAGGGTCATTCTTGATGCCTAAGTCAAAACAAAAAACCCAGAGTCATGCTACATACAGTGCATACTGTAAAGGGTCAGATGTGCATTATAGATCTTTCGTAACTTGCATCTTCATTCTCTGTATAGTAAGCGCAATATTTGGTGTTTGTTGGTTAAGTAGAATAGCGGACAATAAACTCTCGTCACATAAGGTATGGTCTCCTTACCAGCCGGTAGATATAGAAAACCTATCAGTGCACTTCGGTGCGTACAACTCTGGTGCGCTTAGAAGAGGAACAATGTTAAATTGCGAGCCGATGACTCTTGAAGTAATAAGTCCTTTAATGTGTTTAAACTTTGATCTACAGAGAAGATTAATTTTACTCTCTTATGACGTAGAAGAAAATCCTGGGCCTCTTTCTGATACAGATCTTATTTTGAAAGCTATTGCCGAGTCAAACGCAAAAATGACTAATGAATTTCAGGAAGTGAAACATGAACTACAAAGCCTAAAGTCAGACGTTACCACAGTTAAGGTTGAAGTTCATGAAATTAAGAAAAAGGTCAGATTAATTGAAGCTGAGCAGTCATAAACAGACAAAAGGCTGTGTGAAATAGAACAAAAACTAGAAGATCTATCTCACGATAATGATACTGTTATGAGCGATATGGGAGCCCTTTCTATTGAAAACGATATCAAAATGGATCGTCTTATGAACATTGAACGTAACATTGATTATATGGAAATGCAATCAATTCGCAATAATTTGAGAATTTTTGGCCTGCCTGAGACCTCTGAGGAAAATCACGAAATCCTACAAAATAAAGTTAATGATAGTATTTTGAAAATAGCGTTTCCCGATAAGGGAGACTGTTCCAGTGATTGCATTGAAAGCGCCAAACGTTTGGGTCGAAATGTGGATGGTGCTCCACGAATGGTCCTTCTAACGTTTAAATGTTTTGCAGATAAAGCCCAAATATTCACAGTAAGAGATACACTAAGAAATGCTGGTCTACGAGTTTCCAATGATTTAACATACCAACAAAGAACTAGATTAGATGAACTTCGGAAGCGAGGAATAAAGGGTTACTTTAAGAAGGGAATTTTGTATACAGTTAAAAATTCTGAGTCCGAAGAATCTGGTAAAGGAAGAGAGTACAAAAAAGTTACTAAGAAATTGAAATCAAATAATTTCGAGCCAAATGTAAATCCCTTACCACACATGGATGTCGAAGGTACTTGTTCAGATGCATAACATGTAGGCCAAAGCCCGCTGTCGAATGAGAAACTTAGAATTCTATCATGGAATATTGGGGGAATCGCAAAACATTTAAACGATAGAGATTTCATACAGTATGTAAATGGGTTTGAAATACTCTGTTTTACAGAGACTTGGTCATCTGATACCGATATAGTAGAACAAGAGATCGACGGCTACATCCACATTTCGTGTCCCGCGTTGAAATCTGTGAAAGGTGGAAGAAATATGGGAGGCGTTAGTATCTATATAAAATCATATCTTAGTCATACGGTATGTCGTATGCTAGAGGAATTAAGTTTTGGCGTTGTCCTCAAGATTAACCCAGAAATACCCTGCACAGACAGTGATTTACTATTAATGTGTGTATATATACCCCCTGATAACTCACCATTTTACGAGTCTTTTAGTGAAAGGGGGATTAAACTTTTAGAATCATTAGTTATAGAAAATTTTAGATTATTTTCAAGTCATGAATTAATAATATGTGGCGATTTCAACGCTAGAACTGGCAACCTCCTAGATTTCATCCCAAATTTCACAGATGTACCGGAATTATACGAATACGATCAAGTTATTGAAACACAAGTGGAAAGTGTAAGGTATAATGAAGATACTGTTGTCAATAAGTATGGAAGAGATCTTATCTCATTCTGTAAATCAAACAATTTGTTCATTCTTAATGGAAGGATCGATGATTATAGTAATTCAAGTAAGTTTACTTTTATAAGCCAAACTGGGTGTAGTGTGGTCGATTATTTTATATGTTCTTCTACACTGATATCATTATTCTTAAATTTAGATATAGAGACAAGATCAGAAAGTGATCATTTACCTTTATGCTTGACAACGAGATCTGTTTGTAATAAAAAAAATGTTAGGTCATCAAAAACAATGAAAAGAAATTCCAAACGGATCACATTCAGTGAAAACGATGTAGAAGAATATCAAATGATACTAGGAGAAAGTCTGCTAGAGAGAAACTATGAATATTTATATGAACTAATCAACGATTTTAGTTGTAATATAGATGATATCATAAATAATATTGAAAATATTATATTGGAATGCTCTCAGCCTTTTACCAATAAATCAGTATCATGTATTCAACACGTAAATAAACAAAGATGGTTTGATAAAAAATGTAAAAATTTAAAAACAGTTAAAAATAAATGTTTAACTAAGTTTAGGCAATCAAGGTCAAACGAAGATCTAGAGGTATATATCAAAAGTAAAAATGAGTATAATTTATACTGTAAAACACAGCGCGCATCATACAATAAAAAGCGCAAGGATAAGATATCAACACATATCAATGACCCAACGAAATTTTGGAGCTATTTGAAACCTGACCTGAATGGTCCCCAATTTAGCCAATGCATAGAAACTGAAGCATGGGTTGAACATTTCAAAAATTTATTCAATAAACGAGAGGGTGTAGCTGAATCGATTGATAATTTAGACACTGACGACCTATCCGAAATTGAGGATTTGTTTTTCAATAGCGAAATTTCAGAAGACGAAATTCGTAAAGCTATAAAGAGTTTGAATCCTTCGAAATCCTCTTCCGGTAATCTAGCTGCTGAGCAATTTATACATGGAATTGAATTCTTAATACCTGTGTTAAAGCAATTATTTAATAGAATTTATTGCACGGGAGAATTCCCAACAACTTGGACAAATTATACCCTAATTCCAATTCACAAAAAGGGATCTAAAAGTGACCCGAACAACTATAGAGGAATTGCATTAATAGACGTGTTTAGTAAATTGTATATAAGTGTCCTAACTGATAGAGTTACTTTTTTCGCGGAATCTTTTTCAAAAATTTCAGAAGCACAAGCCGGCTTCAGAAAAAACTACAGGACTGTAGACAATGCCTTTGTTCTATATTCTGCTGTTTCAAAATATTTATGCAGGAAGGGGAAAAAGTTATATGTTGCATTCATAGATTTTGAGAAGGCATTTGACTCAGTCTCTCATTCTAAATTATTTACAGTTCTACGTGAGAAAGGATTAAAAGGTAAATTGCTTTCAGCTATCCAAAGCATATATAGATCAGTTAAGGCCTGTATAAGAAATGGTTTTGAAGTTTCAGATGTTTTAGATTGCCCCATCGGCTTACGTCAAGGATGTAAATTGAGTCCAATATTATTTTCTCTATTTATAGATGATCTGTACTCATCCATGTGTACAACAGATACCTCAGGGATTCAATTGTTCCCAGATCAAATACAAATTTGTATTCTTTTGTTCGCTGACGATGTAGCTCTTCTATCGGACACCATAGTAGGACTACAAAAGCAACTTAATACACTGCACAGTTTTTGTGAAAAGTCAGCTCTAAAGGTTAATGTGTCAAAGTCCAAAATCATTGTCTTCAAACAAGGGGGGAGCCTTTCTAAAAAGGAAAAATGGTTTTATGATGGTTCAAGAGTAGAATGTTTAAACAGTTTTTCATATGTAGGTCTTCTTTTCACCAGTAAACTGTCATTTTTTCAGATGACAGAGAATCAAACAACAAAAGCAAAACGCGTTTTCCATTATATAATCAAGCGTTTAAAAGATTACCACCCTATGAGTTATGATATGTTTTTTAAAATTTTTGATAGTAAGGTAAGCCCGGTGCTTTTATATGGAAGCGAACTCTGGGGAATAGATATTCAGGATTGCACGGAAAGATTTCATCACTATATTTGTAAATGGTTCATGAATGCCCCACAGAAAGCATGTAACGCAGCAGTTTTAGGGGATACTGGGCGTTTTCCACTCTATGTATTAACACAGCACAGGTCTATAAAATTTTGGCTAAGATTATTAAGATGTAATGAAAATAGATACATTAAAAAGTGTTACAATATGCTAAAATATCTTGACGAAAGTGGCTATACAAACTGGGTAACAAAAATCAGACTAAATCTTTACAAAAATGGATTTGGATATGTTTGGGAAAGCCAAGGAACTTTTAACGAAAATAAATTTCTTGTAAATTACATCAATAAACTGAAGGATCAATATATACAATTATGGCATATTCAATGTGAAGAAAATAAAAAATTAACATTATATGTTAATTATAAACAGGAATTTGTAGTTGAAAAATATCTAGATAAAATTGATGTTCCTAAATTCAGAAAAAGTCTAGTCAAATTTCGAACTTCATCTCATTCTTTGATGATCGAGAAAGGCCGTCATATAGGTATTGAAGCCAAGGAAAGATTTTGTATTTTCTGTAATGAACAGGAAAATGAATATCATTTTCTTCTTGTATGTCCCCATTATCAAGATATTCGTACAAAGTACTTACCCAAAAATTTTATGAAAAACCATCTTTGTTTAATTTTAATGTATTATTAGCAAGCAAAAAGACTAGTCTTGTAAGATCTCTTGCGATGTTTATATACTATGCCTTTGAGAAGAGATCAGAAGCCTTACAAAACCATTCTTTGATACCTTGAATTGTATATTCCAAAGCACTTATATCTCAAGGAGTATTAGTTACCATAGAAAGTGTATTTTCTTTGACAATTGTGAATTCGTTATTTTTTAACTGAAATACTGAAAACATCATGCTAATTAGTATTTTGATGCTTACCCAACTGATTATATATTTTGTTTCGTGCAAATTGTCAATTTAACAGAAATTTCAGCCAGTTCGATCCAAGTTTTTGTAGCGAAAGCAGACTGTGTAGACAGAGATCAGGCTACACGTCAGTGCAGGCTGATCTTAGTCTCTACTGACTGCCAAACCTTTCTAAAAAGCATAAAGAGGTTGTGAGCAGCATGATAGGGTTGAAATATTCTAAATATCTGATATGACTGCATATTTCATATTTCAGGTTTGGAAGGCTGTAAAATATGTCTTTGATTACCTCATCGATTATCTGTTTTGTACAATTTGTAAATGTATTGGGTATATGGGCCGGTGGCCTTCATACATTCCAAATAAACTATGAAACTATGAAACTATATATCTTAAATAACAAAACACTCTGAATTCAATATTTTGCAAAAATGCATCTTTAACTTGCCTTTCTTGATAAAGGTCATTATTGCAAAATTAGCCGATCGGTTAGTCAAAAGAATAATTTTTAAAACAAAATAAATTCTAGCATCTTCATAATTCATTACTCATTTTTTTCATTTTATGACTGTTCTATTTCATTTATATTATTTCGACTCGTTTATTGTTATCTTTTTAAATCAATTTACCTGTAAGGTATAAGGGGTCACAAACGTTTTTTGCTTAAACGAAGTTAAATATTTTGACGACAAATTCTGTATGGAATGTTGAAATCTGTATCAATGTAATTGTCTTTTTTCCAAGAAATCGTCTCATAAAGGCAAAGGACCATTAAATACACGTTATCATTTTATCGGGGAATGTGTCTGCGAGAGAGATCGACCTTATTCCGTCCTAAAGAATAAAAGCACAATGAATTCACATTCGTCAATAAAATGGTATTCATCTTAGATAGCAAAAGCGGGTTTATTGTAACGCGGGTCCTTTAAAACGTTTTCCGGACAAATCAATCGCTGGTATTTCTTAAAGGCGCTATTCTTAGCTAGATTAATTCTACTAATACGGTTAGCTCGCCATGTGGATCCTTTCACATGTTACAATATTGCTAAATACAACCAAGACCATCGTTTATTTTTCTCTTCTTTATTTCTTTTACAAAAATGTCACTATGACGATTATTCTAAGACGGTCCTTCTTTTAATGACCTTTTCCGGATATCAATCATTCGAATCTCCCCTGAATATTTTCAAAGATCTAGAATTTAGGTAAAATATGGGCGTTTCTTTTTTTCCTTTTAAATGTACGGATTTGAATTAAACAAGAAATACAAATGTACTTGAGGCCCAGGAGGGTCAAATATCGCTCGACTGGAATTGTCCCAGGAAACCAGAAGTAACATTAGTTTGCTTTATGTAAAATTTAAGAAAATGTTGATTTTGTAAAGCAGATCAAGGTATGTGATAAAATGAGCGAGCAATTGAGCGAGCGAGTGATTGAATGAGTGAGAAGAAGTTTGTGTGTGTGTGTGTAAGTAAGGGAAAAGGGTAAGAGTTTGGGGTTGAGAGAAGGCAACATTGTCACAAAATATCCTTTTCTATCTCATTGTTGGTTGAGTTTGATGCCTTTATGCTTTACTTTCTTTAAATAAAGATATTACAATCATTATTTTTATAATGTGAAACGTAAATCTTACAGTTGGTTTAATAAAGTCATCGAACCTATTATTTTAAATGTAAAATGGTAGGTCAAATATCATGGTAAGAGTTAAGGGTTCTACAAGATGCCAGAATAAAAAAAAACACCCTTCCCAAATACTTATTAGTGGCAAAATATAGTTCTTGACCTGATACTTCAATACTTTAGAAAGTAGGTAAAGGGTCAAAGTTTGGATCAAGGGTTCAATAGGATGCCAGAATCAAAGACAATTATCTACCAACCTTTATCATTGATTTAAAGCTGTTTGTATGTCATTCGATATTTAAAAAAGTTGGTTAGAGATAAAGATCTGGTTCAAGGGTTCCACCTTATTCCAGAATCAAAGGCATTCATCTACCAAGCTTTATCGTTGACTTCAAACAGTCATAGCCCAAATAATTCAATATTTAAGAAAGTAAGTCAAAGGTAAGGGTCAGGGTCAAGGGTTAATCAGAATCCCAACCCAAGCCAATCATCTACGAACCATTAGCATTGACTTAACACAGTCCTAGACCTAATAATTCAACATTCAAGAAAGTAGGTCAAAGGTCAAGAACTTGGTCAATGATTCAACATAATGCTACAATCAAAGACATTCATCTACCTACCAACCTTAAGAATTGCTTTAACACAGTTCTAGCCTTAGTCATTCAATATTTAAGAAAGTAGGTCAAATGTTTCGGTCAGTGTCAATGGTTCATCATGATCCAATCATCAAGGACAATAATCTACTATTGTGAAACATTGTTGACCTGTCACTCATTACTTTTCGTGAACTTTCGTCAATATCCGCGGGGTTATCAAAATAATTTTATTTTAACATCAAATAAAATACGACAGTTGTTGTCATCAGGTCCGTAGCGCAGTGATCTAAACCGTTTGCCTATTAGAGTCATAGAACTGACAGACCCGGTACGAATTCGCACGCAGTTCGATACAGTATTTTTTTTCCCCCAAATTGTTTTAGCTTTAATTTTATCATAGAATAAAGGGAGGACAGTTTTATTGTCTCTTAAATTTCTTGTTTGTAATATCCTATATTGAAAGTTTTTTCTTAATCTAATCTCTTATTACTTTAATTTTCATGGAATTACTTAGCTGTTGTCACTTTTTCAAGCTGAGGTCACGAGGCTTTTGATCGTCAACTTAGCTTTTTTTGTGTTTTTCTAACACAGCACCTAAGCGATTAATTTGAATTATCTTGTTTCGTTCATGACATTTAATAGTAATGATATTATTACTATTTTTCTTATTGTACGACACATTTCATTGCTTGACGTTACTTCTTTTTACGGAATTTGTTTTCATTTTTTTTTGTTTTATTTTGAGGACTTTGATAAATTTATCCTGTATTTTTCTTGAGAAAAAAATCTTTTGTACGTGGGCTACTTAGCAATAGGAAATCACTTGATTCAGAATATCAAACGGATCACCCACACAGAACAATGAACAAAATTAAGTAAGCAGTGTCGGGCTTTTTTATAAATACAAAGATTTGAATTACAGATATTAAAAGTAACATCGTATCAACAAAAAGAAAAAAAAAAGTATAAGACGAGGAGGAGATTTGATCCTCGGACCTTTGCATTGCAAGGCCCTACCCTTACACCTATAGCTGTGTCTGGTCATCTATCACAACACTGTATATTTTGTTATTTGAACGTACTGTTCGCGTATTTTTAATCTATAAAAGGAAGTTGGTTCCGAATATCAATGAAGGTCAACACGAATATTAAATGAGCGACAGGTCAACAATGTTTCACAATAACCATAAGTTTTGACTTTATACTGTCCAAGACCTTATGATTAAATATTTAAGAAAGTAGGTCAGAGGTCAAGATCTGAGTCAAGGGTTCAACATGACGCAAGAATCAAAGACAATCATCTACCATCGATCATTGTTGACTTAACACTGTCCTTAACCTCTTAATTCAATACTCCAGAAAGAAGGTCAATGGTCAGGGTCAGGGTCAAGGGCTAATCCTGATCCCAGAATCAAAGACCAAAATCTACCAACCATTATTATTGACTTAATACAGTCCTTAACCTTATAATTCAATATCTAAGAAAGGTCAAATATCACGGCCAGGCTCAATGGTCCATCATGATCCAAGAATCAGACAATCATCTACCAACCATTATTATTGACTAAATACAGTCCAAGACCTAATAATGCAATATTCAGAGGTCAAGATCTTGGTCAAAGGGTCAACATGATATCAGAATCAAAGACAATCGTGTACCAACCATTATAGTTGACTTAATAGGTCTGATAGATTTTTTTAAGAAATCGGAAGCTGTTAGAGAACTTGTTAGCATTTTCTATTTAAGGGAAGTCACCAATATCGCTATTTTTGTTCATCCTGAACAAAATTTGCGATACTGGAAAACCTCCCAATTAATTTATTCAAAACTCAATCCACAGACTCATTCAATTGCATTCCAAAACAATTCCAAACCAATTATCTTGACTAATTAACACTGTTGTTAGCTCTATACTGTCCAAAATATAACCAGATTACTTTTATTGTCCTATACCGTTCACCAGAGTTGCCATCTAGATAATTTACCCATAATTTACAAATTTTAAAGGGGTTGTGCTAAGTAGGCGCTTTATTGGGTCATTGGGGTGACGTATACACTAATATCGGCGCAGAGGGCTGCAGGATAGAGCAATGTGAGACCATATGGATATCATTTAAAACATCAGCAGAAGAATTAAAACTCCCCCCCCCCCCCCCAAAAAAAAAGTAATAAAAAATAAAAAGAATAAATAAATGTGCCTTTCTCCTGTGAAGTTCATGTGTGTCAGGTGGGCATTATCTTAAGAGTCTATAAAGACGAAATTAGTTGATATCACGAGAAAAATAGCAAACCTCAAACCTTCTAGTTTGGAAGAATGATGTAGTTTTGAGGAACGCAATTAGGCCTTATAATTTGGCTTGAAAAGAGTTTCTCAGATTTCGCGATGATATTAACTGTAGCTAAACATTGCTGGAACACCTTGATTAAGCTTCATAAGTTAAAACTAAATTTAAAAGAAAAATGACGTAGCAAGCTGTAAAAAATAAAGAAGAATGAACGGTGCAAATATATAAACAACTTAGATCCATTACTTTGTAATACTGTTGGGAGATTGGACTAATATATCAACCTAGATAGCCAAATTGTTTCTTCAGACAAATAAAAAACAATATTGAATTATTCGCGGCTCGGTATACGTCTTGTGAATGCCCGTTATTCTTATCCAACCCTTCAGAAATGGGTTCCCATCACGACCGAAATGAAAGACTGAGAAAATAAATAACTACATATAGTAGAATTGAATGGCATCTAATTCAACCATCAAACGTTTGTTCTCATACCGAGAAAAAATGGATAATCAAGACTTCACGACATGATAAAGTTTCGCACCTTTGTGTGTCACAGTTCAGTAAAAACATCTTGAAATGAAATTGACGCAATTTAACCCCCGCCCCCGGCCCTTAAAAACTCCCCAAAACATTCTTGTTCGCTTGCCACAGCGCTCAAGGAGAACAATCATGATACCTCCTGAAATCATTCAAAACAAAATTTGAAATGACCTCAAATCGCTCAATAAAACCCTTTATTTCATTTGTTAGCATAGGTTTGGAAGCGAAAGAACACATACAGATCTATATTCGGAAAAATAAAAGTTTTATACGCTTTTATTTTTCCTATCTGTCAAACAAATATGGTTTGCGAAAAAGTGTCTTTTCAAATATAATTGACGTTTACGACTTTTTGCATTCTGTTGAAAATTATGGTCACGTGTCTAACGTCAAAGTATAGCCTTAAAAAACGATAAGCAGTGCCGGCCATTCTTTTTATCTCGCGAACGTTGAGAACAGGTTTGCTTAAATCTTATGGCGAATACAGGAAGAATAACTTTAACTTTCCAGCATATTTTGGCAGAAAATACGCCCCCCCCCCCCCTGAGAAAGCTAAAGTGCACTCTTTTGGTTATTTTGCGAAAACCATATTTTTAGGGTATCTCGACTTAATTGATGTTCAAACTGAGCAAAATCAATGCTATTCTATTACCTACCTTTGTTATTACACAAAACATGCTCATCACTCATTATAATTTTCATTCCGAAATCTTTCGAAAATAATTTTTCCTGTTAATTTCACGATGTTCTGAGACCAGCCCTGCATTCAGGACGAAAACGTTAGCGAAGCGCTTTCGAAATAACACATCGCTTTGCACGTATGTCATCTCAAAGCGCTAGCGAAAGGTTTTTATATCCTGAACACAGGGCTTGGGCCAGTTTCATCAAAACAGTTAGGACGTATTTTTGTCCTACCGATGACTTTCGAAACAGTAACAACAACAATCACTTTAAATATGTATTGATTGAATAGTGATACGTGATTTTTGTCCTTAATGTGTGGTAGGTCATCGGTAAAAAAAGATTGCGTCTAAAATGTTTTGATGAAACTGGCACCAGGTCTCATTCAATCTAGGATGCACCAAGGATTTCAAACGTATGAAAATATTTACGTCGACTGAAATGAAGGTTTGCATATGCTGCGTACCCTGTAAATACGAATAATGTATTGATATATTATCTATCCGTCGAGCGTATTGTCATTGTGATTTTCAACTGCACAAAACTTGTGGATAAACATTCGGACAATCGCTAAGTATCCGATATCATCCATTATACTTCTGATGTATCCTCAATGCATCCGTTGAGGACCCTCGGATCTCTAATCTGCTTTGGCTCAAAACGTAAAGATGTCGGAAAGTACTTATATAACTCACAATCTGAAAAGAATCACTTTTATTTCCGAGATGAGACCATCAGAATATTTGAATTTATTATGAAAATATATCATTTGTCTATCATTTTAACTAGAATACAGATGAGTTCACAAACTTTGGAAGCGGAACACTTATTAACATTAATACCAGGGTGTCATTTATACGAGGTAATTCGGAGTGGCAGCAGAGCGCGTCAAGGAATCAGACTTTATTTCACTGTATTTAGTAGAGTCGCGTAGGTAAAAAATCGTGGCAAGTCGGACTGAGACTGGAAATCGTTGCTTACATAGAATAATGTGCTATCCGAATACTGTTCCTTTTAAACGAGAAATATTCAACTATGCCGAACTCAGACCTATATTAAGCCTTAAAAGAACATTTTCATTTATATTACATTGAATTTCAAATATCGAAGAATAAATCTCTTGAAAAGTATCGTTATGTTTGATTTTTAAGAAAAAAGTATTATTTTTGTATTTTCGGCATTAAGGCATATTATTATTTAGTAATGCAAGAGATAATGGCTTGCATAGTAGCAAACAAGTAGCCTAGATCTTTGAGAATACTTTCTAGGGCCGATTCACTGTTCGAAACACACTAATAGACTGGAAAATTTAATAACTCCTCAGACACCAACCTGCAATCAAAAACACTCTTTGTTAGCAAGAAAGGGGTTGTAAAGCTGTCTAGAAATCATAATTATTTACATACTTGCACTGAGTAAATGAAAAATTTGAACGAGATTTAGTTACCCGCGAACATTGGTCTAATGTTTTGTCTGTTGTGGGCATTATGGGGCATTTATGAATATCACTAAGTTCAAGACATTTACCTTCTCAATTTTAATGGACAGTGCAAAAGATAAATTTTATTTTGACTTGCCAAAATATGAAAATACATGTATTCCAATATTTATAAATTTCACGATTGTTTCTCGCATGTCCCTTTTTTTGCAAAGGTAATAACAAATAAACAAACAAAGAACTTTTCCAAAAATGCGCATCATGCAATTACCAGATTTTTTTTAAAAAATGATAAAAATAGATACATAATAATAAAAAAAACCCCGGAAAATCCAAGCTATGAATATAACCTCCGCGTCTTCGTTGTCGTCATCGCGTGGTGCGACTTTTTCCTTTCTTTTTTTCTGTGTGTGTTTTATTTCAGCCCTGCGTTTACGATAACGATAGTTAAATACGCATTTCTCGGAATTGCAGGATTTCATTTCTAAGGCACTTACTTATTTTTTCTACCCGGAACGCAGAGCTGGTATAACTTAAACACTCGCTTTTCAATTTATATATTTTTTTTAATATGCTTAAAGAGCAATCTATACTTTCAAGGGGGTACTGTAACTAAATGCATCATCGAATCATCATGTCCGATATTTTTATGAATTCCATTTTTTTCATACACTACATAGCACCGAGCAGCTGAGCACTGGTAGTCACATGCCCTGCTCATGCAGTATTTTTATTTTTATCATCATCATAAAGTGTTATAAATATTATTTTAATTTATATATGATGTCATCTGTAACCCTTGAATAGCAGTGTAAGTCTTGTGCAATTCTTTAATAGATGTACTATCTTTGTAATTAACCCCCCTCCAAATAATAATAATAATAATAATGATAATAATAATCAAAGTGCTGAAAGTACTGAAAGCTAGCAAAGCATAGATATTTCAGTAATCTGCCTTTTAAAAAAAATATTATGATACAAAATCAGGGTTTAAACAAGAGACCAAAGAGGGCCTGTATCGCTCCACTGGCTTTAAAATCTTTAGACTTACATTAAATGAAGCTTTCTTTGAATGAAAATAACACTTTGAAATCTCTTAAGACCTATTTTATTATAAATAACTGGGTATGGCCCACATTCCACCAAAATTCTCAAAATTCATTGAAATCGGCCCATTGTTCATTAGGAGATGTAGTTTGAAGTTTTCAGGCTCAAAATAAGCCACACCCTGCCATGCCAATATTTATGGGGTAATCAGAAATTCGTGAACGAATTTTGACAAGGGTCTCACAAGGAACATTATGGTAAAGTTTCATTGAAATCGGCCCGCTGGTTCAGGAGGAGTTGTCGTTCAAAGATTTCGGGCTCGAAAAAAGCCCCACCCTGCCACGCCCATATGTGGGGGTCAATCCAAATTTCTTGAACAACTTTAGAAGAGGGTTACCAAAGGAACATTCTGGTAAAGTTCATTGAAATCGGCCCAATGGTTCAGGAGGAGATGATTTTCACAGATTTTTGGCTCAAAATAAGCCCCGCCCTGCAAAGCCCATATTTGGGGGTCAATCACAATGTCTTGAACAATTTAAGTAAAGAGTCACCCAAGGAACATCCATGCAAATTTTCATTGAAATTGGCCTAATAGTTTGGGAGGAAAAGATTTTTAAAGATTTCAAAGTGAAAAAATGCCACGCCCTGCCACGCCCATATTAGGGGGTCAATCAAAATTTCTTTAACAACATTCTGGTAAAGTTTCATTGAAATCGGCCCATTGGTTTTGGAGGAGAAGATGTTTAAAGAAAAAGTTTACGCACGCACGGACGGACGGACGCACGACGGACACAACGCCATGACAATAGCTCGCAAGCCTTCGGCCAGTGGAGCTAATAAAGCGAAGAGTTAAAAAGCATACTTTCGAATGAGTTCTTATTTGAATATAGTTCATCCAAGTGACCGTACAATGTAGTGTGCATAGTGAAAATTCTGGTCAAGCTAAGTCATTACTTTGCACACATGTGACATTCTTGGAAATCCACATTCCAATACGCAGTACAACCTTGAGTGTGAAATATTTCTCATACAGCTCACCATACTGAATCCCGATTTGCCCTTAGAGCTTTATAAAGTATGAGGGGGCCGAACTGCAGACTTACAGTGTGCTCTCAATATCATGAATTTTTGCAATTCCATGTTGGATTATTAGGATTTTTTTACAAGTAAGGAATTTTTAACCCCCCCCCCCCCCCCCCCCCCACACACCGCACTTTCCTTTTCCTGCACACTTTGTAAATGCTTGTTGCCATATTAAAAATAAGTTTAAATTTTGCTCCTGAAGTCCATCATTCTGGGAAGTTCTTTAAAAATAACAGACTTCCAAGGGTTAAAACTTCTAGCTTTAACTTTAAGCTGTAGGTACGAGCTTTGGTTGCAAAATCACCGCTTATTACTTTCGTTAAATAAATTATGAAAACTGATATGAGAAACTGTACAGTTTCTATTTGGAATCGGTCCTTAGACATATCTTGCGCGTCGAGCCCAGGCGATGCGCCTTACTCAAATTTTAGTTACGATGTTTTGGCATCCGGCGATATTATGGAAACTGATGCAGCTTTATTGTTATCGCACTATCGTCCCAAGGGTGACAAACGTACTAGGTAGTGTGCAAGTAAATGTTCTAAACTTATTTACAATTACGCAGAAGCATCCGAATAACAGAAGACAAGAAAAAAATCGTCATTTCAATTCCCTCGTCAGATATGTTGCTGCAGACACTTTATATAACGTCGTTGGGATTTCCCCGTGTTCTCTGAAAATGCCGTTTATTTAACGAAGTTAGTCGATTGACCTTTCGGAAATGTTTTCCTGTGGCGTGTTTTTTTTTTTTTTTTTTTTACATCTTCACGAGTCAAGGGGTATCGAATCGATCGCTTCTTCTCGATTTCAGGAAAAATTTTATCGGTCAGAGCTGTATGTATTACGTTTGATCTTACGAATAATGCCCTGATGTGAATTCGATTGGTTTCAATAGGCCAATCAAAGGTATTCCTCGCCATCTGCATCCGACAAAGAAAGGTAATGACAGAAGCGGTTATGACGCACCCCTAACCCGACAAAATTGCGTAATCATTTAGCGATAGTGTATTACCCCGCGCGTTACACATGACTTGTTTTGGTCAGCTATAATATGACTGTTAGCCTTGATTATCGATTTTTTTGCACGTGTGGACTTACTATAAATCCTTTATTAGGTAAATTCGTAAAACGCCCGGGATCAAATAATAGGTTTTCCTGGAATCGGTTCAACAATACGGGAGAACTTATTTTTATGGCGAAAGCATTCATGTATTTAGTGGTTAAGCCGCCTAGGGCAGTTTTCACTCATTTGAACTTTGATGCTACCCCAAAATTTGTATGTTAACTAAAGCCAGAAAAGCTCAGCTAGCTAAATAGAAAAAAAAATAAATTAAAAAAAAAAAGAAGTATATAACAGTTCTATCACGAATATAACTTCCAAGAAGATGGCTGCTAATGGCAATCAATATTTTTCTTAGATTATGATATCATCTTATAAAAATAAATAATTCTTACCATAAATATTAAAAGTATTCAATGAAATTACGTCAAACTGCGGCTGCTGGAACACAAAATCCTTCTGTTTTTATGTCACTCACGACAGTTTTACTTTCATTTATTTGAATGTGGGTTTACATCGGTTTTTAAAAGCTTTGCGGTTTCACATCGCGCTGCTTGAGCTACTACCCACGGATTCTCGGTTTTTTCCTTACTCGTCCTACCATGGCATCCTTTCCTAGTCTCTTAGCTGTTAATTCCACATATATTCATGAAAATCCTTCCATTTATTGGAAAATTAATCGGAAAGGATGTGCGGCACCGTCGGAGATAGAATTCGGAACCCCATAATTTGGAATCAGACGCACTACCCACTGCGACATGACCGGTCACGTAATTGAAAAGGAGCAGTGCGCTTCCCGGCTACAGCGCAATGGCTGTGAACAGATAAACCACATAACCTAAATTTCGACATCAAATTATACTTATCAATAGGAAATGACTTATATCAAGTTATACTTATCAATAGGAAATGACTTATATCAAGTAATATGCAATCTGTCTCAAGTGCGATTGTCAAAATACATATATAATGCAGTTTAGCTATTTATGAACATGGGTCTACAGACGGATGGACAAGCACACGGTCACCTTTTGAAATTACCACTTTTATTGATGTGGATGCATCATATAAGTAAAATGGAGACAAAATCGGCACTTTGGTGTCATCTTTGTTCGTTTAACGAAGATAATTTCGAATTTAAAGATAAAAGGAAAAGTATCCAGATAGACATATGTCGTATCTAGACACGTCAAGTCGGGTACCCCCAGTGCAAAAGTTATCTTATGATGGTAGCTTACTATAGACAAAAACTGGTTCTTTCGTCCGACGTGTCACCTTCGATCGAATTTTTTTTTTTTTACATTTGCGCCTAGACTAATTATTGTTTCCTGTGTCCATTAAACTGCTTCTGTGTCCCCTCAGACTTTTATCACGCCATAAGTTTTCTATCACAAAGGGTATTTTATCGATCAATCAAACGCTGCCTACATATACAAATTGACGATATGATATGTTTAAGTCATATTCAACAGAACTGATGTCAGTTTACTTTAGTAGACGGTATATTTGTCTTGACAATTGCTTTCTACAGGTATTTCTTGATTGTCCCTTTCGTCCAAAAATGCTTCGCCAGGTGTCTTAGGAATAGATCTTTCTGAAACCATTCAGAAATCGTCGACTGAACGATGAGTTTTAAAAATTTTGTTAAAAGAAAATACAGACTAGGTTCAAACTGATGCACTTTCATGTAAGATAGAATTTGAATGACTGGGCACTATTTCTGCCCTCAGCTTTAACGTTAATGTCACCTACAGAAAGACAAGTATGAGTTAGACTTCTCTAAATAAGCTTTTTTGTACCAGAATCCATTTTTCAACTCGATCCTTTGGCAAAGAATTAATCGTGCTTCAACTTTGTATGGAGGTGCAATGAAAAACTGACCTATATATCTTTCAAACTAAACAATAGCAACTTTCACATATATCAATGAGATCTATATGTAAATGATCTCCTATAAGTTTTGATTTCATTTAAACGCCGTAAGAAAAAAAAAACAAAAAAAAACCAGGGGTCACAATCTTTAAGTTCACTCAAAACTCGTTCCACAGACGCATTCAATTTCATTCCGAAATCACTCCAAAAGCTCTCACCTTGTCAATTTTACGATGTTTTTAAGGACGATTTCGGGAGTTCGTTCTTGCGCAACGTCTTTGCGCATCGAACTCTTCAAATATGAGTATGCGCTCAAAACTTGCAGTTATCTCGGACGTATCAAAAACACTACAAAACCCTCTAAATTTCCATATTTCGAGGAAAATGCTTTCGTGAAGATGATTAACTAATCCTATCACTAAAACATATATAAATTACCGCAGCCATTTTATTTTATAGAAATAAAGGATATGACGTCTGCGTCGTTTTTGTAGGTATTTGTGACGTTAACGTTCCCGCGCATAATCAGACACCAAACAACGTTATCAGTCGTTTATCCGATAGCTGCATGGAACCGTCACATTTCATTTTGACGGGGTTAATTTTTGAAAGGCTGACCTTGATAAACGATCCTGTCGTTGTCAGATTTTTCATTTCCAATGTTTGGATAAATTTTTTACAGACCTGGGTGTATTTGAAATTTTATTTGGGGATTGGGGTGTGAGCGAGATAGATTACCTTGATTTCATCATATGACTTTGATCAGGGAATTTGATGATGCTTATTGACAAGATCATTTATCAATCCATATGTGAGTATTCTATTTTCAACAGTCTTGAAGATTTTTGAAAACACTAGATTTTTGCGTGATTTATGTAACGTTGGCCTTGATATATGACCCTAACCTTTTCATATGATTTGACCGTGGGATTCGTTGACGCAAAACAAAGTGATACCCTAATTGTTGAGGAATTCAACTCCATAATCGATTAATCAAAGAAGAATTGAATATCATTGATTTTGTACATAAAATTGACACGAGAAAAAGAATCTGGAGTGTTTTTTTTCCATAGCGTCAAAACTGGGTGACCTAGAATTTTGCATTTTTTCTCAAAAATTAACACGGTGACCATACCTTTTTATATCAATATCTCACGAACATATAATTATCTACAAAATATAGAAAAAATGAAATTTTGTATATCAGAGTTTTTGAGAACTATGATCAAAAGTAATATATTTTGAAAATATTCTTGTTTATTTTCGATATATCAGTTTTTACGCATTGGGAAAAAATCGTAAAAAATCATCATTTTTCCTTTCAATCGATAATTGTGTATTAGATTCAGTGCAAATAACTTCCTATCTATGAAATTAAAATAAAATTGATACGAGTTGTTTGATTAGATTTGATTGTATTATGGTTTTATGTAATTACCAAGAAATGAAATTCGGCGAAAAAAACGGACAAAGATTTACTCGATACCTATGACATTCTATGACGTTTTACGAAAAATCTGATTCGGTGACCCCCTTTTTTCTTTCCATTTTTGCAATCGGCATACTTTAATCTACAAAATATGAAAAAATAAAAAAAAATCTATCTCAGAAAATTAATTCAACCAATCGTCCTTAACTGTATCAAATTAATGATCCACTTTGTATCGAATTTTTTTACGTTTCGAGCACGTGGTAGATGCGTCAAATGCGCACAGCTTTTACTCTTTCCAGTATTCCAATACGTCATAATTTAACTCGGTAGTCCAACCGGGGCTTTCATCATTATCCGTTAGGCCTTCGTAATTATCCATTTTAGTAACATCCCTGCTACATACTTCTCACGTCCGATTTTCCATTCTTTTTCGAACATTATTACTACAATTGTCATTTTTTACCAAACGTACGTAAAGGGATTGAATTTTGCTCTTCCGCCGTGCGTTTCGTGTCTGATTGGCAGTTCAATAGGACCTTTAAAATAACTCATACAGACCTCGCGGAAACATTGTGGGCGTAATTCATCATTTTTGAGTTTTGTTGTTGAAGTTTTATTCTTAAAAAAAACTTAAAGTCCTTATCGTAAGAGATAATACGCTTCAAAAGTTTAATCTCGTTTGCATAAGTTTGACTACATTGTCAAAGATCAACGACTATTTCCCAAACTAATGAAACATGTGAGTTTATAAATGTTCAGTTTCAACTTAGATGCATAGAAATGAATTTATTTCTGTCACGGATCGATTCAAAAGTAATTTGCGTTACAAATCAACCTTCTGATTTTAAACTGTGATTGACAACGATTAGCTCAAGGAGAAATTTTAAATTGGTGATCTGCATTTTGCTCAAAGAGATTGCAATATTGCAAGGCATTTTTTCTCGGAGCTTGTAATCTTTAATCAGCTCCAAAGTTCGGACCAAAAATCCAGCTATTTTAATATTTATAAAGGCGAAATCCAAAGAAAAATAACATATTATACATGCATATATTTTCATTATCATCTTTTTAAACAAACACACATGCAAAAAAGAAGAGAGAATGAGGAGAATAGCCATTAATTACCCCCTATCTATTTTCTTCAGCTTTGAAAAATGAAGATTATTGCAGATGATTTCCTCCTATGTGAGGCAACATTTGACAAGCCAAGCGAGCCTATTTTTCTAGAATCAAAATATTGAAAAGAGTCACCAAGTGAATATTCCGACCAAGTAAATAAATAAATTACTTAACGAGAACCACTTTTCGATTTCTAAAAGCTCGACACGTCTCACCCTGCCATGCCCCAGTTATTGACTAATATAGGGATAATTCACGCTTTTGAGGGCATTAAAATCTGCAGAGACCCGAAAAATGGTTTAATGTCCGAGTGCGAAGCACGAGGGAGTTAAAGCATTTTGAGGTCTCTTCAAATTTTAACGCCCTCAAAACGTGAACTAACGCTATTATTGCATAAAAATAAACACTATAGTATTTTTTCCAAAGGAGGTTACAAAGTAATTCATAGGAGCGCTTTGAAACTATCTAATGTGCCAGAAAATTGCGTTATGCATTGCATCGTCACTTAGGTTTTCACTGACGTTGCTTGGTAAATTTATGACGTCACAGAAATAAACGCGGGAATAGGATCAACGTCTTTATTCATGCTCTTTATTATTATAACACAAAGAAACTGGTAAAGTATATAGGCCCTAACTTACGATCTTCCAGTGAAAAATAACCGGGCGATAACGGCACTTATTAATCCACGTTTTCTCTCGTTAACGCCCGGGTTTTGTCCGTTAACGTATGTCTATAACGACCCGAAAACGCATATTTTACGCAATAATCAGTATTTGTCGAACAACTTTTTAAATAAACTTTTAAGGAAAACATTGATGACATGTTAAGTTTCGTTTCGATAAACCCAAGTTTACATGGGGTGGGGGATTATTCTGAGAATTATTAAAGGATATTTTTTTGTCACGCCACGCCCAAATCTGACATTGAGAATTTTTGAAAAGAGCTATCAATCAACCATTTTTGTGAAGTTTTGTCCAAAATTTGATCTATGGTTAAGGAGGAATTTTTCGAGGAAGTTTTTCTCCGACATCTCTGATAAACACAGCGCCTCACTTTTCCACAAACCGAAATTTTACATTCGGAACACCACTCGGCCAATCTCACGATCAACCTCGGGTGTACATAGACGGACTATTTTTAAAAATTACGGGAAAACCATGGACAAACTCGTTGACGTCAATTAAAATGGCGTTAGCCCTCGAAACTGTGAGTGAAAACATTCGACATCGTCAACGCTGACGTAAAACCATCGTATCCTAATATAAATATCTTTAGATTCTTAAATAACGGCCGAATGATCTTAATTGTTGAATGATTCTCATAAAGTAAGATTTTTCAGCCGTTACTTACTGTAAAACTGTTACTGTAAAAGATATCAATCTACAGTGCTAGTTTTTCTTACACTGTTTCCGCCTATCAAAATGCACGATTTTGTTACATACCCATCCGCCTTACATACATCCGATGTCTGTTTCAGTTTACGGAAATGGCCGAGTGATGTTCCGAATGCGAAGTTTTACAAACAGATTATGGGTCATCTTATAGTATTCATGCCATTTAAAGTTGAAATTTTGCTTATAGTGTAGGAGGTAATGGTATTAGAATAATTAATTCACAATGTAACTACGCTAGAAAAGCCCGAGTTATTAAGATCCCCCTTTTTACAGAGGCGATATTTCACGAACAGATTGCAGAAAGGGTCTCTCTGAGACATTTCCGCCAGAATTGGTCCAAATTAGCCCATATGTTTAGGAAGAGAAGTTTTTCAAAGAATTATTTCACGATAAGCCCCGCGTAAAACTAAAAAAGCTATCTGCTATCAATGAAAGAAAATGGAATTTAAAATATTCAAAGGCTTCGAAGCATATTACAAGAAAAACTGTATTTCTTGCCCTAAATTATACAACTGTTCAGTTGACATGTTTGACGTCCGACCAAATTGTAAAATCAATTTAATTGCCACTCTATGACAGTTAAAGTATTTAACCATACAGAAACAACAGAAATCTCATGGATAACGGGAAATGACAATTAAAACGACCTTCATCTGCCACTTCATATGCCACTAGTTCTCATAGTCAATAATATTTGGTCTTAAAATAGGTTAGAAACCCTTATTGATATGATACCCATCAGACTAAAAAGGGAACATCTGGAAAGTGCGTGACGTGTCTACCTTAGAAAGCCTTCGCGGACTATATAGGCTGACTAGGTTCGACAGTTTTCCGAATTGGTTGATTTTCTAAATCTTAAATGAACATTTTACCCTTCGGTACAATGTGTTTGCTCTAATGACATAAGGTCAGAAGAATTATAGAGATGGCGAGTTTTCCGTCCGTCCATCCGTCTGCCCGTCATTCTGTGCGTCTATCTGTCTACTTTTTTCCTAATTAATGCGATTAAGTCAATAAATATAATAGGCTTCTCTTGAAACTTCCACTGGAGGTTTGTAGGATGATCGCTTACGAAGATGGGGACGATCCGTTTGATAACACGGGAAAAGAGGTCTCATGGAATTTCACATAGAAATTTCCCTAAATATATATTACTGCTATCTTGTTTACGCAATCAAGTCCATATATATTTTCGGATTATTTTGAAACTTTCGCGGGATAATTGTAGGATTACAAGGATCATCAATTTTGAAAATATGAACGGTCCGTTGGATCCAAAAGGGGCATTGTGGAATTTTACATAGAAATTCACACAGCGCAGTCTTGTTTACGCGATAAAGTCCACAAATATTGTTGGATTCTCTTGAAACGTTCACACCATGATTGTAGAGCCATAAGGATTTTCGCTTTTGAAAATGGGGACAAAACGCCAAAAAATCACTATAAATCTTATTGAAATTTAATAAGAACAATCTTTTCTTCGCGAATTAGTCATTTTTTTTATTGGATTCTCATTAAACTTAGCAATAAAGTTCCTGAAATATTCAAAATTTGCTACGGCTAAAATTTTTTCTAGTTGAATACTTTTGTTTTATGTTCAATTTAAGTGTTTTTTTTTTTGTTTCTTAGAACTTCTGTGTTCTAGGTATTCACATCTTTTGAAAGAATGATTGTCTGGATGTTGCTTTTAGAGAAAGGCTTGCCCAAAGGACGTAAGGATAAAATATCAGCAATTTCGATGTTATTATGAAAATAAAGGAATTCGGCTTGTCCATTTTTTTTAAAAATCTGAACACTTCAATAGCGCGTGTAATGTCCCCAGGCTTCGATTACGGCCTGACAACGCTTGTGCATACTGCTTATAAGCCCGCTGATCTTATATTGTGGAATTTGATCCCATTCTTCTTGAGGAGCCTGCCTGAGCATCTGCACCGATACCGGTTGCACCGGACGTGATGAAACAGCTGTCTGTAACATGTCCCAAGCATGTTCTCTATGATTTAGATCCAGGGATCTAGCTGGCCATTCCATACGGACGATCGTGGCTTGCTCGAGTTGCTCACGCATTGCTCTCCATTAAAAGAAATTTTCACCAACTGCACCTGCATATGGTCGAACGTAAACATCTAAGATCTCGATTACGTACATGAGAGCTGTCAATGTGCCGTTTCCAATGACGTGGAGATCTGTTTTTCCTGAGCACTTATTCCCGCCAAAACCATGACTGAGCCCCCGCCAAACCGATTATGTTCTGCCACACACACTGGAATAAAACGCTCATGTGGCATCCTCCAGACCCTCTGACGTCTATCGGTAAAGTCCACAAAAAAACTGGACTTCTCTGTAAAGAGGATGGGGCCAAGTCATTTCGGGTCCAGTTCACATGATCCCGTTCTCATGCTAAACGCATTTGCACGTGAAATCGGATGAATGGAATACGGACTGTAAGCCGTCTTGAGCTGAGGCCAGAAAAATGATACCGATTTCTGATGGTTAAGGTACTTACCCGCACACCAGTAGCGTTCTGGAAGTCATTACGTAACGTTTTTTCATTGTCAAATCGATGACGCCCTGTCAGAGTCAGCAAAAGTCTCGGACCTCATTGTTTGAGCGTTGTCGACCCGAAGCATGCGAATGCCTAACATTACCAGTCGTTATAAACCGATTCCACAGTCGTGAAACAGCGCTCTCGGACACACAAACGGCGTTAGCAATGTACCATTGAGCCGATGCCCCTATTCATCTCATCTTGACTAAGATGTAGCCTGAAATACATTTCTGCCATATTTAAATGGAACCTGAATGTTTGGGTTGTCCTTTTCAGAGTTGTGTGTGAGTTTTCGATTTTCGGAAAAAAATAGGAAGTAACATGGTAGGGCTTTACTGTATATCTCGTGAAAAATCAATTTAATATCTTTTCTTCCCGAAACTCAAATAGCAATTTGAACGTAGCATAAAACATTCCTTTTGTGACCCTTGTTAAAAACTTTTGTGAAAATTTGATTCGCGGCAAATCGACAGGTCGTAGCTATTCAGACCTATAGGAATTATGGAATGGTTCTTTGGAAATATTCTCCCCTCTAAATTATTCTTGTCTAACCTTTATGCTAAAATATTTTTTCAATTCCTATTAAATTTGAACTTGGCCGAACAGGGCTCATCAGTATTATGGTCTCCACCTATACCATTAGGCTTATTTTACCAAACTTGGAGGAAATGTTTCTTTGGCCGGTCCTTTAAGAATTATGTCGAGAAATTAGAATAAGTGGGGACATGATGACATAACTGGGCGAATCTTATCAATCAAATGAATAACACATAGCCAGTTTTGGAAAATCTTAACCACGTTAAATTTGGAAGCCGCCGCCAAAGCGCAGTTTATAGCGCGTCGGACTGTCGATATTAAGTTTACAGGTTCGATTCCCGACGGCGACACTTATCCTTTTCCATTATTTGTCTCCTACAAAGGGTTAATAATCTTAGACCTGTGTCGGATAACAGCTACGGGCTATGGAATGAGGCATTTAATGTACTGGTGTAAGAAATGCAAGTAATCTATTATTAGGAATTCAAGCCGCCGCGATATGACTGAAAGATTGAAAGCGGCATAAAACCCCATTCAAACAAACAAACAAACGTGAAGTGTGTCTGATACAATATATGTACAAATAAGTGCCACATTAGAATGAAAATAGAATACCCAGTACTTCCCCTTCTCCTCCAGAAGATACAGATTGAAGCATTGTGATATTGACAGTCACTCAAACCAAAAAGCATTCAAAATCGATCAATCATCGCTCTACTCACTCTTTCCAAACACTCACTCAAATCGATCAAAAACTCTCCAAATTCATTTGAAAACATTTCGAAATTGTTCAAGATGATCAACTTGTTATTCAAATTCCTCAAATTATTCTACGATTTTATTGGCTCGTGTGAATTAAAAGTGACTTATTAGTCAACGAAGACACAAAAAACAGTTACATACGCATATTTCTTAAAGGGAGGTAATACACATCTTGACATTGGATTACCTCCCTTTAATTCACCAAAACTTGCTCCACTTACTGATCCAATTTCATTCCAAAATGATTCATCATGTATATATCACTATGTTTTTAAGTGTAACCAGAGCAGAGCATAATCCACGGGGATCTCTAATAGCACCAAAAGTAATGAAGCATTACAATCTATTATTGTTGACAAATGTTTTTTGTCTAGGTGTCACTGACCGTGTATAAAATCCTTGTTGGACAATAAAAGCATCGTAACTACATTTATATTTAACTTAACACATCTTATCCCATCGATAACCAGAGCAGAAAATAATCAGATTGTCTCTAGTAGACAAGTTTTAATGAGCAGTGGGTTTTTTTTTTCGTTTTTTTTGTGATAATAAAACTTCAACGAAATGTTGTAACTTCATTTGTATGTAAAATGAGGCTACTACTACTTTTAAGCTCGTTCATTGATGAAAATATAGCTTTTCTAGGTGTCACTGATAGTATATCATACAATATACTTTTTGACAATGAAAAACTCGTATCAACAGCTTATTTAAGCTGATCTCTTGAGTATTTTATCATTAAGTTTTTATGATTCAAGTTAAAATCAATTTAAAAACCAGAAATTGTTGTCACAATAGTTATAAAAAAGGTGTCGAAAATGATAATAATAATAATAATAATAAAAAAAGGTGATCCGTCAAGCGAAAAGGGATCATCTTTGAATTTCATTAAATAAATATTAGAAAAAAAGATTGGTTCTAGAACAGGCCAACCAGAGATAGCGTTTAAAAATCTTTCATAGGAAGCAAGTTTGATTAATCAAGATTCAGAAAATGAGTAAAGTGCGAAAAATTTCGATCTAGTCAGTCTGTGCAATCCGCGCAGGTCTGACGAGAATGGACACTTTATGCACTTCTCAGATAGTCCCTTGTGACGGGTCACAAATACACGTTATCACATTTTGCCCTCGTTTTGATATGTTTATTATCATGAATGCTTTTTATTTTGTCCAGGATATAAATTTATACTTGCATCGAGAACAAAGAGAACGAAAACTTTGTCGAAATTAAACTTCAGTAGGAATATTTTGTGATTTAAATGAGATTAAAAACTCCCTACCCTCATCGAAACTATATTCAAATATCTTACTTCTACAAAATCAATAGATTCGAAACAAAGTCATTTTATATACACGCCTTTAAACCGCGTGTCTATATAGCTTCAAAAATATGTCTGCAATGGTTCGACCCCCTCCCTTCTTCCCCCATTTTTACCATGAAAAAGAGTTAAAAAATGTTTTTTGTCAAACTGGACTACTACCAATCTATAAAATATAAAATATGACCCTCAGTAATGCCATTTTATGGCCGTCAATGGCTGGGGATGGTGTGTGGGAGTTTAAGCTTACCATTTATGATTGGTCTCTGCTTCGACTATACTTCTTGCAAATTATCCAACTTCCTCTGTTGAACCCTAACTCTTTTGTTAGGATCACGAGAAGACAATGTGAAAATAACAAAATCTGAGCTCAATCCCACTTACACTGTACTACATAGACGACTACAGTGCAGGCGGACATGTTTTTTCGGATCAGCTTTGCGTTCAGGATGACAAAATGGTGCAAACAATTTGCCAATTATACCCCGCTTTGCACACAAGTGCACATGCGAAGTAGGTAAAAATCTGAAAACTGTTTGCACCTGAACGCAGGGTAGGATTCAGGACGTATATGTTATTTAGGGGAGGTAATGCATATCGCTATTTTTGTTCATCTTGAAAAAAATAGCGATATTGGATTACCTCCCTTTGATTCACTAAAAACTCGCTCCACACACTTATATAATTTGATTAAAAAATCATTCCAAAATTATTCATCATGTCAATTTCACGATGTTCTTAACTGTAGACCCTTTCATGTTTATTGTTGTCGTGATTTGAATTGAACTCTTTTCTGTCAAACAATAATGAATTAGAAGCTCTAATATCTGGTTTCAGGTAAAAACATTCATGCCAAATTGCGCTTAAGCCTCGTTTTCATTTGGCCTACGGAGCCCGTACGGCGCCCGTATCTCGCCGTAAGCATAAAGTCGTGCGGTGCCCTTTCCGTGTCATACGGTGCCCGTGCGATCATCACACGGTCTTACGGGCACCGCAGACACCTGCGATCTCGTTTGAAAAAAATGTTATACACATCAATAAAAATCGCAAGCCCGTAGCCTTCTGCGGACATAGCACGGTCGCCGCACGGACATCGCACGGAAGCCTTGCAATAATCGCACGGAAATCGCACGATATCTTAACTATGAAACATCCAAAAATAAACACGTAGAATCGTGCGATGACCGCACGGCATCCTCTCGATATCCGTACGGAATTCGTACGATATCCGCACGGGAATCTCACGATTATTTTGCGATATCGCACGGAACCCGCACGGTCTCATTAAGGTGTGACCCCCCTCAAATATTACTAAAAATCGCACGGTTACCATGCGGCTTTGTGAACACATACGTCGCAGCCCGTAGCTGTCTGCGATGTCCAAAGAATCGTAAGAAAAATCGCAAGGCTGCGATATCGTACGGCGACCATGGCAAATGTAAGCTAGGCTTTACTAATGAATGAATGGCTAAGTGACATTTATTCGGGAAAATTATCGGTTCTGTGTTTGTAGACCTGAAGAAAGCATTTGATTTGGTCGATCACGAAATACTTTTGCACAAATTAAAACTACATAATTTTTCTAAGAAGTCATGGTCACTTTTTACTTCTTACTTGAACGGTGTTCCGCAGGGATTAATTTTGGGTCCAATTCAATTCTAAATTCATATTAATGATCTAAGCCTATATATCAAGAACTCTTAACTTGGATCTTTATGCTGATGATTCAACACTTTGCATATCTGGAACTGACTTATAAGACATGCAACGAAATCTAAAGTTTAGTTTAAATTGCATTCTCGATAGGTGCACAAACAATAGCAAGCTAGTGAATCCGAGTAAGACCAAGTGTATGCTTTTTGGGCCTAGAAATAAAATTACATCTTCTAAGCTTGACCTACATATAAACAATGTCCCAATAGAAAACGTCGAGTCACAAAAGATTTTAGGTTTATATGTGGACACTTAACATGGGCTGACCATATAGATAAAACATGCCTAAAAATAAAGAGTAAACCCCAAACAATTCATTGTCATTTTGTAATTACCAATCTTGTAGCAATCAAGAGTCAGACAACATACCAGCCAATCAACCTATTTTCAATTTGGCTTGGTAAAAGGCTATAAACTTTCTAGGCTCGAAGCACAAGCAAATACAACCTTTTTCGTGCAATTTTACATGGAAAAAGTTCAGTTATTGAATATATAAACATTTTGAAAATCAATAAGTAAATATTTCCATTTTGGTACAAAATGGTCAATGTTTGGTAAGAAATGGTTAACATATGGTACGAAACGTCTTCGCCTATGGTACGAAATGGTCATAGTATGGTACGAAATGGTAATATATTCAATGGTACGAAACGTCTGCATACCAGTAGATTACAGACATAACCCGTCGTGATATTACAAGCTTAAGGTATAAGATATCCTGTAAGAAAAGGGCGTAAAAGGGCGTTCTCTTATGCCAGTATGGAAATATGGAATACAATTCAAACCTTCATTGGGAAGCTAAAACATCTCAAGATGAAGAACTATTTACTTGACCAACAAAAGAATTGACAACTTTGTCTCTTTTTTTGTTTTTCAAAGTCATAGCTAACGAATATAAACCTGTTTGTTTGTGCGTACGTAATCATACGAATTCAATCTCATTGTCTGTGTTATCTTGGTTATTTTTTTATTTGCGATATAAGTGTTCTGAATGACGTGAGAAAAAGAGAGAGAAAGAGAGAAAGAGAGAGAGAGAGAGAGAGAGAGAGAGAGAGAGAGAGAGAGAGAGAGAGAGAGAGAGAGAGAGAGAGAGAGAGAGAGAGAGAGAGAGAGAGAGAGAGAGAGAGAGAAGGGCAGTAGTGTACATAGTCTGGTTGTCATAAAGTGAGATTTAGTCAGAAAATAGATGAATTAGATCGATTTTGTTTGCGGGAGAGAAGGCACAACTGTAAAAAGGACACTTTGTTAGCCTATTGTTATTTGAAAATGATGTCTTAATGTTTTACCTTCTATAAATAAAAATATTATTATTATGAATAGTATTTCGTATAAAAGTGCTGGCATTCCAAAATGGATGCGGCGTAGTGAATGTGACGCGCATTCAACTAGAACAATCTTATTCATACCCAAAAGGCTTCTTTCACACCATTCCTACTACTCACTCAGCTCGTTCTAAAGGCTCAGAAATCACACGAAACGCTCAAAGTATCTTTTATGTTATTTTTCATATTTCTTGATTTCAATCCGATGTATTTTTGTCAGCGTCAAATTGGTCCATGAAGACAGACAAATTCATCATAGAATAGTTCGTATATTTCATCAATGGAGATACATGTATTAAAATATCACCAGGCCTCCTAGCAGACTAAAACAAAAATAAAGGCTCTAATGTATGTAAAAAAGACCTTATGTGGAAAATATGAAAAAATGAAGATTTTCGTCGAATATATCATTTCTATATTAAACCCACGGTCACACCAAAGTCCTTTTTTTATGTTTGAAGATTGATTGTTTAAATTATGAATTATAGTTTGCTTTCCTAGCATAGAGCCATCTTGTCGAACCAAGGGTTTCGAACGTTTTACTTATCTAATTTTACCTTGACATCAACGTCGTATCCTCATGATCTCATTGTCGTACCGTCATATGCGTCATATTTCACCGCCGAACTCGTTCTCGTGCTCACGTTATCGCCCTCTCGCAGTTTCACATATGCGTAAGTACAGTTAGTAACATTGTGAAATTGACGTTCATCTCATTCAAACCAATTCTAACTCGCTCACTCAACGCTCATTTCACTCATTCCAAACACTCACTCTAACCATTCAAAAAAGTTCCAAACTCACTGAAAAAAATAGAATCAACAACGTCATTCAAAATAAATAAAGCTAGAAAAACGCGATTTAATTGACCAATTTCAAATTGTAAGCGTCTGATAGGTTCTTCAAGAAATATGAAAGTATTTATAGAACTTGTATGCATATTTTATTAAAGGTAGGTAATCAATTTTGCTGATTCATCCTGGACAAAATTTGCGCTATTGTATTACTTCCAATTAAATTCACTCAAGACTCGCTCCACAAACTAAATCAATTTCACTCTAAAAATCATTAAAAAATCATTCACCGTGTCAATTTCACAATGTTGTTAACTGTTCATATGTTAAATTTGGAATATTTTACCCTCGTTTGGAAACTAAATGTTGGATTCAATTGATTTCGAACTAACAAAGCGCATCAGTAGTTTGTTATTTTAGTTTTTGAAGTAGTTCAATTTATTCAGAAAGAATTGTAACAAAAAGTCTGGATTTTTCCATAAACAAGGCTTTCAGAATCCTCACAAGTGTTCACTTCTGCAAGAGGCTTTAGTCGATTCCCCATAAATCATCGTTATTTTTAACTCGTCTTTTTTAAACATCCCTTTTTCGATCTTTGGACAACTTATTACTATTAAATAGTTTTGATACGGTTCATGATCTTGAGACAAAGGAAATTATCTTTGAGTGGCCAAAGACGGACACATAGGCGCGACTGGCTACTTTTGTTTTCGTGAGAATTAAATGACTCTTGTAAACATAATCGTGATATATTCTATGTACTTATAGTTGATCAAAAGAAAATCTTTCAAAAATGAATTATGAAAACTCACTAAAATATTCTAAGCCAGGGTAGCGCCCGTTAAGTTCGTAAATGACGATGTAAAGGTTTTGTTTCATCTGTCATCTCGCCCGTAAGAGAAGACGAACATTCCATTAGGCTTAGCACTCCATTTTAATGACATTCAGAGGTCAACTGATCTTTCTTTTGTTAATTTGATTTTGACAAGAAATGATATGAAAAAAAAATCCGGTTCATGTCATACGGATGACATATCAATAATTTCTGTGACAGTTGTTGTAGCATTTTTCGTAAAGCAGATCCATTTCATTAACTAGGTTTAACGACAGTACAAGTTATCGTTTTGTTCCATATTAAAGTAGCGGTTATGGGTTATCATTTAATGTATCCACTATTCTCAACGTTATTTTGTTTATAGTTTATACTATTTTTTTAGTTCGATTGCGACGAAAGCTCAGGTCGCTCTAATACACTCAAGCCTAATGTTCCCACTGTTACCGAGTTGTACATTTTGGTGAACTGGGACTGGCTTTGGTTTTGGTTTTGTCCGCAAACACATCCCAGCGACAGTGGGGCTCAGGCCACGGACCTCCATGTCACGGGTCGGATGAATTTACCACGAGGCCATCGAGGCAGTTATATACAATACAAGTTATTATTTTTTTCTAAATACTTATTGTTGTTGAGTGGAATTATATTGTTTGTCGTTCATGTAATTAAAGATCAAAAGATCTAATAATGGAACAAACAGTTACTCACAAATTGTTATGTTCTATATTCCAGTTGCAGTTGTTGTAGCCTTTTTCGTGTCTTGGGCTCCATTCCATTCACAACGTTTATTGACGCTGTATAACAGAGACTGGACACCAAGACTGATGGACTTCCAGAGTACGCTATTCTACATATCTGGTGAGCCTTTTGTCCTTGTTTATTAAATATTTTTGTTCCAAATTCTAACATCGATATTGCTATGAGTGCAAAATACATGTATGTGTATCACCCTAGATATTCAGGTTGCTCTTTCGACATCTAATTTACTTTCTAAGTTAAAATAGAAAGCCTCTTTTAACTGTTGCACGGAGATGTCTACACCAAGGCTGTAACAATACCTTCAGTTTTCTCAGAAAACAGTCGAGATTGTTGTCGAGATGTGTTGGTCAATTGAAAATTCCAGAAGAACAATACCGACAAGGAATTGTCCGAATTTTCTTGTAATCGGCGACAGATATTGAGCTTTTTATAGTGTGAGTTTGTGTAAAAGCGCTACAGACCAGATTCATGTGCTGTTCATCTTATGCTGAACATAGACAACTGTTCTGAGATTGCAATTTTCAGACTTTTTTTTCTTATGCGCCTGTCCATATTGAGCTTACAAACGAAAATGAAAACAATTTTTATCAAGCAATGAAGCCTGTATTGACCTGATATCGCCTGTCTGATAACATAACACGATATCAGGCAGTCTAGAAACAAATTGCATACATTTTCACCTGGATTTCTTTCATTTTAAAGGGATTATTATAATCAAACGCTGAAAATGATTGCATGATAAATATAATAACATGTAAGTGTCTTAAAATATCAATGTTATCTGGTGTCGGCAGGGAGAAATTATCATGACTCGACACGTCATTATAAATGCTCCCAACCTCGACCAGATAACATTGATATTTAAGACACTAACATAAAATTCTCTATAAAACTATCAACGAGTCTTTCTTTCAGGTGTTCTCTACTTCGTTGGTTCGACTGTCAATCCTATTCTATATAACGTGAAGTCACGACGGTATAGACTCGCCTTCATGGAGACCATTTGTAACAGAAGTCCCATACACCATAACGGCTCCTATAGGATGCACACACGAGGAACGTCCTTACTCAACAATAAACATCATCATCAACATGACCACGAACCTAGTCCTAAACTTTGTGTTAAACATTCCGTGCTTAATGGTATCAATCGCTCAGAGCTTATCGCTGCAGAACAGAAACATCATGCTCATTGTAAAGAAATATCAGAAATATAACTTTTAAGGACGTTCGCTCAACCGGTTTTGGATTTCCGCTATTCCAAAATCATTTGCGTTTGTTCGATCGTTATGAGACCATAAATGCAGATCTAAACAATGTTTTTGGATTCATGTGTATATCTGACAATACAAATTAGTCTACCCATTAAAAAAGATATATTTTTCGCTAAGTTCTCATTTTCCCCATTTTTATGTAACAAGAGCAAGTAATATGAAAGTATTCAACGAAACTTATTGTAGATTTTTCAAAGATGAAGCATATGAAACAGTAAAATTTGTAAAAAGTACCCCTCCCACATCTCGCTGAACCAAAATTTGATTTTGTATTTATCATTACTTTGACACATATCTTCTCCATCCAAAGCGAAGCGGGCGACCGCCATTTTTTCACATTGAGCACGGTAGGTATACTTAACAACATCGTGAAATTGACAAGGTGAATGATTTTGGAATGAAATTGAATGAGTGCAATGATTATTGATATAAATTAAAGGGAGGTAATTCCATATCGCTAATTTTGTTCAGGTTGAACGAAATAAGCGATATTTATTACCTCCAATTAATAAAATATGCATTATAGTACTATGAGTAGCTTCCCATTTCTCTAAGAACCAGTCAGACTCGTAAATTCTAGTTATGTCAGACAAATCGCGATTTTTTTCTAGCTATATTTATTTGGAATGAAGTTGTAGATCTTGTCCTTTTACTTATTTTGGGGCGTTTGAATGGTTTTAGTGAGTGTTTGGAATGAATGAGTGGTGTGCTGAGTGAACGATTTAGAAAGGTATTGATTGAGAAAAATGCCAATTTCACGATGTTACTAGCTGTATTAGGATTGGAAAAACATAGACATTCTTAAGAATTTAGTACATTCCGTGATTTAGAATGGTTTGGTGAATACGTTCTATTTTCTTTATTCTTGGGATTTAGTAAGCTAAAAGATTCAAAATACGTTGGTAAATACGGGCCCTGGACTTATATCACCGCCATTTTGTCTCAAACGTTATTCAATTAAGAATACGCAATGATACTTATTGAAACATGTTTATAATTTTATAAACTGATAGAGTGGATAAGAGTTCATATTCTCACATCTTTATAAATATTAATATAATGGAAGAAAAAATGGAGAAGATGTTAACTACGTCTAATATATTATTAATCATGTTAAATTGATAAAGTGTTCAAATGAGAAAACATTGTCTTCTATGACGAACAGCCATAAGAAAAATACATTATCGTACACATGTAAAGCAACACATTCTAAATGACGTCATCATGGCGTCATCGAACGCAAGTTTTCGCGGTATTTTGATCATCTCAGCGTTCCGTAATATAGGGATGAGTGTCTTTTTCACTGCGTTTATTTGGGTATAAAGTGCAATTGCCTTAGCACATGTGATAAGGCATTTGCACATTATACCCCAATAAACGCAGTGAAAAAGACACTCGTCCCTTATAATTGTAATTCTATAAATCGAAGAAACTATTGAAATACTCGGCCAAACATTAAAGCTTCAAGTCTACTTTCTCCGCGTAAAAAAATTACACGATCTATTTTTAGATCGTGTATTGTTTATCTCGCTATCGAAGTGAAATGTCATAAAGTAAAACAAATGATACACAAATAAACGACAACATTAAAATTCGTAGAGGTACTTATGACAAAAAAGCTTGTTTCTGCCAAGTAAGTCTGTGATTTTAAACGAAAACGGCGTGGTCAGTCTTAGTTGAGAGGGTTGCTTGACGGTCTTCGTCGACTTGCTGTTTTCTAAGTTTACGTCGGCACAGAATCAGAACTGCATGCTTGTTATCGTAAATTCTTTCGAAAATATCTTAATTTATAATAGATTGAATAGAAATGTTGCGTTGATGATCGGGAACTAGGTTAATTCGAGTTCCTACAACACAGGACTTGCAGATCGAAGTTCGGGGGTTTCCCGAAAGACCCATTGCATTTTATACAGAAATAAAGTGCAATGGACTTCCCCACGTGATGCGATTTAAACCAATCAGAATTCTTTATTTTATTGGATTGCAATTATATAGATATCAACGTTCAAATGTAACTTTATGTGAGAGAAAGAATTAATGGATATTGGTCAACTATATCTAAACCGACAGAAATGACATTAATCATAAAGGGGAATGGGTTATGCCCTTCCATGAATTCAGCGATTAAACTTCGACAATGTATCAAAATCCAAAATAAATATTTATTTTTACATTTTATTAGAGGAATTTGTCTTTATGATAATAATCTTCATGCACAGAGAGTCTTTATAAATTTTCTACAATGGACAAGATGTGTTTTTGAAGTTACAAAATCTGTGAGAAATGTGACCTTGAAAACTGATATTGACTTAATAAAATGACCATTTTGTGAGCTTATTGAACTTTCTCTCATGATAAAATCGCCATGAAGAGTGGACAGAAGAAGGAATGTGTTTAAACGATGGATCAAGTTTTCAAGTTAAGTTTTCCGGATAAAGATTTAAATTTTAATCTTGAATTTGCTATTTTGGACAACAAAAGAAAGTATTTTTCATAGTTTAAGTACTTTATCTCCAACATGAGCCTTGAAACAATAACATTACCTGAATGACACTTTTTTAGCTCCACTGGCCGAAGGCCAGCGAGCTATTGTCATGGCGAGGTGTCCGTCGTGCGTCCGTCCGTGCGTCCGTGCGTGCGTAAACTTTTCTTTAAACATCTTCTCCTCCTGAACCAATGGGTGGACTTTGATGTAACTTGGCCAGAATGTTCCTTGGGTGACCCTCTTCTAAAGTTGTTCAAGAAATTTGGATTGACCCCAAAGTATGGGCGTGGCAGGGCGGGGCTTATTTTGACCCCGAAATCTTTGAACGACATCTCCTCCTGAACCATTAGGCCAATTTTAATGAAACTTTACCAGAATGTTCCTTGGGTGACCCTCTTCTAAAGTTGTTCAAGAAATTTGGATTGATCCCCAAATATGGGCGTGGCAGGGCGGGGCTTATTTTGACCCCGAAATCTTTGAACAACATCTCCTCCTGAACCATTAGACCAATTTTAATGAAACTTTACCAGAATGTTCCTTGTGTGACCCTCTTCTAAAGTTGTTCAAGAAATTTGGATTGACCCCCAAATATGGGCATGGCAGGGCGGGGCTTATTTTGACCCCGAAATCTTTGAACGACATCTCCTCCTGAACCATTGGGCCGATTTCAATGAAACTTTACCAGAATGTTCCTTGAGTGACCCTCTTTTAAAGTTGTTCAAGAAATTTGGATTGACCCCGAAATATTGGCGTGGCAGGGCGGGGCATATTTTGACCCCAAAATCTTTGGAAGACATCTTCTCCTGAACCATTTGGCCAATTTCAATGAAACTTTACCAGAATGTTCCTATGGTGACCCTCTTTTAAAGTTGTTCAAGAAATTTGGATTAACCCCAAATATGGGCGTGGCAGGGCAGGGCTTATTTTGACCCCAAAATCTTTGAACCACATCTCCGCCTGAACCATTAAGCCAATTTTAATGAAACTTTACCAGAATGTTCCTTGTGTGACCCTCTTCTAAAGTTGTTCAAGAAATTTGGATTGACCCCAAAATATGGGCGTGGCAGGGCGGGGCTTGACCCCGAAATCTTTGAACGACATCTCCTCCTGAACCATTAGGCTTATTTCAATGAAACTTTACCAGTATGTTCCTTGGGTGACCCTCTTCTAAAGTTGTTCAAGAAATTTGGATTGGATTAGATCCACTGGATCAATAAAATTCAGGTCAGCGGTTTATAGCCATTCTGGTCCTCTTGTTTCAAAATGATATCTATATAGTTTTCTTCCTTGTAATTTTACATATTAGTTAAATAAGTTCATTTCTTCATAAGTTAGTTTCAACTTAGAAAAAGTCAGAATTCCTTTTGAATGCTGTTCACTTTCATTACCTTCTATTTTCAATATCTCTCTTTCAAATCTTGCGATTTTTTAATCCAGTGGAGCGATACAGGCCCTCTTGGGCCTCTTGTTGAAGAATTATGATAGAAGTTTCAAATACGAATGATGTGCTATTGCTTTGATATTCGATGAGTTAGTGTCAAGTATATCATAAAACAGTGCATACTTAAAACTGGAAAATGACCTATTTAAGGACTAGTTCACAAATAATATTATTTTCGTATGTAGTTTTGTAATAACTGGCATTTCTCACTTCTGCCGAATCCAACAACAATAAAACTAAGTTTGTAGTCCTATGCCCAATTATATCTTGTTGATGATTAACTGTTACTTTAGAATGGTGACACTGTAACTCTGGGATAGTATACCAATTTCGTTTATTCCAAACCGCAATACAATTAAAGCGGCGTTCATCGGGATCCTTGTTTAAGGATATGAAATGAACTTGGGAAAGTGGACAGAAATAAGAAACTGTGAAAAAGATGGATTAAACTAGTTTTTGTCCTAGATGCCGATTACGGGCTTCTTGCATACAAATATGAAATCAAATGTGAGATATCAGTTACAATACTACATGACTGCTCTATTCATAATCCAATTTGTATTGCAGACATTCATTAATTGTCTGCAAAAGGTGACCATTTACATTCAAGAGACGGTGTCTAGTTCAATCCAATTCATCAAATTGTCAGAGTAACGTTTCATCATTTCTCATCAAAAGTAATCCGTGCTTTAATAACGCGTCGTAATCATTTTCCAGTTTCAAGCTTGTTTTTGGCCAATTTATTTAAGGAATGGCGTCGATTATGGAACGATGCGCATGATTTAAGCAGTTCAAAAGTATAATTATGTCTGATGGGAAAATGAGCGGATGAAGAGGATATTGAATGAGTGGTCATGGAATACCAAATTTTTTATACGTTTCATCTATAAATAGTTTAAAACGAGGCTTTGTCGAGTTTTTATCGGTTGTAGATGACCAATTCGTATTAACACAAATTTTATATTCTTTTTATAATTTGACACGATTATCTGCGATAAAGTGACGAAACTCTAAAAAAATCATTGATTAAAATTTTCCGCTGAAAAAATCATAAAATCATAATATAAAATGATGACATCAGCCATTTTGACGTCAAATTTACGACAGCAAAACAACGTCGTATTCCTCCTAGCTCTTTTGCATATTTAAAACACTAGTTTAGTAACACTCGTGTGATTTTAAAAATATTCAACGGGGTTATTTCACTCCGGTTAGGTAGGTCATATTATAAAAGTATCTGCATTGATGGCCCATAGCTGTATGCAAATGCATGTACTCTTCATTTTAACATGGTTCGAGCTTTTCTTGAAAATAAGTTTGAAACAATTGTATTTGATAGTGATAAGAAAGCAAGTAGACTAGAATTTAATTGAAGTTCTCTCTTGAAGGATCATAGACTTCAACTGGTATTGATTCACTATGCAAATATCTCCTTAATTATGAAAAGATGAGTCCTCTAGGAATTTCACCTTGACACTTTAATTGGTATTATTGCACACCCACCCTATTTCACACCAAAACTGTCATTGTAGGTTTGATCTAAAACCAGTTAGCTATAAAGTTTTATGGGAAAATGAGCGGACAAGATTTTCATTCAGGGGACAATATGATGTCAAATGACTGAAACCAACTAGACTTAATTAGAAAATTACGAATCTCTGCACTATAATCCACTGTTTAATTTTTATTTCTAAATTTAACTCAATTCCACCCAGGTGATAATGAGAAGCGGACAACACGGACGTGTTTGGGTCGGGGACCCCAAAATCACACATACACAGAGAAACAATTTCCAGTTATGAGTGACATCTTGTGATATTCATTAACAGAAGTATCAATTATATCGCTAAATGTATTCTTTTCATTTGGTTTCTATCATGCCTGCTAAATCCGGATGATTAAATCAAAGAATAATGGAATCTCGTCCGTCAATCATAGAGAAAAACCAAAACAATGATATAACGTGAATTAGACGATGGACATTTCGAGTGATTATCCATAGTGCATTCCTTACCGGAATAACTAAGAATACATTGCGTCTTCAAATCACTTAAATCAACGATTGGACAGTACGTTTTTGCATATTCTACAAATTTACATTTTTGTATAATACGTCTGTGAATACGTTCTATATTCTTTCTTCTTGGGTTTAAGAAAGCTAAAAGATTCAAAATACGTTGGTGAATTCCCTGTACCTATATCATCTAATTTCACAATTATGATATGACTAATCCGCCATCTTCTCTCAAACGTTATTCCATGAAGAATGCGCAAGATACTTATTTTAACATGTTAAACTTTAAATGAAAAAAAAAATCATTGAACAAGATAACACGGACTTCAGAGAATGCTTAGATAGACGCGAAAAATATAATTTTGAAAGTATAAAACTGGAAATATATCAGATCGTTGTTGGGCATTAAAATTGTGCAGATACAGTCGTAGATACGATATTTTGGCCGCCAAAATATGATTGATGATTTTTAGGGTCTTGGAAAATGTATTTCGGAACATCGTTCGGACATTTCCGTAAATGGAAAGTACCTTGGACGTAAGAGTAGTATATTTGGGTCATTTTACAGTAATTCAGCTCCATGGTGGTACTTCGGTTATTCAATACGCTTGAAGAAAATCACATTTTCTTAATTCTTTCCGACCTTCAATGGATATCTTTTGTAGATATTATAATTTGATGACAAAACGTATCAAATTTTAATATGCCCACTTTTATTCTTTTGTTATATGCAACGTCATCCTTAGTGGGATCGTTGATGTTTGTGACGTCATATAAACCCACGTGCGAAATGACGCGCTTTCATGACTGCGCCCGTATTATTCCCGAGGTCTATTCCATAGAATCGCCGAGGGTTCCCGATTGGGAAAATGTATGACTTCAATGCATTATCTCGCGTATAAGTTATAATTGAAAGACATATTATATTATAGTTGACAATATGTACTCATTATACGCTGGTAATTTATTGTTATTCCATTAATTTTGTCAACGAATGCCTCCATCACATCGAGAACAAAAAAGGTGTCCCGTCACCACGAGATATGACTAATCCGCCATCTTCTCTCAAACGTTATTCCATGAAGAATGCGCAAGATACTTATTTTAACATGTTAAACTTTAAATGAAAAAAAAATCATTGAACAAGATAACACGGACTTCAGAGAATGCTTAGATAGACGCGAAAAATATAATTTTGAAAGTATAAAACTGGAAATATATCAGATCGTTGTTGGGCATTAAAATTGTGCAGATACAGTCGTAGATACGATATTTTGGCCGCCAAAATATGATTGATGATTTTTAGGGTCTTGGAAAATGTATTTCGGAACATCGTTCGGACATTTCCGTAAATGGAAAGTACCTTGGACGTAAGAGTAGTATATTTGGGTCATTTTACAGTAATTCAGCTCCATGGTGGTACTTCGGTTATTCAATACGCTTGAAGAAAATCACATTTTCTTAATTCTTTCCGACCTTCAATGGATATCTTTTGTAGATATTATAATTTGATGACAAAACGTATCAAATTTTAATATGCCCACTTTTATTCTTTTGTTATATGCAACGTCATCCTTAGTGGGATCGTTGATGTTTGTGACGTCATATAAACCCACGTGCGAAATGACGCGCTTTCATGACTGCGCCCGTATTATTCCCGAGGTCTATTCCATAGAATCGCCGAGGGTTCCCGATTGGGAAAATGTATGACTTCAATGCATTATCTCGCGTATAAGTTATAATTGAAAGACATATTATATTATAGTTGACAATATGTACTCATTATACGCTGGTAATTTATTGTTATTCCATTAATTTTGTCAACGAATGCCTCCATCACATCGAGAACAAAAAAGGTGTCCCGTCACCACGAGAAAATGAACAATCTGTTATTTCGGTTAAATAAATACATGCATAAGCGATTAGATCCATCCGAGTCCAACTAGAGTTCGTAATTCGATTTTTTTTATTAATGTCCCTCTACTGTCAAAAGCTAAATTCCTTACTGGTCAGTCAACATTGGCCTTCTCAGACGGACTAGCAGGGTCAATTTTTCTCTCAATTTCCGGATGAAAAGTCTTTTTTGTACTCCCCGCATCGATACCCGCATCGATAACACGTGGCTTATTTTTTTATACCTGTGTTATTGTCTGTTCGTCTGTTTGTCCCATAAAACTTCAACATTTACCCTAAATCCTGATTTGTAAGAGATTCATGTTTCTTATAAGTATTGGTAGTGACAAGACATTTCTGTTGGTACCACTTCAAGGACAATGTCATTTTTCAAGATTAAATATATTGACGATTTCTGGACAATGGGCATTTACGGTGGCATTGATGTTTCACACCAAAATCATCAATTCTCTTTTTCTTTTATACTTTAAGAATCCGGCCTCTGTCACAGCCCAGTTGGCAGTACATCAGATTGTCAATCATAGGTTACGGATTTGACCCCGACGACGGCACTCATACTTCCTACCTTGCGTCTCCATCCAAAAGGTTTATTAATCGACGACCTAAGTTAAATAGCAGCTGGGGGCTTGGAAAGGATGTACTGGTGGTTCTGGTTTCAGGAATACTAGGGACCCATTGCGCCGTTATGAGTGATACAGTTAAAGCGGCGCAAACCCCTATTAACCCCCCCCCCAAAAAAAAAAAAAAAAAAAAAAAAAAACAACAACAATCAAACAAAAATACAATTCATTCAATCTATTAAAATCTACTTTGCTTATATCGTTAACGCCAGTAACAGAACATAGTGCTGAATTTATCAAAGTCTCAGATCATTATCGTTGCATTGTTCTTTGCTCAAATTATGTATCATCTCTCATCAATATTGTCGGTATATATTTGGAAAAACTGTAGGGATCTGTAAATACGACACGTCTGTCGCTCAGTAAGGTCCTGTCACCGACAATGAATGCAGTTCATTGTGAATGTTATTACGACTGTTCAACTTCGATTCAAGGATAGGGAGCCGACGACAACCAAGTTTTTGAATTCGAAACAAATTCATATAAATCATAGCAGTGTTTACTTGATGTCATTTTTTTTCTTCACTGCAATAAAAATCTTTTGAGAACGAAATTTTTTTATACCTCGCATTATATTCCAAATCAACTTTTTTCAGGAGGAGCGAAAAACAAAGCGTTTGTGTGTCGAAAGTTGTAACGAAGAGGGAGAAGAATAAAAAGTTTCGTTCATTTTGGATTTCCTCCTTTTTAATGATACAACATTTGTCATATTACTTAACGTACAGCAACTTTTTTATCTTAATGCAATTTAAACAATTCGCATTCTCACTTCTCGCACAGTAAGAGATTCGCTTGTCACTCTGGACCGAAATAATCCGAACCTTGGGCACGTTTTACTTAACACCTTACGATCATTTTTTGTGTAAGTCAACAATTAAAGCTGATTCTACAGAAGTAATTAAATATGCAATTCTGCCATGCATCATCTCCTTGGAATCGTCTTCTAATGAGATATTGCAAGGCAGAATCTAACAATAAATGAAAATACAGGTACGTTTTGAGATTTTGACTTAAGATTAAATTTTTCGTCAGTAAAATCTTTTTTCTGATTAGCTGTTACTTTAGATCAATTTATGGCTATAGCTGGGATAGTACCCGTCTCTTTCTAACCGAAATACGAATTATAGCGATATTCAACGTGACTTGAAAACATTATGAGCCAACTTGTATAACTAACTTGAAGCATCAATATGAAAAACCTTATAAAGTAATAAAGAATATTATTAGTCAATTTTTAATGAATTATATATCGAAATACATCATCTAAATAATAATGACCGTTCGATTCACGTTCGGCTTCCATGTCATCTTCCATAAAGAAGAAGAAATAATTTAGATAATTTCTGTAAGCTACAGTAAAATGACGCATATCTAAAATATCATTGCAACATCCAATGTTAATTCAAATGGTTTTCGACAGAGTAGCCCTTAAGTAACTTGGCGCATTAAGGACAAAAGAAAAATATTTTCATAGAAATTTTTTATCTTTAATGAAGCCTGGAAATAGGAAAGCAACCTTTTATTCCAAGTACAGCCATTTCATTCAAATAATGGCCCTTGAAAAAGAATTGCTTACACGACTAACCATTACTGCATCGAATATGCTAGATGATATTTGAATCTATTCATTGTCTCTAAACTAAAAGTAACCATTACAATAAATTTACAGGCCATATCTTGTACTCCAAGAAGCTTCAGCAAAAACGATATTCACTTTTCTTGCCTCATCCTAGATCAGACGTTAACAATGATATCATCATTCATACAGCACCTGTCGCACCAGTGTCGGATTTCTAATTGGAGGTAATAGTTCACGTTGTTCAGCGACCAAAATACTCAGCAAAATTCATTTCAGACATTTCCTTTCATTCAATGAGAAACCTTAGGTGCGCTTGACCGGAAAGTTTTGAGGTAAAACAACGAATTGGATGGAAATACGAGAAAGAAATTCACCAGATAGTCCGAGGATCGTGGAAGTAGGTAATCAAAAATGTCTGTAATATGCATGCTGAGAGAGGACATTTATATGAACGGAGTTACCTACTGTTGGTAGTAAACATAATTCAAATATACCGCTACAATTACTAATTAGCACATGGAATATCGTCATTCCATTTACTGATGTCATAAACACGTGTGAAATATAGCACAATATAGAAAGAGAAACTTTTATATAAAGTAAAGAAGACCATACTTTTTGGAATCAAACTATTGAGCACTATTTTCGACACCATTTGGAATCCAAGTAGTATCGGCCTGGCTCGGGATCAAAGGCGTCGATGTTGAAAGATTAAAATGCCACCACTAGTGTCGAAACCGAAGTCATTCGATTTGGAACTGTGTTAACTTAGATCGAAGCCGAGAACCATATGAACTTACCTCAGGTATACCATGATTTCAAAATTTAAATTGATAGGTGGGGTATTTCTTATATATGTGGCTTGTGTGAAAAAAAAAAAAAAGAATTCATTTTTATGCCCCCGCATCGATAGATCGGGGGCATATTGTTTTACTCATGTCCGTCTGTCTGTCTGTCCGTCTGTCTGTCTGTCTGCTTCGGGGCGAGACTGGTTGACCTCGGGGCGGCAATTTTTGGTACTTTTTTTCTCGTTTTTTTTTGCATTTTTTTACATGTTTTGGACTATTCAAACACCTTTAAATTTTTATTTTTTCTGTCCCTAACCCATGTTACCTGGGGTGAAATTTCGGTTACTCTAGGCATCGCCTAAACTGTCAGACAATTTTATCCCCATTGTATTTCCGATATTGTCCCTTTTTTTTCGACGAAACTTAATAAATCGATAAATCATCATTCAAAGAAGATTTGGTTCAAATTTCGTTGAAAAATATTCGGATGTTCGGAAACTATACAACTTTGAATTTTTGGGAAATTTTGACAGACGGTCACTGGTTTGACAGACAACTCTAGGCGTTGCCTAGAGTACTATAGGCGATGCCTAGAGTAAATTGAAAAAATAAATTTCTATTTTCTCATTAAGTAACAAATATTTTCCCACGATTTTTTCCACAATATAAACCATATTTATGGTTAACATTTGTACAAATTTTCGATAATATATCTCAAGTATTTTTTAATTACGCCCTTTTAAAATTTTGCGATTTTTTTTACAGACAGTTTCAGACAGCAGACGGTGACAGACAATGACAGACAAAATGTTTTTTTGACATTTCTCTCGAAGTATGAAATATTTCGATTTCATATTTTACGTTCATACACATCTAGACCAACAATTTATGAGAAAAAGAAAACAAAATCTCACATACTTTTTTGGAAGCCGGCTCTAGGGACAGCGAATGAACGAGGCATTTTGATCACGCTAGTTAACTTGTCCATAGTAAACGTTCTATTACTCACAAAATTGTAATGCAATAATATAAAACAAACCGCACATTTATATAAAGGGAATTCAATTGTCTATTAAATGATAAATACAAAAAGATTCATTATGTAATGGTTTGCATGTATACCCTGGTCATGTGGCACCTATTCTATGATTTTTGCTCAAAATTTGGTTTGTGTCCATTTTTGGAGATTTTCTTCAACCGTTTCTTATTAATTTTTACCATTTTTAATTCTTTAAAATAAAAAAGAGTACGAATTCTTTATTTCAAGCCTAGATTTAATGTCACTTTTTAATTATTCGGGCACTAAAGACGAATTTATAGTCATGTCTATGACATTTTAAAAAAGGGAAAAGCATGCTAGCTTCTTTTTGGTTTTTATTTCGGTATTTTCTAAATTTTCTGGTTCTTAACAACATAGAAATGGAACAATACATGCATAACGAGGAAATTCAATTATCTTTCATACATTTTAAAGCTATTTGGCAAAGAGCAACCGCTCAAGCTATATATATTGATTGAATGTACGAATTCCGGGAAGTTGCTTATTCTTGTGGTTTTGTGATTTATCTGAATTCAATTATTTTCACAGAAGCCTTCAATAGTAAAACAATAACGGAGTATGGTTTCTGTATTTGAGGCAATAAAATTGAGGCCACCGGCCAATTATTCGGATGCCAGAGGCTCGAAACTACAGCCCTACCGTCTTAAAGTCGAAATTTTGTCGAAAACGTATACCAAATGTATATTTTTTGTATTTTCTTTATTTTCCTGTTACTTCTCATCCCAAGGCATGCATATCGTCGATGTTATTCTAAAGCCTCGTAACTGCAGCTTGATCAAAGCTGTAGTTACGAGGTTTCGTGATAACATCGACGATATACTGGCATTTTAAGATCTCTCATACGGACTATAAGCGGATTGACGAATAACGCAACGGTTCAAGCTATATACTTTGCTTTGGGTGTATAAACTCTGGATAATGCTCAGAATTGAATGATTTCTCTTCTTGGTTTTTAATTAGTTTAAACAAAAATAAAGGAATTGTGATTCTTCATTTCAGATAAGAACATCCGGCCAATCAGTCAGACGAAAGAAGTTAGAACCTACAGTCCTTCCTCCACAAAAATCGAAATCAGTAGATAACTGTTACTTCATTATCAATGTTTCTGAATCTGTAATCATGAAGTAAAATAGGCATGGTTACGTATGTTATTGAACCATATCTCATATCTGATAGTTAAAGCTGTTTGGGCAGAAATGTACAGCTTAGACTGTGCACTTCGATGTGGAGGTACGACTCGGATTTTGTAATAATACTTATAATAAATAAAGTGGCTGTTATTTTTTTCTCTCTCTCTTTATTTCCTCCATCTCTCTCTCTCCCATCTCTCTCCCTCTCTCTCTCTTTTTATCCCCCGCCAAAAAAATTTTTCGGGGGGGGGGGGGGATATTGTTTTTGCCATGTCCGTCCGTCCGTCCGTCCTTCCGTCCGTCCGTCCGACATTCGTTTCCGCGCTATTTCTTGAAAACTATAGACCGGATTTCAATGAAACTTGGCACACAGCTTCACTACAATGAGGACATGTGCATATCGACGGGGTTACCCGGTTCGACCGTCGAATTTAGAGTTACTGCCCCTGACTGTTTAAGCCATATACATACAGAGTGATATTCGTTTCCGCGCCATTTCTGTAACTATTGACCGGATTTCAATGAAACTTGGCACACAGCTTAACTACAATGAGGACATGCGCATATCGTAGGGGTTACCCGGTTCGACTGTCGAATTAAGAATTACTGCCCCTGACTGTTTAAGCCATATACATACATAGTAATATTCGTTCCGCGCCATTTCTGTAACTATAGACCGGATTTCAATGAAACTTGGCACATAGCTTCACTACAATGAGGACATGCGCATATCGTAGGGGTTACCTGGTTCGACCGTCGAATTTAGAGTTACTGCCCATGACTGTTTAAGCCATATGCATACATAGTGATATTCGTTTCCGCGCTATTTCTTGAAAACTGTAGACCGGATTTCAATGAAACTTGGCACACAGCTTAACTACAATGAGGACATGCGCATATCGTAGGGGTTACCCGGTTCGACTGTCGAATTAAGAATTACTGCCCCTGACTGTTTAAGCCATATACATACATAGTGATATTCGTTTCTGAGCTATTTCTTGAAAACTGTAGACCGGATTTTAATGAAACTTGGCACACAGCTTCACTACAATAATACATGCGCATATTGTCCGAGTTACCCGGTTCGACAGTCAAATTAAGAGATACTGCCCCTGACTGTTTAAGCCATATACATACAGAGTGATATTCGTTTCTGCGCTATTTCTTGAAAACTGTAGACCGGATTTTAAGGAAACTTGGCACACAGCTTCACTACAATGAGGACATGCGCATATCGTCGGGGTTACCCGGTTTGACTGTCGAATTTAGAGTTACTGCCCCTGACTGTTTAAGCCATATACATACATAGTGATATTGGTTTCCGCGCTATTTCTTGACAACTGTAGACCGGATTTCAATGAAACTTGGCACACAGCTTCACAACAATGAGGACATGCGCATATCGACGGGGCTACCCGGTTTCGACCGTCGAATTTAGAGTTACTGTTTAAGCCATATACATACAGAGTGATATTCGTTTCTGCGCTATTTCTTGAAAACTGTAGACCGGATTTTAATGAAACTTGGCACACAGCTTCACTACAATGGGAAAATGCGCATATCGCAGGGGTTACCCGGTTTGACTGTCGAATTTAGAGTTACTGCCCCTGACTGCTTAAGCCATATACATACAGAGTGATATTGGTTTCCGCGCTATTTCTTGAAAACTATAGACCGGATTTCAATGAAACTTGGCACACAGCTTCACTACAATGAGGACATGTGCATATCGACGGGGTTACCCGGTTCGACCGTCGAATTTAGAGTTACTGCCCCTGACTGTTTAAGCCATATACATACAGAGTGATATTCGTTTCCGCGCTATTTCTTGAAAACTATAGGTTGATGTAGATAAAAGATACCCTGTACCTAAGTTTGATATTAACTCCATTGACAATGAAAATATGCTCGGCGGGGGATTTCAATCCAACGAATTTGCTTGTTCTGTGTACGTAAGTGTGTGGTTCTGATAAAACCGCAGCCCAGCAACCCTCTCTCTTTTTTACTTTCTCTCGCTCGATCCATCCCTCCCCCTCGCTCTCTCTCTCTCTTTTTCTGTATGTATGTGTGTGGTTCTGATATAACCGCAGCCTAGCAACCCTCTCTCTTTCTCTCGGTCTCTCCCCCTCGCTCTTTTTCTGTGTATGTGTGTGTGTGTTTCTGATAGAACAAAAACTAGCAACCCGATCACTCCGCTCTCTCTCTCTCTCTCTCTCTCTCTCTCTCTCTCTCTCTCTCTCTCTCTCTCTCTCTCTCGCTTCCCCCTCTCTCTCTTTCTCTCTCGCTCTCTCTCCCTCTCTCCCTCTCTCTTCTCATCCTCTCAGTCTTTTTCTGTGTATGTGAACGTGTGTGTTTCTGATAGAATAATCAGTCTAGCAACACCCCCTCTCTCTCTCTCTCTTTTTCTTCCTCTCTCTCTTTCTTCATTTCCCTCTAGCTCTCGCTCCCTCTTTCTCCCTCTCTCTCCCTCCCGCATTCTTTTTCTGTGTATGTGTGTCTGTGAGAGTTTCTGACAGAACCACCAAACAAGCAAACCTCGCCCTCTCTCTTTCCCTCTCCTTCCCTCTCTCCCTCTTTCTCTTTCTCCCTCTCTCATTCTGTTTTTATGTATTCGAGCGTGTGTGTTTCTAATAGGACACTAACCTTGCAACCCTCTATATCCCCACTGTCGCTCTTTCTTTCTCTCTTCCTCTTTCTCTCCCTCTGTGTGTATGACCAGCCTAGCAACTCCCTCCTCTCTATCTCTCTTTATTTCCCCCTCTCTCTTTCCCTCTCGCTCTGTCCCTCTCTCTCTATCTTTATCTTTTGCTCGCTCTCTCACTCCCTCTCTTTATGGGTATTCGTGTGTGTGCGTTCCAGCCTAGCAACTTAGCCTCTCTCTCTCCCTCTCTCTCTTTCACCTCTCTCTCTTTCCCTCTCGCTCTCTCCTTGCCTCATTCTCTCTCCCTCTTTCTTTCTCTATTCCTCTCCCTCTTTCTCTCTCTATCTTTCCTGTGAATATGTGTGTGTTTCTGATAGAACCACCAGCCTAGCAACCATCTCACTCCAATTCTAACTCTCCTCTCTCTATCTCTCTTTTTCCACCCTCTCTCTTTCCCTCTCGTCCTCTCGCTCTGTCCCTCTCTCTATCTCTCTCTCTTTTGCTCGCTCTCTCGCTCCCTTTCTTTATGGGTATGTGTGTGTGTGCGTTCCAGCCTAGCAACTTAGCCCCCCCCTCTCTCTCTCTCTCTCTCTCTCTCTCTCTCTCCCTCTCTCTCTTTCCCTCTCGCTCTCTCCTTACCTCTCTCTCTCCCTCTCTCCCTCTTTCTTTCTCTCTTTCTCCCTCACCCATTTCTTTTCTGTTTTTATGTGTAGAACCAACGGCCTAACAATGGTCTCGCTCTCTCTCGCTCTCTCACTTGATCTCACTCTCCCTAAATGTGTAAGTGTTTTTGTGTGTCTCTGTCAGGACCAGCAGCCTAGCAACCTCCCTCCCTCTCTCTATCTCTTTCTTCTCTAATTCTCTCTCTCTCTTTCCCTCTCCCTCTCTCTCCCTTTTTCCCTCTCTCTCCCCCATTCTCCCTCACTCATTTTTTTTCTGTGTAAATGTGTGTTTTTCTGATAGAACCACAGGCTAGCAACCCTCTTTGTCTCTCTCACGGTATCCCTCTCTCTCGCTCCCTCTCTCTCTCTCTCTCTCTCTCTCTCTCTCTCTCTCTCTCTCTCTCTCTCTCTCTCTGTCTCTCTCTCTCTCTGTCTCTTGCCCCCTTGCACTTTCCATCTCTTTTTCTCTCTCTCCCCCACTTCTCTCATTCTTTTTCTATATATGTGAGCGTATGTGTTCCTGATAGCACCATCAGTCTAACAACCCTTCTTTCTTCTCTTTCTCTCGTTCCCTCTCTCTCCCTCTCTTTATGTGTATGTGTGTGTGTGTGTGTTTCTGATAGAACAAGCAGCCTGACAACCTCCCTCCCTCTCTACCTCTCCCTCCTCTCTTTTTCTATCTCGCTCTTTTTATCCTCTCTCTCTCTCTTTCTCTCTCTTGCTCTCTCTCCCTCTCTCTTTCTTTCTCCCTCTCTCATTCTTTTTCTGGGTAATTGTGTGTTTATGTTTCTGGTAGAACCACCAACCTTGAAACCCTCTCTCTCTCTCTCTCTCTCTCTCTCTCTCTCTCACTTGCTCTCTCCTTACATCTCTCTCTCTCTCCTCTCTCCCACTTTCTTTCTCTCTTTCTCCCTCTCTCATTCCTTTTCTGTGTTTGTGTGCGTGTGCTTCTGATAGAACCATCGGCCAAACAACCGTCTCTCTCTCGCTCTCTCTCTCTCACTTGATCTCACTCTCCCTAAATGTGTAAGTGGTTTTATGTGTTTCTGTGGACCAGCAGCCAAGCAACCTCCCTCCCTCTCTCTATCTCTTTGCTCTCACATTCTCTCTCTCTTTCCCTCCCCCTCTCTCTCCCTCTTTCTCTCTCTCTCGCTCTCTCTCCCCCTTTCTCCCTCTCTCATTTTTTCTGTGTATGTGTGTGTGTCTCTCTCTTTCTCTCTCTCTTGCCCTCTCGCTCTTTTCCCTCTCACTCTCTCTCTCTGTGTCCCTCTCTCTCTTTTTCTGTGTATGTGTTTTTGACAGAACCACCACCATTGCAACCTTCTAAATGACCCCTCTTTCTCTGTCCTCTCCTTTCTCTCTTTCCCTCTTTTGTTCTCTCCCTCCCTCTTTTTTTTCTCTCTGTTTCTCTTTTCTTCCCTCTCTCATTCTTTTTCTGTGTATGTGTGAGTGTGAGTTCAGGATAGAACCATCAGACCAGCAACGATCCCTCTCTCTCCTTCCCTCTCCCTCTTGTTCTCTCTCTCGCTGGCTCATTCTCCATATCTCTCTCTCCCTTTCTGCGTGTGAATTAACGATAGAACGACAAGCCCAGCAACCCACTTTTTTATCTCATTCTTACTCTGGCTCTCTCTCCTTCCCTCTTTCTCTATTCTTCTTTCGCTCTCTCCCTCTCGCATTTTTTCGGTGTATGTGTGCGTGTGGCCAGATGAAAAAAATTCTTTCTAACCAAGCTGAAACATTTCTCATTAAAGCCCAATGAAAAATTTCTCACCCCAGTAAGGTAAACAAAAATCCTACCTGGTCAGATGAAAGAATTTCTTCCTAACCAAGCTGAATATTTTCTAATTACAGCCAAACGAAAAATTTCTCATCCCAGTCAGGTAAAAACAAATTTCCTACCTGGTCAGATGAAAGAATTTCTTCCTAACTAAGCTGAAAAATCTTTCATTATAGGCAAACGAAAAATTTCTCACCCCAGTCAGATAAAAAAAAATTCCTACCTGGCCAGATGAAAAATTAAATATTCGACTCCAATGGGATTCGAACCCGGGACCTCTACATCCCAAAGCGAGTGCTCTACCACGTCGCTATTAAGGCTTACTTGTACGACAAGGCAGTACAAACACTCCTTATACACATCCCGGCTATACCAGATGAAAGAATTTCTTCCTAACCAAGCTGAAAAATTTCTCATCATAGCAAAACGAAAAATTTCTCACCCCAGTCAGGTAAAAAAATTTCCTACCTGGCCAGATGAAAGAATTTCTTCCTAACCAAGCTAAAAAATTTCTCATTACAGCCAAACGAAAAATTTCTCACCCCAGTCAGGTAAAAAAAAATTCCTACCTGGCCAGATGAAAAATTAAATATTTGACTCCAATGGGATTCGAACCCGGGACCTCTACATCCCAAAGCGAGTGCTCTACCACGTCGCTATTAAGGCTAACTTGTACGACAAGGCAGTACAGACACACCTTGTACACATCCCGGCTATACCAGATAAAAGAATTTCTTCCTAACCAACCTGAAAAATTTCTCATTACAGCCAAACGAAAAATTTCTCACCCTAGTCAGGTAAAAAAAATCCTACCTGGTCAGATGAAAGAATTTCTTCCTAACCAAGCTGAAAAATTTCTCATTACAGCCAAACGAAATGTTTCTCACCCCAGTCAGGTAAAAAAAATTTCCTACCTGGTCAGATGAAAGAATTTCTTCCTAACCAAGCTGAAAAATTTCTCCTTATAGCCAAACGAAAAATTTCTCACCCTAGTCAGGTAAAAAAATTTCCTACCTGGCCAGATGAAAAAATTTCTTCCTAACCAAGCTGAAAAATTACTGATTACAGCCAAACGAAAGATTTCTTACCCCAGTCAGGTAGAAAAAATTTCCTACCTGGCCAGATGAAAAATTAAATATTCGACTCCAATAGGATTCGAACCCAGGACCTCTACATCCCAAAGTGAGTGCTCTACCACGTCGCTATTAAGGCTAACTTGTACGACAAGGCAGTACAAACACACCTTATACACATCCCGGCTATACCAGATGAAAGAATTTCTTCCTAACCAAGCTGAAAAATTTCTCATTACAGCCAATCAAAAAATTTCTCACCCCAGTCAGGTAAAAAAAATCCTACCTGGTCAGTTGAAAGAATTTCTTCCTTACTAAGCTGAAAAATTTCTCATTATAGCCAAACGAAAAATTTCTCACCCCGGTCAGGTAAAAAAATTTCCTACTTTGCCAGATGAAAAAATTTCTTCCAACCCAAGCTGAAAAATTTCTCATTACAGCCAAACGAAAAATTTCTCACCCCAGTCAGGTAAAAAAAAATCCTACCTGGTCAGATGAAAAATTAAATATTCGACTCCAATGGGATTCGAATCCGGGACCTCTACATCCCAAAGCGAATGCTCTACCACGTCGCTATTAAGGCTAACTTGTACGACAAGGCAGTACAAACACACCTTATACACATCCCGGCTATACCAGATAAAAGAATTTCTTCCTAACCAACCTGAAAAATTTCTCATTACAGCCAAACGAAAAATTCCTTACCCTAGTCAGGTTAAAAAAAATCCTACCTGGTCAGATGAAAGAAATTTTTGCTAACCAAGCTGAAAATTTCTCATTACAGCCAAACGAAAAATTTCTCACCCCAGTCAGGTAAAAAAAAATTCCTACTTCGTCAGATGAAAGAATTTCTTTCTAACTAAGCTGAAAAAATTTCTCATTAAAGCCAAACGAAAAATTTCTCACCCCAGTCAGGTAAAAAAATAATCCTACCTGGCCAGATGAAAAAATTTCTTCCTAACCAAGCTGAAAAATTTCTCATTACAGCCAAACGAAAAATTTCTCACCCCTGTCAGGTAAAAAAAAAAATTCCTACCTGGCCAGATGTAAAATTTAATATTCGACTCCAATGGGATTCGAACCCGGGACCTCTACATCTCAAAGCGAGTGCTCTACCACGTCGCTATTAAGGCTTACTTGTACGACAAGGCAGTACAGACACACTTTATACACATCCCGGCTATACCAGATGAAAGAATTTCTTCCTAACCAAGCTGAAAAATTTCTAATTACAGCGAAACGAAAAATTTCTCACCCTAGTCAGGAAAAAAAAATCCTACCTGGTCAGATGAAAGAATTTCTTCCTAACCAAGCTGAAAAATTTCTCATTATAGCCAAACGAAAAATTTCTCACCCCAGTCAGGTAAAAAAAAAAATTCCTACCTGGCCAGATGAAAAATTAAATATTCGACTCCAATAGGATTCGAACCCGGGACCTCTACATCCCAGAGCGAGTGCTCTACCACGTCGCTATTAAGGCTAACTTGTACGACAAGGCAGTACAAACACACCTTATACACATCCCGGCTATACCAGATGAAAGAATTTATTCCTAACCAAGCTGAAAAATTTCTCATTACAGCCAAACGAAAAATTTCTAACCCCCCTCAGGTAAAAAAATTTCCTACCTGGCCAGATGAAAAAATATCTTCCTTACCAAATTGAAAATTTCTCATTACAGCCAAACCAAAGATTTCTCACCCCAGTCTGGTAAAAAAAAATTCCTACCTGGCCAGATGAAAAATTAAATATTCGACTCCAATGGTACTCGTACCCGGGACCCTACATCCCAAAGCGATTGTTCTACCACGTCGCTTTTAAGGCTTACTTGTACGACAAAGCAGTACAAACACACCTTATACAAATCCCGGCTATACCAGATGAAAGAATTTCTTCCTTACCAAGCTGAAAAATTTCTCGTTACAGCCAAACGAAAAATTTCTCACCCAGTCAGGTAAAAAAAAATTCTACCTGGTCAGATGAAAGAATTTCTTCCTAACCAAGCTGAAAAATTTCTCATTACAGCCAAACAAAAAATTTCTCACCCCAGTCAGGTAAAAAATTTCCTACCTGGCCAGATGAAAAAAATTCTTCCTAACCAAGCTGAAAAATTTCTCATTACAGCAAAAGAAAAATTTCTCACCCCAGTCAGGTAAAAAAAAATTACTACCTGGCCAGATGAAAAATTAAATATTCGCCTCCAATGGGATTCGAACCTGGGACCTCTACATCCCAAAGCGAGTGGTCTTCCACGTCGCTATTAAGGCTAACTTGTACGACAAGGCAGTACAAACACACATTATACACATCCCGGCTTTACCAGATGAAAGAATTTCTTCCTAGCCAAGCTGAAAAATTTCTCATTACAGCCAAACGAAAAATTTCTTACCCCAGTCAGGTAAAAAAATTTCCTAACTGGCCAGATGAAAAAATTCCTACCTAACCAAGCCGAAAAATTTCTCATTACAGCCAAACGAAAAATTTCTCACCCAAGTCAGGTAAAAAAAATTCCTACATGGCCAGATGAAAAATTAAATATACGACTACAATGGTACTCGAACCCGGGACCTCTACATCCCAAAGCGAGTGCTCTATTACGTCACTATTAAGGCTTACTTTTACGACAAGGCAGTACAAGCACACCTTATACACATCCCGGCTATACCAGATGAAAGAATTTCTTCCTAACCAAGCTGAAAAATTTCTCATTACAGCCAAACGAAAAATTTCTCACCCTAGTCAGGTAAAAAAAAATCCTACCTGGTCAGATGAAAGAATTTCTTCCTAACCAAGCTGAAAAATTTCACATTACAGCCGAACGACAAATTTGTCACCCCAGTCAGGTAAAAAAAAAATTCCTACCTGGTCAGTTGAAAGAATTTCTTCCTAACTAAGCTTTAAAATTTCTCATTATAGCCAAACGAAAAATTCATCACCCAAGTCAGGTAAAAAAAAAATTCCTACCTGGCCAGATGAAAAAAATTCTTCCTAACCAAGCTGAAAAATTTCTCATTACATCCAAACGAATATATCTCACCCCAGTCAGGTTTAAAAGAAAAATTCATACCTGGCCAGATGAAAAATTAAATATTCGACTCCAATGGGATTCGAACCCGTGACCTCTACATCCCAAAGCGAGTGCTCTACCACGTCGCTATTAAGGCTAACTTGTACGACAAGCAGTACAAACACACCTTATACACATCCCGGCTTTACCAGATGAAAGAATTTCTTCCTAACCAAGCTGAAAAATTTCTCACCCCAGTCAGGCAAAAACAATTCCTAACTGGCCAGATGAAAAACATTGTTCCTTACCAAGCTAAAAAATTTCTCATTACAGCAAAAAGAAAGATTTCTCACCCCAGTCAGGTAAAAAAACTCCTACCTGGCCAGATGAAAATTATATATTTGACTCCAATATGATTCGAACCCCTGACCTCTACATCCCAAAGCGAGTTCTCTACCACGTCGCTATTAAGGCTAACTTGTACGACAAGGCAGTACAAACACACCTTATACACATCCCGGCTATACCAGATGATAGAATTTCTTCCTAACTAAGCTGAAAAATTTCTCATTACAGCCAAACGAAAAATTTCTCACGCTAGTCAAGAAAAAAAATTTCTTACCTGGCCAGATGAAAGAATTTCTTCCTAACCAAGCTGAAAAATTTCTCATTACAGCCAAACGAAAAATTTGCCACCCCAGTCAGGTGAAAAAAAAAATCCTACCTGGTCAGATGAAAGAATTTCTTCCTAACCAAGCTGAAAAATTTCTCATTACAGCCAAACGAAAAATTTCTCACCCCAGTCAGGTAAAAAAATTCCTACCTGGCCAGATGAAAAAATTTCTTCCTAACCAAGCTGAAAAATTTCTCATTACAGCCAAACGAAAAATTTCTCACCCCAGTCAGTTAAAAAAAAATTCCTACCTGGCCAGATGAAAAATTAAATATTCGACTCCAATGGGATTCGAACACGGGACCTCTACATCCCAAAGCGAGTGCTCTACCACGTCGCTATTAAGGCTAACTTGTACGACACGGCAGTACAAACACACCTTATACACATCCCGGCTATACCAGATGAAAGAATTTCTTCCTAACCAAGCTGAAAAATTTCTCATTACAGCCAAACGAAAAATTTCTCACCCTAGTCAGGTAAAAAAAAATCCTACCTGGTCAGATGAAAGAATTTCTTCCTAACCAAGCTGAAAAATTTCACATTACAGCCGAACGACAAATTTGTCACCCCAGTCAGGTAAAAAAAAAATTCCTACCTGGTCAGTTGAAAGAATTTCTTCCTAACTAAGCTTTAAAATTTCTCATTATAGCCAAACGAAAAATTCATCACCCAAGTCAGGTAAAAAAAAAATTCCTACCTGGCCAGATGAAAAAAATTCTTCCTAACCAAGCTGAAAAATTTCTCATTACATCCAAACGAATATATCTCACCCCAGTCAGGTTTAAAAGAAAAATTCATACCTGGCCAGATGAAAAATTAAATATTCGACTCCAATGGGATTCGAACCCGTGACCTCTACATCCCAAAGCGAGTGCTCTACCACGTCGCTATTAAGGCTAACTTGTACGACAAGCAGTACAAACACACCTTATACACATCCCGGCTTTACCAGATGGAAGAATTTCTTCCTAACCAAGCTGAAAAATTTCTCACCCCAGTCAGGCAAAAACAATTCCTAACTGGCCAGATGAAAAACATTGTTCCTTACCAAGCTAAAAAATTTCTCATTACAGCAAAAAGAAAGATTTCTCACCCCAGTCAGGTAAAAAAACTCCTACCTGGCCAGATGAAAATTATATATTTGACTCCAATATGATTCGAACCCCTGACCTCTACATCCCAAAGCGAGTTCTCTACCACGTCGCTATTAAGGCTAACTTGTACGACAAGGCAGTACAAACACACCTTATACACATCCCGGCTATACCAGATGATAGAATTTCTTCCTAACTAAGCTGAAAAATTTCTCATTACAGCCAAACGAAAAATTTCTCACGCTAGTCAAGAAAAAAAATTTCTTACCTGGCCAGATGAAAGAATTTCTTCCTAACCAAGCTGAAAAATTTCTCATTACAGCCAAACGAAAAATTTGCCACCCCAGTCAGGTGAAAAAAAAAATCCTACCTGGTCAGATGAAAGAATTTCTTCCTAACCAAGCTGAAAAATTTCTCATTACAGCCAAACGAAAAATTTCTCACCCCAGTCAGGTAAAAAATTTCCTACCTGGCCAGATGAAAAAATTTCTTCCTAACCAAGCTGAAAAATTTCTCATTACAGCCAAACGAAAAATTTCTCACCCCAGTCAGTTAAAAAAAAAATTCCTACCTGGCCAGATGAAAAATTAAATATTCGACTCCAATTTGATTCGAACACGGGACCTCTACATCCCAAAGCGAGTGCTCTACCACGTCGCTATTAAGGCTAACTTGTACGACACGGCAGTACAAACACACCTTATACACATCCCGGCTATACCAGATGAAAGAATTTCTTCCTAACCAAGCTGAAAATTTCTCATTACAGCCAAACAAAAAAATTCTCACCCTAGTCAAGTAAAAAAAAAATCCTACCTGGTCAGATGAAAGAATTTCTTCCTAACCAAGCTGAAAAATTTCTCATTACAGCCAAACGAAAAAATTCTCACCCCAGTCAGGTAAAAAAAAAATCCTACCTGGTCAGATGAATGAATTTCTTCCTAACTAAGCTGAAAAATTTCTCATTATAGCCAAACGAAAAATTTCTCACCCCAGTCAGGTAAGAAAAATTTCCTACCTGGCCAGATGAAAAAATTTCTTCTTAACCAAGCTGAACAAATTCTCATTACAGCCAAACGAAAAATTTCTCATCCCAGTCAGTAAAAAAAAAATCCTACTTGGCCAGATGAAAAATTAAATATTCGACTCCAATGGGATTCGAACCCGGGACCTCTACATCCAAAAGCGAGTGCTCTAGCACGTCGCTATTAAGATTATCTTGTACGACAAGGTAGTACAAACACTTCTTATACACATCCCAGCTATACCAGGTGAAAGAATTTCTTCCTAACCAAGCTGAAAAATTTCTCATTACAGCCAAACGAAAAACTTTCTCACCGCAGTAAGGTAAAAAAATTTCCTACCTGGCCAGATGAAAAAATTTCTTCCTAACCAAGATGAAAAATTTCTCATTACAGCAAAAAGAAACATTTCTCACCCCAGTCAGGTAAAAAAAATTCCTACCTGGCAATATGAAAAATTAAATATTCGACTCCAATGGGATTTGAACCCGGGACCTCTACATCCCAAAGCAAGTGCTCTACCACGTCGCTATTAAGGCTACTTTGTACGACAAGGCAGTACAAACACACCTTTTACACATCCCGGCTATACCAGATGAAAGAATTTCTTCCTCACCAAGCTGAAAAATTTCTCATTACAGCCAAACGAAAAATTTCTCACCCTAGTCAGGTAAAAAAAAATTCCTACCTGGCCAGATGAAAAATTAAATATTCGACTCCAATAGGATTCGAACCCGGGACCTCTACATCCAAAAGCGAGTGCTCTACCACGTCGCTATTAAGGCTTAATTTCACGACAAGGCAGTACAAACACACCTTATACACATCCCGGCTTTACCAGATGAAAGATTTTCCTTCTTACCAAGCTGAAAAATTTCTCATTACAGCCAAACGAAAAATTTCTTACCCCAGTCAGGTAAAAAAAAAAATTCCTACCTGGCCAGATGAAAAATTAAATATTCGACTCCTATGGTACTCGAACCCGGGACCTCTACATCCCAAAGCGAGTGCTCTACCACGTCGCTATTAAGGCTAACTTGTACGACAAGGCAGTACAAGCACACCTTATACACATCCCGGCTATACCAGATGAAAGAATTTCTTCCTAACCAAGCTGAAAAATTTCTCATTACAGCCAAACGAAAAATTTCTTACCCTAGTCAGGTAAAAAAAATCCTACCTGGTCAGATGAAAGAATTTCTTCCTTACCAAGCTGAAAAATTTCTCATTACAGCCAAACGAAAAATTTCTCATCCCAGTCAGGTAAAAAAAAATTCCTACCTGGTCAGATGAAAGAATTTCTTCCTAACTTAGCTGAAAAATTTCTCCTTATAGCCAAACGAAAAATTTCTCACCCCAGTCAGGTTAAAAAAATTTCCTACCTGGCCAGATGAAAATAAATTTCTTTCTAATTAAGCTGAACAATTTCTCATTACATCCAAACGAAAAATATCTCACCCTAGTCAGGTAAAAAAAAATTTCCTACCTGGCCAGATGAAAAATTAAATATTCGACTCCAATGGGATTCGAACCCGGGACCTCTACATCCCAAAGCGAGTGCTCTACCACGTCGCTATTAAGGCTACTTTGTACGACAAGGCAGTACAGACACACTTTATACACATCCCGGCTATACCAGATGAAAGAATTTCTTCCTCACCAAGCTGAAAAATTTCTCATTACAGCCAAACGAAAAATTTCTCACCCTAGTCAGGTAAAAAAAAATTCCTACCTGGCCAGATGAAAAATTAAATATTCGACTCCAATGGGATTTGAACCCGGGACCTCTACATCCCAAAGCAAGTGCTCTACCACGTCGCTATTAAGGCTACTTTGTACGACAAGGCAGTACAAACACACCTTATACACATCCCGGCTATACCAGATGAAAGAATTTCTTCTTCACCAAGCTGAAAAATTTCTCATTACAGCCAAACGAAAAATTTCTCACCCTAGTCAGGTAAAAAAAAATTCCTACCTGGCCAGATGAAAAATTAAATATTCGACTCCAATAGGATTCGAACCCGGGACCTCTACATCCAAAAGCGAGTGCTCTACCACGTCGCTATTAAGGCTTAATTTCACGACAAGGCAGTACAAACACACCTTATACACATCCCGGCTTTACCAGATGAAAGATTTTCCTTCTTACCAAGCTGAAAAATTTCTCATTACAGCCAAACGAAAAATGTCTTACCCCAGTCAGGTAAAAAAAAAAATTCCTACCTGGCCAGATGAAAAATTAAATATTCGACTCCTATGGTACTCGAACCCGGGACCTCTACATCCCAAAGCGAGTGCTCTACCACGTCGCTATTAAGGCTAACTTGTACGACAAGGCAGTACAAGCACACCTTATACACATCCCGGCTATACCAGATGAAAGATTTTCTTCCTAACCAAGCTGAAAAATTTCTCATTACAGCCAAACGAAAAATTTCTTACCGTAGTCAGGTAAAAAAAATCCTACCTGGTCAGATGAAAGAATTTCTTCCTTACCAAGCTGAAAAATTTCTCATTACAGCCAAACGAAAAATTTCTCATCCCAGTCAGGTAAAAAAAAATTCCTACCTGGTCAGATGAAAGAATTTCTTTCTAACTTAGCTGAAAAATTTCTCCTTATAGCCAAACGAAAAATTTCTCACCCCAATCAGGTTAAAAAAATTTCCTACCTGGCCAGATGAAAATAAATTTCTTTCTAATTAAGCTGAACAATTTCTCATTACATCCAAACGAAAAATATCTCACCCCAGTCAGGTAAAAAAAAAATTCCTACCTGGCCAGATGAAAAATTAAATATTCGACTCCAATGGGATTCGAACCCGGGACCTCTACATCCCAAAGCGAGTGCTCTACCACGTCGCTATTAAGGCTAACTTGTACGACAAGCAGTACAAACACACCTTATACACATCCCGGCTATACCAGGATGAAAGAATTTCTTCCTAACCAAGCTGAAAAATTTCTCACCCCAGTCAGGTAAAAAAAATCCTACCTGGCCAGATGAAAAAATTTCTTCCTAACCAAGCTGAAAAATTTCTAATAACAGCCAAAAGAAAAATTTCTCACCCCAGTCGGGTAAAATAAAAATCCTACCTGGCCAGATGAAAAATTAAATATTCGACTCCAATAGGATTTGAACCCGGGACCTCTACATCCCAAAGCGAGTTCGCTACCACGTCGCTATTAAGGCTAACTTGTACGACACGGCAGTACAAACACACCTTATACACATCCCGGTTATACCAGATGAAAGAATTTCTTCCTAACCGAGCTGAAAAATTTCTCATTACAGCGAAACAAAAAAATTCTCATCCCTAGTCAAGTAAAAAAAATCCTACATGGTCAGATGAAAGAATTTCTTCCTAACCAAGCTGAAAAATTTCTCATTACAGCCAAACGAAAAATTTCTCACCCCAGTCAGGTAAAAAAAAAATTCCTACTTGGTCAGATGAATGAATTTCTTCCTAACCAAGCTGAAAAATTTCTCATTATAGCCAAACGAAAAATTTCTCACCCCAGTCAGGTAAAAAAAAAAATCCTACCTGGCCAGATGAAAAAATTTCTTCTTAACCAAGCTGCACACATTCTCATTACAGCCAAACGAAAAATTTCTCATCCCAGTCAGTAAAAAAAAAAATTCCTACCTGGCCAGATGAAAAATTAAATATTCGACTCCAATGGGATTCGAACCCGGGACCTCTACATCCAAAAGCGAGTGCTCTAGCACGTCGCTATTAAGGCTAACTTGTACGACAAGCAGTACAAACACTTCTTATACACATCCAGTTATACCAGGTGAAAGAATTTCTTCTTAACCAAGCTGAAAATTTCTCATTATAGCCAAACGAAAAAATTCTCACCCCAGTCAGGTTAAAAAATTTCCTACCTGGCCAGGTGAAAAAATTTCTTTCTAACCAAGCTGAAAAATTTCTCATTACAACCAAACGAACAATTTCTCACCCCAGTCAGGTAAAAAAAAAATTTCCTACCTGGCCAGATGAAAAATTAAATATTCAACTCCAATGGTACTCGAACCCGGGACCTCTACATCCCAAAGCGAGTGCTCTACCACGTCGCTATTAAGGCTGACTTTTACGACAAGGCAGTACAAACACACCTTATACACATCCCGGCTATACCAGATGAAAGAATTTCTTCCTAACAAAGCTGAAAAATTTCTCATTACAGCCAAAGGAAAAATTTCTCACCCCAGTCAGGTAAAAAAATTCGTACCTGGACAGATGAAAAAATTTCTTCCTAACCAAGCTGAAAAAGTTCTCATTACAGCCAAACGAAAAATTTCTCACCCCAGTCAGGTAAAAAAAAATTCCTACCTGGTCAGATGAAAGAATTTCTTCCTAACCAAGCTGAAAAATTTCTCATTATAGCCAAACGAAAAATTTCTCACCCAAGTCAGGTAAAAAAAAAATTCCTACCAGGCCAGATAAAAAATTAAATATTCGACTTCAATGGGAATCGAACCTGGGACCTCAACATCCCAGAGCGAGTGCTCTACCACGTCGCTATTAAGGCTAACTTGTACGACAAGGCAGTACAAACACACCTTATACACATCCCGGCTATACCAGATGAAAGAATTTCTTCCTAACCAAGCTGAGAAATTTCTCTTTACAGCCAAAAGAACAATTTCTCACCCTAGTCAGGTAAAAAAAAATCCTACCTGGTCAGATGAAAGAATTTCTTCCAAAACCAAGCTGAAAAATTTCTCATTACAGCCAAACGAAAAATTTCTCACCCCAGTCAGGTAAAAAAAAAATTCCTACCTGGTCAGAAGAAAGAATTTTTTCCTAACCAAGCTGAAAAATTTCTCATTATAGCCAAACGAAATATTTCTGACCCCAGTCAGGTTAAAAAAATTTCCTTCCTGGCCAGATGAAAAAATTTCTTCCTAACAAGCTGAAAAATTTCTCATTACAGCCAAATGAAAAATTTCTCACTCCTGTCAGGTAAAAAAAAAATCCTACCTGGTCAGATGAAAGAATTTCTTCCTAACTAAGCTGAAAAATTTCTCAATATAGCCAAACGAAAAATTTCTCACCCCAGTCAGGTAAAAAAAAATTCCTACATGGCCAGATGAAAAATTAAATACACGACTACAATGGTACTCGAACCCGGGACCTCTACATCCCAAAGCGAGTGCTCTATTACGTCACTATTAAGGCTTACTTTTACGACAAGGCAGTACAAGCACACCTTATACACATCCCGGCTATACCAGATGAAAGAATTTCTTCCTAACCAAGTTGAAAAATTTCTCATTACAGCCAAACGAAAAATTTCTCACCCTAGTCAGGTAAAAAAAAATCCTACCTGGTCAGATGAAAGAATTTCTTCCTAACCAAGCTGAAAAATTTCACATTACAGCCGAACGACAAATTTGTCACCCCAGTCAGGTAAAAAAAAATTCCTACCTGGTCAGTTGAAAGAATTTCTTCCTAACTAAGCTTTAAAATTTCTCATTATAGCCCAACGAAAAATTCATTACCCAAGTCAGGTAAAAAAAAAATTCCTACCTGGCCAGATGAAAAAAATTCTTCCTAACCAAGCTGAAAAATTTCTCATTACATCCAAACGAATATATCTCACCCCAGTCAGGTTTAAAAGAAAAATTCCTACCTGGCCAGATGAAAAATTAAATATTCGACTCCAATGGGATTCGAACCCGTGAGCTCTCCATCCCAAAGCGAGTGCTCTACCACCTCGCTATTAAGGCTAACTTGTACGACAAGCAGTACAAACACACCTTATACACATCCCGGCTTTACCAGATGAAAGAATTTCTTCCTAACCAAGCTGAAAAATTTCTCACCCCAGTCAGGCAAAAACAATTCCTAACTGGCCAGATGAAAAACATTGTTCCTTACCAAGCTAAAAAAATTCTCATTACAGCAAAAAGAAAGATTTCTCACCCCAGTCAGGTAAAAAAAATCCTACCTGGCCAGATGAAAATTATATATTTGACTCCAATATGATTCGAACCCCTGACCTCTACATCCCAAAGCGAGTTCTCTACCACGTCGCTATTAAGGCTAACTTGTACGACAAGGCAGTACAAACACACCTTATACACATCCCGGCTATACCAGATGATAGAATTTCTTCCTAACTAAGCTGAAAAATTTCTCATTACAGCCAAACGAAAAATTTCTCACGCTAGTCAAGTAAAAAAAATTCTTACCTGGCCAGATGAAAAAATTTCTTCCTAACCAAGCTGAAAAATTTCTCATTACAGCCAAACGAAAAATTTGTCACCCATGTCAGGTGAAAAAAAAATCCTACCTGGTCAGATGAAAGAATTTCTTCCTAACCAAGCTGAAAAAGTTCTCATTACAGCCAAACGAAAAATTTCTCACCCCAGTCAGGTAAAAAATTTCCTACCTGGCCAGATGAAAAAATTTCTTCCTAACCAAGCTGAAAAATTTCTCATTACAGCCAAACGAAAAATTTCTCACCCCAGTCAGTTAAAAAAAAAATTCCTACCTGGCCAGATGAAAAATTAAATATTCGACTCCAATGGGATTCGAACACGGGACCTCTACATCCCAAAGCGAGTGCTCTACCACGTCGCTATTAAGGCTAACTTGTACGACACGGCAGTACAAACACACCTTATACAGATCCCGGCTATACCAGATGAAAGAATTTCTTCCTAACCAAGCTGAAAAATTTCTCATTACAGTCAAACAAAAAAATTCTCACCCTAGTCAAGTAAAAAAAAAGTCCTACCTGGTCAGATGAAAGAATTTCTTCCTAACCAAGCTGAAAAATTTCTCATTACAGCCAAACGAAAAAATTCTCACCCCAGTCAGGTAAAAAAAAATTCCTACCTGGTCAGATGAATGAATTTCTTCTTAACCAAGCTGAACAAATTCTCATTACAGCCAAACGAAAAATTTCTCATCCCAGTCAGTAAAAAAAAAATCCTACTTGGCCAGATGAAAAATTGAATATTCGACTCCAATTGGATTCGAACCCGGGACCTCTACATCCAAAAGCGAGTGCTCTAGCACGTCGCTATTAAGATTATCTTGTACGACAAGGTAGTACAAACACTTCTTATACACATCCCAGCTATACCAGGTGAAAGAATTTCTTCCTAACCAAGCTGAAAAATTTCTCATTACAGCCAAACGAAAAATTTCTCACCCCAGTCAGGTAAAAAAAAATTTCCTACCTGGCCAGATTAAAACATTTCTTCCTAACCAAGCTGAAAAATTTCTCAATACAGCCAAAAGAAAAATTTCTCACACCAGTCAGGTAAAAAAAAATTCCTACCTGGCCAGATGAAAAATAAAATATTCGAATCCAATGGGATTCGAACCCGGGACCTCTACATCCAAAAAGCGAGTGCTCTACCACGACGCTATTAAGGCTAATTTGTACGACAAGGCAGTACAAACACACCTTATACACATCCCGGCTTTACAAGATGAAAGAATTTCCTAACCAAGCTGAAAAATTTCTCATTATAGCCAAACGAAAAAATTCTTACCCCAGTCAGGTAAAAAAAATTCCTACTGGTCAGATGAAAGAATTTCTTCCTAACCAAGCTGAAAAATTTCTCATTACGGGAAAACGAGAAATTTCTCATCCAAGTCAGGTAAAAAAAGATTTCCTACCTGGCCAGATGAAAAATTAAATATTCAACACCAATGGGATTCGAACCCGGGACCTCTACATCCCAAAGCGAGTCCTCTACCACGTCGCTATTAAGGCTAACTTGTACGACAAGGCAGTACAAACACATCTTATACACATCCCGGCTATACCAGATGAAAGAATTTCTTCCTAACCAAGCTGAAAAATTTCTCATTACAGCCAAACGAAAAATTTCTCACCCTAGTCAGGTAAAAAAAAAAAAAAAAAAAAAAATCCTACCTGCTAAGATGAAAGAATTTTTTCCTAACCAAGCTGAACAATTTCTCATTACAGCAAAACGAAAAATTTCTCACACCAGTCAGGTAAAAAAAAATTCCTACCTGGTCAGATGAAAGAATTTCTTCCTAACCAAGCTAAAATATTTCTCATTATAGCCGAACGAAAAATTTCTAACCCCAGTCAGGTTAAAAGATTTCCTACCTGGCCAGTTGAAAAAAATTTCTGCCTAACCAAGCTGAAAAATTTCTCATAACAGCCAAACGAAAAATTTCTCACCCCAGTCAAAAAAAAAAAAAAAAAAAAAAAAAAAAAAAAAAAAATCGTACCTGGCCTGATGAAAAATTAAAAAGTCGACTCCAATGGGATTCGAACCCGGGACCTCTACATCCCAAAGCGAGTGCTCTGCCACGTCGATATTAAGGCTAACTTGTACGACAAGGCAGAACAAAGACACCTTAGCACATCCCGGCTATACCAGATGAAAGAATTTCTTCCTAACCAAGCTGAAAAATTTCTCATCACAGCCAAACGAAAAATCTCTCACCCCAGTCAGGTAAAAAAATTCCTACCTGGTCAGATGTAAGAATTTCTTCCTAACTAAGCTGAAAAATTTCTCATTACAGCCAAACGAAAAATTTCTCACCCTAGTCAAAAAAAAAAAATCGTACCTGGCCAGATGAAAAATTAAATAGTCGACTCCAATGGGATTCGAACCCGGGACCTCTTCATCCCAAAGCGAGTGCTCTACCACGTGGCTATTAAGGCGAACTTGTAAGACAAGGCAGTACAAACACACCTTATACACATCCCGGCTATACCAGATGAAAGAATTTCTTCCTAACCAAGCTGAAAAATTTCTCATCACAGCCAAACGAAAAATCTCTCTACCCAGTCAGGTAAAAAAATTTCCTACCTGGCCAGATGAAAAAATTTCTTCCTAACCAAGCTGAAAAATTTCTCATTACAGCCAAACGAAAAATTTCTCACCCAAGTCAGGTAAAAAAAAAAATTCCTACCTGGCCAGATTAAAAATTAAATATTCGACTACAATGGGATTCGAACCCGGGACCTCTACATCCCAAAGCGAGTGCTCTACCACGACGCTATTAAGGCTAACTTATACGACAAGGCAGTACTAACACTCCTTATACACATCCATACAGGTTAGGTAAAAAAATAATCCTACCTGGTCAGATGAAAGAATTTCTTCCTAACCAAGCTGAAAAATTTCTAATTACAGAAAAACGAAAAATTTCTCACCCTAGTCAGGTAAAAAAAAAATCCTACCTGGCCAGATTAAAAATTAAATATTCGACTCCAATGGGATTCGAACCCGGGACCTCTACATCCCAAAGCGAGTGCTCTACCACGTCGCTATTAAGGCTAACTTATACGACAAGGCAGTACAAACACTCCTTATACACATCCATACAGGTCAGGTAAAAAAATAATCCTACCTGGTCAGATGAAAGAATTTCTTCCTAACCAAGCAGTACAAACACTCCTTATACACATCCCTGCTATACCAGATGAAAGAACCAAGCTGAAAAATTCTCATTACAGCCAAACGAAAAATTTCTCACCCTAGTCGGGTAAAAAAAAAAATCCTTCCTGGTCAGATGAAAAAATTTCTTCCTAACCAAGCTGAAAAATGTCTCATTACAGCCAAACGAAAAATTTCTCACCCTAGTCAGGTATAAAAAATTTCCTACCTGGTCAGATGAAAGAATTTCTTCCCAAGCAAGCTGAAAAATTTCTCATTATAGCCAAACGAAAAATTTCTCACCCCAGTCAGGTAAAAAAATTTCCTACCTGGCCAGATGAAAAAAAAATCTTCCTAACCAAGCTTAAAAATTTTTCATTACAGCCAAACGAAAAATTTCTCACCCCAGTCAGGTAAAAAAAAAATTTTCTACCTGGCAAGATGAAAAATTAAATATTCGACTCCAATGGGATTCGAACCCCGGGCCTCTACATCCCAAAGCGAGTGCTCTACAACGTCGCTATTAAGGCTAACTTGTACGACAAGGCAGTACAAACACACCTTATACACATCCCGGCTATACCAGATGAAAGAATTTCTTCCTAACCAAGCTGAAAAATTTCTCATTACAGCCAAACGAAAAATTTCTCACCTCAGTCAGGTAAAAAAAAATTCCTACCTGGTCAGATGAACGAATTTCTTCCTAACCAAGCTGAAAAATTTCTCATTACAGCCAAACGAAAAATTTCTCACCCCAGTCAGGTAAATAAAATTTCCTACCTGGCCAGATGAAAAAAATTCTTCCTAACCAAGCTGAATATTTCTCAGTATAGCCAAACGAAAAATTTCTCACCCCAGTCAGGTAAAAAAAAAAAATTCCTACCTGGCCAGATGAAAACATTTCTTCCTAACCAAGCTGAAAAATTTCTCAATACAGCCAAAAGAAAAATTTCTCACACCAGTCAGGTAAAAAAAAATTCCTACCTGGCCAGATGAAAAATTAAATATTCGAATCCAATGGGATTCGAACCCGGGACCTCTACATCCAAAAAGCGAGTCCTCTACCACGACGCTATTAAGGCTAATTTGTACGACAAGGCAGTACAAACACACCTTATACACATCCCGGCTTTACAAGATGAAAGAATTTCCTAACCAAGCTGAAAAATTTCTCATTATAGCCAAACGAAAAAATTCTTACCCCAGTCAGGTAAAAAAAATTCCTACTGGTCAGATGAAGGAATTTCTTCCTAACCAAGCTGAAAAATTTCTCATTACAGGAAAACGAAAAATTTCTCACCCAAGTCAGGTAAAAAAAGATTTCCTACCTGGCCAGATGAAAAATTAAATAGTCGACTCCAATGGGATTCGAACCCGGGACCTCTACATCCCAAAGCGAGTGCTCTGCCACGTCGATATTAAGGCTAACTTGTACGACAAGGCAGTACAAACACACCTTAGCACATCCCGGCTATACCAGATGAAAGAATTTCTTCCTAACCAAGCTGAAAAATTTCTCATTACAGCCAAATGAAAAATCTCTCACCCCAGTCAGGTAAACAAATTCCTACCTGGTCAGATGTAAGAATTTCTTCCTAACTAAGCTGAAAAATTTCTCATTACAGCCAAACGAAAAATTTCTCACCCCAGTCAGGTAAAAAGATTTCCTACCTGGCCAGATAAAAAAATTTCTTCCTAACCAAGCTGAAAAATTTCTCATAACAGTCAAACGAAAAATTTTTCACCCTAGTCAAAAAAAAAAAAAAAATCGTACCTGGCCAGATGAAAAATTAAATAGTCGACTCCAATGGGATTCGAACCCGGGACCTCTACATCCCAAAGCGAGTGCTCTACCACGTCGCTATTTAGGCGAACTTGTACGACAAGCCAGTACAAACATACCTTATACACATCCCGGCTATACCAGATGAAAGAATTTCTTCCTAACCAAGCTGAAAAATTTCTCATTATAGCCAAACGAAAAATTTCTCACCCCAGTCAGGTAAAAAAAAAAATCCTACCTGGCCAGATGAAAAAATTTCTTCTTAACCAAGCTGCACACATTTTCATTACAGCCAAACGAAAAATTTCTCATCCCAGTCAGTAAAAAAAAAAAATTCCTACCTGGCCAGATGAAAAATTAAATATTCGACTCCAATGGGATTCGAACCCGGGACCTCTACATCCAAAAGCGAGTGCTCTAGCACGTCGCTATTAAGGCTAACTTGTACGACAAGCAGTACAAACACTTCTTATACACATCCAGTTATACCAGGTGAAAGAATTTCTTCTTAACCAAGCTGAAAATTTCTCATTATAGCCAAACGAAAAAATTCTCACCCCAGTCAGGTTAAAAAATTTCCTACCTGGCCAGGTGAAAAAATTTCTTTCTAACCAAGCTGAAAAATTTCTCATTACAACCAAACGAACAATTTCTCACCCCAGTCAGGTAAAAAAAAATTTCCTACCTGGCCAGATGAAAAATTAAATATTCAACTCCAATGGTACTCGAACCCGGGACCTCTACATCCCAAAGCGAGTGCTCTACCACGTCGCTATTAAGGCTAACTTTTACGACAAGGCAGTACAAACACACCTTATACACATCCCGGCTATACCAGATGAAAGAATTTCTTCCTAACAAAGCTGAAAAATTTCTCATTACAGCCAAACGAAAAATTTCTCACCCCAGTCAGGTAAAAAAATTCGTACCTGGACAGATGAAAGAATTTCTTCCTAACCAAGCTGAAAAAGTTCTCATTACAGCCAAACGAAAAATTTCTCACCCCAGTCAGGTAAAAAAAAATTCCTACCTGGTCAGATGAAAGAATTTCTTCCTAACCAAGCTGAAAAATTTCTCATTATAGCCAAACGAAAAATTTCTCACCCCAGTCAGGTAAAAAAAAATTCCTACCAGGCCAGATAAAATATTAAATATTCGACTTCAATGGGAATCGAACCTGGGACCTCAACATCCCAGAGCGAGTGCTCTACCACGTCGCTATTAAGGCTAACTTGTACGACAAGGCAGTACAAACACACCTTATACACATCCCGGCTATACCAGATGAAAGAATTTCTTCCTAACCAAGCTGAAAAATTTCTCTTTACAGCCAAAAGAACAATTTCTCACCCTAGTCAGGTAAAAAAAAATCCTACCTGGTCAGATGAAAGAATTTCTTCCAAAACCAAGCTGAAAAATTTCTCATTACAGCCAAACGAAAAATTTCTCACCCCAGTCAGGTAAAAAAAAAATTCCTACCTGGTCAGAAGAAAGAATTTTTTCCTAACCAAGCTGAAAAATTTCTCATTATAGCCAAACGAAATATTTCTCACCCCAGTCAGGTTAAAAAAATTTCCTTCCTGGCCAGATGAAAAAATTTCTTCCTAACAAGCTGAAAAATTTCTCATTACAGCCAAATGAAAAATTTCTCACTCCTGTCAGGTAAAAAAAAAATCCTACCTGGTCAGATGAAAGAATTTCTTCCTAACTAAGCTGAAAAATTTCTCAATATAGCCAAACGAAAAATTTCTCACCCCAGTCAGGTAAAAAAAATTCCTACCTTTCCAGATGAAAGAATTTCTTCCTAACCAAGCTAAAAAATTTCTCATTACAGCCAAACGAAAAATTTCTCACCCCAGTCAGGTAAAAAAAAATTCCTACCTGGCCAGATGAAAAATTAAATATTTGACTCCAATGGGATTCGAACCCGGGACCTCTACATCCCAAAGCGAGTGCTCTACCACGTCGCTATTAAGGCTAACTTGTACGACAAGGCAGTACAGACACACCTTATACACATCCCGGCTATACCAGATAAAAGAATTTCTTCCTAACCAACCTGAAAAATTTCTCATTACAGCCAAACGAAAAATTTCTCACCCTAGTCAGGTAAAAAAAATCCTACCTGGTCAGATGAAAGAATTTCTTCCTAACCAAGCTGAAAAATTTCTCATTACAGCCAAACGAAATGTTTCTCACCCCAGTCAGGTAAAAAAAAATTCCTACCTGGTCAGATGAAAGAATTTCTTCCTAACCAAGCTGAAAAATTTCTCCTTATAGCCAAACGAAAAATTTCTCACCCTAGTCAGGTAAAAAAATTTCCTACCTGGCCAGATGAAAAAATTTCTTCCTAACCAAGCTGAAAAATTACTGATTACAGCCAAACGAAAGATTTCTTACCCCAGTCAGGTAGAAAAAATTTCCTACCTGGCCAGATGAAAAATTAAATATTCGACTCCAATAGGATTCGAACCCGGGACCTCTTCATCCCAAAGTGAGTGCTCTGCCACGTCGCTATTAAGGCTAACTTGTACAACAAGGCAGTACAAACACACCTTATACACATCCCGGCTATACCAGATGAAAGAATTTCTTCCTTACCAAGCTGAAAAATTTCTCATTACAGCCAATCAAAAAATTTCTCACCCCAGTCAGGTAAAAAAAATCCTACCTGGTCAGATGAAAACATTTCTTCCTTACTAAGCTGAAAAATTTCTCATTATAGCCAAACGAAAAATTTCTCACCCCAGTCAGGTAAAAAAATTTCCTACTTTGCCAGATGAAAGAATTTCTTCCTAACCAACCTGAAAAATTTCTCATTACAGCCAAACGAAAAATTTCTTACCCTAGTCAGGTTAAAAAAAATCCTACCTGGTCAGATGAAAGAAATTTTTGCTAACCAAGCTGAAAATTTCTCATTACAGCCAAACGAAAAATTTCTCACCCCAGTCAGGTAAAAAAAAATTCCTACTTCGTCAGATGAAAGAATTTCTTCCTAACTAAGCTGAAAAATTTCTCATTAAAGCCAAACGAAAAATTTCTCACCCCAGTCAGGTAAAAAAATAATCCTACCTGGCCAGATGAAAAAATTTCTTCCTAACCAAGCTGAAAAATTTCTCATTACAGCCAAACGAAAAATTTCTCACCCCTGTCAGGTAAAAAAAAATTCCTACCTGGCCAGATGTAAAATTAAAAAATTCGACTCCAATGGGATTCGAACCCGGGACCTCTACATCCCAAAGCGAGTGCTCTACCACGTCGCTATTAAGGCTTACTTGTACGACAAGGCAGTACAGACACACTTTATACACATCCCGGCTATACCAGATGAAAGAATTTCTTCCTTACCAAGCTGAAAAATTTCTAATTACAGCGAAACGAAAAATTTCTCACCCTAGTCAGGAAAAAAAAATCCTACCTGGTCAGATGAAAGAATTTCTTCCTAACCAAGCTGAAAAATTTCTCATTATAGCCAAACGAAAAATTTCTCACCCCAGTCAGGTAAAAAAAAAAATTCCTACCTGGCCAGATGAAAAATTAAATATTCGACTCCAATAGGATTCGAACCCGGGACCTCTACATCCCAGAGCTAGTGCTCTACCACGTCGCTATTAAGGCTAACTTGTACGACAAGGCAGTACAAACACACCTTATACACATCCCGGCTATACCAGATGAAAGAATTTCTTCCTAACCAAGCTGAAAAATTTCTCCTTACAGCCAAACGAAAAATTTCTAACCTCCGTCAGGTAAAAAAATTTCCTACCTTGCCAGATGAAAAAATTTCTTCCTAACCAAATTGAAAATTTCTCATTACAGCCAAACCAAAGATTTCTCACCCCAGTCTGGTAAAAAAAAATTTCCTACCTGGCCAGATGAAAAATTAAATATTCGACTCCAATGGTACTCGTACCCGGGACCCTACATCCCAAAGCGATTGTTCTACCACGTCGCTTTTAAGGCTTACTTGTACGACAAAGCAGTACAAACACACCTTATACAAATCCCGGCTATACCAGATGAAAGAATTTCTTCCTGACCAAGCTGAAAAATTTCTCGTTACAGCCAAACGAAAATTTTCCCACCCAGTCAGGTAAAAAAAAATTCTACCTGGTCAGATGAAAGAATTTCTTCCTAACCAAGCTGAAAAATTTCTCATTACAGCCAAACAAAAAATTTCTCACCCCAGTCAGGTAAAAAATTTCCTACCTGGCCAGATGAAAAAAATTCTTCCTAACCAAGCTGAAAAATTTCTCATTACAGCAAAAGAAAAATTTCTCACCCCAGTCAGGTAAAAAAAAATTACTACCTGGCCAGATGAAAACATAAATATTCGCCTCCAATGGGATTCGAACCTGGGACCTCTACATCCCAAAGCGAGTGGTCTACCACGTCGCTATTAAGGCTAACTTGTACGACAAGGCAGTACAAACACACATTATACACATCCCGGCTTTACCAGATGAAAGAATTTCTTCCTAACCAAGCTGAAAAATTTCTCATTACAGCAAAACGAAAAATTTCTTACCCCAGTCAGGTAAAAAAATTTCCTACCTGGCCAGATGAAAAAATTCCTACCTAACCAAGCCGAAAAATTTCTCATTACAGCCAAACGAAATATTTCTCACCCAAGTCAGGTAAAAAAAAATTCCTACATGGCCAGATGAAAAATTAAATACACGACTACAATGGTACTCGAACCCGGGACCTCTACATCCCAAAGCGAGTGCTCTATTACGTCACTATTAAGGCTTACTTTTACGACAAGGCAGTACAAGCACACCTTATACACATCCCGGCTATACCAGATGAAAGAATTTCTTCCTAACCAAGTTGAAAAATTTCTCATTACAGCCAAACGAAAAATTTCTCACCCTAGTCAGGTAAAAAAAAAAATCCTACCTGGTCAGATGAAAGAATTTCTTCCTAACCAAGCTGAAAAATTTCACATTACAGCCGAACGACAAATTTGTCACCCCAGTCAGGTAAAAAAAAATTCCTACCTGGTCAGTTGAAAGAATTTCTTCCTAACTAAGCTTTAAAATTTCTCATTATAGCCCAACGAAAAATTCATCACCCAAATCAGGTAAAAAAAAAAATTCCTACCTGGCCAGATGAAAAAAATTCTTCCTAACCAAGCTGAAAAATTTCTCATTACATCCAAACGAATATATCTCACCCCAGTCAGGTTTAAAAGAAAAATTCCTACCTGGCCAGATGAAAAATTAAATATTCGACTCCAATGGGATTCGAACCCGTGACCTCTACATCCCAAAGCGAGTGCTCTACCACCTCGCTATTAAGGCTAACTTGTACGACAAGCAGTACAAACACACCTTATACACATCCCGGCTTTACCAGATGAAAGAATTTCTTCCTAACCAAGCTGAAAAATTTCTCACCCCAGTCAGGCAAAAACAATTCCTAACTGGCCAGATGAAAAACATTGTTCCTTACCAAGCTAAAAAATTTCTCATTACAGCAAAAAGAAAGATTTCTCACCCCAGTCAGGTAAAAAAAATCCTACCTGGCCAGATGAAAATTATATATTTGACTCCAATATGATTCGAACCCCTGACCTCTACATCCCAAAGCGAGTTCTCTACCACGTCGCTATTAAGGCTAACTTGTACGACAAGGCAGTACAAACACACCTTATACACATCCCGGCTATACCAGATGATAGAATTTCTTCCTAACTAAGCTGAAAAATTTCTCATCACAGCCAAACGAAAAATTTCTCACGCTAGTCAAGTAAAAAAATTTCTTACCTGGCCAGATGAAAAAATTTCTTCCCAACCAAGCTGAAAAATTTCTCATTACAGCCAAACGAAAAATTTGTCACCCATGTCAGGTGACAAAAAAATCCTACCTGGTCAGATGAAAGAATTTCTTCCTAACCAAGCTGAAAAATTTCTCATTACAGCCAAACGAAAAATTTCTCACCCCAGTCAGGTAAAAAATTTCCTACCTGGCCAGATGAAAAAATTTCTTCCTAACCAAGCTGAAAAATTTCTCATTACAGCCAAACGAAAAATTTCTCACCCCAGTCAGTTAAAAAAAAAAATTCCTACCTGGCCAGATGAAAAATTAAATATTCGACTCCAATGGGATTCGAACACGGGACCTCTACATCCCAAAGCGAGTGCTCTACCACGTCGCTATTAAGGCTAACTTGTACGACACGGCAGTACAAACACACCTTTTACAGATCCCGGCTATACCAGATGAAAGAATTTCTTCCTAACCAAGCTGAAAAATTTCTCATTACAGCCAAACAAAAAAATTCTTACCCTAGTCAAGTAAAAAAAAAAAGTCCTACCTGGTCAGATGAAAGAATTTCTTCCTAACCAAGCTGAAAAATTTCTCATTACAGCCAAACGAAAAAATTCTCACCCCAGTCAGGTAAAAAAAAAATTCCTACCTGGTCAGATGAATGAATTTCTTCCTAACTAAGCTGAAAAATTTCTCATTATAGCCAATCGAAAAATTTCTCACCCCAGTCAGGTAAGAAAAATTTCCTACCTGGCCAGATGAAAAAATTTCTTCTTAACCAAGCTGAACAAATTCTCATTACAGCCAAACGAAAAATTTCTCATCCCAGTCAGTAAAAAAAAAATCCTACTTGGCCAGATGAAAAATTGAATATTCGACTCCAATTGGATTCGAACCCGGGACCTCTACATCCAAAAGCGAGTGCTCTAGCACGTCGCTATTAAGATTATCTTGTACGACAAGGTAGTACAAACACTTCTTATACACATCCCAGCTATACCAGGTGAAAGAATTTCTTCCTAACCAAGCTGAAAAACTTCTCATTACAGCCAAACGAAAAATTTCTCACCCCAGTCAGGTAAAAAAAAATTTCCTACCTGGCCAGATGAAAACATTTCTTCCTAACCAAGCTGAAAAATTTCTCAATACAGCCAAAAGAAAAATTTCTCACACCAGTCAGGTAAAAAAAAATTCCTACCTGGCCAGATGAAAAATTAAATATTCGAATCCAATGGGATTCGAACCCGGGACCTCTACATCCAAAAAGCGAGTCCTCTACCACGACGCTATTAAGGCTAATTTATACGACAAGGCAGTACAAACACACCTTATACACATCCCGGCTTTACAAGATGAAAGAATTTCCTAACCAAGCTGAAAAATTTCTCATTATAGCCAAACGAAAAAATTCTTACCCCAGTCAGGTAAAAAAAATTCCTACTGGTCAGATGAAAGAATTTCTTCCTAACCAAGCTGAAAAATTTCTCATTACAGGAAAACGAAAAATTTCTCATCCAAGTCAGGTAAAAAAAGATTTCCTACCTGGCCAGATGAAAAATTAAATATTCAACACCAATGGGATTCGAACCCGGGACCTCTACATCCCAAAGCGAGTCCTCTACCACGTCGCTATTAAGGCTAACTTGTACGACAAGGCAGTACAAACACATCTTATACACATCCCGGCTATACCAGATGAAAGAATTTCTTCCTAACCAAGCTGAAAAATTTCTCATCACAGCCAAACGAAAAATCTCTCACCCCAGTCAGGTAAAAAAATTCCTACCTGGTCAGATGTAAGAATTTCTTCCTAACTAAGCTGAAAAATTTCTCATTACAGCCAAACGAAAAATTTCTCACCCCAGTCAGGTAAAAAGATTTCCTACCTGGCCAGATAAAAAAATTTCTTCCTAACCAAGCTGAAAAATTTCTCATAACAGCCAAACGAAAAATTTCTCACCCTAGTCAAAAAAAAAAATCGTACCTGGCCAGATGAAAAATTAAATAGTCGACTCCAATGGGATTCGAACCCGGGACCTCTACATCCCAAAGCGAGTGCTCTACCACGTCGCTATTAAGGCGAACTTGTACGACAAGGCAGTACAAACACACCTTATACACATCCCGGCTATACCAGATGAAAGAATTTCTTCCTAACCAAGCTGAAAAATTTCTCATCACAGCCAAACGAAAAATCTCTCACCCCAGTCAGGTAAAAAAATTTCCTACCTGGCCAGATGAAAAAATTTCTTCCTAACCAAGCTGAAAAATTTCTCATTACAGCCAAACGAAAAATTTCTCACCCAAGTCAGGTAAAAAAAAAAATTCCTACCTGGCCAGATTAAAAATTAAATATTCGACTCCAATGGGATTCGAACCCGGGACCTCTACATCCCAAAGCGAGTGCTCTACCACGACGCTATTAAGGCTAACTTATACGACAAGGCAGTACCAACACTCCTTATACACATCCATACAGGTTAGGTAAAAAAATAATCCTACCTGGTCAGATGAAAGAATTTCTTCCTAACCAAGCTGAAAAATTTCTAATTACAGAAAAACGAAAAATTTCTCACCCTAGTCAGGTAAAAAAAAAATCCTACCTGGCCAGATTAAAAATTAAATATTCGACTCCAATGGGATTCGAACCCGGGACCTCTACATCCCAAAGCGAGTGCTCTACCACGTCGCTATTAAGGCTAACTTATACGACAAGGCAGTACAAACACTCCTTATACACATCCATACAGGTCAGGTAAAAAAATAATCCTACCTGGTCAGATGAAAGAATTTCTTCCTAACCAAGCAGTACAAACACTCCTTATACACATCCCTGCTATACCAGATGAAAGAACCAAGCTGAAAAATTCTCATTACAGCCAAACGAAAAATTTCTCACCCTAGTCGGGTAAAAAAAAAATCCTTTCTGGTCAGATGAAAAAATTTCTTCCTAACCAAGCTGAAAAATGTCTCATTACAGCCAAACGAAAAATTTCTCACCCTAGTCAGGTATAAAAAATTTCCTACCTGGTCAGATGAAAGAATTTCTTCCCAAGCAAGCTGAAGAATTTCTCATTATAGCCAAACGAAAAATTTCTCACCCCAGTCAGGTAAAAAAATTTCCTACCTGGCCAGATGAAAAAAAAATCTTCCTAACCAAGCTTAAAAATTTTTCATTACAGCCAAACGAAAAATTTCTCACCCCAGTCAGGTAAAAAAAAAATTTTCTACCTGGCAAGATGAAAAATTAAATATTCGACTCCAATGGGATTCGAACCCCGGGCCTCTACATCCCAAAGCGAGTGCTCTACAACGTCGCTATTAAGGCTAACTTGTACGACAAGGCAGTACAAACACACCTTATACACATCCCGGCTATACCAGATGAAAGAATTTCTTCCTAACCAAGCTGAAAAATTTCTCATTACAGCCAAACGAAAAATTTCTCACCTCAGTCAGGTAAAAAAAAAATTCCTACCTGGTCAGATGAACGAATTTCTTCCTAACCAAGCTGAAAAATTTCTCATTACAGCCAAACGAAAAATTTCTCACCCCAGTCAGGTAAATAAAATTTCCTACCTGGCCAGATGAAAAAAATTCTTCCTAACCAAGCTGAATATTTCTCAGTACAGCCAAACGAAAAATTTCTCACCCCAGTCAGGTAAAAAAAAAAATTCCTACCTGGCCAGATGAAAACATTTCTTCCTAACCAAGCTGAAAAATTTCTCAATACAGCCAAAAGAAAAATTTCTCACACCAGTCAGGTAAAAAAAAAATTCCTACCTGGCCAGATGAAAAATTAAATATTCGAATCCAATGGGATTCGAACCCGGGACCTCTACATCCAAAAAGCGAGTCCTCTACCACGACGCTATTAAGGCTAATTTGTACGACAAGGCAGTACAAACACACCTTATACACATCCCGGCTTTACAAGATGAAAGAATTTCCTAACCAAGCTGAAAAATTTCTCATTATAGCCAAACGAAAAAATTCTTACCCCAGTCAGGTAAAAAAAATTCCTACTGGTCAGATGAAAGAATTTCTTCCTAACCAAGCTGAAAAATTTCTCATTACAGGAAAACGAAAAATTTCTCACCCAAGTCAGGTAAAAAAAGATTTCCTACCTGGCCAGATGAAAAATTAAATAGTCGACTCCAATGGGATTCGAACCCGGGACCTCTACATCCCAAAGCGAGTGCTCTGCCACGTCGATATTAAGGCTAACTTGTACGACAAGGCAGTACAAACACACCTTAGCACATCCCGGCTATACCAGATGAAAGAATTTCTTCCTAACCAAGCTGAAAAATTTCTCATTACAGCCAAATGAAAAATCTCTCACCCCAGTCAGGTAAACAAATTCCTACCTGGTCAGATGTAAGAATTTCTTCCTAACTAAGCTGAAAAATTTCTCATTACAGCCAAACGAAAAATTTCTCACCCCAGTCAGGTAAAAAGATTTCCTACCTGGCCAGATAAAAAAATTTCTTCCTAACCAAGCTGAAAAATTTCTCATAACAGTCAAACGAAAATATTTCACCCTAGTCAAAAAAAAAAAAAAAAAAAAAATCGTACCTGGCCAGATGAAAAATTAAATAGTCGACTCCAATGGGATTCGAACCCGGGACCTCTACATCCCAAAGCGAGTGCTCTACCACGTCGCTATTTAGGCGAACTTGTACGACAAGCCAGTACAAACATACCTTATACACATCCCGGCTATACCAGATGAAAGAATTTCTTCCTAACCAAGCTGAAAAATTTCTCATTACAGGATAACGAAAAATTTCTCACCCAAGTCAGGTAAAAAAAGATTTCCTACCTGGCCAGATGAAAAATTAAATAGTCGACTCCAATGGGATTCGAACCCGGGACCTCTACATCCCAAAGCGAGTGCTCTGCCACGTCGATATTAAGGCTAACTTGTACGACAAGGCAGTACAAACACACCTTAGCACATCCCGGCTATACCAGATGAAAGAATTTCTTCCTAACCAAGCTGAAAAATTTCTCATCACAGCCAAACGAAAAATCTCTCACCCCAGTCAGGTAAAAAAATTTCCTACCTGGCCAGATAAAAAAATTTCTTCCTAACCAAGCTGAAAAATTTCTCATTACAGCCAAACGAAAAATTTCTCACCCCAGTCAGGTAAAAAAAAATATCCTACCTGGAGAGATGAAAAATTAAATATTCGAATCCAATCGGATTCGAACCCGGGACCTCTACATCCCAAAGCAAGTGCTCTACCACGTCGCTATTAAGGCTAACTTGTACGACAAGGCAGTACAAACACACCTTATACACATCCCGGCTATGCCAGATGAAAGAATTTCTTCCTAACCAAGCTGAAAAATTTCTCATTACAGCCAAAAGAAAAAATTCTCACCCCAGTCAGGTAAAAATTTTCCTACCTGGCCAGATGAAAGAATTTCTTCCTAACCAAGCTGAAAAATTTCTCATTACAGCCAAACGAAAAATTTCTCACCCAAGTCAGGTAAAAAAAAATTTCCTACCTGGTCAGATGAAAGAATTTCTTCCTAACCAAGCTGAAAAATTTCTCATTACAGCCAAACGAAAAATTTCTCACCCCAGTCAGGTAAAAAAAAATTTCCTACATGGTCAGATGAAAGAATTTATTCCTAACCAAGCTGAAAAATTTCTCATTACAGCCAAACGAAAAATTTCTCACCCCAGTCAGGTAAAAAAATTTCCTACCTGGCCAGATGAAAAAAATTCTTCCTAACCAAGCTGAAAAATTTCTCATTACAGCCAAACGAAAAATTTCTCACCCCAGTCAGGTAAAAAAAAATTTCCTACATGGCCAGATGAAAAAATTTCTTCCTTACCAAGCTGAAAAATTTCTCATAACAGCCAAACGAAAAATTTCTCACCCCAGTCAAAAAAAAAAAAAAAATTCGTACCTGGCCAGATGAAAAATTAAATAGTCGACTCCAATGGGATTCGAACCTGGGACCTCTACATCCCAAAGAGAGTGCTCTACCACGTCGCTATTAAGGTTAACTTGTACGACAAGGCAGTACAAACACACCTTATACACATCCCGGCTATACCAGATGAAAGAATTTCTTCCTTACCAAGCTGAAAAATTTCTAATTACAGAAAAACGAAAAATTTCTCACCCTAGTCAGGTAAAAAAAAAAATCCTACCTGGTCAGATGTAAGAATTTCTTCCTAACCAAGCTGAAAAATTTCTCATTATAGCCAAACGAAAGATTTCTCACCCCAGTCAGGTAAAAAAAATTCCTACCTGGCCAGATGAAAAAATTTCTTCCTAACCAAGCTGAAAAATTTCTCATTACAGCCAAACGAAAAATTTCTCACCCCAGTCAGGTAAAAAAAAAAATTCCTACCCGGCCAGATGAAAAATTAAATATTCGACTCAAATGGGATTCGAACCCGGGACCTCTACATCCCAAAGCGAGCGCTCTACCACGTCGCTATTAAGGCTAACTTATACGACAAGGCAGTACAAACACTCCTTATACACATCCCTGCTATACCAGATGAAAGAACCAAGCTGAAAAATTCTCATTACAGCCAAACGAAAAATTTCTCACCCTAGTCAGGTAAAAAAAAAATCCTTCCTGGTCAGATGAAAAAATTTCTTCCTAACCAAGCTGAAAAATTTCTCATTACAGCCAAACGAAAAATTTCTCACCCCAGTCAGGTATAAAAAATTTCCTACCTGGTCAGATGAAAGAATTTCTTCCCAAGCAAGCTGAAAAATTTCTCATTATAGCCAAACGAAAAATTTCTCACCCCAGTCAGGTAAAAAAAATTCCTACCTAGCCAGATGAAAAAAAAATCTTCCTAACCAAGCTTAAAAGTTCTCATTACAGCCAAACGAAAAATGTCTCACGCCAGTCAGGTAAAAAAAAATTCCTACCTGGCCAGATGAAAAATTAAATATTCGACTCCAATGGGATTCGAACCTGGGACCTCTACATCCCAAAGCGAGTGCTCTACCACTTCGCTTTTAAGGCTTACTTGTACGACAAGGCAGTACAAACACACCTTATACACATACAGGCTATACCAGATGAAAGAATTTCTTCCTAACCAAACTGAAAAATTTCCCATTACAGCCAAACGAAAAATTTCTCACCCTAGTCAGGTTAAAAAAAAAATCCTACCGGGTCAGATGAAAGAATTTCTTCCTAACCAAGCTGAAAAATGTCTCATTACAGCCAAATGAAAAATTTCTCACCCTAGTCAGGTAAAAAAAAATATCCTACCTGGTCAGATGAAAGAATTTCTTCCATACCAAGCTGAAAAATTCCTCATTACAGCCAAATGAAAAATTTCTTACCTCAGTCAGGTAAAAAAATTTCCTACCTGGCCAGATGAAAAATTTCTTCCTAACCAAGCTGAAAAATTTTTCATTACAGCCAAACGAAAAATTTCTCACCCCAGTCAGGTAAAAAAAAATTTTCTACCTGGCAAGATGAAAAATTAAATATTCGACTCCAATGGGATTCGAACCCCGGGCCTCTACATCCCAAAGCGAGTGCTCTACCACGTCGCTATTAAGGCTAACTTGTACGACAAGGCAGTACAAACACACCTTATACACATCCCGGCTATACCAGATGAAAGAATTTCTTCCTAACCAAGCTGAAAAATTTCTCATTACAGCCAAACGAAAAATTTCTCACCCCAGTCAGGTAAAAAAAAATTTCCTACATGGCCAGATGAAAAAATTTCTTCCTAACCAAGCTGAAAAATTTCTCATAACAGCCAAACGAAAAATTTCTCACCCCAGTCAAAAAAAAAAAAAAAAAAAATTCGTACCTGGCCAGATGAAAAATTAAATAGTCGACTCCAATGGGATTCTAACCCGGGACCTCTACATCCCAAAGCGAGTGCTCTACCACGTCGCTATTAAGGCTAACTTGTACGACAAGGCAGTACAAACACACCTTATACACATCCCGGCTATACCAGATGAAAGAATTTCTTCCTTACCAAGCTGAAAAATTTCTAATGACAGAAAAACGAAAAATTTCTCACCCTAGTCAGGTAAAAAAAAATCCTACCTGGTCAGATGAAAGAATTTCTTCCTAACCAAGCTGAAAAATTTCTCATTATAGCCAAACGAAAAATTTCTCACCCCAGTCAGGTAAAAAAAATTCCTACCTGGCCAGATGAAAAAAATTCTTCCTAACCAAGCTGAAAAATTTCTCATTACAGCCAAACGAAAAATTTCTCACCCCAGTCAGGTAAAAAAAAAAAAATCCTTCCCGGCCAGATGAAAAATTAAATATTCGACTCAAATGGGATTCGAACCCGGGACCTCTACATCCCAAAGCGAGCGCTCTACCACGTCGCTATTAAGGCTAATTTATACGACAAGGCAGTACAAACACTCCTTATACACATCCCTGCTATACCAGATGAAAGAACCAAGCTGAAAAATTCTCATTACAGCCAAACGAAAAATTTCTCACCCTAGTCAGGTAAAAAAAAAATTCCTTCCTGGTCAGATGAAAAAATTTCTTCCTAACCAAGCTGAAAAATTTCTCATTACAGCCAAACGAAAAATTTCTCACCCCAGTCAGGTATAAAAAATTTCCTACCTCGTCAGATGAAAGAATTTCTTCCCAAGCAAGCTGAAAAATTTCTCATTATAGCCAAACGAAAAATTTCTCACCCCAGTCAGGTAAAAAAATTTCCTACCTGGCCAGATGAAAAAAAAATCTTCCTAACCAAGCTTAAAAGTTCTCATTACAGCCAAACGAAAAATGTCTCACGCCAGTCAGGTAAAAAAAAAATTCCTACCTGGCCAGATGAAAAATTAAATATTCGACTCCAATGGGATTCGAACCTGGGACCTCTACATCCCAAAGCGAGTGCTCTACCACTTCGCTTTTAAGGCTTACTTGTACGACAAGGCAGTACAAACACACCTTATACACATACAGGCTATACCAGATGAAAGAATTTCTTCCTAACCAAACTGAAAAATTTCCCATTACAGCCAAACGAAAAATTTCTCACCCTAGTCAGGTTAAAAAAAAAAATCCTACCTGGTCAGATGAAAGAATTTCTTCCTAACCAAGCTGAAAAATGTCTCATTACAGCCAAATGAAAAATTTCTCACCCTAGTCAGGTAAAAAAAAATATCCTACCTGGTCAGATGAAAGAATTTCTTCCATACCAAGCTGAAAAATTCCTCATTACAGCCAAATGAAAAATTTCTTACCTCAGTCAGGTAAAAAAATTTCCTACCTGGCCAGATGAAAAATTTCTTCCTAACCAAGCTGAAAAAATTTTTATTACAGCCAAACGAAAAATTTCTCACCCCAGTCAGGTAAAAAAAAATTTTCTACCTGGCAAGATGAAAAATTAAATATTCGACTCCAATGGGATTCGAACCCCGGGCCTCTACATCCCAAAGCGAGTGCTCTACCACGTCGCTATTAAGGCTAACTTGTACGACAAGGCAGTACAAACACACCTTATACACATCCCGGCTATACCAGATGAAAGAATTTCTTCCAAACCAAGCTGAAAAATTTCTCATTACAGCCAAACGAAAAATTTCTCACCCTAGTCAGGTAAAAAAAAAATCCTACCTGGTCAGATGAAAGAATTTCTTCCTAACCAAGCTGAAAAATTTCTCATTACAGCCAAACGAAAAATTTCTCACCCCAGTCAGGTAAAAAAAAAAATTCCTACCTGGTCAGATGAAATAATTTCTTCCTAACCAAGCTGAAAAATTTCTCATTACAGCCAAACGAAAAATTTCTCACCCCAGTCAGGTAAAAAAAATTTCTAACTGGCCAGATGAAAAAAAAATCTTCCTAACCAAGCTGAAAAATTTCTCATTACAGCCAAACGAAAAATTTCTCACCCCAGTCAGGAAAAAAAATCCTACCTGGTCAGATGAAAGAATTTCTTCCTAACCAAGCTGAAAAAATTCTCATTTCAGCCAAACGAAACATTTCTCACCCCAGTCAGGTAAAAAAAAAAAAATCCTACCTTGCCAAATGAAAAATTAAATATTCGACTCCAAAAGGATTCGAACCCAGGACCTCTATTTCCCAAAGCGAGTGGTCTACTACGTCGCTATTAACGCTGACTTGTACGACAAGGCAGTACAAACACAACTTATACACATCCCGGCTATACCAAATGAAAGAATTTCTTCCTAACCAAGCTGATAAATTTTTCATTACAGCCAAACGAAAAATTTCTCACCCCAGTCAGGTAAAAAAAAATTCCTACCTGGTCAGATGAAAGAATTTCTTCCTAACCAAGCTGAAAAATTTCTCATTTCATCCGAATGAAAAATTTCTCACCCCAGTCAGGTAAAAAAAAATTCCTACCTTGCCAGATGAAAAATTAAGTATTCGACTCCAAAAGGATTCGAACCCGGGACCTCTACATCCCAAAGCGAGTGCTCTACCACGTCGCTATTAAGGCTTACTTGTACGACAAGGCAGTACAAACAAACCTTATACACATCCCGGCTATACCAGATGAAAGAATTTCTTCCTTACCAAGCTGAAAAATTTCTCATTACAGCCAAACGAAAAATTTCTCACCCCAGTCAGGTTAAAAAAATTTCGTACCTGGCCAGATGAAAAAATTTCTTCTTACCAAGCTGAAAAATTTCTCATTATAGCCAAACGAAAAATTTCTCGTCCCAGTCAGGTTAAAAAAAAATTCCTACCTGGTCAGATAAAAAAATTTCTACCTAACCCAGCTGAAAACTATCTCATTACAGCTAAACGAAAAATTTCACACCCCAGTCAGGTAAAAAAAAAATTCCTAACTGACCAGATGAAAAATTTAATATTCGACTCCAATGGGATTCGAACCCAGGACCTCTACATCCCAAAGCGAGTGCTCTACCACGTCGCTATTAAGGCTAACTTGTACGACAAGGCAGTACAAACACACCTTATACACATCCCGGCTATACCAGATGAAAGAATTTCTTCCAAACCAAGCTTAAAAATTTCTCATTACAGCCAAACGAATAATTTCTCACACTACTCAGGTAAAAAAAAAAATCCTACCTGGTCAGATGAAAGAATTTCTTCCTAACCAAGCTGAAAAATTTCTTATTACAGCCAAACGAAAAATTTCTCACCCCAGTCAGGTAAAAAAAAATTCCTACCTGGTCAGATGAAAGAATTTCTTCCTAACCAAACTGAAAAATTTCTCATTACAGCAAAACGAAAAATTTCTCACACCAGTCAGGTAAAAAAAAATCCTACCTGGTCAGATGAAAGAATTTCTTCCTAACCAAGCTAAAATATTTCTCATTATAGCCGAACGAAAAATTTCTAACCCCAGTCAGGTAAAAAGATTTCCTACCTGGCCAGTTGAAAAAAATTCTTCCTAGCCAAGCTGAAAAATTTCTCATAACAGCCAAACGAAAAATTTCTCACCCCAGTCAAAAAAAAAAAAAAAAAAAAAAAAAATCGTACCTGGCCAGATGAAAAATTAAATAGTCGACTCCAATGGGATTCGAACCCGGGACCTCAACATCCCAAAGCGAGTGCTCTGCCACGTCGATATTAAGGTTAACTTGTACGACAAGGCAGTACAAACACACCTTAGCACATCCCGGCTATACCAGATGAAAGAATTTCTTCCTAACCAAGCTGAAAAATTTCTCATTACAGCCAAACGAAAAATCTCTCACCCCAGTCAGGTAAACAAATTCCTACCTGGTCAGATGTAAGAATTTCTTCCTTACTAAGCTGAAAAATTTCTCATTACAGCCAAACGAAAAATTTCTCACCCCAGTCAGGTAAAAAGATTTCCTACCTGGCCAGATAAAAAAATTTCTTCCTAACCAAGCTGAAAAATTTCTCATAACAGTCAAACGAAAAATTTCTCACCCTAGTCAAAAAAAAAAAAAAATCGTACCTGGCCAGATGAAAAATTAAATAGTCGACTCCAATGGGATTCGAACCCGGGACCTCTACATCCCAAAGCGAGTGCTCTACCACATCGCTATTAAGGCGAACTTGTACGACAAGGCAGTACAAACACACCTTATACACATCCCGGCTATACCAGATGAAAGAATTTCTTCCTAACCAAGCTGAAAAATTTCTCATCACAGCCAAACGAAAAATCTCTCACCCCAGTCAGGTAAAAAAATTTCCTACCTGGCCAGATAAAAAAATTTCTTCCTAACCAAGCTGAAAAATTTCTCATTACAGCCAAACGAAAAATTTCTCACCCCAGTCAGGTAAAAAAAAATATCCTACCTGGAGAGATGAAAAATTAAATATTCGAATCCAATGGGATTCGAACCCGGGACCTCTACATCCCAAAGTAAGTGCTCTACCACGTCGCTATTAAGGCTAACTTGTACGACAAGGCAGTACAAACACACCTTATACACATCCCTGCTATACCAGATGAAAGAATTTCTTCCTAACCAAGCTGAAAAATTTCTCATTACAGCCAAAAGAAAAATTTCTCACCCCAGTCAGGTAAAAAGATTTCCTACCTGGCCAGATAAAAAAATTTCTTCCTAACCAAGCTGAAAAATTTCTCATAACAGTCAAACGAAAAATTTCTCACCCTAGTCAAAAAAAAAAAAATCGTACCTGGCCAGATGAAAAATTAAATAGTCGACTCCAATGGGATTCGAACCCGGGACCTCTACATCCCAAAGCGAGTGCTCTACCACGTCGCTATTAAGGCGAACTTGTACGACAAGGCAGTACAAGCACACCTTATACACATCCCGGCTATACCAGATGAAAGAATTTCTTCCTAACCAAGCTGAAAAATTTCTCACCACAGCCAAACGAAAAATCTCTCACCCCAGTCAGGTAAAAAAATTTCCTACCTGGCCAGATAAAAAAATTTCTTCCTAACCAAGCTGAAAAATTTCTCATTACAGCCAAACGAAAAATTTCTCACCCCAGTCAGGTAAAAAAAAATATCCTACCTGGAGAGATGAAAAATTAAATATTCGAATCCAATGGGATTCGAACCCGGGACTTCTACATCCCAAAGCAAGTGCTCTACCACGTCGCTATTAAGGCTAACTTGTACGACAAGGCAGTACAAACACACCTTATACACATCCCTGCTATACCAGATGAAAGAATTTCTTCCTAACCAAGCTGAAAAATTTCTCATTACAGCCAAAAGAAAAAATTCTCACCCCAGTCAGGTAAAAATTTTCCTACCTGGCCAGATGAAAGAATTTCTTCCTAACCAAGCTGAAAAATTTCTCATTCCAGCCAAACGAAAAATTTCTCACCCAAGTCAGGTAAAAAAAAATGTCCTACCTGGTCAGATGAAAGAATTTCTTCCTAACCAAGCTGAAAAATTTCTCATTACAGCCAAACGAAAAATCTCTCACCCCAGTCAGGTAAAAAAAAATTTCCTACCTGGTCAGATGAAAGAATTTCTTCCTAACCAAGCTGAAAAATTTCTCATTACAGCCAAACGAAAAATTTCTCACCCCAGTCAGGTAAAAAAAATTCCTACCTGGCCAGATGAAAAAAATTCTTCCTAACCAAGCTGAAAAATTTCTCATTACAGCCAAACGAAAAATTTCTCACCCCAGTCAGGTAAAAAAAAATTTCCGACATGGCCAGATGAAAAAATTTCTTCCTAACCAAGCTGAAAAATTTCTCATAACAGCCAAACGAAAAATTTCTCACCCCAGTCAAAAAAAAAAAAATTCGTACCTGGCCAGATGAAAAATTAAATAGTCGACTCCAATGGGATTCGAACCCGGGACCTCTACATCCCAAAGCGAGTGCTCTACCACGTCGCTATTAAGGTTAACTTGTACGACAAGGCAGTACAAACACACCTTATACACATCCCGGCTATACCAGATGAAAGAATTTCTCCCTTACCAAGCTGAAAAATTTCTAATTACAGAAAAACGAAAAATTTCTCACCCTAGTCAGGTAAAAAAAAATCCTACCTGGTCAGATGTAAGAATTTCTTCCTAACCAAGCTGAAAAATTTCTCATTATAGCCAAACGAAAAATTTCTCACCCCAGTCAGGTAAAAAAAATTCCTACCTGGCCAGATGAAAAAATTTCTTCCTAACCAAGCTGAAAAATTTCTCATTACAGCCAAACGAAAAAGTTCTCACCCCAGTCAGGTAAAAAAAAAAAATTCCTACCCGGCCAGATGAAAAATTAAATATTCGACTCAAATGGGATTCGAACCCGGGACCTCTACATCCCAAAGCGAGCGCTCTACCACGTCGCTACTAAGGCTAACTTATACGACAAGGCAGTACAAACACTCCTTTTACACATCCCTGCTATACCAGATGAAAGAACCAAGCTGAAAAATTCTCATTACAGCCAAACCAAAAATTTCTCACCCTAGTCAGGTAAAAAAAAAAAATCCTTCCTGGTCAGATGAAAAAATTTCTTCCTAACCAAGCTGAAAAATTTCTCATTACAGCCAAACGAAAAATTTCTCACCCCAGTCAGGTATAAAAAATTTCCTACCTGGTCAGATGAAAGAATTTCTTCCCAAGCAAGCTGAAAAATTTCTCATTATAGCCAAACGAAAAATTTCTCACCCCAGTCAGGTAAAAAAAAAATTCCTACCTGGCCAGATGAAAAATTAAATATTCGACTCCAATGGGATTCGAACCTGGGACCTCTACATCCCAAAGCGAGTGCTCTACCACTTCGCTTTTAAGGCTTACTTGTACGACAAGGCAGTACAAACACACCTTATACACATACAGGCTATACCAGATGAAAGAATTTCTTCCTAACCAAACTGAAAAATTTCCCATTACAGCCAAACGAAAAATTTCTCACCCTAGTCAGGTTAAAAAAAAAATCCTACCTGGTCAGATGAAAGAATTTCTTCCTAACCAAGCTGAAAAATGTCTCATTACAGCCAAATGAAAAATTTCTCACCCTAGTCAGGTAAAAAAAAATATCCTACCTGGTCAGATGAAAGAATTTCTTCCATACCAAGCTGAAAAATTCCTCATTACAGCCAAATGAAAAATTTCTTACCTCAGTCAGGTAAAAAAATTTCCTACCTGGCCAGATGAAAAATTTCTTCCTAACCAAGCTGAAAAATTTTTCATTACAGCCAAACGAAAAATTTCTCACCCCAGTCAGGTAAAAAAAAAATTTCTACCTGGCAAGATGAAAAATTAAATATTCGACTCCAATGGGATTCGAACCCCGGGCCTCTACATCCCAAAGCGAGTGCTCTACCACGTCGCTATTAAGGCTAACTTGTACGACAAGGCAGTACAAACACACCTTATACACATCCCGGCTATACCAGATGAAAGAATTTCTTCCTAACCAAGCTGAAAAATTTCTCATTACAGCCAAACGAAAAATTTCTCACCCCAGTCAGGTAAAAAAAAATTTCCTACATGGCCAGATGAAAAAATTTCTTCCTAACCAAGCTGAAAAATGTCTCATTACAGCCAAACGAAAAATTTCTCACCCCAGTCAAAAAAAAAAAAAAAAAAAAAAAAATTCGTACCTGGCCAGATGAAAAATTAAATAGTCGACTCCAATGGGATTCGAACCCGGGACCTCTACATCCCAAAGCGAGTGCTCTACCACGTCGCTATTAAGGCTAACTTGTACGACAAGGCAGTACAAACACACCTTATACACATCCCGGCTATACCAGATGAAAGAATTTCTTCCTTACCAAGCTGAAAAATTTCTAATTACAGAAAAACGAAAAATTTCTCACCCTAGTCAGGTAAAAAAAAAATCCTACCTGGTCAGATGAAAGAATTTCTTCCTAACCAAGCTGAAAAATTTCTCATTATAGCCAAACGAAAAATTTCTCACCCCAGTCAGGTAAAAAAAATTCCTACCTGGCCAGATGAAAAAATTTCTTCCTAACCAAGCTGAAAAATTTCTCATTACAGCCAAACGAAAAATTTCTCACCCCAGTCAGGTAAAAAAAAAAAAAATTCCTACCCGGCCAGATGAAAAATTAAATATTCGACTCAAATGGGATTCGAACCCGGGACCTCTACATCCCAAAGCGAGCGCTCTACCACGTCGCTATTAAGGCTAACTTATACGACAAGGCAGTACAAACACTCCTTATACACATCCCGGCTATACCAGATGAAAGAACCAAGCTGAAAAATTCTCATTACAGCCAAACGAAAAATTTCTCACCCTAGTCAGGTAAAAAAAAAAATCCTTCCTGGTCAGATGAAAAAATTTCTTCCTAACCAAGCTGAAAAATTTCTCATTACAGCCAAACGAAAAATTTCTCACCCCAGTCAGGTATAAAAAATTTCCTACCTCGTCAGATGAAAGAATTTCTTCCCAAGCAAGCTGAAAATTTTCTCATTATAGCCAAACGAAAAATTTCTCACCCCAGTCAGGTAAAAAAATTTCCTACCTGGCCAGATGAAAAAAAAATCTTCCTAACCAAGCTTAAAAGTTCTCATTACAGCCAAACGAAAAATGTCTCACGCCAGTCAGGTAAAAAAAAAATTCCTACCTGGCCAGATGAAAAATTAAATATTCGACTCCAATGGGATTCGAACCTGGGACCTCTACATCCCAAAGCGAGTGCTCTACCACGTCGCTTTTAAGGCTTACTTGTACGACAAGGCAGTACAAACACACCTTATACACATCCCGGCTATACCAGATGAAAGAATTTCTTCCTTACCAAGCTGAAAAATTTCTAATTACAGAAAAACGAAAAATTTCTCACCCTAGTCAGGTAAAAAAAAAAATCCTACCTGGTCAGATGTAAGAATTTCTTCCTAACCAAGCTGAAAAATTTCTCATTATAGCCAAACGAAAAATTTCTCACCCCAGTCAGGTATAAAAAATTCCTACCTGGTCAGATGAAAGAATTTCTTCCCAAGCAAGCTGAAAAATTTCTCATTATAGCCAAACGAAAAATTTCTCACCCCAGTCAGGTAAAAAAAAAATTCCTACCTGGCCAGATGAAAAATTAAATATTCGACTCCAATGGGATTCGAACCTGGGACCTCTACATCCCAAAGCGAGTGCTCTACCACTTCGCTTTTAAGGCTTACTTGTACGACAAGGCAGTACAAACACACCTCATACACATACAGGCTATACCAGATGAAAGAATTTCTTCCTAACCAAACTGAAAAATTTCCCATTACAGCCAAACGAAAAATTTCTCACCCTAGTCAGGTTAAAAAAAAAATCCTACCTGGTCAGATGAAAGAATTTCTTCCTAACCAAGCTGAAAAATGTCTCATTACAGCCAAATGAAAAATTTCTCACCCTAGTCAGGTAAAAAAAAATATCCTACCTGGTCAGATGAAAGAATTTCTTCCATACCAAGCTGAAAAATTCCTCATTACAGCCAAATGAAAAATTTCTTACCTCAGTCAGGTAAAAAAATTTCCTACCTGGCCAGATGAAAAATTTCTTCCTAACCAAGCTGAAAAATTTTTCATTACAGCCAAACGAAAAATTTCTCACCCCAGTCAGGTAAAAAAAAATTTTCTACCTGGCAAGATGAAAAATTAAATATTCGACTCCAATGGGATTCGAACCCCGGGCCTCTACATCCCAAAGCGAGTGCTCTACCACGTCGCTATTAATGCTAACTTGTACGACAAGGCAGTACAAACACACCTTATACACATCCCGGCTATACCAGATGAAAGAATTTCTTCCTAACCAAGCTGAAAAATTTCTCATTACAGCCAAACGAAAAATTTCTCACCCCAGTCAGGTAAAAAAAAAAATTCCTACATGGCCAGATGAAAAAATTTCTTCCTAACCAAGCTGAAAAATTTCTCATAACAGCCAAACGAAAAATTTCTCACCCCAGTCAAAAAAAAAAAAAAAAAAAAAAATTCGTACCTGGCCAGATGAAAAATTAAATAGTCGACTCTAATGGGATTCGAACCCGGGACCTCTACATCCCAAAGCGAGTGCTCTACCACGTCGCTATTAAGGCTAACTTGTAGGACAAGGCAGTACAAACACACCTTATACACATCCCGGCTATACCAGATGAAAGAATTTCTTCCTTACCAAGCTGAAAAGTTTCTAATTACAAAAAAACGAAAAATTTCTCACCCTAGTCAGGTAAAAAAAAAAAATCCTACCTGGTCAGATGAAAGAATTTCTTCCTAACCAAGCTGAAAAATTTCTCATTATAGCCAAACGAAAAATTTCTCACCCCAGTCAGGTAAAAAAAATTCCTACCTGGCCAGATGAAATAATTTCTTCCTAACCAAGCTGAAAAATTTCTCATTACAGCCAAACGAAAAATTTCTCACCCCAGTCAGGTAAAAAAAAAAAAAAATTCCTACCCGGCCAGATGAAAAATTAAATATTCGACTCAAATGGGATTCGAACCCGGGACCTCTACATCCCAAAGCGAGCGCTCTACCACGTCGCTATTAAGGCTTACTTATACGACAAGGCAGTACAAACACTCCTTATACACATCCCTGCTATACCAGATGAAAGAACCAAGCTGAAAAATTCTCATTACAGCCAAACGAAAAATTTCTCACCCTACTCAGGTAAAAAAAAAAAATCCTTCCTGGTCAGATGAAAAAATTTCTTCCTAACCAAGCTGAAAAATTTCTCATTACAGCCAAACGAAAAATTTCTCACCCCAGTCAGGTATAAAAAATTTCCTACCTCGTCAGATGAAAGAATTTCTTCCCAAGCAAGCTGAAAAATTTCTCATTATAGCCAAACGAAAAATTTCTCACCCCAGTCAGGTAAAAAAATTTCCTACCTGGCCAGATGAAAAAAATCTTCCTAACCAAGCTTAAAAGTTCTCATTACAGCCAAACGAAAAATGTCTCACGCCAGTAAGGTAAAAAAAAAATTCCTACCTGGCCAGATGAAAAATTAAATATTCGACTCCAATGGGATTCGAACCTGGGACCTCTACATCCCAAAGCGAGTGCTCTACCACTTCGCTTTTAAGGCTTACTTGTACGACAAGGCAGTACAAACACACCTTATACACATACAGGCTATACCAGATGAAAAAATTTCTTCCTAACCAAACTGAAAAATTTCCCATTACAGCCAAACGAAAAATTTCTCACCCTAGTCAGGTTAAAAAAAATCCTACCTGGTCAGATGAAAGAATTTCTTCCTAACCAAGCTGAAAAATGTCTCATTACAGCCAAATGAAAAATTTCTCACCCTAGTCAGGTAAAAAAAAATATCCTACCTGGTCAGATGAAAGAATTTCTTCCATACCAAGCTGAAAAATTCCTCATTACAGCCAAATGAAAAATTTCTTACCTCAGTCAGGTAAAAAAATTTCCTACCTGGCCAGATGAAAAATTTCTTCCTAACCAAGCTGAAAAATTTTTCATTACAGCCAAACGAAAAATTTCTCACCCCAGTCAGGTAAAAAAAAAATTTTCTACCTGGCAAGATGAAAAATTAAATATTCGACTCCAATGGGATTCGAACCCCGGGCCTCTACATCCCAAAGCGAGTGCTCTACCACGTCGCTATTATGGCTAACTTTGTACGACAAGGCAGTACAAACACACCTTATACACATCCCGGCTATACCAGATGAAAAAATTTCTTCCTTACCAAGCTGAAAAATTTCTCATTACAGCCAAACGAAAAATTTCTCACCCCAGTCAGGTAAAAAAATTTCGTACCTGGCCAGATGAAAAAATTTCTTCTTACCATGCTGAAAAATTTCTCATTACAGCTAAACGAAAAATTTCACACCCCAGTCAGGTAAAAAAAAAATTCCTACCTGGCCAGATGAAAAATTAAATATTCGACTCCAAAAAGTTTCGAACCCAGGACCTCTACATCCCAAAGCGAGTGCTCTACCACGTCGCTATTAAGGCTAACTTGTACGACAAGGCAGTACAAACACACCTTATACACATCCCGGCTATACCAGATGAAAGAATTTCTTCCAAACCAAGCTGAAAAATTTCTCATTACAGCCAAACGAAAAATTTCTCACCCTACTCAGGTAAAAAAAAATCCTACCTGGTCAGATGAAAGAATTTCTTCCTAACCAAGCTGAAAAATTTCTCATTACAGCCAAACGAAAAATTTCTCACCCCAGTCAGGTAAAAAAAAAAATCCTACCTGGTCAGATGAAATAATTTCTTCCTAACCAAGCCGAAAAATTTCTCATTACAGCCAAACGAAAAATTTCTCACCCCAGTCAGGTAAAAAAAATTTCTAACTGGCCAGATGAAAAAAAAATCTTCCTAACCAAGCTGAAAAATTTCTCATTACAGCCAAACGAAAAATTTCTCACCCCAGTCAGGAAAAAAAAATCCTACCTGGTCAGATGAAAAAATTTCTTCCTAACCAAGCTGAAAAAATTCTCATTTCAGCCAAACGAAACATTTCTCACTCCAGTCAGGTAAAAAAAAAAAAATTCCTACCTTGCCAAATGAAAAATTAAATATTCGACTCCAAAAGGATTCGAACCCAGGACCTCTATTTCCCAAAGCGAGTGGTCTACTACGTCGCTATTAACGCTTACTTGTACGACAAGGCAGTACAAACACACCTTATACACATCCCGGCTATACCAAATGAAAGAATTTCTTCCTTACCAAGCTGATAAATTTTTCATTACAGCCAAACGAAAAATTTCTCACCCCAGTCAGGTAAAAAAAAATTCCTACCTGGTCAGATGAAAGAATTTCTTCCTAACCAAGCTGAAAAATTTCTCATTTCATCCGAATGAAAAATTTCTCACCCGAGTCAGGTAAAAAAAAATTCCTACCTTGCCAGATGAAAAATTAAGTATTCGACTCCAAAAGGATTCGAACCCGGGACCTCTACATCCCAAAGCGAGTGCTCTACCACGTCGCTATTAAGGCTTACTTGTACGACAAGGCAGTACAAACAAACCTTATACAAATCCCGGCTATACCAGATGAAAGAATTTCTTCCTAACCAAGCTGAAATTTCTCCTTACAGCCAAATGAAAAATTTCTCACCCTAGTCAGATAAAAAAAAAAATCCTACCTGGTCAGATGAAAGAATTTCTTCCATACCAAGCTGAAAAAATCCTCATTACAGCCAAATGAAAAATTTCTTACCTCAGTCAGGTACAAAAATTTCCTACCTGGCCAGATGAAAAAATTTCTTCCTAACCAAGCTGAAAAATTTTTCATTACAGCCAAACGAAAAATTTCTCACCCCAGTCAGGTAAAATAAAATTCCTACCTGGTCAGATGTAAAAATTTCTTCCTAACCAAGCTGAAAAATTTCTCATTATAGCCAAACGAAAAATTTCTCATCCCAGTCAGGTAAAAAAAATCCTCAGATGAAAGAATTTCTTTCTAACTTAGCTGAAAAATTTCTCATTATAGCCAAACGAAAAATTTCTCACCCCAGTCAGGTAAAAAAAAAAATTCCTACCTGGCCAGATGTAAATTTAAATATTCGACTCCAATGGGATTCGAACCCGGGACCTCTACATCCCAAAGCGAGTGCTCTACCACGTAGCTATTAAGGCTAACTTGTACGACAAGGCAGTGCAAACACACCTTATACAAATCTCGGCTATACCAGATGAAAGAATTTCTTCCTAACCAAGCTGAAAAATTTCTCATTACAGCCAAACGAAAAATTTCTCACCAAAGTCAGGTAAAAAAAATTCATACCTGGCCAGATGAAAAATTAGATATTTGACTCCAATGGGATTCGAACCCGGGACCTCTACATCCCAAAGCGAGTGCTCTACCACGTCGCTATTAAGGCTAACATTTACGACAAGGCAGTACAAACACACCTTATACACATCACGGCTATACCAGATGAAAGAATTTCTTCCTAACCAAGCTGAAAAATTTCTCATTACAGCCAAACGAAAATTTCTCTACCCAGTCAGATAAAAAAAATTCCTTCATGGTCAGATGAAAGAATTTCTTCCTAACCAAGCTGAAGAATTTCTCATTATAGCCAAACGAAAAATTTCTCACACCAGTCAGGTAAAAAAATTTCCTACCTGGCCAGATGAAAAAATTTCTTCCTAACCAAGCTGAAAAATTTCTCATTACAGCCAAACAAAAAATTTCTCACCCCAGTCAGGTAAAAAAAAAATTCCTAAATGGCCAGATGAAAAATTAAATATTCGACTCCAATGGGATTCGAACCCGGGACCTCTACATCCCAAAGCGAGTGCTCTACCACGTTGCTTTTAAGGCTAATGGGTACGACAAGGCAGTACAAACACACCTTATACACATCCCGGCTGCACTAGATGAAAAATTTTCTTCCAACCAAGCTGAAACATTTCTTATTACAGCCAAACGAAAAATTTCTCACCCTAGTCAGGAAAAAAAAATCCTACCAGGTCAGATGAAATAATTTCTTCCTAATTAAGCTGAAAAATTTCTCATTACAGCCAAACGAAAAATCTCTCACCCCAGTCAGGTAAAAAGATTTCCTACCTGGCCAGATGAAAAAATTTCTTCCTAACCAAGCTGAAAAATTTCTCATTATAGCCAAACGAAAAATTTCTTACCCCAGTCAGGTAAATACAAATTTCCTACCTGGTCAGATGAAAGAATATCTTCCTAACCAAGTTGAAAATCTTCTCATTATTGCCAAACGAAAAATTTCTCACCCCAGTCAGGTAAAAAAATCCTCCCTGGCCAGATGAAAAAATTTCTTCCTAACCAAGCTGAAAAATTTCTCATTACAGCCAAACGAAAAATTTCCTCACCCCAGTCAGGTAAAAAAAATTCTTACCTGGCTAGATGAAAAATTAAATATTCTACTCCAATAGGATTCGAACCCGGGACCTCTACATCCCAAAGCGAGTGCTCTACCACGTCGCTATTAAGGCTAACTTGTACGACAAGGCAGTACAAACACACCTTATACACATCCCGGCTATATCAGATGAAAGAATTTCTTCCTAACCAAGCTGAAAATTTTCTCATTACAGCCAAACGAAAAATTTCTCACCCCAGTCAGGTATAAAAATTTTCTACCTGGCCAGATGAAAAAATTCTTCCTAACCAAACTGAAAAAATTCTCATTACAGCCAAACGCAAAATTTCTCATCCCAGTCAGGTAAAAAAAATAATTTCTACCTGGCCAGATGAAAAATCAAATATTCGACTCCAATGGGATTCGAACCTGGGACCTCTACATCCCAAAGCGAGTGCTCTTCCATGTCGCTATTAAGGCTAACTTGTACAAAACAAGGCAGTACAAACACACCTTATACACATCCCGGCTATACCAGGTGAAAAAAATTCTTCCTTACCAAGCTGAAAAATGTCTCATTACAGCCAAACGAAAAAATTCCCACCCTAGTCAGATTACAAAAAAAAATACTACCTAGTCAGATGAAAGAATTCCTTTATAACCAAGATGAAAAAATTCTCATTACAGCCAAACGAAAAATTTCTCACCCCAGTCAGGTAAAAAAAAATTCCTACCTGGTCAGATGAAAGAATTTCTTCCTAACCAAGCTGAAAAATTTCTCATTATTGCCAAACAAAAAAATTTCTCACCCCAGTCAGGTAAAAAAATTTCCTACCTGGCCAGATGAAAAAATTTCTTCCTAACCAAGCTGAAAAATTTCTCATTACAGCCAAACGAAAAATTTCTCACCCGAGTCAGGTAAAAAAAAATTCCTACCTGGTCAGAAGAAAGAATTTCTTCCTAACCAAACTGAAAAATTTCTCATTACAGCCAAACGAAAAATTTCTCACCCCAGTCAGGTAAAAAAAAAAATTCCTACCTGGCCAGATGAAAAATTAAATATTCGACTCCAATAGAATTCGAACCCGGGACCTCTATTTCCCAAAGCGAGTGCTCTAAAACGTCTCTATTAAGGCTAACTTGTACGACAAGGCAGTACAAACACACCTAATACACATTCCGGCTATACCAGATGAAAGAGTTTCTTCCTAACAAAGCTGAAAAATTTCTCATTACAGCCAAACGAAAAATTTCTCACCCGAGTCAGGTAAAGAAAATCCTACCTGGTCAGATGAAAGAATTTCTCCCTTACCAAGCTGAAAAATTTCTCATTACAGCCAAACGAAAAATTTTTCACCCCAGTCACTTAAAAAAAAAATTCCTACCTGGTCAGATGAAAAAATTTCATCCTGACCAAGCTGAAAAATTTCTCACCCCAATCAGGTAAAAAAAAAATCCTACCCGGAAAAATGAAAAATTAAATATTCGACTCCAATGGGATTCGAACCCGGGACCTCTACATCCCAAAGCAAGTGCTCTACCACGTCGCTATTAAGGCTAACTTGTACGACAAGGCAGTACAAACACACCTTATACACATCCCGGCTATACCAGATGAAAGAATTTCTTCCTAACCAAGCTGAAAAAATTTTTATTACAGCCAAACGAAAAATTTCTCACCCCAGTCAGGTTAAGAAATATTCCTACCTGGTCAGATGAAAGAATTTCTTCCTAACCAAGCTGAAAAATTTCTCATTAAAGCCAAACGAAAAATTTCTCACCCCAGTCAGGTAAAAAAATTCCTACCTGGCTAGATGAAAAATTAAATATTCGACTCCAATGGGATTCGAACCGGGGACATCTACATCCCAAAGCGAGTGCTCTACCACGTCGCTATCAAGGCTAACTTGTACGACAAGGCAGTACAAACACACCTTATACACATCCCGGCTTTACCAGATGAAAGAATTTCTTCCTAACCAAGCTGAAAAATGTCTCATTATAGCCAAACGAAAAATTTCTCACCCGAGTCAGGTAAAAAAATTTCCTACCTGGCCAGATGAAAAAAATATCTTCCTAACCAAGCTGAAAATTTTCTCATTACAGCCAAACGAAAAATTTCTCACCCTAGTCAGGTAAAAAAAAAATCCTACCTGGTCAAATGAAAGAATTTCTTCCTAACCAAGTTGAAAAATTTCTCATTATAGCCAAACAAAAAATTTCTCACCCTAGTCAGGTAAAAAAATTTCCTACCTGGCCAGATGAAAAAATAAATATTCGACTCCAATGGGATTCGAACACGGGACATCTACATCCCAAAGCGAGTGCTCTACCACGTCGCTATTGAGGCTCACTTGTACGACAAGGCAGTACAAAAACACCTTATACACATCCCGGCTATACCAGATGAAAAAATTTCTTCCTAACCAAGCTGAAAAATTTCTCATTACAGCCAAACGAAAAATTTCTCACCCTAGTCAGGTTAAAAAAAAATCCTACCTGGTCAGATGAAAGAATTTCTTCCTAACCAAGCTGAAAAAATTCTCATTACAGCCAAACGAAAAATTTCTCAGCCCAGTCAGGTAAAAGAAAATTTCCTTCCTGGTCAGATGAAAGAATTTCTTCCTAACCAAGCTGAAAAATTTCTCATTAGAGTTAAACGAAAAATTTCTCACCCCAGTCAGGTAAAAAATAATATTACCAGGTCAGATGAAAGAATTTTTTCCTTACCAAGCTGAAAAATTTCTCATTACAGCCAAACGAAAAATTTCTCACCCCAGTCAGGTTAAAAAAAATTCCTACCTGGCCAGATGAAAAATTGAATATTCGACTTAAATGGGATTCGATCCCGGGACCTCTACATCCCAAAGCGAGTGCTCTTCCAGTCGCTATTAAGGCTAATTTGTACGAAAAGGCAGTACAAACATACCTTATTCACATCCCGGCTATACCAGATGAAAGAATTTATTCCTAACCAATCTGAAAAATTTCTCATTACAGCCAAACGAAAAATTTCTCACCCCAGTCAGGTAAAAAAAAATCCTACCTGTTTAGATGAAAGAATTTCTTCCTCACTAAGCTGAAAAATTTTTCATTACAGCCATAAGAAAAATTTCCCACCCCAGTCATGTAAGAAAAAAATTTCCTACATGGTCAGATGAAAGAATTTCTTCCTAACTAAGCTGAAAAATTTCTCATTTTAGCCAAACGAAAAATTTCTCACCCCAGTCAGGTAAAAAGATTTAGTACCTGGCCAGATGAAAAAAAATCTTCCTAACCAAGCTGAAAAATTTCTCATTACAGTCAAACGAAACCTGGCCAGATGAAAAAAAATCTTCCTAACCAAGCTGAAAAATTTCTCATTTTAGCCAAACGAAAAATTTCTCACCCCAGTCAGGTTAGGAAAAAATTCCTACCTGGCTAGATGAAATATTAAATATTCGACTCCAATACGATTCGAACCCGGGACCTCTACATCCCAAAGCGAGTGCTCTACCACGTCGCTATTAAGGCTAACTTGTACGACAAGGCAGTACAAACACACCTTATACACAACTCGGCTATACCAAATGAAAGAATTTCTTCCCAACCAAGCTGAAAATTTTCTCATTACAGCCAAACGAAAAATTTCACACCCCAGTCAGTTAAAAAAATTTCCTACCTGGCCAGATGAAAAATTAAATATTCGACTCCAATGGGATTCGAACCCGGGACCTCTACATCCCAAAGCGAGTGCTCTACCACGTCGCTATTAAGGCTAACTTGTACGACAAGGCAGTACAAACACACCTTATACACATCCCGGCTATACCAGATGAAAGAATTTCTTCCTAACCAAGCTGAAAAATTTCTCATAACAGCCAAACGAAAAATTTCTCACCCCAGTCAGGTATAAAAAAATCATACCTGGTCAGATGAAAGAATTTCTTCCTAACCAAGCTGAAAAATTTCTCATTATAGCCAAACGAAATATTTCTCACCCCAGCCAGGTAAAAAAAATTCCTACCTGGCCAGATGAAAAATTTCTTCCTAACCAAGCTGAAAAATTTCTCATTACAGCCACACGAAAAATTTCTCACCCAAGTCAGGTAAAAAAAAATAATTTTACCTGGCCAGATAAAAAATTAATTATTCGACTCCAATGGGATTCGAACCCGGGACCTTTACATCCCAAAGCTAGAGCTCTACCACGTCGCTATTAAGGCTAACTTGTACGACAAGGCAGTACAAACACACCTTATACACATCCCGGCTATACCAGATGAAAGAATTTCTTCCTAACCAAACTGAAAAATTTATCATTATAGCCAAACGAAAAATTTCTCACCCCAGTCAGGTAAAAAGAATTCCTACCTGGCCAGATGAAAAAATTTCTTCCTAACCAAGCTGAAAAATTTCTCATTACAGCCAAACGAAAAATTTCTCACCCCAGTCATTTTAAAAAAATTTCCTACCTGGCCAGATGAAAAATTAAATATTCCACTCCAATAGAATACGAACCCGGGACCTCTACATCCCAAAGCGGATGCTCTACCACGTCTCTATTAAGGCTAACTTGTACGACAAGGCAGTACAAACACACTTTATACACATCCCGGCTATACTAGATAAAAGAATTTCTTCCTAACCAAGCTGAAAAATTTCTCATTACAGCCAAACGAAAAATTTCTCACCCCAGTCAGGTAAAAAAAATCCTACCTGGTCAGATGAAAGAATTTCTCCCTAACCTAGCTGAAAAGTTTCTCATTACAGCCAAACGAAAAATTTCTCACCCCAGTCAGGTAAAAAAAAATCCTACCTGGTCAGATGAAAGAATTTCTTCCTAACCAAGCTAAAAAATTTCTCACCCCAGTCAGGTAAAAAAAAATTCCTACCCGGCCAGATGAAAAATTAAATTCTCGACTCCAATGGGATTCGAACCCGGGACCTCTTCATCCCAAAGCAAGTGCTCTACCACGTCGCTATTAAGGCTAACTTGTACTACAAGGCAGTACAAACACACCTTATACACATCCCGGCTATACATGATGAAAGAATTTCTTCCTAACCAAGCTGAAAAATTTCTCATAACAGCCAAACGAAAAATTTCTCGCCCTAGTCAGGTTAAAAAAAAAATTCCTACTTGGTCAGATGAAAGAATTTCTTCCTAACCAAGCTGAAAAATTTCTCATTATAGCCAAACGAAATTTTTCTCACCCCAGTCAGGTAAAAAAATTTCCTACCTGGCCAAATGAAAAATTTCTTCCTAACCAAGCTGAACAATTTCTCATTACAGCCACACGAAAAATTTCTCACCCCAGTCAGGTAAAAAAAAATATCCTACCTGGCCAGATAAAAAAAATTAAATATTCGACTCCAATGGGATTCGAACCCGGGACCTTAACATCCAAAAGCTAAAGGTCTACCATGTCGCTATTAAGGCTAACTTGTACGACAAGGCAGTACAAACACACCTTATACACATCCCGGCTATACCAGATGAAAGAATTTCTTCCTAACCAAACTGAAAAATTTCTCATTATAGCCAAACTAAAAAAATCTCACCCCAGTCAGGTAAAAAAAAATTCCTACCTGGTCAGATGAAAGAATTTCTTCCTAACAAGCTGAAAAATTTCTCATTACAGCTAAACGAAAAATTTCTCACCCTAGTCAGGTAAAAAAATATCCCATTATAGCCAAACGAAAAATTTCTCACCCTAGTCAGGTAAAAAAATTTCCTACCTGGCCAGATGAAAAAAATTCTTTCTAACCAAGCTGAAAAATTTCTCATTACAGCCAAACGAAAATTTCTCACCCAAGTCAGGTAAAAAAAAATCCTACCTGGCTAGATGAAAAATTAAATATTCGACTCCAATGGGATTCGAACCCGGGACCTCTACATCCCAAAGCGAGTGCTCTACCACGTTGCTATTAAGGCTAACTGGTACGACAAGGCAGTACAAACACACCTTATACACATCCCGGCTATACCAGATGAAAGAATTTTTTCCTAACCAAGCTGAAAAATTTCTCATTACAGTCAAACGAAATATTTCTCACCCTAGTCAGGTAAAAAAAATCCTACCTGGTCAGATGAAATAATTTCTTCCTAACCAAGCTGAAAAATTTCTAATTACAGCCAAACGAAAAATTTCTCACCCCAGTCAGGTAAAAAAAAAATCCTACCTGGTCAGATGAATGAATTTCTTCCTAACTAAGCTGGAAAATTTCTCATTATAGCCAAACGAAAAATTTTTCACCCCAGTCAGGTAAAAAAATTTCCTTCCTGGTCAGATGAAAGAATTTCTTCCTAACTAAGCTCAAAAATTTCTCATTACAGCCAAACGAAAAATTTCTCACCCCAGTCAGGTAAAAAAAATTCCTACCTGGCCAGATGAAAAAAATTCTTCCTAACCAAGCTGAAAAATTTCTCATTACAGCCAAACGAAAAATTTCTCACCCCAGTCAGTTAAAAAACAAATTCCTACCTGGCCAGATGAAAAATTAAATATTCGACTCCAATGGGATTCGAACCCGGGACCTCTACATCCCAAAGCGAGTGCTCTACCACGTCGCTATTAAGGCTAACTTGTACGACAAGGCAGTACAAACACACCTTATACACATCCCGGCTATACCAGATGAAAGAATTTCTTCCTAACCAAGCTGAAAAATTTCTCATTACAGCCAAACGAAAAATTTCTCACCCCAGTCAGGTAAAAAAAATTTCCTACCTGGTCAGATGAAAAATTAAATATTCGACTCCAATGGGATTCGAACCCGGGACCTCTACATCCCAAAGCGAGTGCTCAACCACGTCGCTATTAAGGCTAACTAGTATGACAAGGCAGTACAAACACACCTTTTACACATCCCGGCTATACCAGATGAAAGAATTTCTTCCTTACCAAGCTGAAATATTTCTCATTACAGCCAAACGAAAAATTAATCACCCTAGTCAGGTAAAAAAAATTCCTACCTGGCCAGATGAAAAAATTTCTTCCTAACCAAGCTGAAAAATTTCTCATTACAGCCAAACGAAAAATTTCTCACCCCAGTCAGGTAAAAAAACAAAATTCCTACCAGGTCAGATGAAAGAATTTCTTCCTAACCAAGCTGAAAAATTTCTCATTACAGCCAAGCGAAAAATTTCTCACCCCAGTCTGTAAAAACAATTTCCTACCTGGCCAGATGAAAAAAATATCTTCCTAACCTCGCTGAAAAATTTCTCATTACAGCCAAACGAAAAATTTCTCACCCCAGTCAGGTAAAGAAAAATTTCCTACCTGGCCAGATGAAAAATTAAATATTCGACTCCAATGGGATTCGAACCCGGGACCTCTACATCCGAAAGCGAGTGCTCTACCACGTCGCTATTAAGGCTAACTTGTACGACAAGGCAGTACAAACACACCATATACACATCCCGGCTATACCAGATGAAAGAATTTTTTCCTAACCAAGCTGAATAATTTCTCATTACAGCCAAACGAAAAATTTCTCACCCCAGTCGGGTAAAAAAAATCCTACATGGTCAGATGAAAAAATTTCTTCCTATCCAAGCTGAAAAATTTCTTATTACAGCCAAACGAAAAATTTCTCACCCCAGTCAGGTAAAAAAAATCCAACCTGGTCAGATGAAAAAATTTCTTTCTATCCAAGCTGAAAAATTTCTTATTACAGCCAAACGAAAAATTTCTCACCGTAGTCAGGTAAAAAAATACCTCATTATAGCCAAACGAAAAATTTCTCACCCTAGTCAGGTAAAAAAATTTCCTACCTGGCCAGATGAAAAGATTTCTTTCTAACCAAGCTGAAAAATTTCTCATTACAACCGAACAAAAAATTTATCACCCCCATCAGGTAAGAAAAAAATTCATAAATAGCCAGATGAAAAATTAAATATTCGACTCCAATGGGATTCGAACCCGGGACCTCTACATCCCCAAGCGAGTGCTCTACCACGTCGCTATTAAGGCTAACTTGTAAGACAAGGCAGTACAAACACACCTTATACACATCCAGGCTAAAATAGATGAAAGAATTTCTTCCTAACAAAGCTGAAAAAATTCTTATTACAGCCAAACGAAAGATTTCTCACCCCAGTCAGGTAAAAAAAAAATTCCTACCTGGCCAGATGAAAAATTAAATTTTCGACTCCAAAGGGATTCGAACCCGGGACCTCTACATTCCAAAGCGAGTGCTCTAGCATGTCGCTATTTAGGCTAACTTGTACGACAAGGCAGTACAAACACACCTTATACACATCCCGGCTATATCAGGTGAAAGAATTTCTTCCTAACCAAGCTGAAAAATTTCTCATTACAGCCAAACGAAAAATTTCTCACCCTAGTCAGGTAAATAAAAAAAATCCTACCTGGTCAGATGAAAGAATTTCTTCCTAACCAAGCTGAAAAATTTCTCATTACAGCCAAACGAAAAATTTCTCACTCCACTCAGGTAAAAAAATTCCTACCTGGTCAGATGAAAGAATTCTTCCTAACTAAGCTGAAAAATTTCTCATTATAGCCAAACGAAAAAATTCTCACCCCAGTCAGGTAAAAAATTTCCTACCTGGCCAGATGAAAAAAATTCTTCCTAACCAAGCTGAAAAATTTCTCATTACAGCCAAACGAAAAATTTCTCACCCCAGTCAGGTAAAAAACAAATTCCTACCTGGCCAGATGAAAAATTTAATATTCGACTTCAATGTAATTCGAACCCAGGATCTCTACATCCCAAGGCTAGTGCTGTACTACGTCGCTATTAAGGCTAACTTGTACGACAAGGCAGTACAAATACATCTTATACACATCCCGGCTATACCAGATGAAAGACTTTCTTCCTAACCAAGCTGAAAATTTTCTCATTACAGCCAAACGAAAAATTTCTTACCACAGTCAGGTAAAAAAAAAATTCCTACCTGGCCAGATAAAAAAATTTCTTCCTTACCAAGCTGAAAAATTTCTCATTACAGCCAAACGAAAAATTTCTCACCCCAGTCAGGTAAAAAAAAAATTCCCACCTGGCAAGAAAAAAAAAATAATACTCGATTCCAATGAGATTCGAACCCGGGACATCTACATCCCAAAATGAGTGCTCTACCACGTCGCTATTAAGGCTTACTTGTATGACAAGGCAGTACAAACATACCTTATACACATCCCTTCTATAACAGATGAAAGAATTTCTTCCTAACCAAGCTGAAAAATTTCTCATTACAGCCAAACGACAAATTTCTCAACCCTTTCAGGTAAAAAAAATTCCTTCCTGGTCAGATGAAAGAATTTCTTCCTTACTAAGCTCAAAATTTTCTTATTACAGCCAAACGAAAAATTTCTCACCCCAGTCAGGTAAAAAAAATTCCTACCTGGCCATATGAAAAAAATTCTTCCAAACAAGCTGAAAAATTTCTCATTACAGCCAAACGAAAAATGTCTCACCCTAGTCAGGTAAATAAAAAAAATCCTACCTGGTCAGATGAAAGAATTTCTTCCTAACCAAGCTGAAAAATTTCTCATTACAGCCAAACGAAAAATTTCTCACCCTAGTCAGGTAAATAAAAAAAATCCTACCTGGTCAGATGAAAGAATTTCTTCCTAACCAAGCTGAAAAATTTATCATTACACCCAAACGAAAAATTTCTCACTCCAGTCAGGTAAAAAAAATTCCCACCTGGTCAGATGAAAGAATTTCTTCCTAACTAAGCTTAAAAATTTCTCATTATAGCCAAACGAAAAACCTTACCCCAGTCAGGTAAAAAAATTTCCTACCTGGCCAGATGAAAAAATTTCTTCCTAACCAAGCTGAAAAATTTCTCATTACAGCCAAACGAAAAATTTCTCAACCTAGTCAGTTAAAAAACAAATTCCTACCTGGCCAGATGAAAAAATTTCTTACTAACCAAGCTGAAAAATTCTTCAATACAGCCAAACGAAAACTTTTCATCCCAGTCATGTAAAAAAAATTTTCCTACATGGCCAGATGAAAAATTAAATATTCGACTCTAATGGGATTCGAACCCGGGACCTTTACATCCCAAAGCGAGTGCTCTACCACGTCGCTATTAAGGCTAACTTGTACGACAAGGCAGTACAATCATACCTTATACACATCCCGGCTATAACAGATGAAAGAATTTCTTCCTAACCAAGCTGAAAAATTTCTCATTACAGCCAGACGAAAAATTTCTCACCCTAGTCAGGTAAAAAAATCCTTCCTGGTCAGATGGTAGAATTTCTTCCTAACCAAGCTGAAAAATTTCTCATTACAGCCAAACTAAAAATTTCTCAATCCAGTAAGGTAAAAAACAATTCATACCTGGTCAGATGAAAGAATTTCTTCCTAACTAAGGTGAAAAACTTCTCATTATAGCCAAACGAAAAATTTCTCACCCCAGTCAGGTAAAAAAAAATTCCTACCTGGCCAGATGAAAAAATTCCTTCCTAACCAAGCTGAAAAATTTCTCATTACAGCCAAACGAAAAATTTCTCACCCAAGTCAGGTAAAAAAAAAATTCCTACCTGGCCAGAAGAAAAATTAAATATTCGACTCCAATGTGATTCGAACCCGGGACCTTTACATCCCAAAGCGATTGCTCTACCACGTCGCTATTAAGGCTAACTTGTACGACAATGCAGTACAAACACATCTTATACACATCCCGGCTTTACCAGATGAAAGAATTTCTTTCTAACCAAGCTGAAAAATTTCTCATTACAGCCAAACGAAAATTTCTCACCCCAGTCAGGTAAAAAAAATTCCTACCTGGTCAGATGAAAGAATTTCTTCCTAACTAAGCTGAAAAATTTCTCATTATAGCCAAACGAAAAATTTCTCACCCCAGTCAGGTAAAAAAATTTCCTACCTGGCCAGATGCAAAAATATCTTCCTAACCAAGCTGAAAAATTTCTCATTACAGCCAAACGAAAAATTTCTCACCCCAGTCAGGTAAAAAAAAATTCCTACCTGGCCAGATAAAAAATTAAATATTCGACTCCAATGTGATTCGAACCCGGGACCTTTACATTCCAAAGCGAGTGCTCTACCACGTCGCTATTAAGGCTAACTTGTACGACAAGGCAGTACAAACACACCTTATACACATCCCGGCTATACCAGATGAAAGAATTTCTTCCTAACCAAGCTGAAAAATTTCTCATTACAGCCAAACGAAGAATTTCTCACCCCAGTCAGGTAAAAAAAATTCCTACCTGGCCAGATGAAAAATTAAATATTCGACTCCGATGGGATTCGAAACCGGGACCTCTACATCCCAAAGCGAGTGCTCTACCACGTCGCTTTTATGGCTAACTTGTACGACAAGGCAGTACAAACACACCTTATACATATCCCGGCTATACCAGATGAAGATTTTCTTCCTAACCAAGCTGAAAAATTTTTCATTACAGCCAAACGAAAAATTTCTCACCCCAGTCAGGTAAAAAAAATTCCTACCTGGTCAGATGAAAGAATTTCTTCCTAACTAAGCTGAAAAATTTCTCATTATAGCCAAACGAAAAATTTCTCACCCCAGTCAGGCAAAAATATTTTCTACCTGGCCAGATGAAAACATTTCTTCCCAACCAAGCTGAAAAAATTCTCATTACAGCCAAACGAAAAATTTCTCACCCCAGTCAGGTAAAAAAAATTTCCTACCTGGCCAGATGAAAAATTAAATATTCGATTCCAATGGGATTCGAACCCGTGACCTCTACATCCCAAAGCGAGTGCTCTACCACGTCGCTATTACGGCTAACTTGTACGACAAGGCAGTACAAACACATCTTATACACATCCCGGCTATACCAGATGAAAGAATTTCTTCCTAACCAAGCTGAAAAATTTCTCATTACAGCCAAATAAAAAATTTCTCACCCAATTCAGGTAAAAAAAAATCCTACCTGGTCAGATGAAAGAATTTCTTCCTAACTCAGCTCAAAAATTTCTCATTATAGCCAAACGAAAAATTTCTCACCCCAGTCAGGTAAAAAAATTTCCTACCTGGCCAGATGAGAAAATTTCTTCCTAACCAAGCTGAAAAATTTCTCATTACAGCCAAACGAAAAATTTCTCACCCTAGTCAGGTAAAAAAAAAATTCCTACCTGGCCAGATGAAAAATTAAATATTCGATTTCAATGGGATTCGAACCCGTGACCTCTACATACCAAAGCGAGTGCTCTACCACGTCGCTATTAAGGCTAACTTGTACGACAAGGCAGTACAAACACACCTTATACATATCCCGGCTATATCAGATGAAAGAATTTATTCCTAACCGAGCTGAAAAATTTCTCATTACAGCCAAACGAAAAAATTTCTCACCCAAGTCAGGTAATAAAAAAATCCTACCTGGTCAGATGAAAAAATTTCTTCCTAACCAAGCTGAAAAATTTCTCATTACAGCCAAACGAAAAATTTCTCACCCCAGTCAGGTAAAAAAAATTCCTACCTGGCCAGATGAAAAAATTTCTTCCTAACCAAGCTGAAAAATTTCTCATTACAGCCAAACGAAAAAATTTCTCACCCCCGTCAGGTAAAAAACAAATTCCTACCCGGCCAGAAAAAAAATTCATATTCGATTCCAATGTGATTCGAACCCGGGACATCTACATCCCAAAGCGAGTGCTCTACCACGTCGCTATTAAGGCTAACTTGTACGACAAGGCAGTACAAACACACCTTATACACATCCCGGCTTTACCAAATGAAAGAATTTCTTCCTAACCAAGCTGAAAAATTTCTCATTATTGCCAAACGAAAAATTTCTCACCCAATTCAGGTAAAAAAATTTCCTACCTGGCCAGATGAAAAAATTTCTTCCTAACCAAGCTGAAAAAATTCTCATTACAGCCAAACGAAAAATTTCTCACCCCAGTCAGGTAAAAAATAAATTTCCTCCCTGGCCAGATGAAAAATTAAATATTCGACTCCAATGGGATTCGAACCCAGGACCTCAACATGCCAAAGCAAGTGCTCTACCACGTCGCTATTAAGGCTAACTTGTAGGACAAGGCAAGACAAACACACCTTATACTCATCCCGGCTATGCCAGATGAAAGAATTTCTTAATAACCAAGCTGAAAAATTTCTCATTACAGCCAAACGAAAAATTTCTCAGCCTAGTCAGGTTTAAAAAAAAATCCTACCTGGTCAGATGAAAGAATTTCTTCCTAACCAAGCTGAAAAATTTCTCATTACAGCCAAACGAAAAATTTCTCACCCCAGTCAGGTAAAAAAAATTCCTACCTGGTCAGATGAAAGAATTTCTTCCTTACCAAGCTGAAAAATTTCTCATTACAGCTAAACGAAAAATTTCTCAAACCAGTCAGGTAAAAAAAATTCCTACCTGGCCAGATGAAAAAATTTCTTCCTAACCAAGCTGAAAAATTTCTCATTACAGCCTAACGAAAAATTTTCATCCCTGTCATGTAAAAAAAATTTTCCTACATGGCCAGATGAAAAATTACATATTCGACTCCAATGGGATTCGAACCCGGGACCTTTACATCCCAAAGCGAGTGCTCTACCACGTCGCTATTAAGGCTAACTTGTACAACAAGGCAGTACAAACATACCTTATACAAATCCCGGCTATACCAGATGAAAGAATTTCTTCCTAACCAAGCTGAAAAATTTCTCATTACAGCCAAACGAAAAAATTCTCACCCTAGTCAGGTAAAAAAAAATCCTACCTGGTCAGTTGAAAGAATTTCTTCCTAACCAAGCTGAAAAATTTCTCATTACAGCCAAACGAAAAATTTCTCACCCCAGTCAGGTAAAAAATAAATTTCCTACCTGGCCAGATGAAAAATTAAATATTCGACTCCAATGGGATTCGAACCCAGGACCTCAACATGCCAAAGCGAGTGCTCTACCACGTCGCTATTAAGGCTAACTTGTAGGACAAGGCAAGACAAACACACCTTATACTCATCCCGGCTATACCAGATGAAAGAATTTCTTCCTAACCAAGCTGAAAAATTTCTCATTACAGCCAACCGAAAAATTTCTCAGCCTAGTCAGGTTTAAAAAAAAAATCCTACCTGGTCAGATGAAAGAATTTCTTCCTAACCAAGCTGAAAATTTTCTCATTACAGCCAAACGAAAAATTAATCACCCCAGTCAGGTAAAAAAAATTCCTACCTGGTCAGATGAAAGAATTTCTTCCTTACCAAGCTGAAAAATTTCTCATTACAGCTAAACGAAAAATTTCTCACCCCAGTCAGGTAAAAAAATTGCCTACCTGGCCAGATGAAAAAATTTCTTCCTAACCAAGCTGAAAAATTTCTCATTACAGCCAAACGAAAAATTTTTATCCCAGTCATGTAAAAAAATTTTTCCTACATGGCCAGATGAAAAATTAAATATTCGACTCTAATGGGATTCGAACCCGGGACCTTTACATCCCAAAGCGAGTGCTCTACCACGTCGCTATTAAGGCTAACTTGTACAACAAGGCAGTACAAACATACCTTATACAAATCCCGGCTATACCAGATGAAAGAATATCTTCTTAACCAAGCTGAAAAATTTCTCATTACAGCCAAACGAAAAAATTCTCACCCTAGTCAGGTAAAAAAAAATCCTACCTGGTCAGATGAAAGAATTTCTTCCTAACCAAGCTGAAAAATTTCTCATTACAGCCAAACGAAAAATTTCTCACCCCAGTCAGGTAAAAAAATAATTCCTACCTGGCCAGATGAAAAAATTTCTTACTAACCAAGCTGAAAAATTCTTCAATACAGCCAAACGAAAACTTTTCATCCCAGTCATGTAAAAAAAATTTTCCTACATGGCCAGATGAAAAATTAAATATTCGACTCTAATGGGATTCGAACCCGGGACCTTTACATCCCAAAGCGAGTGCTCTACCACGTCGCTATTAAGGCTAACTTGTACGACAAGGCAGTACAATCATACCTTATACACATCCCGGCTATAACAGATGAAAGAATTTCTTCCTAACCAAGCTGAAAAATTTCTCATTACAGCCAGACGAAAAATTTCTCACCCTAGTCAGGTAAAAAAAATCCTTCCTGGTCAGATGGTAGAATTTCTTCCTAACCAAGCTGAAAAATTTCTCATTACAGCCAAACTAAAAATTTCTCAATCCAGTAAGGTAAAAAACAATTCATACCTGGTCAGATGAAAGAATTTCTTCCTAACTAAGGTGAAAAACTTCTCATTATAGCCAAACGAAAAATTTCTCACCCCAGTCAGGTAAAAAAAATTCCTACCTGGCCAGATGAAAAAATTTCTTCCTAACCAAGCTGAAAAATTTCTCATTACAGCCAAACGAAAAATTTCTCACCCAAGTCAGGTAAAAAAAAAATTCCTACCTGGCCAGAAGAAAAATTAAATATTCGACTCCAATGTGATTCGAACCCGGGACCTTTACATCCCAAAGCGATTGCTCTATCACGTCGCTATTAAGGCTAACTTGTACGACAATGCAGTACAAACACATCTTATACACATCCCGGCTTTACCAGATGAAAGAATTTCTTCCTAACCAAGCTGAAAAATTTCTCATTACAGCCAAACGAAAATTTCTCACCCCAGTCAGGTAAAAAAAATTCCTACCTGGTCAGATGAAAGAATTTCTTCCTAACTAAGCTGAAAAATTTCTCATTATAGCCAAACGAAAAATTTCTCACCCCAGTCAGGTAAAAAAATTTCCTACCTGGCCAGATGCAAAAATATCTTCCTAACCAAGCTGAAAAATTTCTCATTACAGCCAAACGAAAAATTTCTCACCCCAGTCAGGTAAAAAAAAATTCCTACCTGGCCAGATAAAAAATTAAATATTCGACTCCAATGTGATTCGAACCCGGGACCTTTACATTCCAAAGCGAGTGCTCTACCACGTCGCTATTAAGGCTAACTTGTACGACAAGGCAGTACAAACACACCTTATACACATCCCGGCTATACCAGATGAAAGAATTTCTTCTTAACCAAGCTGAAAAATTTCTCATTACAGCTAAACGAAGAATTTCTCACCCCAGTCAGGTAAAAAAAATTCCTACCTGGCCAGATGAAAAAAATTTCTTCCTAACCAAGCTGAAAAATTTCTCATTACAGCCAAACGAAAAATTTCTCACCCCAGTCAGGTAAAAGAAAATTCCTACCTGGCCAGATGAAAAATTAAATATTCGACTCCGATGGGATTCGAAACCGGGACCTCTACATCCCAAAGCGAGTGCTCTACCACGTCGCTTTTATGGCTAACTTGTACGACAAGGCAGTACAAACACACCTTATACATATCCCGGCTATACCAGATGAAGATTTTCTTCCTAACCAAGCTGAAAAATTTTTCATTACAGCCAAACGAAAAATTTCTCACCCCAGTCAGGTAAAAAAAAATTCCTACCTGGTCAGATGAAAGAATTTCTTCCTAACTAAGCTGAAAAATTTCTCATTATAGCCAAACGAAAAATTTCTCACCCCAGTCAGGCAAAAATATTTTCTACCTGGCCAGATGAAAACATTTCTTCCCAACCAAGCTGAAAAAATTCTCATTACAGCCAAACGAAAAACTTCTCACCCCAGTGAGGTAAAAAAAATTTCCTACCTGGCCAGATGAAAACTTAAATATTCGATTCCAATGGGATTCGAACCCGTGACCTCTACATCCCAAAGCGAGTGCTCTACCACGTCGCTATTACGGCTAACTTGTACGACAAGGCAGTACAAACACATCTTATACACATCCCGGCTATACCAGATGAAAGAATTTCTTCCTAACCAAGCTGAAAAATTTCTCATTACAGCCAAATAAAAAATTTCTCACCCAATTCAGGTAAAAAAAATCCTACCTGGTCAGATGAAAGAATTTCTTCCTAACTCAGCTCAAAAATTTCTCATTATAGCCAAACGAAAAATTTCTCACCCCAGTCAGGTAAAAAAATTTCCTACCTGGCCAGATGAGAAAATTTCTTCCTTACCAAGCTGAAAAATTTCTCATTACAGCCAAACGAAAAATTTCTCACCCTAGTCAGGTAAAAAAAAATTCCTACCTGGCCAGATGAAAAATTAAATATTCGATTTCAATGGGATTCGAACCCGTGACCTCTACATACCAAAGCGAGTGCTCTACCACGTCGCTATTAAGGCTAACTTGTACGACAATTCAGTACAAACACACCTTATACATATCCCGGCTATATCAGATGAAAGAATTTATTCCTAACCGAGCTGAAAAATTTCTCATTACAGCCAAACGAAAAAATTTCTCACCCAAGTCAGGTAATAAAAAAATCCTACCTGGTCAGATGAAAAAATTTCTTCCTAACCAAGCTGAAAAATTTCTCATTACAGCCAAACGAAAAATTTCTCACCCCAGTCAGGTAAAAAAAAACCCTACCTGGTCAGATGAAAAAATTTCTTCCTAACAAAGCTGAAAAATTTCTCATTACAGCCAAACGAAAAATTTCTCACCCCAGTCAGGTAAAAAAAATTTTCCTACCTGGCCAGATGAAAAATTACATATTCCACTCCAAAGGGATTTGGACCCGGGACCTCTACATCCCAAAGCGAGTGCTCTACCACGTCGCTTTTAAGGCTAACTTGTACGCCAAGGCAGTACAAACACACCTTATACACATCCGGGCTATACCAGATGAAAGAATTTCTTCCTAACCAAGCTGAAAAATTTCTCATTACAGCCAAACGATATATTTCTCACCCTAGTCAGGTAAAAAAAAAAAAATCTTACCTGGTCAGATGAAAGAATTTCTTCCTTACCAAGTTGAAAAATTTCTCATTACAGCCAAACGAAAAATTTTTCTCACCCCAGTCAGGAAAAAAAATAATCCTACCTGGCCAGATGAAAAATTTTTTTCCTAACCAAGCTGAAAAATTTCTCATTACAGCCAAACGAAAAATTTCTCACCCCAGACAGGTAAAAAAATTTCCTACCTGGCCAGATGAAAGAATTTCTTCCTAACCAAGCTGAAAAATTTTTCATTACAGCCAAACGAAAAATTTCTTACCCCAGTCAGGTAAAAAAAACTTCCTACCTGGTCAGATGAAAGAATTTCTTCCTTACCAAGCTGAAAAATTTCTCATTACAGCCAAACGATAAATTTCTCACCCCAGTCAGGTAAAAAAAATGTCCTACCTGGTCAGATAAAAAAAATCTTCCTAACCAAGCTGAAAAATTTCTCCTTACAGCCAAACGAAAAATTTCTCACCCCAGTCAGGTAAAAAAAAAAATGTCCTACCTGGCCAGATGAAAAATTAAATATTCGACTCCGATGGGATTCGAACCCGGGACCTCTACATCCCAAAGCGAGTGCTCTACCACGTCGCTTTTATGGCTAACTTGTACGACAAGGCAGTACAAACACACCTTATACACATCCCGGCTATACCAGATGAAAGAATTTCTTCCTAACCAAGCTGAAAAATTTCTCATTACAGCCAAACGAAAAATTTCTCCACCCAGTTAGTAAAAAAATTTTCCTACCTGGCCAGATGAAAAAATATCTTCCTAACCAAGCTGAAAAATTTCTCATTACAGCCATACGAAAAATTTCTTACCCCAGTCAGGTAAAAAAAAATTCCTACCTGGCAAGATGAAAAATTAAATATTCGACTCCAATGGGATTCGGACCCGGGACCTCTACATTCCAAAGCGAGTGTTCTACCACGTCGCTTTTAAGGCTAACTTGTACGCCAAGGCAGTACAAACACACCTTATACACATCCCGGCTATACCAGATGAAATAATTTCTTCCTAACCAAGCTGAAAATTTTCTCATTACAGCCAAACGAAAAATTTCTCACCCCAGTCAGGTAAAAAAAAAAATTCCTTCCTGGTCAGATGAAAGAATTTCTTCCTAACCAAGCTGAAAAATATCTCATTATAGCCAAATGAAGAATTTCTCACCCCAGTCAGGTAAAAAAATTCTTTCCTGGCCAGATGAAAAATTAAATATTCGACTCCGATGGGATTCGAACCCGGGACCTCTACATCCCAAAGCGAGTGCTCTACCACGTCGCTTTTATGGCTAACTTGTACGACAAGGCAGTACAAACACACCTTATACACATCCCGGCTATACCAGATGAAAGAATTTCTTCCTAACCAAGCTGAAAAATTTCTCAATACAGCCAAACGAAAATTTTCTCACCCCAGTCAGTAAAAAAAATTTCCTACCTGGCCAGATGTAAAAAAATTCTTCCTAACCAAGCTGAAAAGGTTCTCATTGCAGCCAAACGAAAACTTTCTCACCCCAGTCATGTACAAAAAAATTCCTACCTGTCCAGATGAAAAATTAAATATTCGACTCAAATGGGATTGGAACCCGGGACCTCTACATCCCGAAGCGAGTGCTCTACCACGTCGCTATAAAAGTTAACTTGTACGACAAGGCAGTACAAACACACCTTATACACATCCCGGCTATACCAGATGAAAATATTTCTTCCTAACCAAGCTGAAAAATTTCTCATTACAGCCAAACGAAATATTTCTCACCCTAGTCAGGTAAAAAATAAAAAAAAAATCCTACCTGGTCAGATGAAAGAATTTCTTCCTAACCAAGTTGAAAAATTTCTCATTACAGCCAAACAAAAAATTTCTCACCCCAGTCAGGTAAAAAAAAATCCTACCTGGTCAGATGAAAAAAATTCTTCCTAAGCTCAAAAATTTCTCATTATAGCCAAACGAAAAATTTCTCACCCCAGTCAGGTAAAAAAATTTCCTACCTAGCCAGATGAAAAAATTTCTTCCTAATCAAGCTGAAAAATTTCTCCTTACAGCCAAACGAAAAATTTCTCACCCCAGTCAGGTAAAAAAAAAATTTCCTACCTGGCCAGATGAAAAATTAAATATTCGACTCCAATGGGATTCGAACCCGGGACCTCTACATCCCAAAGCGAGTGCTCTTCCACGTCGCTATTAAGGCTAACTTGTACGACAAGGCAGTACAAACACACCTCATACACATCCCGGCTATACCAGATGAAATAATTTCTTCCTAACCAAACTGAAACATTTCTCATTACAGCCAAACGAAAAAAAAAAAATCTCACCCCAGTCATGTAAAAAATTTCCTACCTGGCCAGATGAAAAAATTTCTTCCTAACCAAGCTGAAAAATTTCTCATTACAGCCAAACGAAAAATTTCTCACCCCAGTCATGTAAAAAAATTTCTTACCTGGCCAGATGAAAAAAATTTCTTCCTAACCAAGCAGAAATATTTCTCATTACAGCCAAACGAAAAATTTCTCACCCCAGTCAGGTAAAAAAAAAATTTCCTACCTGGCCAGATAAAAAATAAAATATTCGATTCCAATGGGATTCGAACCCGTGACCTCTACATCCCAAAGCGAGTGCTCTACCACGTCGCTATTAAGGCTCACTTGTACGAAAGGGCAGTACAAACACACCTCATACAAATCCCGGCTATACCAGATGAAAGAATTTCTTCCTAACCAAGCTGAAAAATTTCTCATTACAGCCAAACGAAAAAATTTCGCACCCTAGTCGGGTAAAAAAAAAAAAGTCCTACCTGGTCAGATGAAAACATTTCTTCCTAACCAAGCTGAAAAATTTCTCATTATAGCCAAACGAAAAATTTCTCACACCAGTCAGGTAAAAAAAAGTCCTACCTGGTCAGATGAAAAAATTTCTTCCTAAAAAAAGCTGAGAAATTTCTCGTTATAGCCAAACGAAAAATTTCTCAACCCAGTCAGGTAAAAAAAAAAATTCTACCTGGTGAGATGAAAGAATTTCTTCCTAACTTAGCTGAAAAATTTCTCATTATAGCCAAACGAAAAATTTCTCACCCCAGTCAGGTAAAAAAAATTCCTACCTGGCCAGATGAAAAAATTTCTTCCTAACCAAGCTGAAAAATTTCTGAATACAGCCAAACAAAAAATTTCTCACCCCAGTCAGGTAAAAAAAAATTTCCTACCAGGCCAGATGAAAAATTACATATTCGACTCCAATGGGATTCGGACCCGGGACCTCTACATCCCAAAGCAAGTGCTCTACCACGTCGCTATTAAGGCTAACTTGTACGACAAGGCAGTACAAACACACCTTATACACATCCCGGCTATACCAGATGAAAGAATTTCTTCCTAACCAAGCTGAAAAATTTCTCATTACAGCCAAACGAAAAATTTCACACCCCAGTCAGGTAAAAAAATCCTACCTGGCCAGATGAAAAAATTTCTTCCTAACCAAGCTGAAAATTTCTCATTACAGCCAAACGAAAAATTTCTCACCCCAGTCAGGTAAAAAAAAAATTCCTACCTGGTCAGATGAAAGAATTTCTTCCTAACTAAGCTGAAAAATTTCTCATTATAGCCAAACGAAAAATTTCCCACCCCAGTCAGGTAAAAAAATTTCCTAACTGGCCAGATGAAAAAATTTCTTCCTAACCAAGCTGAAAAATTTCTCATTACAGCCAAACGAAAAATTTCTCACCCCAGTCAGGTTAAAAAAAAAATCTTACCTGGCTAGATGAAAAATTACATTTTCGACTCCAATGGGATTCGGACCCGGGACCACTACATCCCAAAGCAAGTGCTCTACCACGTCGCTATTAAGGCTAACTTGTACGACAAGGCAGTACAAACACACCTTATACACATCCCGGCTATACCAGATGAAAGAATTTCTTCCTAACAAAGCTGAAAAATTTCTCATTACAGCCAAACGAAAAATTTCTCACCCTAGTCAGGTAAAAAAAAAATCCTACCTGGTCAGATGAAAGAATTTCTTCCTAACCAAGCTGAAAAATTTCTCATTACAGCCAATCGAAAAATTTCTCACCCCAGTCAGGTAAAAAAATTTCCTACCTGGCCAGATGAAAAAATTTCTTCCTAACCAAGCTGAAAAATTTCTCATTACAGCAAAACGAAAAATTTCTCACCTCAGTCAGGTAAAAAAAAATTCTTACCTGGCCAGATGAAAAAATTAAGTATTCGATTCCAATGGGATTAGGGGTGAAACGATAGGTCTATAGGTCGATGTATTGTGATAGTGACTGTCCCGATATCGATGTATCGATTGCAATTTTACGACATCGATAACTATCGCGATAGTTTTTTCAAATATCGATAGTTTCGATAGTAAATATCCTAAGCTTACTTACACAAAAACTAAATGTTTTCTTTGCCTTAGAGAGAGACGGTCAGAGTGAGAATGAGAAATAGAGAGAACGAGTTTTCTGAGTAACTTCTACTTTCAGTTTCTATTATCATGTGACAGGCACGTCTGATTTATGTTTCATCCGTACTCTATTTTCGTTTCGGAATTGGTTTTTAATTTTCGGTTTACAAATGGAAAATGTACTAAAAAATCAAAAGGAAAGCATATTTGCTAATTGTTATCAATGTTTTTTGTATTTTCATTGTTAGGGTGGTCGAAAAAAATAAATTAAGGTAATTATTAATAATATTCGATTCATTATGGTAATAAATTACTTACTCAAAACAAACTAATCGAGTAGATATGTGTTACGCATAAATTTGTGTAAACGTCGTCTGATATGGCTGCTAATTTTGAAATTGTTAAAAATAAAGTTGGAAAGGCCCGTGTTTGGGACCATTTTGGGTTTGTAAAAGAGGTGGAGGACGTTGACAAGAAAAGAGTGGCATGCAGATTGTTTTACACAATTTTAAAGAATAGTGGAAACACTTCAAACTTGCAAGATCACCTCAGACGAAAACACCCGACATTCAGTGTCGCGGTCGCGGAAGATCGGACAGTTCCATCAACCACAACACCAACAAATGCCCCAAAATTAACAATATTCTTTCAGAACAAAAGTAAACTGCCGGCTCATTCACAGAGATCAAAAACTATTACTGACGCAATTGCCCAATTTCTGGTAAAAGATCTTCGGCCATATTCGGTTGTTCAGAACCCAGGGTTTAAAAACTTGATATCTGTATTGGAGCCTAAATATACAATACCATCAAGATAGCACTTTTTTGACATAGTTATACCAGACTTATATACTGAAGTGTCGAGACAGATTAAACAGGGCTTGCAGAATCAGTTTGTCTCAATCACCACTGATGGGTGGACGAGTCGTGCCATATGTTACAGTGACGAGTATGCACATAGATAGTGATTGGAAGATCAAAAATTATGTTCTTCAAGTATAATTTCATCCTAAAATCTACTGTATTTATAGGAAATAATAAGAAGTTTTAAATCAATAATCCTGGTTATTCAGATTCAACTTATCTTTGTAATATAGAAAATAGTTTCAGAAAAAAGAATAAACTAAGCCTATCTAGGACAATTCATGTCTTTCATTTTGGCAAACATTGTTAAAACTTTAACAAATATTAGGACTTTGCCCTTTACATTTACCAAGAAGGAAAGACAAAAATTAAAGAAAAATGTATCCAATTTGAACCAATCTAGAATTCTGCAAGCTTGTCAATGGTAAAAGAGTAAATTAAATGATAGAAATATTTTTTCTCAAATACAGTAGGAATAAATCATTAAAAAAATATTAGTTAAACATATCAACTGTAATGAATCAAATTTTAAGATTCGCTTAACCTGTAAAATCATTTAGTTCCTTAAGGTAAATGCTGAGGAAGACTGAGCAGATGGTTAAAAGTTAAAACAACTAGCACACAGTCTGTTCTTGAAACTTCATCATGTTTTATTGTCTTTTTTCTCATTCAAATTCAGAGTGAAATAAAAAGGAAAGAAAACAAGCCTTTCGTTTTAAAAGATCTCTTTCAATTTGAATTATTAACCCTTGTCATGCTGAATAAATTTTGGCCTAAAATTTTTGTCAAAATCAAAGGACAAAAAGCACTGAAATTGTCCACTGTTGGTCAATTTTTATTTGAAAAACTAAATCTATTGACAATTCTGGTTTGAAAATGAGCAACAGGTGGTGTAGACTTACATCAGATTGCACATATGTGCAGGCTGATGTTTGTCTATAGCTCCTGCCAAATCAGGAATATTCCGGGTTCAGCATGACAAGGGTTTACATTAGAAAAAAAATGTGTTCATATTTTATTTTAAAATTCCTTCCTTCATATCCTCAGACTAGAGCCATGGATGAAAGCCACACTGGGAAGAACATAGCAGAGGTTTTACAAGAGGCTGTAAGAGAATGGGGATTACAAGAGAAACCACCCTTGGTCACTGATAACGCCTCAAATATGACAGTAGCTGCTAAGGAATTTGGTACAGAGTTTCGTGTTGGCTGTTTTGCCCATACCCTCAACTTGGCATGTCAGAAAGCATTGAAAATTAGTAAGGTGTCTAAGCTTTTGGGTCGAATGAGAAATATTGTTACTTATTTTCATAGGAGTTGTGTTGCCACTGCTTTTCTAAAGGAAAAACAGGAGCTGTTACAGCTGCCACAACATAAGTTAGTCATGGATGTACCTACAAGATGGAACTCCGCCTATGATATGATTGTGAGATATCTGGAACAACAATCTGCTATCTTTGCTGTCCTGACATCCAAAGAAATGCGTAACAAAGACAAAAACATTTCTCTCATTAGTGATAGTGATATCTCCTCTGCAGAGGATCTAGTTGCCATTTTTAAACCTTTGCATACAGCAACAAATGTGTTATGTGATGAGTCTACTCCAACGGTATCCATGATACTCCCCCTTCAGAACCAACTACTGTCTTTTATGAGGGAAAATGAAAGTGACTCTGAGATGGTCAAAAATGCAAAAAAGGCAATTAGAGATAATTTGTCCCCCCGTTACAAGCACATAAAGAAGACGCTTACTTTTGCCACATTGCTGAATCCAAGATTTAAACTGGCCCCATTTTTAAGTGAAGAAGAGAAGTTATCTTCTTTCCATGACTTAACTTTGGAAGCAGTTTCTATCATGAATGAAAAACAGGCGCAATCTGTTTTAAATCTTGAAGTTAAGAAAGAACAACAAGATGATAAACAGAGTGAATCTGACATTCAAGTAGAGCCACCTTTTCTCTCCCTCCCTCAGTCAACTGTCAGTCCAACATCTAGTCCAGAAAAGAAAAAATCTAAATGTGAAAAGGAGAGTCATAGGTCAGTTGAAGGTGACTTAAAAAGGTCATCTTCATCTGCTATGTCAAGCCTTTTTGGTGATGTGTACATCACCCATGTAAAGGGGCAAAGTCACCTTATGAATTGTGTGAAATTGAAATGACTAATTATAGAAAGGAGAATCCTATCAGTGCTCATGAAAATCCACTGTCATGGTGGAAGAGCCACTGTGATAAGTACCATATTTTGAAAGATGTAGCAAAACTGTACTTATCGATTCCTGCTACTTCGGTGCCCTCGGAAAGAGTTTTTTCCATCGCTGGTGATATAGTTACTGCACAAAGAGCATGCCTAAAGGCTGAGCATGTGGACAAACTCATATTCGTAAAGAAGAATTGGAACCCAAACTGTGAAAACTGAGTGTGTTCTAAAGTTTCTCTGGCCATTGACACATGTTTAAAGATAAGTTTAGATAACATTTGACATTTTCATGTTATTATTGATAATTAAAGTTGAAATATAAATAACACTGCTATGACATTGAAGCCTTTTTTTTTTTTAAATAGAAAATAATATATCTTTCTTCAAATGAATATTATGACAAAGTGTAAAAGAATGTGGATAGCAATAAATATGACAATTCCAGCAACAGGGTCATAGAACATAAGACACTGAAATTATGATTTCATAACCAGGTAAAAGGTAAAAAATAATCACATTTTATCTGTTTATGTAACCATATCCATTGATTGCCCTCATTTTGGACATAATCTGTTGATATTAACATGTAAAATAAACAAAAGTTAAGTATAGCGATAGTATCGTGATATATCGCGATTGCTTTCTGACTATAGTGAAATCATCACGATATCAATGCTACGATAATAAAACTATCGTGATAGTGATTTTCCAAGCCGATAGTCAGCCCTAAATGGAATTCGAACCCTGGACCTCTACATCCCAAAGCGAGTGCTCTACCACGTCGCTATTAAGGCGAACTTGTACGACAAGGCAGTACAAACATACCTTATACACATCCCGGCTATACCAGATGAAAGAATTTCTTATTAACCAAGCTGAAAAATTTCTCATTACAGCCAAACGAATTATTTCTCACCCAAGTCAGGTAAAAAAAATTCCTACCTGGTCAAATGAAAGAAATTCTTCCTTACTAAGCTAAAAAAATTCTCATTACAGCCAAAAGAAAAAATTCTCACCCTAGTCAGGTAAAAAAAAATCCTACCTGGTCAGATGAAAGAATTTCTTCCTAACCAAGCTGAAAAATTTCCCATTACAGCCAAACGAAACATTTCTCACCCCAGTCAGGTTAAAAAAATTTCCTACCTGGTCAGATGAAAGAATTTCTTCCCAACTAAGCTGAAAAATTTCTCATTACAGCCAAACGAAAAATTTCTCACCCCAGTCAGGTAAAAAAAAATTCCTACCTGGTCAGATGAAAGAATTTCTTCCCAACTAAGCTGAAAAATTTCTCATTATAGCCAAACGAAAAATTTCTCACCCCAGTCAGGTAAAAAAAATTCCTTCCTGGCCAGATGAAAAAATTTCTTCCTAACCAAGCTGAAAAATTTCTCATTACAGCCAAACGAAAAATTTCTCACCCCAGTCAGGTAAAAAGAAATTTCCTACCTGGCCAGATGAAAAATTAAATATTCAACTCCAATGGGATTCGAACCCGGGACCTCTACATCCCAAAGCGAGTGCTCTACCACGTCGCTATTAAGGCTAACTTGTACGACAAGGCAGTACAAACACACCTTATACACATCCTGGCTATACCAGATGAAAGATTTTCTACCTAACCAAGCTGAAAAATTTCTCATTACAGCCAAACGAAAAATTTCTCACCCCAGTCAGGTAAAAAAAAAAATTCCTACCTGGTCAGATGAAAGAATTTCTTCCTAACTAAGCTGAAAAATTTCTCATTATAGCCAAACGAAAAATTTCTCACCCCAGGCAGCTAAAAAAATTTCCTACCTGGCCAGATGAAAAAATTTCTTCCTATCAAAGCTGAAAAATTTCTCATTACAGCCAAACGAAAAATTTCTCACCCCAGACAGGTAAAAAAAAAATTCCTACCTGGCCAGATGAAAAATTAAATATTCGACTCCAATGGGATTCGAACCCGGGACCTCTACATCCCAAAGCGAGTGCTCTACTTCGTCGCTATTAAGGCTAACTTGTACGACAAGGCAGTACAAACACACCTTATACACATCTCGGCTATACCAATGGAAATAATTTCTTCCTAACCAAGCTGAAAAATTTCTTATTACAGCCAAAAGAAAAAATTCTCACCCCAGTCAGGTAAAAAAATCCTACCTAGTCAGATGAAAGAATTTCTTCCCAACCAAGCTGGAAAATTTCTCATTACAGCCAATCGAAAAATTTCTCACCCCAGTCAGGTAAAAAAATTTCCTACCTGGCCAGATGAAAGAATTTCTTCCTATCCAAGCTGAAAAATTTCTCATTACAGCCAAACGAAAAATTTCTCACCCCAGTCAGGTAAAAAAAAAATTCCTACCTGGCCAGATGAAAAATTAAATATTCGACTCCAATGGGATTCGAACCCGGGACCTCTACATCCCAAAGCGAGTGCTCTACCACGTCGCTATTAAGGCTAACTCGTACGTCAAGGCAGTACAAACACACCTTATACATATCCCGGCTATACCAGATGAAAGAATTTCTTCTTAACCAAGCTGAAAAATTTCTCATTACAGCCAAACGAAAAATTTCTCACCCTAGTCAGGTAAAAAAAAATCCTACCTGGTCAGATGAAAGAATTTCTTCCTAACCAAGCTGAAAAATTTCTCATTACAGCCAAACGAAACATTTCTCACCCCAGGCAGCTAAAAAAATATTTCCTACCTGGTCAGATGAAAGACTTTCTTTCTAACTAAGCTTAAAAATTTCTCATTATAGCCAAACGAAAAATTTCTCACTCCAGTCAGGTAAAAAAAATTCCTACCTGGCCAGATGAAAAATTAAATATTCGACTCCAATGGGATTCGAACCCGGGACCTCTACATCCCAAAGCGAGTGCTCTACTTCGTCGCTGTTAAGGCTTACTTGTACGACAAGGCAGTACAAACACACCTTATACACATCTCGGCTATACCAATGGAAAGAATTTCTTCCTAACCAAGATGAAAAATTTCTTATTACAGCCAAAAGAAAAAATTCTCAACCCAGTCAGGTAAAAAAATCCTACCTAGTCAGATGAAAGAATTTCTTCCCAACCAAGCTGGAAAATTTCTCATTACAGCCAATCGAAAAATTTCTCACCCCAGTCAGGTAAAAAAATTTCCTACCTGGCCAGATGAAAGAATTTCTTCCTAACCAAGCTGAAAAATTTCTCATTACAGCCAAACGAAAAATCTCTCACCCCAGTCAGGTAAAAAAAATAATTCCTACCTGGCCAGATGAAAAATTAAATATTTGACTCCAATGGGATTCGAACCCGGGACCTCTACATCCCAAAGCGAATGCTCTACCACGTCGCTATTAAGCCTAACTTGTACGACAAGGCAGTACAAAAACACCTTATACACATCCCGGCTATACCAGATGAAAGAATTTCTTATTAATTAACATGAAAAATTTCTCATTACAGCCAAACGAAAAATTTCTCACCCCAGTCAGGTTAAAAAAAAATCCTACCTGGTCAGATGAAAGAATTTCTTCCTAACCAAGCTGAAAAATTTCTCATTACAGCCAAACGAAAAATTTCTCACCCCAGTCAGGTAAAAAAAATCCTACCTGGTCAGATGAAAGAATTTCTTCCTAACCAAGCTGAAGAATTTCTCATTACAGCCAAACGAAACATTTCTCACCCCAGGCAGCTAAAAAAATATTTCCTACCTGGTCAGATGAAAGACTTTCTTTCTAACTAAGCTTAAAAATTTCTCATTATAGCCAAACGAAAAATTTCTCACCCCAGTCAGGTAAAAAAAATTCCTACCTGGCCAGATGAAAAATTAAATATTCGACTCCAATGGGATTCGAACCCGGGACCTCTACATCCCAAAGCGAGTGCTCTACCACGTCGGTATTAAGGCTAACTCGTACGTCAAGGCAGTACAAACACACCTTATACATATCCCGGCTATACCAGATGAAAGAATTTCTTCTTAACCAAGCTGAAAAATTTCTCATTACAGCCAAACGAAAAATTTCTCACCCTAGTCAGGTAAAAAAAATCCTACCTGGTCAGATGAAAGAATTTCTTCCTAACCAAGCTGAAAAATTTCTCATTACAGCCAAACGAAACATTTCTCACCCCAGGCAGCTAAAAAAATATTTCCTACCTGGTCAGATGAAAGACTTTCTTTCTAACTAAGCTTAAAAATTTCTCATTATAGCCAAACGAAAAATTTCTCACCCCAGTCAGGTAAAAAAAATTCCTACCTGGCCAGATGAAAAATTAAATATTCGACTCCAATGGGATTCGAACCCGGGACCTCTACATCCCAAAGCGAGTGCTCTACTTCGTCGCTGTTAAGGCTTACTTGTACGACAAGGCAGTACAAACACACCTTATACACATCTCGGCTATACCAATGGAAAGAATTTCTTCCTAACCAAGATGAAAAATTTCTTATTACAGCCAAAAGAAAAAATTCTCAACCCAGTCAGGTAAAAAAATCCTACCTAGTCAGATGAAAGAATTTCTTCCCAACCAAGCTGGAAAATTTCTCATTACAGCCAATCGAAAAATTTCTCACCCCAGTCAGGTAAAAAAATTTCCTACCTGGCCAGATGAAAGAATTTCTTCCTAACCAAGCTGAAAAATTTCTCATTACAGCCAAACGAAAAATCTCTCACCCCAGTCAGGTAAAAAAAAAATTCCTACCTGGCCAGATGAAAAATTAAATATTTGACTCCAATGGGATTCGAACCCGGGACCTCTACATCCCAAAGCGAATGCTCTACCACGTCGCTTTTAAGGCTAACTTGTACGACAAGGCAGTACAAAAACACCTTATACACATCCCGGCTATACCAGATGAAAGAATTTCTTATTAATTAACATGAAAAATTTCTCATTACAGCCAAACGAAAAATTTCTCACCCCAGTCAGGTTAAAAAAAAATCCTACCTGGTCAGATGAAAGAATTTCTTCCTAACCAAGCTGAAAAATTTCTCATTACAGCCAAACGAAAAATTTCTCACCCCAGTCAGGTAAAAAAAATTCCTACCTGGTCAGATGAAAGAATTTCTTCCTAACCAAGCTGAAAAATTTCTCATTATAGCCAAACGAAAAATTTCTCACCCCAGTCCGGTAAAAAAATTTCCTACCTGGCCAGATGAAAGAATTTCTTCCTAACCAAGCTGAAAATTTTCTCATTACAGCCAAACGAAAAACTCACCCCAGTCAGGTAAAAGAAAATGTCCTACCTGGCCAGATGAAAAATTAAATATTCGACTCCAATAGGATTCGAACCCGGGACCTCTACATCCCAAAGCGAGTGCTCTACCACGTCGCTATTAAGACTACTTGTACGATAAGGCAGTACAAACACACCTTATACACATACCGGCTATACCAGATGAAAGAATTTCTTCCCAACCAAGCTGAAAAATTTCTCATTACAGCAAAACAAAACATTTCTCACCCCAGTCAGGTAAAAAGATTTCCTACCTGGCCAGATGAAAGAATTTCTTCCTAGCCAAGCTGAAAAATTTCTCATTACAGCCAATCGAAAAATTTCTCACCCCAGTCAGGTTAAAAAAAATTCTTTCCTGGTCAGATGAAAGAATTTCTTCCTAACCAAGCTGAAAAATTTCTCATTACAGCCAAACAATAAAAATTCCCACCCCAGTCAGGTAAAAAAAATTCCCACCTGGCCAAGTGAAAAAATTTCTTCCTAACCAAGCTGAAAAATTTCTCATTACAGCAAAACGAAAAATTTCTCACCCCAGTCAGGTAAAAAAAAATATCCTACCTGGCCAGATGAAAAATTAAATATTCGACTCCAATGGGATTCGAACCCGGGACCTCTACATCCCAAAGCGAGTGCTCTACCACGTCGCTATTAAGGCTAACGTGTACGACAAGGCAGTACAAACACACCTTATACACATCCCGGTTATACCAGATGAAAGAATTTCTTCTTAACCAAGCTGAAAAATTTCTCAGTCTTCTCTATACTTTGCATAAAACCTCGCTCTCTTCTTCCATACCAGAAATTACAACAATCTCTTTTCTATACTTTATTGCCGATTGCGACGCATGCTAGATACACAACGATGGAGTGAAACAGGTACAATACAATGCATTCACAAGTGATCCGCATCATAGCAAGGAACGCGACGTCCAGCCGTAAAAAACAGAGAAAATGGCTCTGAAAAAAAGCTGTATCCCAGAACAGTTCAGCGCCCTCCTCAGCGGTATGCGTGGGACTTCGCATAGTCTATACAAAATAACAGTATATTCTACATAAATCTATGGTATTAAATACAATTACACTGAACGTTTATGTATCATTTGACGTGCTCGCTAGAACTGATTTATTCCTGTATTCTCTACCCCTCCACGACTTACATGTGCATTCTGATTGGTCAGAATATCAAAACAACTTCATAACAATTTACCTTTAGCTGAGGCGTAACAAGAAGACAGCCTTTTTCCGCTATACTGGCGTAACGCGGAAAAAATTAAGTCTTCTCTATACTTTGCTAAAAACCTCGCTCTCTTCTTCCATACCAGAAATTACAACAATCTCTTTTCTATACTTTATTGCCGATTGCGACGCATGCTTAGGACTCCTTAAAAGATAGAAGTAAGGGAACTTCTACATTCTTAAGATTTGTGCGACTCTATGAAGTCAAACGGAAAAATAACTTATAGCATTAGCTCTTTCAATCCCAGGATCCTGTTAAATTTTCCTGGAGTTGCGCTTAAATTCCTATGGTAATGATTTCTGAGCTCAATTTAGGATCGATACAAGCAAGGAAACGTTATACAAAATCCTTCAGACCTATTCAAGTTTGACCAAAGTTACTAACAATATAACAAGCTTCCATGTATGCTATGAGCCGCACAAAGATGCTAATCTGAAGAAGCAATTGGACCCGTACAATGCTTCTCATTCAAATCTATACTGGTCAAATATACTGTGCCCTCTAGCTTATATTACATAAAAAAGTCCATGTAGACTTTTACACTGCAGTATTTTACAAATTGTCAAACAACGTAAATAAATTTCCGATAAACAATAAATCGTCTGATGTTTGTACAAAGCCCGCAACCATAAGGTCTCTGCTATGAGAATATCTCTTAATTGGGTTCCCAATGCGAATTCTTCGCTGATCCGAGCGTACTTGTCGTTTGGACCCTGAAGATAACTGTACTTCTATTCGTAAAAAACACCATTCTTTCGACTTCACAATAGCACATAAAACAAAACTATTTCACTTAAAAACACATAGCTACCACGACAAGCTTTACACGAAGATTTCACAATTCGAAATACATAACAAGCGAATCTTTATCCATCGTTGAATGCACTCTCGTAGGCAACTGATATCATAGGAAGTCGTAGAAAGTGAACCGGAATATCATGTCAGAACTGTGGATGCCATCTGCCTGCTGAAAAATATTTGAAAAATATAACTCGTGTAAGCATTTGACACTGAACCCTCCTAGAACATAATTCGTGCCCGTCTTTAAACTCAACCAAGCACGTTCGATAAGATTATTGAATTCGACCTTCCAATTTTTCCAAGGCGAAAAAGCTTTCCCGAAGGAACTTTTAGATTTCTAACTCATTTCAAATTAAACAGAATAAATATAAAATATTTGAAAAACTCATCACTCCAGATTACACGGGATGAAACTAATATAGATATTATGTAACGTTTGTGCGTTCGTCAACCAAACCAAATAACATCCTAGGTGACCAAACCACCGATTCACCTCTCGGAACCCAAATCGACTCTTAGTGATTTCGTCTCAACCTATCGCCTATGATTTCAAAGTTAATTGCAATTTGCCAGCCGGCCCAGATCGAATTTTTGCCAAACAGCTTTCTCATAATCTAATTAGGGAATAGCCCTTTTTTTTAATTTAACTTTTTATTTATTAATCTGAATTATCACATTTTAATTGATCACATAGCATGTTGGATATACATTTTCAACATTTCTTCTACTCTTTCCGTACTAACTCGGCATTGTCACAATAACCTGAATGGCTTTTTCTGTAATTGAACTCAAGTTGATTACCATTCAGCTTCAAAATAAGCACAGTTCACTATAGTCGCTTTTCTCGACTCTTCAGTTTCCTTTTGTGTGTGTGTATTAAGCGAACCTACAACCCAAACGGCAACATAACCAAGCCTTCAACTAAGGCGCCCGCACAAAGGGTGACATAATCAAGCCTTCAACTAAGGCGCCCGCACAAAGGGTAATAAAAACAAGCCTTCAACTTAGGCGCCCGCACAAAGGGCTAGATAACCGCATTACGCGTGTACTCAAACAATACAACAGAAAACATTTCAAATTAACAATTTCGGTATCTCTGTATATATACGCCTGATCCTAGTTTGAACGCGAGTTCATACAATTGTGACAAACGCTCTAGCCGGCCTAGCAATATCACCGGCAGCAACAAACCTAGAATCATTTGCGCCAGAAAAGTCATGCCCCTCAAGTTCTAAATCCGGCATTCGCTCACAATTCTCTTCTTGCTTACAACATTCCTCAGGATACCGGAATAATTAAAATCTTACTTATAACAGCTTAATATTGCTGTAAACTAGATGAAATAAAATGAGATTGGGTGAACGTCTCTGTTCATTTCAATTAGTAAAGTATGCTCAAGTTTTTGTACAAATTTTGCTGATAACTAAAAGCAAAATGTCAAAAGCCTAACAAATTTTAATTGCTTTTTCCGTAATTCATCAAATCTTTACTTGACAGTGCCGTATTCCGCCTCCGACAACGGCTTCCGTTTATATATAGGTTAATCCAAATCCGATATTAAGAAATAAAAGCAATTTACAACTTTATCAGACCTTCGAATTGCAGCTTTCAATTGCTAATTGATGCCGAATACTTATTCTGAACTACGGGATGGGCTTAAAATTTCATTTCATTGTAGACTAGAAAAGCAAAACCCTGCTAGGCTCTTTTGGAATAAAATGTAAATGGAAATAAGTTAAAACAGAAAAACAAAATACCTGTGTGCAAATTTTAATCTCTGTTAACCAAATCTTATTCAACTTAAATAGAGCGGTTGATCAACCCACGACACTTAAACTGATGGCGATATAGCGCCACTTAATGTTCATGAAAACCGATCTTCCATCTACATCCGCAGTACTAGGTACAAAAAAAAACTCGTTAATCTCAGTGGAATTCAGGCCCACATTGCCATCCTTGACATTTAGGCCACATGGCCAAAAAACATACAACTTTCAGGGTGCTTAATAAGTTTTGTTGAATTTGTCACAAACATGTAAATACAGCCGTACGACTTCACGTCTGTAACGTTGGGCATCGCCGGATGTAAATGATATTTAATAACAGCCTTTTCACTGGTGCATGTTGATGCATCTATATACGTTCTTATACGATTACCTTTCTTTTATAACTAATATTTCTATAAGTTATCATAATAAACAGAGACAAAGTTATGAATGAATAATAAGGATATTCTACCTTGCCAAACTTATCGTGCAAAATAAATTACGATAAGATATTTGTCCATATGTTTAATTGGGTATCGAGAAACAATTATCGCCTATCAAGTTCAGTTTAATAAGTAAGCTTTAAAGGCCTCACTCTAAATGTAGGTCTATACATGTATGCATTAACTGAGTTCAAGCATGCGACATAAGTCGGTTCCCATTCATATGCTATTTTTCCGGCTTTGATGTATTGACAAATTACCTTAGTCTAACTTTTCTAAAGAAAAACATCAAGCTCGCTAGCATTATTTGATTTATACCAGTTTGTATTTTTCGAGACTAATCTGGTCCTATAATGCGACCTTTAATGGCATGTTTAATGACATGAAGAATCAATTGATTGATTGAATGGGTTATTTACGCCGCTTTCAACATTTTTTGAAGAATACGGCATCTTGTGGCCTGCTCACATGTACTCTCAAAACAAGAAACCCTTTACTTAATAAGCCCTACGTGTAAAACAAAGTTACTTATCTGTTTCTTCACTTCTCTGTTTGGTAACAAAACGACATTCATCTGTACAGTGCTGTTATCGCCTATGCTCTCGAATTCCTGTTTCCATTCGTTGAGTCTTGAAAATGGCTTCAATATTGGTACTCGCTACGCTGGAAGGTTGCTATGTAGACATGCTCTATTCGACTTTAAGGATTTTAAACCGGCTCGAGGACTCCATCGCGTTATGTATCATTTGACGTGCTCGCTAGAACTGATTTATTCCTGTATTCTCTACCCCTCCACGACTTACATGTGCATTCTGATTGGTCAGAATATCAAAACAACTTCATAACAATTTACCTTTAGCTGAGGCGTAACAAGAAGACAGCCCTTTTCCGCTACACTGGCGTAACGCGGAAAAAAATAACTACAGCCAAACGAAAAATTTCTCACCCCAATCAGGTAAAAAAAATTTTCTTCCTGGTCAGATGAAAGAATTTCTTCCTAACTAAGCTGAAAAATTTCTCATTATAGCCAAACGAAAAATTTCACACCAGAGTCAGGTAAAAAAATTTCCTACCTTGCCAGATGAAAAAATTTCTTCCTAACCAAGCTGAAAAATTTCTCATTACAGCCAAAGGAAAAATTTCTCAGCCCAGTCAGGTAAAAAAAAATTCCTACCTTGCCAGATGAAAAATTTAATATTCGATTCCAATTGGATTCGAACCCGGGACCTCTACATCTCAAAGTGAGTGCTCTACCACGTCGCTATTAAGGCTAACTTGTACGACAAGGCAGTACAGACACACCTTATACACATCCCGGCTATACCAGAAGAAAGAATTTCTTCCTAACCAAGCTGAAAATTTCTCATTACAGCCAAACGATAAATTTCTCAGCCAGTCAGGTAAAAATAAATTTCTTATCTGGTCAGAAAAAAAAACCTACCTGGTCAGATGAAAGAATTTCTTCCTAACCAAGCTGAAAAATTTCTCATTACAGCCAAACGAACAATTTCTCACCCCAGTCAGGTAAAAAAAATTCCTACCTGGCCAGATGAAAAAATTTCTTCCTAACCAAGCTGAAAAATTCCTCATAACATCCAAACGAAAAATTTCTCACCCCAGTCAGGTAAAAAAAATTCCTACCTGGCCAGATGAAAAATTAAATATTCGACTCCAATGGGATTCGAACCCGGGACCTCTACATCCCAAAGCGAGTGCTCTACCACGTCGCTATTAAGGCTAACTTGTACGACAAGGCAGTACAAACACACCTTATACACATCCCGGCTATACCAGATGAAAAAAATTCTTCCTAACCAAGCTGAAAAATTTCTCATTACAGCCAAACGAAAAATTTCTCACCCTAGTCTGGTTAAAAAAAAATCCTACTTGGTCGGATGAAAGAATTTCTTCCTAACCAAGCTGAAAAATTTCTCATTACAGCCAAACGAAAAATTTCTCACCCTAGTCAGGTAAAAAAAAATTCCTACCTGGTCAGATGAAAGAATTTCTTCCTAACCAAGCTAAAAATTTCTCATCTTAGCCAAACAAAAAATTTCTCACCCCAGTCAGGTAAAAAAATTTCCTACCAGGCCAGATGAAAAAATTTCTTCCTAACCAAGCTGAAAAATTTTTCATTACAGCCAAACGAAAAATTTCTCACCCAGTCAGGTAAAAAAAAATTCCTACCTGGCCAGATGAAGAATTAAATATTCGACTCCAATAGGATTCGAACCCGGGACCTCTACATCCCAAAGCGAGTGCTCTACCACGTCGCTATTAAGGCTAACTTGTACGACAAGGCAGTACAAACACACCTTATACACATCCCGGCTATACCAGATGAAAGAATTTCTTCCTAACCAAGCTGAAAAATTTCTCATTACAGCCAAATGAAAAATTTCTCACCCCAGTCAGGTAAAAAAAATTCCTACCTGGCCAGATGAAAAAAATTTCTTCCTAACCAAGCTGAAAAATTTCTTATTACAGCCAAGGGAAAATTTCTCACCCCAGTCAGGTAAAAAAAAATTCCTATCTGGTAAGATGAGAGAATTTCGTCCTAACCAAGCTGAAAAATTTCTCATTACAGCCAAACGAATTTCTCACCCCAGTCAGGTATAAAAATTTCCTACCTGACCAGATGAAAAAATTTCTTTCAACCAAGCTGAAAATTTCTCAATACAGCCAAACGAAAAATTTCTCACCCCAGTCAGGTAAAAAAATTTTCCTACCTGGTCAGATGAAAGAATTTCTTCTTAACCAAGCTGAAAAATTTCTCATTACAGCCAAACGAAAAATTTCTCACCCCAGTCAGGTAAAAAAATTTCCAACCTGACCAGATGAAAAATTTCTTCCTAACCAAGCTGAAAAATTTCTCATTACAGCCAAACGAAAAATTTCTCACCCCAGTCAGGTAAAAAAAATTCCTACCTGGCCAGATGAAAATTAAATATTCGAATCCAATGGGATTCGAACCCGGGACCTCTATATCCCAAAGCGAGTGCTCTACCACGTCGCTATTAAGGCTAATTTGTACGACAAGGCAGTACAAACACACCTTATACACATCCCGGCTATACCAGATGAAAAAATTTCTTCCTTACCAAGCTGAAAAATTTCTCATTACAGCCAAACGAAAAATTTCTCACCCTAGTTAGGTAAAATAAAAATCCTACCTGGTCAAATGAAATAATTTCTTTCTAACCAAGCTGAAAGATTTCTTATTACAGCCAAACGAAAAATTTCTCACTCCAGTCAGGTAAAAAAAAAATTCCTTCCTGATGAAATGAAAGAATTTCTTCCTAACTAAGCTGAAAAAATTTCTCATTATAGCCAAACGAAATATTTCTCACCCCAGTCAGGTAAAAAACATTTCCTACCTGGCAAGATGAAAAAAATTCTTACAAACCAAGCTGAAAAATTTCTCATTACAGCCAAACGAAAAATCTCTCACCCCAGTCAGGTAAAAAAAAATCCTACCTGGCCAGATAAAAATTAAATATTCGACTCCGATGGGATTCGAACCCGGGAGCTCTACATTCCATAGCGAGTGCTCTACCACGTCGCTATTAAGGCTAACTTGTACGACAAGGCAGTACAAACACACCTTATACACATCCCGGCTATACCAGATGAAAGAATTTCTTCTTAACCAAGCTGAAAAATTTCTCAATACAGCCAAACGAAAAATTTCTCACCCAAGTCAGGTAAAAAAAAAAATCCTACCTGGTCAGATGAAAGACTTCCTTCCTAACTAACCTGAAAAATTTCTCATTATAGCCAAACGAAAAATTTCTCACCCCAGTCAGGTAAAAAAAAAAATTTCCTACCTGGCAAGATGAAAAAATTTCTTCCAAACCAAGCTGAAAAATTTCTCAATACAGCCAAACGAAAAATTTCTCGACTCAGTTAGGTAAAATAAAATTTCTACCTGGCCAGATGAAAAATTAAATATTCGACTCCAATGGGATTCGAACCCGGGAGCTCTACATTCCAAAGCGAGTGCTCTACCACGTCGCGACAAGGCAGTACAAACACACCTTATACACATCCCGGCTATACCAGATGAAAGAATTTCTTCCTAACCAAGCTGAAAAATTTCTCATTACAGCCAAACGAAAAATTTCTCACCCCAGTCAGGTAAAAAAAATTCCTTCCTGGCCAGATGAAAAAAAATCTTCCTTACCAAGCTGAAAGATTTCTCATTACAGCCAAACGAAATATTTCTCATCCCAGTCAGGTAGAAAAAAAATTCCTACCTGGTCAGATAAAAGAATTTCTTCCTTACCAAGCTGAAAACTTTCTCATTACAGCCAAACGAAAAATTTCTCACCCCAGTCAGGTAAAAAAATTTCCTACCTGGCCAGATGAAAAAAATCTTCCTAACCAAGCTGAAAAATTTCTCTTTACAGCCAAACGAAAAATTTCTCACCCCAGTCAGGTAAAAAAAATTTCCTACCTGGTCAGATGAAAAAATTTCTTCCTAACTAAGCTGAAAAATTTCTCATTATAGCCAAACGAAAAATTTCTTACACCAGTCAGGTAAAAAAAAAATTCCTACCTGGCCATATGAAAAATTAAATATTCGACTCCAATGGGATTCGAACCCGGGACCTATACATCCCAAAGCGAGTGCTCTACCACGTCGCTATTAAGGCTAACGTACGACAAGGCAGTACAAACACACCTTATACACATCCCGGCTATACCAGATGAAAGAATTTCTTCCTTACCAAGCTGAAAAATTTCTCATTACAGCCAAACGAAAAATTTCTCACCCTAGTCAGGTAAAAAAAGAAAATCCTACCTGGTCAGATGAAAGAAATTCTTCCTAAACACACAAGATGTGTTCATAAAACAATATTTTCCATTCTTACAATTTCCTTCGTGAGCTTGACGGAGCCGGAAGTTTACAAGAGTTGTCAGTGGACGACATAGCTTGTCTAAACTGCTGCTTGTCATAAACAGCACTTGACTAAAGATAAAAGTTCAGGATCATTTCTTTATATTATAAAGTCCATAATCTAATAAATGTAACACTATTTTAAAAGTAGAAAAGAAATAAAATATTTTTTTTAAGGTACATGTACAAGGTTAGGCAAAATGAATATCTACAGCCTTAAGTATGAAGTTAGTTATGGAATGGAATTTCATTGTATTAAATGAGCCTGTGCGTGACAATTCCAACAATTTCACTACTGCCCAAGGTACAAACGTTCACCAACATATGCTGACAACCAGAATATGTAATAAGACCTTATCTATATATCTAGTGCATGGTGAAGAATTTCGTCAGACTGTGCAACTGCATAGGCTGACCAAAGTCTTTGCTATGCAAACATTTAGAATTATTTGAAATGTCGTGCTCAGGCGCTCAGGCTCAAATATAAAGTTGATCATTGTATCAGTGCATTTATGAAGTATAATTGTCTGAGCTGTAAGCATTCAGAAAATATATGCAAGTTTAGAGCCAAATTTTAAAGTTTCAAAATTCAAGGTCAAGGTTACAAAAGACTTGATCACAGGAGAAAGATATTATCACCTTGGCACATAAGAAGCAAAACATTCTAAATCCCTAGCTCAGTGCCCCATTCATTTCAAACAATCAACCCCACCAATTTGAAAGGCTCTGACAATACATCGTTGAAAAACACTTTGAAATTGTACAACACGATAACATTTTCAGATAAATTGAATAAATTATTCTATGACTTTTAAATTGATCTTATGATTTAGGAGAGCTATATGTCCCTTATGGTTTCAAAGTGGAAAATTGCCAGGCTAATAAAACAAGAGGACCAAGATGGTCCTAGATCGCTCACCTGAGTCTCTAAGACCCCTGGGACATCACATTAATTAGATAGGCAGATGCCAAAAAGAAGATAATTGCCTAAGATCAATACCATGGAACGTTTTCAGCGAAGAGCAAGACAGATATGCCTTTTTGCTCTTCGATTCTATGTAAAAAGGGATGCACCCGGGTGGACCCCAAAAGTGACCCCAGGGTCTTGATATCAACAAACTTGGAAGAGGTCCATAAGATGATGCTACATTCTAAATATGAAAGCTGTCTGCCTTCTGGTTTCAGAGAAGAAGATTTTTGAAGGTTATCCCATTTTCACCCATCATGCTCAGATGAGCTGATAGGGATGCGCCCGGGTGGAGCCCAAATATGACCCAAGGGTCTTGATATGAACAAACTTGGTAGGGGCCCACAAGATGATGCTACATACCACAAATGAAAGCAGTGTGCCCTCTGGTTTCGATTAAAAAAGATTTTAAAAGATGTTCGCTCTTTCATTCTATGTAAAAAGGGATGCACCCGGTCGGACCCCAAAAGTGACCCCAGGGTCTTGATATGAACAAACTTGGAAGAGGACCATAAGATGATGCTCCATACCAAATATGAAAGCTGTCTGCCTTCTGGTTTCATAGAAGAAGATTTTTTAAGGTTTTCATTTTTTACCCTTTGTGCTCATAAGAGATAAAGGGATGCACCCGTGCAAAGCCCAAATATAACCCAAGGGTCTTGATATGAACAAACTTGGTAGAGGCCCACTAGGTGATGCTACACACCAAATATTAAAGCTGTCTGCCATCTGGTTACAGAGAAGAAGATGTTTTTAAGATTTTAGCTCTTTGATTCTATGTAAAAAGGGTTGGGCCCGGGCAAAGCCCAAACATAACCCCAGGGTCTTGATATGAACAAACTTGGTAGAGGTCCACTAGATGATGCTACATACCAAATATGAAAGCTGTCTGCCTTCTGGTTTCAGAGAAGAAGATTATTGAAGATTTTCATTTTTTTACCCTTCATGCTCATAAGAGATAAAGGGATGCACCCGTGCAAAGCCCAAATATGACCCAAGGGTCTTGTTATGAACAAACTTGGTAGAGGCCCACTAGGTGATGCTACATACCAAATATTTAAGCTGTCTGCCATCTGGTTACAGAGAAGAAGATTTTTAAAGATTTTCGCTCTTTGATTCTATGTAAAAAGGGTTGGGCCCGGGCAAAGCCCAAATATAACCCAAGGGTCTTGATATGAACAAACTTGGTAGAGGTCCACTAGATGATGCTACATACCAAATATGAAAGCTGTCTGCCTTCTGGTTTCAGAGAAGAAGATTATTAAAGATTTTCATATTTTCACCCTTTTTGTTAAGGGTAAAGGGAAAGTTAAGGGTGAATTTCATTTATTTGAACAACTTTGGTAGAGCTCAGGTGAGCTAAAAATTGACAACAATCTTTGGGAAATAATCACCAATAATCACCAAGGGAATATTCTGGCAAAGTTTCATTGAAATCAGCCCAGCTGTTAGGAGGAGATCTATGAAGGATTTCATAGTAAGAATACCAAACCCTGCCACATTTTGGCCAAGTTTCATTAAATTCGGCACTGTGCTTTAAGAGGAGAAGTTGTTCAAAGATTTCCGAATGAAAAAATGCCCTGCCCTGGAGGCATGAAACTAAAAAGCTAATCACACTATATAAATATCAAAATGTCATTATAATAACTTCCATGCGTGTTGTATTATTTCATTGAAACAATTAACCAATCACTAGCAAGCATGTATTATTTTTTTACACATTATGTTATTTGTTCTCTTCTATGATTGTATAAGTATGTTTTTATATCAAAATCATGTGGGACCTCCAGACAATTTGTCCCTTTGTGCACCAGCATTTTATACAGTCTGGGGAAGGAATCGAACCTTCATACATGATTTCGAGTAATGTGCGGCAAAAAGACCCTGATTGTGAAATAAGGCCAAACAGAAAAAAATTCTTTTAAACTGAAAAGTCTCCATGACTGGGTGTTCAAGGAGATATGAAACCATAACATTATCTCTCTATTTGAAAATTCTAAGCATTATCACTCTATATGAAAATTCTATGCAGATTGACACAAAACTCACTTAGTGTGATCAAATATTAGTTTCATGCCTCCAAATCTACATGTACCTTCTTCTATTATAAATCATAAATATGTAATTTATTTAAAATGTTTTACAAATGATTTGAGAATGATGTTTTTAGTTTAATCATTTTGCACCGGGGCACAAAAATATCAGCATGATCAGATTTTATGTCCTTGAGGTATGAAGGCATTTTTTTCAGCTGATCAGAAAATCTTTTCCAAATATCAAACTGAAAATCAAATTGATTTAACTCATATTATTTATTCTATTTTTTTTTTCAATTTAGAGATAAGAAGAATATTTTGATGATTTCAAAGAAGTATGGAAATAACTAGCGCTGCTTGAGTAGCTGATTTGCTCCACTGGCTCAGATCTACTAATATGATTCAATAAGAAATTAAGAGAATGAATGAATGTTTATTTAAAGTAAATAAATGCTTTTAAGTGTCACATGCTGAAATATTTCTGCAAAGAAAAACTCATTACTGATGAATAACAGACAGAAAATTAACCTTTGCAGGTCAATACAGTGAAATTAGGTTGAAATCCATCTATTAGATTATGAGAAGATGATTTGTAAGGTTTCCACTATATAACACGAAGAGAATTGACCTCTATCCATAAGATATATTTTAGTCATTCTTATCTCGTTAATTTTTGTAGCCTTATAAAGGTTTACCGAAGAATCGCTTAAATGTGAAATTTGGTTGATATCCAAAACTTAAATTTTGAGAAAATGCTTTGCAAAGTTTCGACCATGAAACAGAGAGAAATTACCTCTGCCCATAAAAAGACATATTTTTCATCTGATCACAACATTTGTTTTTGTAAATTGATAAAGGGTTATCCAAGGATCAATAAAGTTGATTATCAGCATGAGTATGAGAAATGATTTTCAAAGTTTTGACTTATAACATTTGAGGAAATGACCTCCACCTATAAAAGACATATTTTTCATCTGATCACAATAGTTTGGGAGTTTTTTTGGTATTTTTTGACGGATAAAGGGTCACCCAAGGATCCCTCATGAGAAGTTTGGTTGATATTTTTCATCTGTCTGTTGAATTTTGAAAAGTCTGCAAAAGAAAAATATTAAAAACAAAATTGATGTTGCTAAAAAAATCTAAAAGTATCCTAGAAATAGACTTACTGTTGACATGGGATTACATGAAATATCAGAAAAAAGCAAACTTTATAGAGAAAATATTTTTCTCTAAGAGATTTTTCCATAGTCTAAGAACAACCGAGCCATGAAAATATGCTTAATGGACAAGTCGGACAACTTGGGCAGCTTATTTTAGAACCACTATCAATCATGCAACTCTTGCTAATCTTGAGGCTTGGGTATCTTTACCCTCGTCATGCTGAACCCGGACTATTCTTGCTTTGGGAGGTAAAGACAAAGATCAGCCTGCACATATGTGCAGTCTGATCTATATCTATACCACCTGTTTGTCATTTTCAATAGATAATTGTGCTTTGCTAATGAAAATTGACCAACAGTTAGTACTTGCAGTGCTGTACAGCCCATTGATTTTGATGCAAATTATAGCTTGAATTTATTCTGATTTCAGCCTGACAAGGGTTAAATTATTTAATCTTACCTAAAATTATCTGCATAACTGAAGACAATTGTTGTTACAGACAATTTTAATGACGTCATCAAGATTGCAATCATAGACTGTTGTTGTAGTGACAGACTATTACTCCGCACTTTGCACATGACTTGTTTTGTCCAGCTAAATTTATATGCTCGGGTTTCATATCTTTATTTTTTGCAAGCATAGACTTACTTTAAATTCTTTTAGTTTAACAGGTAAATGCGTACAACATCCGGGGTCAAATTACAGGACGTTTTCCTTGAATCTCTGAGGGGTTTTTTACACCTGGGTCCAATTTTCTGGACGTTATTTCTGAAATCTTGGACATATATTACATCCAGGTCGGCTTATTGAGAGCACTTATCCTTTAATTTTCTGTTATCTCATCATTACATTTTCAAACTTGCATTTTGTATGTACATAAACAGAAAGTAAATACAGCTTATGGTCGACGAGGGATATCGTATAGATACAGCTTTAACAGGCTTTGACACCAAGGGGGAGTCCAGGGGTCAGAGACTCCTTGTTTCTGCAAGTAAGGAGTCTGATGGACTCCCAGTATTGTATGAGATTCTGGAAATACACCTATCAAGATTAGAAGCCATTCATAATCACGGAATATTTCTAAAATATTTAACATTGATAGGTTAATAAACTTAACATGTTGAAAAAAAATCCATGTCGCCCCCCAACCCCTGTTTCACAGATGATCACAGATGGGAACCGTACAGTGGGAAGCAAATTGTAAGGACAAAGAAGAGGTGCAAGAATGATCAATGTTTTCTTTTACAAGTACCATATTTATTCTAATAATCGCCCGGGTGTATATTAGAATAGTCATGTTCGACACAGTTGTGGGCGGGCGATTATTGGAGATATTTTGTTGGGCAATAACTCAAACTTGCTATTAACGGACCTACAATGTCCCTAAAAAATGACAATGTGATACGTATCTGGTAAATATAAAATAAATTTATAAAAATGAGGAACAAAGACGCGTGGTAATGACACTACTCGGACCTTACAGTTTGTTCATTGTCACCGTTTTTCAATCAACAGAGCGATACGCTGCTTTACAAAGCATTGCTATGAAACCAATGGATTCTCGCGAAAGTATTTATAATCTACAATAAAACAATGGAATAAATTGAAAGATATTTGATCATTAAATAGCACAAGAATTCCCTTTCTGATACGGTGCCTGAAAAAACTGTCGTCTTGGGCAACTAATAACGCCGACGACCATGCTGTTCTGTTTTAAATTTGAATTCTATTCAATTGAGCAAGAAACTTATGCCAGACGATCGTATTTAATATCAATTATTTAACTCATCTGTATTCTTTTTTCTGACTCCTTAACGCGGATTTCGAGCTAAGAAGACAGATTTAATGAGAAGAAGACTGAATTACTTGATAATGCTTGTTTGTAGTGTTCAATTAGTGATTCTATAGTTACAGAAAATTATATTAAACTGCGTTTTTGTAGATTAGAAAATACATCATATCGCTGTCATGATTCCAAAGGATCGTAACTACATCTGATCATAGTTGTTGCATGCACCTCTTTTAATATTCACTTCGCATTTCAATTGTAACCTAGCCGCCGTCATAGCGTAGTTGGTAGTGTGTCGGACTGTCAATCTATAGGTCCTGGGTTCAATCCCCCACGGCTGCACTCATTCTTTCCGACTTTTTGTCTTTCACCAATGGGTCGATAATTGTAGACTTATCAGGGGTGTGGAAATACAAATTTTCTCCACTTGTCCCTGGACAAGTAAAAGCGGATTTTCTTCTCGTCCAGGATCAAAATGAACTTGACCGCTAAAGAGTAAATAGAAAAAAATGAAAAAAAACATTGCCTTTTGATGAAGGAAGGTATCCAGCATTTTCTTCATTAAAAACAATGTTTTCTACCCTATGATAAGAACATTAGGATGATTTCTCTCTTAATTCTTTTAAGTAACATTCCAAGATTTGCGTGGTATTTACTTGTCCTTGGACAAGTGGCTTAGAAAAATTTACTTGTCCTCAAGTACAAAAGCCCGAGTCGGACAAGTCGGGCATGGGAATTCCACACCCCTGCTTATTCGAGATAGCAGCTGGAGCCTAGGAAAGGATGTGGTGGTTGTACTGGTGAGAGAAATACCAGGAATCCATTGTTAGGTGCTCCAGCCGCCGCGATATAACTGAAAAAATGTTGAATTCAATTCAATTGTAACCTATTGTTTGCTTTTCGTACATTTTTCGCAAAATTACAAGAAATGAATTATAAAGCCATAATAGGAGGTTGTCATATCGCCTACCTGTTGCGAAAATATAATTAAGCATCCTGTTTTCCTCAATTCTAAAATCCGCAACAAAGTCGCAAAGAGACGGCTTAACAATAATTCTAACAAGAGGACCGTGATGGTCCTATACCGCTCACCTTTGTATCTTTGTCTCATTTAATAAATAAAATTTTCCAGCAAAGTTGTACTTTGACGATTTTAGGTCTCTGAGACTGTTAACCAGAAAATTGATATTAAGATCCCTTTTTCAATACTATGGCATGGATACTCATCATTTTCAATAGATTTCACCCTTGTGACCTGACAAACATTCTGACCAAGTTTCATGAAGATAGGGTCATATTTGAGTGCCCTAAAGTGTATACAAGAAAATTGTCATTAAGGCCCTTTTTCCCATGATATGGCACGGATCATTCCCATTTTCAATTGGGTTCATCCGTCTGGTCTGACAAATATTCTGACCAATTTTCTTAAAGATTGGACCATATTTGTGGCCTCTAGAGCGTAAAAAAGATAATTGTTATTAAGGCCCCTTTTCCTGTGATATGGCAATTTCCTTCCCATGTTCAGTAGGGTCCATCCTTGTGATCTGACAAACATTCTTACCAAGTTTCATAAAGATTGGACCATATTTGTGACCCCTAGAGTAAAAAAAAAAGAAAAATGTTATTAAGGCCGTTTTTCCCGTGATATGGCATGGATCCTTATCATTTTCAACAGGGTTCATTCTGACCAAGTTTCATTGTGGCTTAGAGTTATAACAAGAAAATTATCATTAAGACCCCTTCTCTTGTGATCTGGCATAGGGTTCATCCTTGAGACCTGACCAACATTCTGACCAAGTTTCATAAAGATTGGGCCATATATGTGGCCTCTAGAGTGTAAACAAGAAAATTGTCATTATGTCCGCAAGTCTTTAACGCCGTAAGACCGCTCGGCCGCTATGCCTTTTTGTTCATTTTGTCCTTAAATCATCTTTAACCCTGCTGTATCCTTTGTCCGCTGGGCCAACGGGCTGCTATGTCGCTAGACCTCTGTGCTGCTTAGTTTGTGGTTCTATCAATATTTACTTTACCTTCAGACTGCCAGGCTTTTTTGCGTCAAAAAGCCGCTGTGCAGCTAGGCAGGTGGTTCTGTCAGTCAGTTTTTACCCTCAGGCCGCTTGGCCACTGGGCTACTAGGAAAGAGAGAACCAAAAGCCTAGCGGACCAGCGACATGGCGGCCTAGCATATTGGTGGCATGAAAGTAAATCAAGGACTGAAAGAACAACCAGCCGGTAGGCATGCATTTAAATAAAGACTGATAATATATCGACTTAGCGGCCTGGCAATCTAAAAGAATAAAGCAGAAATAACCAGCGGCCTGGTGGCCTGAAGGGCCTGGTTTAACTACCAGCCAATCGTGACACTGGCACAATGGTCTCGCGGCCCAGCGAACTGGCGACCTTAAGGAAATATAAAGACTGATACAAATCAGCCAAATGGCCCAGCGGCCTGGCGATTAGTACCAACAGTCTGACGGCCTGATGGTAAAACAAAAGAACCACCAGCCTAGCGGCCCGATTAAAAATAAATCTTAGCATTGATCACGAGTAAAATTTTGTAGAGACTTAATAATATTTTCATATAAATGAAAAATGTGAAACGTGCAATAGATATTTATATATTTTTTTCTTTCTTTTGCTTTCAAGGTGACAAAACGGTTAAAACTGTTTGCAAATCATACCCCGCTTTGCACGTGCACTTGCTAACAAAGCTGGACATGTTTTTTTAAACAAAATTTACCGTTTATCTTCCTGGGCTCAGGACTGTATCAAACTTCAAAGTTATTTTTCATTAAATTCAAACTACTTTCTTGCATATATATATGACTGAAATTTAAGAGTGTGAACATTTTTTAAAAGACAGAAAATTCAAAACCGGACCAGCGAACGTCCTAAAACGGACAAAACGGCGAAATATGACGGAGGTGAACAGTCATCCCCAATACAAATGAATGTTTTGACTAGTCAGTTGATTTCTTTTATTGACAGTAGCTATCTTTCAATATTATTTGATAAATGAGAAATGTGAATTCTGTGTCAAATTTATTTCAAATTGAACTGTTGGTATTTTAATTTGTAATATATATATATATATTTACTTAAATGGTTTAGTGAGCAATCTAGTCTCAAGCTCCGGCGTATTATCTATTATCTTAACTTCCCAAATATAGAATCTCTGATAGATATATTTAATTAATAATGATATGTGTGAATGGTAGCAGGAAATAAGTTTTATATATTAAAAACGAAAAAAAAAGTATCTTGATTTGTTTGTTTGACGAATACCGACGTATTGATCAGTCAATACATACAAACATGGATGTTCAAGTATGCAGAAAATATAACTATCAACATGTTAAATAATATGACAAAAATCTGACAACGTATGAATCGCAAAATAAATTAAACTTTGTGCAATGCGGATGAGAGAACTTTTGACAAGATGTCATTAATACAGTTTATAATTTGGGATAAAACTTAAAAAAACGACCTGAAATTAGTGATAGGTATAGGTGTACAAGTATGAGTCGCGCTTGCATGCTACTATTTGTCCAAAAGGGTAAAAATAGTTTAATCCGACTTCTTCTAAACGAACTTGGTCCAATATCTCACTCAAACTTGTAAATCTATAACAATTTTTTGCAACAAATGCAGAGCATCGCATAGATGTACAAGTTTGATCGAGACGCGAAAGATCAATTCTACATCGAAAATTGCAGGGCGACATGTGATCTTTGACATAAGATGAATTTCCTCCGTCCGCGCCCATATACAGTCAACTCCCGTTTGATCGACATCCGTTACATCGACATTTTCGTATATCGACACTAATTTGTTGGGAACGGATTTGCATAGTTTATTTTTCTCCCGTTACAACGGAATTCTCGTTTTCCGACATCCACACAAAATATTAGGGAACGAAAGTGCAAAATCCCTATATTTTGTTATTCAATACATCGACACTTACCTGGAAAATTCCAAGCGGCTATTTTTAGCACCTCGCGGTAATGTGTTAATCAATAATGTACGCGTGTATACTAAATTATGCTAAGGTGCGAATACAGGTTTTCCCCTTCGGCGATTGTCGACGATTAAAGCACCCAGAACACAATAGTCTCGTCTGTTAATCCTTGGTAGGTTGAGGGTGATATTGTCGTAATTTATTACAAAAAAAGGTATAGTTACACCTCTTTGCTTTGCATTCGACGAGTACAATTTGACACATTTAAGTCGGGTTTTTCTTGGCGAAAATGGCAAGTCGTCATTTTACATTGATTGTTAGGCAAACATCTTGGTCGTACATTTTACGTTGATCTATTTTGAAAAAAAAAACCGGCTGATACCACCAGTAAGGAGACTTCGAACCCAACTCTCGTTTGATAAAAAAGACGATATAAGAATACGCACATTTAAATATAACACAGGATCAGTTGTCAAATTATTTTTCAAAAGAATTGACTACCAAGATAGGTTGATCGACAATCAGTGATAAATTGAATCAATAACATTCCTAATTAATTCACAAAAATCTAATCAGATTATTCTGCTGTCTCTTGATTTTAAGCCAAAGTCATGCTTCAAAACTGTCATAATCTATTTTAAACAACATGGAAACAAATATCGCGATGAAAACCTAGAGAGTGCTTGGAAAATATTATTCTGTAGAGAACAATCAAGGACAGACATTTATCAAAGATTTCTTGAAAAAGTAATGATTAACAAGTTTCAATATTCAGTTTTAAGTCTTGTAGAGTTATTTTATCGATAATTTATGGTAAAATATGAGTATACAATTACTTGTACAGTGTATATTATACATAGTTTGCACCAACTTTGTACTTAAATGGGTGATTTTCAATACACCGACATTTTCATTATAACGACATTTTTATCGGAAACAATCATGGTCGTTGTAACGAGAGTTGACTGTACTATGTTTTGAGTTTGGTGGATAATCTAAACATGGTAACTATAGCTTAATGGTATTATTTTGGAATTATAATGTGAAAAATAGTGTAATTTCTTAAATTTAGTCTTGAAGTCTATTTTAGAGTTACCTACCGTGAGCACATAGCATCGGTCAGAAAAAACAAATTGTGCAATGTTTCGCAATTTTTAATTCAATCTGTAAACTTTTGAGCTTATTTAAAGCTGAAAACTTATTTTTGTTATTCATTTTAATAAATTCTATCATGTAAATTTCCATTTAAGCTGTTTTCAAATAAAGCTTCAGGATAAAGGACGGTCCTTGTGTTACTTTTACATAAATAATAACCTTCATTTAGGTATGAAACTAAACACACAATCACACTGTATGATTCCGCGTATTCATACAGTGTGATTATGTTTTAAGTTCCATACCTCAATGAAATTAAATCAAAGTGCTGTCAGCACTGTAAATCGGACATCATTGAGAGGCTGGGATAGTGCAATAGTTCGCCAATCAAAAGGGCTCAAATTTGGACAATAAAAGTTGGTAAAATCTTTGCCCAATTTGTGAGTTTTTTGTCTTAACACTCCATCTTTTCGAGGACATGGCTAGCTCATCCAACCTCGTGGGTCCGATTTTGAAAGTTTGCTGATTCGATAGCCCTCTGCTAGTCTAAAATATTTCTTAGCAGATCTTTTACGTTGTTATAATGAGCACGCGCCAAGCTAAAAGCTTGTCTGTTAATATTATTCCTCTCTCTATGGAGTTTAAAAGCCTGTTTAGCAACAAACATTTTTCATTAAACTATTTACAATTTTGATTACCAACACGTTTGTATTTCAAGCATAGGGTTTTCCCAAATACTATAAATGCATTTTCCCTCAAGAAACACGTGAAATTGCCAACTATGCTATTTATATCTTTGGTTTCTGACCAATCGATTAAATCTAGCAGCACTCTATGATTATTCATGAGTTGTTCTAAAAATAGATCGCTCTTACTGCTATCCTTTACCAGTTTATCGTATGTTTTTGTCGGTTTATTTGTTGTTGAATAATTTTTCTTCATACTCAAATTTGAATTTTAGGATTGGAGCGTGATCAGAGTGCTCATTGAAATCAAATATTTCAAAATTACAAAATTATTTCTATTTGTTAACACATGCGAACAAAAAGTAAACTTCTCATGCTCCCTGTTTGAGTGCAGACGACTATTGAATAATGACAAACAAGTTAATCGACACATTTCGAGCAGACGATGTCCATTTGCATCTACTACGTGGTCTGAATTTACGCGTGGGTTTTGACCCAGTGATAATCATAACAGAATTTGATTGGTTGTCAGCCCTACAACTGGTAAATGACCGTTCGAGAAAGTTCAGAGCAGTAATATTGTAAGTGCTACATATTAATTATACAGTTAACCTATTGTACGTTTCAACTATTTTACTCAACCGAAAATCTTGTTATAAACACTGAAAATACTAACTGGTAATTACTAAAAGCGAAAATTACATCAAATTTTGTATTAGCCTCTTCTCTATTTGTCGAAAAGTAAATAAGATAAAAACAAAGTTTGTAGATTGTGACTGAAAAGGCCGTTTCTTCGGTGTTTGAAAACACATAATTTGGTTTGAACACATTGCTCAGAAGATAATGGTGTAGATCTGGTTTTGCATTCAGTGTCTGTCACGTGATACATTTTCCAGTTCACATGCTTACTTAGAATTTATGTAACTTAGAGGTAATTTAGTAAATACTGCATTGACGTATGACGGACTATTTCTTCCTGTGAACACTCGAAGAATAGCGGTGATGCGGTCAATGTGCAGGAAAGTAGTGAGTTTTTATACACGTCTCAATCCCATGTTAAACCCTCTCTCTTATTCTATCTCTGTAATACACGAACTCATTCTCTCTTTACCTTTTCTCTATCCTTCGCTCTACATCGAGTATATTATCCTCCATTCACTCACTCTCTAGCCTATACTCTTTATTTCGCTTATCGCACTTTCTTTACCACATTCACTCTCTCTCTCTCTTTTCGCTCTTTCACTGAAACCGGAAAATTGCTGTATGATTTGTAATATTATGTATGTCATAACCCCATGTTGTACTCTACAAGTACCTGGGTGAAATAAAAGAATAGTTCAGTTCAGTTCAGGTAAAAATGTAGTGGGTCAAACAGACTGGATTTCTGGAAAACGGTAGATATAAATCTCCGATTTAAAAAAATATACTCTTCATATCTTTGATTTAATATCGAGAAGCAAAATGGAAGTATTTATTCATAATTAAACATGTTTCTTATGGGACTACTTTGCGCGAAAGCTTAAAAATTAAATACCTGCTTAAAATTGTTTTCGTTGAGGAATTAGCCCAATTTTTCAGCCAATTAGATGGCACGAAAACAGACGGAAACGAATAATATTAGATTATTCAATTATGTAGTCATCCAACTGCGCATAGAAAAACTGCGCTATTTCTTTGGGTCACCGCAACACTATTGTAAATAATTCAAATAATGCATGCATTAAGGGAAATTACGGGGCTATTTTATTCCTATGTCAGTTTTGTGTATTTAGAAAAATAGGGTTTTCGCTAAATGCTTATAGCTTTTGAAGCAAGGTCGAGATATTGAATGAAAATACGTTAAAAAAAAACAAAAAATTTGGAACGCTTAAAATTTGTGTAATTTCTGGTCAATGGAGAATGACAAAACACGATAATCGATTACCTAAGCTCCGCCCATTTGACGTAAGTGTTATCTTAAACTATCCCAGAGTACTGTAAGAAATAATAATAACCCCGCCCATTTTGTCACAAATAACCATGATTGGATAAGTTGTGTAAGCCCCCACCCTAAGTATAATCTAGATGAGATGTGGTTGGTTATTTAGTTTTTAAGCATGGTATCTTTTTTTTCTAGTTCCTTCTCCGGGAGATATTTTTCCGAATTAACAATTGCCGAAAATATCTGAACGAATATTTGAATATTAATTTCCTCTCTTGCACACATCATATCATCAAAAATACGTTGAGAAAATCCAAATCTTATAAATTTGACCTTGTAATGTTACATGAACATAATAACTAAATATCAAGCCTTTATTTTATAACTGATTATTTTCTATATGAATTCAAAATATGGTATCAAACATGCAGGATTGATTTCCTTATATAATCACGTAACGTTTTTCTTGTAAGAGGCATTTAATAGCAAAAACTTTGAATTAAGATTTAAAAAAGGCTGGGGCAGCGTATTTTAGCTATATTTGCAGATAATGATTAATCTTATAAGTTATATGACCAGCAGAAACTAAGAGGCACACTCTTTCTAAAAATCAGCCCTCGTCCGTGACATTGAACAGTTGGATCGAATTGGAATGTTCTTGGATATTGTGGCTCTTTCTACCCGTCTATAAATTACTTGCATTTTTTTTATTGATAGTCAAAGTATTTTTCCAAATGCACTTCTCTTTAAAAGTTAATTACGAGAATATAAGGGAAGCAAAATATGCATCCTTTATCAGTTTTTATTTTATTCTTTATCATCTATAATTAAAGGGTAACAATGAAGTTTTAATCATACTTAATTGTTAAAGCATAACATTTCTTTTATCTATTTCCAAATATAAATCGATATTCATAATATAATAAATACCTCAAAATGTAAATTTTAGGATATGCCAGCTATTTAAATTTGACATGTCACATTTTTCATATTGATCCAATTGCAGCCAAGCGGTAAGTCACTTACTCGATAGATGTATGATACTTCAAGGACCAGAAATATACATGTTTATTGAGAAATGCCAAAATTATGTCCATGAAACGCCATGTGGCACATCTGGTATCGTATGACCGTAATGAATTGCATTCTATACGTTGTCTTTTGATCTAATTAATAACAAGGGCTTGTAGTGATATAGTTTCTGAATTTCGGATTTAATAGGTTTGTATAAAAAAAAGTTTGTATTCTAATTTTACCTTAATAATTCAGATTCCGGATTTGTATAAAACGATAAATCAATTAAGGCATAAAATCATCAGCTGAAATAATCAAATAAAAAGACCTGAATAGTAAATTCATAATTTATTTGTTGATTTCTACAGGTATAAAATTGAGAAACTTTATTTACAAAATATATGGATACACGAAAATAATTTTAATCGAATTATATAAAGTTAAGATAAAAATAGGGTAACGATCCATCTTCTTTATAAAAATACTCATCGTAGCATCGCCTAAATTTCTGTCATGAAGACATGTTGCTACATTGATTTATTTAAAATTATCTAGGCAACTAATAAACAATTCATATTAATCGAATCTAGTTACATACAAATGATTAACATCGTATCGGAGCAAGGTCAACTAAAGAAAAGCGTAAATGCTCTAAGCATCGCCTAAATTTCTGTCATGCAGACATGGTGCTCGATTGAAGTATGTAAAAAAAATACCAATCGCATGAACGTCTGTCATGAAGGCGGTGTGCTACAGTGAATTACGAACAAATATCAAAGCAACTGGTAGGCCTAATGGAATACTTAAATATCTTATCAAGATACATACGAATTATTTTCTCTGTATTCGAGCAGGCCAGATAAAAAAGTCTATCCATCCGTCTGCTCCGTAAATACTCTAGGCATCGCCTAAAGTTCTGTCATGAAGGCAGGGTACCTCATTGAATTCCGTAAAATATCAAAGCAACTGAGAAACAATACATTCATATCTTATTTGGGTTCACGGGAATGATTTTCTCTGTATTCGATCAGTATCAGATGAAAAAAGTCTATCAATCCGTCTGCTTAGCAAATACTCTAGGCATCGCCTAAACTTCTGTCATGAAGGCGGGTAGCTTCATTGAATTCCGTAAAAATGTCATAGCAACTGATAAACAATACATTCATAACTATATAGATCCATAGGCATGATTTTCTATGTATTCGAGCAGGGTCAGATGAATAAAAAGTTCATCAATCCGTCTGCTTCGTAAATACTCTAGGCATCGCCTAAACTTCTGACATGAAGGCGGGGTGCTACATTGAATTCCGTAAAAATGTCATAGCAGCTGATAAACAATACATTCATAACTTATTTTGATCCATAGGCATGATTTTCTCTATATTCGAGCAGGGTTAGATGAAAAAAGTATATCAATCCGTCTGCTTCGTAAATACTCTAGGCATCGCCTAAACTTCTGTCATGAAGGTGGGGTGCTACATTGAATTCCGTAAAACATCAGAGCAACTGACAATCAATACATTCACATCCTTTTTAGATCCATAGGAATGATTTTCTCTGTTTTGGAGCAGGGTCAGAATTTATATGATGCACAGCACATTATTGAAATATCAGATTTAAACAGATAATGGGTTTATTCCCGATTCTCCCACATTTGAAAAAATCGATAAAAAATCGATACAGGTAAGGTGTGGGATAATCCCTGCCTGGGGCTAAATTATTGGTAAGTTCATCAACCTTGTTCCACGAGCGTTTCAATTGGAAATACAAATGTATTAGATTTCGAGTCACCAACATACACTTTATCCTATGCCGTACCAGGTCTCCTTTTTTATTGCAACGAGAATCAAATTATTGAAATAATCGGAACAGTTGCTTATCCCAAGCAACTTTCTTTTATCTCACAAGATTTCATAGCTTTCTATCTCTCGTTTTCCAATTGCAGTTACGAGATATTGGTGGTCATCCTACGACATAATGTGTGGATAACATTTTTTGGAGACAGAGAAAGTAAGGTAGAATGACTAAAACTCATAATCAACCATACATATGCTGTGGTTGATGGAAAATTCGAAAAGTGACTTGTGAAAAATGCGTATCGCAGAAAAAATAGTACTGACTTACTTTTTATTTCCGTGTCATTCTACCTTACTTTGTCGAAAAAGTAAATCACACAAATCTAAATTTTATCTATAATTCTTTTCTTACCATGAAAATAGTAAGAAATTCAATATCAAGATATTGGGTATAGTCTTAGATCCTATATTTTTCATAGTTTTAGACTTTGAGAGCGTCTCTAGACTTACGTCAAAGTCTCTTCACGGAGTCCGTCTTTTAGGGTAGCCAAGCGCTCTATCGATACCTCGTCTCTTCAATGACTTTGTTCCCTGGCGACGAAATGTATTTCCCTAATACAGGAAAGGGCCTCAACCTCTTGTTATAGCAGGAATCGTTGTTTGGATGTCTCTTCAGCATGCTGTGCCATCCCTCGAGGTGGTTTGTAGTTCTGGGTCCTTGGTCCTTGTTCTTGGAAGTGGTTCCATGTCTCCTTTGCGCCTTAAACCCAGTATTCTGTGACGTAGTCCATAAATGTCTCGACGGCAGCCAGTAGTTCCAAGTGACTAACGTCTGTTAGCGCTCCAAACCATACATCTTCTACGCCTGCTCATGGTACCAGAGGTAGTGATGACGCGCGTCCTACAAATCTGTGGATATCTTCGTTTGTTCTGTACAGTGGGCTTGAAAGTTCACCATTTCTTACCACTCTATTTTCCTCTTATCTCTCTATCTCCCATATTGATCGTTTCTATCTTTTACTATTTCTCCCACGTTCACTCTTTAACATTCCATTTATATTCCTATATTTCTTATTTCTTACTTTCGTCATAATTACAAAATTAAACTTAATTATTACTTACACTTTGAAAGTTTGATTTCGTAAGAATACTTAAAGACCGACCTTTTATTTTTGGTTTGATTGGCAAAAACCGCCCCATCACCATTATGTTCGCAATTATCGATAAAGACTTATAAAAGACATGGAATACAATTTGAACCGGACTGTAATCACACATTTCCCCTTACCCCCGTCTCCCCACCAGGTATATGGTATTATTGGATTTTCAAATGTGGGAGAATCGGGAAGACACCATAGTGGTTACGTCTGATTTTTCATTTTACTCTAAGCATCGCCTTAATTTTTGTAATCGAGGTGGTATGCTAGATTTTGTTCGATTTAAGAAGCAGAACAAATTATCTACAAAACAAAATAGTTGTAATTTAATTAGGCAATCGATAAAACACCCTCTGGATAATATTTGTTTAGTCGAAAAATTAAAAATTTTCAAGGCTAAATATTGTCGAGATCCCTAGGTCAGTTCTTTTAACCGACAGCCGTCTTTTGATGGACAGCAGAAAGAACAACTTAAATTAATTTATTTCTAAAACTGTAGTTAAAAAGTTTTAATTAACAACCGAACGTATAAAATAAGTGTTTGAACTATTATCAAAAAAAAATCTGGATCCGTCAGTCAGACAGACGGTCAGACCAACGATTTTGGATTGACAAACATAGACGGACAGATGAAAGAACAATTTAAATTAGCTTTAATTTGATAGATTAGTAGGTATAAAATAAGTTTAAGGCATTTCAATAAAGATTAAAGGGTGTGTTTAAAGGTATCGACGATAATACGTTTACTCTAGGCATCGCCTAGAGTCACTTTAGGCGATGCCTAGAGTGACTCTAGGCATCGCCTAAGGTCCCTAACCCTGTCTGTCCGTCCGTCTGTCCGAAAACTTAACCTTGCCAATATCTTCAAGCCTATTCAAGATACAAAGCTAATATTTGGCATGATGATAGATCTCAATGATCCGCATCCACTGGTACCAAAGTCAAGGTCATGTGACAAGGTCAAGGTCATCTGTCAAGGTCAAACGTCCGAAAACTTAACCCGAAAACTTAACCTTGCCAATATCTTCAAGCCTATTCAAGATACAAAGCTAATATTTGGCATGATGATAGATCTCAATGATCCGCATCCACTGGTACCAAAGTCAAGGTCATGTGACAAGGTCAAGGTCATCTGTCAAGGTCAAACTTTGAAAAAAATGCCGTTACGGGGGCATTCGTGTTTCACAAAAACATCTTGTTTTTCTTTTCGGACACGTATGAACGGAAGATTAAATGGAAATAAATATGTCAGTCTTTTAAGGCATCTATAAGATTAATATACTTTCAGAAAACGCCAAATGATTAGTCATCTATCTAAATGTTCAAAGTACAAAATATATTTGAACCCTTTTTTCAAAAATACCAATAAGAAGTGTTACCTCTGTAACTAAATATAGTTGCTAATAGTCCTCGTGACAGAGGCTTCAATTTTATTAAAACGTAAAAGTGTTTAATTGATTTCATATACAATTTAACATGGAAGTTTTGTTTGGAAACAAAAAACGTTCCATTTGTCTACAAAAGGTGTTGATTTTTTACGAAAGACAAAGTGTAAGTGTATGTATGGGTTCATTTCAATTAATCACAGTTTAACAGAATATTTATTTATAAAACTATTCAAACTTAGTCACAGACATCGATAGGTAAAACTATTTTCTATTACTTCGAAATAGTTTTTATTGATGGTTTTAATCTAGCTTTCTCAATTTCTGTTTGTTGTACATGTATTAGCTTTCGTTCAAACAACAGCTTTAGATATTTGCATATAAATAATCACTATGTCTTATTTATAGTCTTTCAAATATAATCTTCACCGCGGGATGAAAACAGCCCTAAGCTACCGCCATAAGTCTATCTTGAGTTCCTTTAAGTTACATAATTCCAATAACCTTTAGTGAAGGTTACATTATCCATGACATAATCTCAATGATTGATGACTAGATCATGTGTTTCAGAATTTGTGTCTACAAATACTGGAGTTAACGACAACGGGTAATCTTTAGTTGTCTCGAGGTTTGTTCCTTTCATTCAGTAACATTTTTTTCGTGAAGTATTTGCACTCGAGATGGCATTCATTGTATAAACCTTTATACGAGGATCCACTTTCAGCTTATATAGGACTTAAAGGACTTATTTCAAACCAATAAAGGTGGTGATTTTTTTATAGATTGCAAAATTCAGACAATACGTGATTGACCAAAATTTAAAGGAGTTGTGGACAACTATTAAAACTTGGTCGAGTCAAGTATATGATACATTGTTGTAAATGCAGGAATTGCTATAAGAAGTGGAATAATATTTCCTCCAAACGCTCACACGAATTTTAATATGTGCTTAGATAATAAGGGAATCAAACATAAAAAAATGCTCATTTTCCGCTTCTTGAAAGAGAACATTCCCTTTCCTATTACATGTAACACATGTTTTCAGACTTACAAGACGTGTCTTTGAGTATGACTATAATATCACTTCAAACAACTGGTGCGGTGAATTTAAGAGTATTACGACCAAACTGGAACTTTTAACTAACTATAGAAATAAATCGAGTGTAAACATGACAATAGTTGAAAAAAGAATCAATGCGTACTTTAATGATATTTTTGTCTACAACGATCGCAAGCACCAATAAATTGAGATGTTACAGACTTGATAAGACCGAGCTTTGTAGTGATAGATATCTACAATTCAATATCTCAAAGTATGAACGATCCCCTTTGGCACAACTTCGTTATGGGATCTTGCCTGTTAGGGTTGAGACTGGTCGTTACATGGGCGAGTCATATCAAATAGACAATTGCATATTGAAATCGTATGTCAACCATATTTGTGCGCGTGGCAAATCGTTTCACAGAAATTTATTTTGTGATTTCACGAAAAAAATCATTAGAATAGTACATCGTCTCAGATTTTATCTAATAAATCAAAAATACTTTAAATAATGTTATCTTGACTAAAATGCCTTTGCATTCTCATGATAAATTTCCACCGGTGCATGAAACTACTATTTCAATAAGTCTGAATTAAAGAATACTCTGTAATAGAATGACCAATTATGAGCAATCCTTCATTTTAAAGAGGGAAAGAATGTCACCAGACGTTTGAAAGACCCTGTCTAGTTTTGGGTAGAATTGTTATTTATTCAGTTTCATAAAATTCCATTCGTGTTTTTGCAGAAAGAATGAACGCTGCTTGCATACAAATAGCAATATGAATGAAGGACGTCCCTGTCAATATTTTATGTCCAAGGTAGCGGTTATACTTTAGATATTTATTAAATGTCTGGAAAAAGGCCGTAATTTCTATACAATTTATACTCCCGAAGTGTCTAGGTATAACACAATCCATTAAAGTGTCGGTGTAGCATTTCATCTTTACAAATCAGATGTAGATGTATTCTTAAATATCGTTTGCTTTATTGCAGAACAGTCATCTAGAAATCCGCTGATTTGTATAATTTTGAATTATACGTTAATATGTGGTACAGTTATAGCCTGGTTAATTTGACCCGACTTTGACGACTGTGGAAAAAATGCTTAAATAACAATTACCGACATATTTTATCAATTAACAAAATGTATAATTCATTCAATATCGTTTGTTATTCATTCCTATGAAAGCACGTGCAAAGCCGAGTATGAATAATCAGAGTTTTATTCATCTAAATAGCAGGGGTCAGATTCAAGTCAATAAAACCGCACTATAGCAACATCGTTAAGTTGACAAGGTGAATGATATTGAAATGATTTTGGATTGAATTTGAATGAGTGTGATGAGTTGGTTTTGAGTGAATTTTAATGGAGGTAATTAAATGTTGCCAATTTTGTTCAGGGTGAACGAAATTAGCGAAATTTATTGCCTCCCTTTAGTAAAATATGCATACAAGTTTCTATCTCTTCAAGGACCAATCAGACGCTTATAATTTCAATAAAGTTAGTAAAATCGCGACTTTTTCTATCTAAAATTATTTGTTACATCTTTTTCAGTGAGTTTCGAGTGATTTTTTTAATGGTTGGAGTGAATGAAGCGCTGAGAGAGTTGTTTGAAATGGTTTTTTGATTGAGATGAATGTCAATTTTACCATGTAGCTAACTGAGGTGCGTTCGTTAGGGCGAGATTCTTAAGATTCTTATTGAGATTTTTAAGATAAAGCGTTCGGTAGAGCGAGATTTTTAAGCCGCTCAATAAGAATCTTAAGATATCTCAATGAGGAAACGAAGATGGTTTTGTATGGCTCAAAACGAGTAGTCATGACGACGGCGAGATTCTTAAGATTCTTATTGAGATTTTTAAGATAAAGCGTTCGGTAGAGCGAGATTTTTAAGCCGCTCAATAAGAATCTTAAGATATCTCAATGAGGAAACGAAGATGGTTTTGTATGGCTCAAAACGAGTAGTCATGACGACGTCGAATATTTTCACACAAAATATCGAAAATCGTTCATAACGACGTCTTAAAAATCTCACTTAGATGGATTTTTTCATCTTGCTCTAACGAACGCACCTCTGTACTTTTGTTTCTGGAAATAGTAGAGTCGGTTAGGTAAAAAATCGTGACAAGTCGGACGAAAGTGTAAATTTTTGTTCATTAATAGAGGGTTCGATGAGCAATATTTTGCACTAGGGGTGCCCGGATTTAAGTGCCTATGAGACTGGAAATCGTTGCTTAAATATTCGGATATTGTGCTATCCGAATACTGTTCCTTTTAAACGAGAAATGTTCAATTTTGTCTAACTCCGACCTAAATTATGCCTAAAAAGGACATTTACATATATTTTACATTAACTTTCAAATCTTGAAGTATAATTCTTTGGAAAATTATCGTTACATTCAATATTTAAGACAAATGTATTATATTTGTATTTTCGGCATTTTGACATTTTATTAATTAGAAATGCAAGAGATCCTGGCATGCAAAGAAACAGAAAAGTAGCCTAAATCTTAGAGAATAATATCAGCTTGAATTCTCACTGTGAGTGCCCGATTTCAAAAGCCTCTGGACCTTAATATTGATAATTAAATATTCGGATAACGTGCTATCCGAATACTCTTCCTTTTGAACATTAACAATTTAACATCGGACTACATTTTGAATTCAATTGGGTAACCGATTGACGGAAAATAAATCTGAGCTTACCTGAGACCTATGTAAATGTCTGAATTTAATTCTCTTTTTTTTTTTTTTTCAACCTATATCTGCAGCGAATCAAGGATTTCTATAAGGGGGTTCAAACATTTAAATGATGAGGGGAATTCGTTTTCGTTTCACCTGAAATGATTTATTTCTACAATGAAATTGAAATATTATAACTACAGAGGAATGTTCGTTTAAACCCCCTAACATCTAACGGGATCCGCCACTGCTATATGATAAATAACTAATGGTTTCAATAATCTCGCTCCGTGAACTCGGTGATTCATATCTGCACATTACCAAACTGACACATTTTATCACACGTATCGAGTATTACGCAGCTTGAAACTGTGATGCGACTGGTCGTCAATATTCCCATGACTAAATATTTCGTTTATTTTGAATTCTGACCGTGTTTTTAGTCTCAATAAAGTTGCAACACTAGGCATAGTTCATTACATATCGATTACCGATGAATTTTTGACAATTCGGTTATTGTTTTTGTCTTAGTCTATTTTGGCTTTTCGACAAATTGCCGAAGATGTCGGCGAATAATATCAATTCGTCGTTGATTAGCAAAAATATTGAGGATGCGTGGATTGGTCATTAATCGCTTACAATCAATCTGATTCGACAACAAATTGATGTACCTTCGATATCAATAAATATCCCATCAACTGCTGCAAGGTCGGTTGATAATCGCTGTAAATGACCGACTTGTAGTGGAAAAAATATGTCTTTATTGTAGAATGATCTCCGACAGACCAGACGTAGCTATCAACTTTCCATCACTGTAGCTAACAAAAGTTTACTATGGTACTATTAAATAAAGGATATCACTTCCCGAGACCTACGATTTCAGTGAGATGTATAGAAGGACGCCTTAAGTCATGAAATAGTCTCAATGTTCGTTCTTTTGGGCGATTTTTTTAAAAGGTTTCTTACCGAGATATCTCCAGCAACTCAACAAATATTCATCGGTGTTGCCCAAAATTAACACTCTTACAGGTTTTATAACGCATAAATAAAAAAAAAAAAAAAAAAGAAAAACAGACATCTGTTGCCAGATACAATTATGTATATTCTAGCGTGGTTTGGTGAAAACGCACCGCTTTAATCGAAAAGGTTCGTTATTGTTCGTTAATTAGTTCATGATAAATATAGAATATATGTACATACATCTACTCCTGACCATTAATAAAGGCAAATACTCTTGTCAAACAATAAAGAAAGACAGCCAGACAGTTTTGCGGATCGACATATATAATAAGCTCAAAATCTTTTGACTTAAAATGATGCTGGTAATATATTGATATGACTATTCAAACCGATGAAATCCCTTTTGTCTGAACGAGAATTAGTTACCTGCGAACATTTGTCAAATATTTTTCTGTTGTGGTCTTTTTGAGGCTTTTATGAAGAGGCATTTACATTCTAAATTTTAATTGGCATAGCAATTGATAAATTCTATTTAATCTCGTCAACACATGAACATACATGTATTTATGCATTTCCCGAATGTCTGTCGTATGATCCTATTGTTTTTTTGCAAAGGTAAAACGAAACAGAGCTTCTTTCCACATATGCGTATCAAGCAGTTAACAGATAAAAAAAAATAGATAATAATACATGTAAATGAAATCATCATCAAAAATCGGAGAAGCCCACGATATGAATATAACCACCGCGTCTTCATAGTCGTCATCGTGTTACTGGCGTCGTGCGATAATTTTGTTGTTGTTCCTGTGTGCGTTTTATTTCGGCCCTGCGTCTACGATAAACAGCGTCTAATACGCTTTTCTTGGTAATGTAGGGTGTCATGACTTTAGCCCTTACTTATTATTTTTCTCTCCGGAACGCAGAGCTGGTATGACTAAAATACTCGCTTTTTAGTTTGAATATTTGTTCAGTATGCTTAAAGAGCAATCTATGCTTTCAAGGGGGTACTGTAACTAAAGGCATCATTGAATTTGTGATGCCCGTTTATTATGAATTTCATTTTTCAAACACTCTATTGCACCGAACAGCTGAGCATTGGCAGTCACATGCACTGCTCATGTAGTATTCTTAATGTTATCATCAGAATATATAGTGTTATTAATATTATTATATGTATCATTTTCATATGCTGTAATCTGTAACCCTTGAACAGCAGTGCAAGTCTTTTGCAATTCTTCGAGATATATGCGCTATCTTTGAAAAAAAGAAAGTGCATAACAGTTGTATTACGAATACATTACTTTCATGAAGATAGCTGCTAATGGCTATCAATATTTCCTTTCTTTATCACATAGCCGCCGTCATAGCGCAGTTGGTAGCGCGTCGGACTGTCAATCTAGAGTTCGCGGGTTCGATCCCCGACGGCGGCATTCATTCTTTCCGACTATTTGTCTCTCACCAATGGGTTGATAATCGTAGACCTATGTGAGATAGCGGCTGGAGGCTAGGAAAGAATGTGGTGGTTGTACTGGTGAAAGAAACACCAGGAACCCATTGTTAGGTGCTCCAGCCGCCGCGATATAACTGAAATAATGTTGAAAGCGGCGTAAAACCCCATTCAATCAATTAAATTCTTTATCACATAACTTAACAAAAATATAAAATTTTGACTAGAAATATGAACAGTGTCCGATTAAATAACGTCAAATCACCAAACCCTTCTGTGTTTATATCATTCACAAAAGTATTACCATCATTTGTTGAGTGGAGAATTGATAAAGGTTTTAAAAGCTTTTCAGTTACATCGCGGATTTTAAAGCTACAAACCATTGATTTCCGTCTTTTTTCTCACCAAAATCCTTTCCTAGTCTCTAGCTGTCGTTCCTAATAGAAATGTTAAAATCCTTCCATCAATGGGAATTTAAATCGGAAAGGACATGCGGCACCGTCTAAGATCGAATTTGGGACCCCATAATTGCGATAAGTCGGCATCAGTACCACTATTCAAGCCTCGAGCAGTTAATTGTTGAGAAACAATTCTGGGAACGACTCTTACTGCGACGGAGGATCAAATCCGAGACCGGCCTCGAATCCATCCGAGACCGGTCTCGTGATTGAGAGCTCAGTGCGCAACCCGGCAACATTGCAATGGCTGTGAACAGATATGCCAGATAATTTTAACTTCGTCATCAAGTGATACTTATCAATAGGAAATGACTCAGATCCAGTTATACGCAATGGCTGCCGCAACTATGCTTGTCAGATTACATATATAATGCAATTCAGCTATTTAAGAACACACAGATGGATCGTCAAACACACGGACACCTGTTGAAATTACAAATATAATTTTTGTGAGGCATCAGACTATTTAAGTTGAGACAAAAACGGCACTTTTGTATCATGTTTAAGCGTTTAAGGAAGATAAATTTCGAATTTGAAAATAAAAAGGAAGAGTATCCGGATAGACATCTATCCGAAATTTGAAGTCGCTCTTATGTCGCTTCTAGACACGTCAAGTCGGGCACCCCTAGTGCAAAAGTTATCTTATGATAGTATCTTACTATAAACAAAAACTGGCACTTTCGTCCGACGTGTCACGATCGACCCAATATTTTTACATAACAGCCTAGACTAAGAGCTCCAAACGCCACAAATATAGTCCAATCTTCATGAAACTTGATCAAAATGTTTGCCAGGTCACAAGAATGAACTCTGTTGAAAATGGGAAGGTTCATGCCATATCATAGGAAATGGAGTCTTAATGATAATTTACTTGAAATATCAGGTGAGCGATTTAGGGCCCTCAGGGTCCTCTTGTTTCTGTTTACAGACGAGCACCCCTTTTTTCTTTAAATTCGATATTTAATGACTACTCATTCAATATCCTCTGTTAAAGACTGTTTAATATCCTATGCGTAAGTTCGACGAAACCCCAAAAGAATATTTCTAACTTTCTCTTTTACCAACAAGTCTACGATCCAGTTTCAATTTAGATAACTTTCCTATTATCGTCTGAATTATATAAAACATCTAGGAAACTTAATTTTTTCAAAGCACTTCCCGCACCTCGAAAGTTGGTCAGATATTGCAGATAAAAACCGTGCGTTAAGGATAACAAAAGGCCGAAAATTGTTTGCCAATTATACCCCGCTTTGCACGCAAAGTAGGGTATATTAAAGTTCGTAACATAATGCAATTGACTCTGAATCGCTCAAAACGCTCCATTCATTCATATTAAATCATATTATCATATTATCCATTCAAAAAGGCTCTGAATTCGTGCGATTATCTCCCAGAATCATTCGGGAATACTTCACGGCTTCATTTAAATCGAAGGAAACAATTCTTGTTTTTCTATGTTTTTGAATTTAAGGGTTTGTGAAGACACGCAGAATCTTTTAGCGCAGTTAGCGTAGTTGGTAGCGCGTCCGACTGTCAATTTAGAGGTCCCTGGTTCGATCCCCCACGGCGGCACTCATCCTTTCCGACTATTTGTCTACCAACAATGGGTTGATAATCGTAGACCTATGTGGGATAGCAGCTGGGGACTAGGAAAGGATTTGATGGTAGAACTAGTGTGGGAACTACGAGGAATCCATTGTTAAGTGCTCCATCCGCCGCGATATGACTGAAATAATGTTAAAAACGGCGTAAAACATTATTTAACAATAAATAGAGGGAGTTAATGAAATAAAGATAATTTCGTCCAATATTGACAAAATAAGCGAAATGTATTATCTCCACCCAATGTCATTCAAACAAGTTTCGAAATCACCCAGCTTGTCATTTTTTTGATTGCCATTAACCATCTCATTTCGTAGGGTAAGCAGAATCCTTATATCGTTACAGCGAAACAGTAGTTTTGTACAGCCTCTTTGACAGCATTATAAAAAATGATAGACACATGGCTTCGTGATATGGATGATGGTAAATTGATAGAATCGGTTTTCTTAGACTTACGAAAAGCGTTCGATCTTGTTGATCATCAAATTCTTTTACACAGACTTAAACTATACCTCTTTTTTAGATAGTGCTCAAACTCTTATTGAGTCTTATTTATCTGAGAGAAGACAACTTGTCAAAATTGGAAATTATAGATCTGAGTCACTGAAACTTAGATCTGGGGCCCCCCAGGGATCTATCCTAGGACCCCTTTTATTTCTTTTATATATCAATGATTTACCATTTAATTGTTCAGAGGTAGACATTGATCTTTACGCAGATGACTCTACAATGTACAAGTCAGGTCTTGACATAGTTACAATACAAAATAAGCTTCAAGATAGTCTTTGCATTGTGCAAGATTGGTGTGTTCTTAATAACATGTCTTTACATCCAACCAAAACGAAATGCATGCTAATTGAATCAAAACAGAAAAATTCAAACCATGTACCTCTAGTTTTGAGTATTAATGGTGTAGCAATAGAAAATATTAACTGTCAAAAAGTTCTAGGAATCTACATTGATAATCAACTAAAATGGCAAACTCAAATAGATTATGAGTGTTCTGGACTAAAGAAGAAAATATCTTTTTTCAAGTCTATATTGTACTACTTCAAAAAGGAAATGAAAAAGCTTTTCTACAACCCTTACATTTTGCCCATGTTTGATTATTGCAGCATAATATGGGGTAAAATAGACAATCATAACATAAATAAGATATATACACTACAAAAACGAGTGGCGAAATTAATTCTTGGAAAGCCAATTAGAACAACCTCACATGAATTATTCAAAGAACTATGTTGGCTATCTTTTACAAATCGCTGTAATTACCATATTTCTGTGCTTATCCATAAAACATTAAGTCGTGATGCACCTGATTACATGTTGGATTTAATTCTTTTTTCTAGGAATGATAACTATGTGCTCAGATCTGAGACGCGAACAAATCTTACTCTGAATAAAATTCTAAAAACAAATATATACAAAAATAGTTTCAATTATAACAGTGTCCATGTTTGGAACAACATCCCACTTGACATAAGAAATGAAACAAAACTTAAAATATCTAAAAAGAGGCTTACTAATTATTATCTTGATAACCTATAAATGCTTAAAAAACGCGAATTAAAATAAGTATCTGTCAGATGTATGATTATATATATTGCATCAATGTTTTCAATTAATTTCTTGCATATGTTAATTAAACGGATGAGAAATGTGTGCGCGGTTATGTTGGTATGCGTGTGTATGTGTGAGATAGATATATTTATGTATGATTTAATTTTCTATTGTTCTTTCAATGCTAGAAGGCCATGTAGAATATAAGATGTTGTTATACGTATCTTAACATGTTACCGTCTTTAAATAAAGATTTTATTATTATTATTATTATTATTATTATTTGAAGCGAAAGCAAAATGTCAAATTTAAAAGAAAGTGCTCGTTGGTGGGTAATATTTGACTTTTATCTTATAACTATACAGCTTTCCGTAAGATAACATCCCATGGATGATATGATATATCACATGGATATTTTTAGAACAATGACATAAAATGCGGTTATTTTTAGATACTTGCATTTCTGTTAGAAACGTCGATGAAAACAAGGCAAAGAGAGGTTATAAGATAGAAATTATACGCACTAAGTGTATTGAATGAAAATATATCGGAATCGGTATTAGGAATTGATAATTGACTCGGCAGAGCCTCTACAATTTTTATCCCCCCCCCCCAACCTCGTTAGATATTTATATTTTTCTCCTACAGACAATAAGTACGTATTAAATATATAAAATATTATATATATATATAGACGCGTTTAAAGTTTAGAGCCTCAATATTTGGCTCAAATATCTCAAATCTCTAGAGGCACACAAACAAGGGCGTGTTTAACTATTATCTGAAATGTCAGGGCGATTGAAATGCTGCTAATGAACTTTCCGTTTATAAACGAAGTCTAATAGAATTTGAGAAGACTTTGGCTATTTTGATTCTAGGGTTTTACTGAAGGCAAGCATCTTATAGATTCTCAGAAATTAATCGTAAATGATGGACATATTCCATTAGATATGGCAAAATGCACTTATTATTGGCTTATAATTTATTGTTTGTCAATAAATCTTGTCAAAACCTTGTCGTAAAGACGTCCAGAATCCATCGCATTACTAATGATATATTTATTTCTATTTTGTATTTAAACAATACCAATATAATAGCTCTTGGCATTATAATCTCACCATCTTTTATGCGTCGTAAAAGTATATACGCCGGAATGTTCTAATTATGCTACATGTCCTTTAAAGTTTACATTACACACTTTCGAAATTTGAATAACTCTGAAATTACACAACCTACCGCCATGAAAAGTCGTGTGACGCTCCCTAAGTGTATTTGCAATCGATATTTGAGAACAAACATCACGTGGTGAGCAAACATTTTCTACCAAGTTGAAAAGTTTGAATGTACATGTTTTGCATGTGGATCACGTGTAAGTCAAATAATTGGTCTGAAATTACATTCAGTTGATTCTTTGTGGCTTACCTAAGCATCAAATCACATCATCTTTAAAATCGTGTATGGCGCAACAGCGTGGTTTGACAAACAATATACGTTGGTGAACGAAATCGAACCAGATTTGTGACGTTTTTAAGATTGATAGAGCATTCATATTCCACAATAAAATGAGGACATCAGGTGGTTATGCCTTTAAATTGCAAATCGAGATGTCTTTGAACGCCAGAGCTCCGTTCGACGTCAAACTTCTGGCCTGACAATGTAGCAATTTCTCTCGTTGGCGAACACGTAACGTCTGTGTCGAAATTTTAAAACTTTTATTTTGAAAATGGCTTGAAATGTCTCCTTAAACTTTACAATACAACACAAACTTATATCTCTTATCAAAGAAGAAGATGTAAGGAGGTCAAATCTAAACACTGTAAGTTCTGCCTACGCCTATGCAGCGTACGATACTTCATCAAATCTGATATGACTTTTAATATCATAAAGGACTTGTCTTAGATTTGATATCAATTACTCCATAAGTTTTCCCCAACTTTGTAATAATGAAGAAAAATGCAAAAAGCGAAAGTGAATACTTTCGTAAGGAACTCAGTATATATTAAAAAGAGGCTCTAGAGATTCTGTATTGCTCCACTGGCTTTCAAACCTTAATGAAACACCCAGTCAGATATGGAAGATTACAAGGAAATTTGTGAAGAGGAATTTGTGGACAAAAAATGGATAGAAAAACTGATTCTAGCTAAGGCTAAGCCCTAAATGGAAAACCGTATTTCAAATTTTATTTAAGAATATATTCTAATAGGAAAAGTGTCTTCGTTTATTATAAAGATAAGCCTTAGTGGCTCATTAATATTGAAATACATGTATTACTTTATATAGCATGGAAATAGGACAATCATTTTTGTGGAAATAAACCCCGCCCGACCATTATGGGCCAATCAAAATTCTGAGGAAAACTTAGGACTTTTTGCCGAGAAACAAACCTACCAGGTTTGCTTGATTATGGTCCAATGATTTGGGAGGAGATTTTAAAAAGGAAATAAACTCCTCCCTACCACAACTATATTTGGAATCAAGGCAGTGGTTTGGGAGAATAAGATTTTAAAATATTTTATGGTGAAAATAAGCCCCGCTTTGCCAAGCCAACATTTAAGGTGTTAATGAAGGTTTCTTGAACATTTTAATGGGAGGATTACTGAAGATACATGCATTGCAAATTTTATTGAAATCGACCCAAAGGTTTGAGAGAAGAAATCTTTTAAATACTTTATCGTAAAAAATATTCGAACCCAACCACGCCCATAATTGGGGGTGGGGTGTATAAAGATTTCTTGAACAACTTAGGAAGGTCAATCACAGAACATTCATGCCAAGTAACGTTGAAATCAGCCAAATGATTTAGGAGGAGAAGATCTTGTAATATTTTCTACCACACAAGGAACATTCATGCTAAGTTTCATTTGAATCAGGCTAGTGGTTTGGGAAAAGAAGATTTTTTAAAGATTGTATGGCGAAAATAAAGCCCGCCATGTCACGCCTAGATTTGAGGGCCAAATTTTCTGAACAACTTAAGAAGAGGGACACCAAAGGAGCATTTCTGCCAAGTTTCGTTAAATCCGCCGATCGGTTTAGAGGGAGAATATGTTTAAAAGTAATAGTAGAGTCGGTTAGGTAAAAAATCGTGACAAGTCGGACGAAAGTGTTATTTTTTGTTCATTAATAGAGGGTTCGATTAGCAATATTTTGTACTAGGGGTGCCCGGAATTAAGTGCCTATGAGACTGGAAATCGTTGCTTAAATATTCGGATATTGTGTATATACCGAATACTGTTCCTTTTAAACGAGAAATGTTCAATTTTGTCTAACTCCCACATAAATTTTGCTTTAAAAGGACATTTACATATATTTTTCATTAAATTTCAAATCTTGAAGTATAATTCTTTGGAAAATTATCTTTACATTCAATATTTAAGACAAATGTATTAGTTTTGTATTTTCGTCATTTCGACATTTTATTAATTATAGATGAAAGGGATCCTGGTTTGCAAAGAAACAGAAAAGTATCCTAAATCTTAGAGATTAATATCAGATTGAATTCTCACTTGGAGTGCCCGATTTCAAAAGCTTTTGGACCTTAATATTGATAAGTAAATATTCGGATAACGTGCTATCCGTATACTCTTCCTTTCGAACAATTTAACATCGGACTACATTTTGAATTCAATTGGGTAACCGATTGACGGAAAATAAATCTGAGCTTACTTGAGACTTATGTAAATATCTGAATTTAATTCTCTCTCTCTCCCCCCCTCTATATCTGCAGCGAATCAAGGATTTCTATAAGGGGGTTCAAACATTCAAATGATGAAGAGAATTCGTTTTCGTTTCACCGGAAATGATTTATTTCTACAATGAAATTGAATTATTATTACAACAGAGGAATGTTTGTTTAAACCCCCTAACACCTAACGGGATCCGCCACTGCTATATGATAAATAACCAATGGTTTCAACAATCTTGCTCCATGAACTCGGTGATTCATATCTGCACATTACCAAACTGACACATATTTTCAAATGTATCGCGTATTACGCAGCTTGAAACTGTGATGCGACTGGTCGTCAATATTCACATAACTGAATAGTTCTTAAATTTTGAAATCTGACCGTGTTTTTAGTCTCAATAAAGTTGCAACACTAGGCATAGTTCATTACATATCAATTACCGATGAATTTTTGACGATTCGGTTATTGTTTTTGTCTTAGTACATCAGACTTATTTTGGCTCTTCGACAAATTACCGAAAATGGCGGCGAATAATATCCATTCGTCGTTGATTAGAAAAATATTGAGGATGCGTGGATTGGTCATTAATCGCTTACAATCAATCTGATTCGACAACAAATTGATGTACCTATCCATAAATATCCCATCAACTGCTGCAAGGTCGGTTGATAATCGCTGTAGATGACCGACTTGTAGTGGAAAAAAAATATGTCCTTATTGTAGAATGATCGCCTACAGACCAGACGTAGCTATCAGCTATCCATCAATGTAGCTAACAGAAGTTTACTATGGTACTAGTAAATAACGGATATCACTTCCCGAGACCTACGGTTTCAGTGAGATATATAGAAGGACACCTTAAGTCATGAAATAGTCTCAATGATCGTTCTTTTGGGCAATTTTTTTAAAGGTTTCTTACCGAGATATCTCCAGCAACTCAACAAATATTCATCGGTGTTGCCCAAAATTATCACTCTTACATGTTTTATAAAGCATAAATAAAAAAAACCCCAGGCATCTGTTGCCAGATACAATTATGTATATTCTATCGTGGTTTCGTGAAAACGCATCGCTTTAATCGAAAACGGTCGTTAATTAGTTCATGATAAATATAGAATATATGTGCGATATGTACTGGCATGTTTCTTCTTTGCAAATAGAGAGAGAGATAGAGAGAGAGAGAGAGAGAGAGAGATTGAGAGAGAGAGAGAGAGAGAGAGGGAGACAGACAGACAGACAGAGACAGAGAGAGAGACAGAGAGATAGAAAGAGAGAGAGGGAGAGAGACAGAGACAGAGAGAGAGATAGGGAGAGAGAGAGAGAGAGAGAGAGAGAGAGAGAGAGAGAGAGAGAGAAACACAGGTCATGTTTCATTATTCTCATTTATATATTTTCCACACACATTTTTTTTAAATTGAATAATCTAAATAAAATCTTATTATATTATTTATAGATTATATATTAGATGAACAAGTCTCTGAAATTGCATTAAATTGGGAGACGTTTCAAAACAAGTCTTTCTGTAATAATTACCTAAATGATACATCTACTCCTGAGAATAAATAAAGGCAAATACTCTTGTCAAACAATAAAGAAAGACAGCCAGGCAGTTTTGCGGATCGACATATATAATAAGCCCACAATCTTTTGACTTACAATGATGCTGGTAATATATAGATATGACTATTCAAACCGATGAAATCCCTTTTGTCTGAACGAAAATTAGTTACCTGCGAACATTGGTCAAATGTTTTGTCTGTTGTGGTCTTTTGGGGGCTTTTATGAAGATCACCAAGTACGAGGCATTTACATTCTAAATTTTAATTGGCATAGCAATAGATTAGTTCTTTTGAACCTCGTCAACACGTGAACATATTTACATATTTATGCATTTCCCGAATGTCTGTCGTATGATCCTATTGTTTTTTTTTGTTTTTTTTTTTTTTTGAAAAAGTAAAACGAAACAGAGCTTCTTTCCAAATATAAGTATCAAGAAGTTAACAGAACAAAAAAAGATAGATAATTATACATGCAAATGAAATTATCATCAAAAATCGGAGAGGCCCACGATATGAATATAATCTCCGCGTCTTCATAGTCATCATCGATTTACTAGCGTCGTGCGATAACTTTGTTGTTCCTGTGAGTGTTTTATTTCGGCCCTGCGTTTACGATAAAGAGCGTCTATTACGCTTTTCTTGGTAATATATAGGGTTTCATGACTTTGGACCTCACTTATTATTTTTCTATCCGGAACGCAGAGCTGGTATGACTAAAATATTCGCTTTTTAGTTTGAATATTTGTTCAGTATGCTTAAAGAGCAATCTATGCTTTCAAGGGGGTACTGTAACAAAACGCATCATTTAATTTGTTATGCCCGTTTATTATGAATTTCATTTTTCATACACTGTATTGCACCGAACAGCTGAGTATTGACAGTCACATGCTCTGCTAATGTAGTATTTTTATTGTTATCATCAGAATATATAGTGTTACTGATATTATTACATGTGTCATTTTCATATGCTGTAATATGTAACCCATGAACAGCAGTGCAAGTCTTTCGCAATTCTTCGATAGATGCGCTATCTTTGAAAAAAAGTGTATGACAGTTGTATTACGAATACATAACTTTCAGGAAGATGGCTGCTAATGGCAATCAATATTTCCTTTGTTTATCACATAACTTAACAAAAATATAAAATTTTGACTAGAAATATGAACAGTATCAGATGAAATAACGGCAAATCAAGACCACCAAACCCTTCTGTGTTTCTATTATTCACTAAAGTATTACCATCATTTGTTTGAGTGAAAGATAGATATAGGTTTTAAAAAGTTTTCAGTTACATCGCTAAAGCTACTAACCATTGATTTCCGGCTTTTTTTCTCACCCAAAATCATTTCCTAGTCTCTGGCTGTCGATTCCTAATAGAAATGTTTAAATCCTTCCATTAATGGGAAATTAAATCGGAAAGGACATGCGGCACCGTCCAAGATCGAATTTGGGACAGTTTATTTCATATCTATCATGTTTTTCTACAACTTGTCAAAAAACGCGATGGGTTAAATGCTAGTATTTCTGAACATATCTTAACTGATTGTCCGCGATTCTATGAAATAGCTCGCCATTTTGCAGCTCTTGTTTATTATAAATTTGATAATTCAGTATTTGATAATCTTTTTTCAATGTCTCCTTTACAGTATTTGAGAACCTTATTTGGCTTGAACTTAGAGTTCAATCGTATCTTAGAAGACACGTATTGTTTTTAATCACTGGTCTTTCAGTTTATACATAGATTAATATGTGAATACAGACTGCAATATTGAATCGGCAGACGTACGTATAAGATGACTTGATATCTGTCCGTGTCTATTCACCTTTTTAATACCTTTCCTTTTCGTTTCGGGCAAGATATTGTTTTAGGTGTATATACATACATAAATAGATTATTTAAGGTCATTATCTTGCATTATATTTCGTTTTTCGCTGATAATGTAATATTTTGATGTTATCTTGTTCTCATTTGTTCGCTTCTTCCTTCTCTACTGTCCTGACTTATTTTTTCTCCGTGTCAATGATTTTTGGTTTCATTTTGTCTTCTTAAATTCTATATTGATTTTTTCTTTTATATATATATGCTATTGATATTGTTTTGTAAATATATGTAATCTTCAATTTGGAGGAAATAAAGAATAATAATAATAATAATAATAGTACCACTATTTAATCCTCGAGCAGCTAATTGTTGAGAAACATTCTGAGAACGACTCTCACTGCGGCGGAGTATCAAACCCGAGACCGGCCTCGAATCCGTCCGAGACCGGTCTCGTGATTGAGAGAGCTCAATGCGCAACCCGGCAACATCGCAATGGCTGTGAACAGATATGCCAGATAATTTTAACTTCGTCATCAAGTGATACTTATCAATAGGAAATGAATAAGATCCAGTATACGCAATCTGTCGCAACTACGGTTGTCAGATTACAGTATATAATGCAGTTCAGCTATTTAAGAACACACAGATGTATCGACAAACACACGGACACTTGTTGAAATTACAATTAAAATTAATGTGAGGCACCAAACTATTGAAGTTGAGACAAAAACGGCGCTTTGTGTCATGTTTAAGCGTTTAAGGAAGATAAATTTCGAATTTGAAAATTAAAAGGAAGAGTATCCGGATAGACATCTATCCGAAATTTGAAATCGCTCTAATGTCGCTTCTAGACACGTCAAGTCGGGCACCCCTAGTGCAAAAGTTATCTTATGATAGTAGCTTACTATAAACAAAAATTGGCACTTGCGTCCGACGTGTCACGATCGACCCAATATTTTTACATAAGAGCCTAGACTATAAGAAAGATACGCCGCCATGACAATAGCTCGCTGACCTTCGGCTAGTGGAGCTTTAAACCGGTACAATTCATGTAAGGTATTCTTTCATTCCCTTTTATCTGTTATATAATATTTAGCACAAATTTGACACACAAAGCGTTTTGCGATGAAAAATGCTTTACTTGAATCGAGAAGCGTTTCGCTAATCGTAATTCTATCAGCAGCATAAATTCTGTTTTCAAAACGAATTTTTGTATCACCCTAGTATGCAACAAGAAACGCCCACCGTCAGTGCTGTCAGTGATGGCATTTCGTGGTCGATTCTTTGCAAGGAACAAACTAGTGTTTTACTTATACTTTTGTAATAATAAAATATATTGTCTTCATATGTTATTACTTGTAGAATGAAATATCTGTTGGAACCAACCGCAATGTCATCCTTAAGATCTAGGTAAAGATCCAGTCAAGTGTTTTCCAGAGTGATCAAAAATATGTGATAAGGTATATAATATTAATAGCTCTGTTATTTCTGAAGATAGTATATTTGTTGTGGGTACCATTCAAAACGGGAAGTTTTTGTTTGTCCATAAATACCAAATTCATTTCTAAATGAGACTTATGATTTAGACGTAAGTTTTCCGTATTTCCAGTAAAGTTAAAAATTACACAATTGCCAGAATTGTCTGAAATTCTGACAAAACGGAAATTATTTCTTTTGTTGTTTTCTACAATTTGAATTAATTTTAGAAACCTTTTTGACTTCATATTTCTAACACTTTAGTTCAAGGAAAATAAATTGCAATATAGAGTAACAGGAGTCCAAAAGCTAAAACATTAACATTTACGTTAAACGTCACTATGAGCCCATGAGCTGCTATGACAGGATATACAATAATTGTCCCTTCTCGTCTACTTGAATCTTTTATTTCTTTCCAATACATAAAGGCGGAGCCTTGATAGAGAAATGAGAGAAGATTAATTGAACATCTTGTTCTATTAATAGAACGATTGTTTTACATTGCTAATACATCGGTTTTTGCCGGATATAGCCGCGATTTGAGGGTAGGAAAATCTAGACGACGAAGTTTGGTAAAAGTTACAGAATCGTGTAGAGGAGCTCTCCATCTAGGTCTACACATATGTCTTGTATTCGACAAAAATCATATTTTGGAGATATTTATGCTTGAAAATCGCGACTCTTCACATTCCGGATACGAAATCTTCGAATACGGTAGTGCTTTGGTTAAAAGTAGTCCCGAGACATAATACAAAAATCAATAAACAAAAAAGGTCAAATTAACTGAAAGAAAAAAGAAAATGTCACAATTTGAATTTTACACGGCCTTTAAAAAAAAAGAATAGCCAATCTTGCCTGCACACAGATTCTTACTTTCAATGTGCGCATGCAGAAAAAAGGCCGTATGAAAATACGTTCCGCCAGTTTCAGTTTTTCAAGCATTTGAAACGGGAGCCCTGGATAAAATTCCGCAAAATAAGGTAGGATATAACGATTTATTTTACACAATCGGATGTTTACCGAACATAATCATTTTTTTGATTGTTTGGGAGAGGAATCTTTATTTGTACCGGCCTTGAAACCCTCAACAGTGTATCAAAAGTCCTTTCGTCCTCGACCAATTTCGCCTTCAAATAAATTCATGTTGAATGAAAGCCCCTGAAGTAAAAAGGCGGATGTTTGGGGACTCAACCCCTTCCCTGATATAAAAGTAATTTTTGCCTTTGGAATTCTTTGATGACTGCAAAAGAGCTGATAAACAACTGAATGACTATCCCAACAGGCACTAGAATATTATTTTTTAGGAAGTGGCTAGCCGAACGGATCCGTACGGCTAGTCTCGTAGGCTAAACGTACGGACCCGTACGGCTAGCCAGTCCTCACTGGACAGGCTAGCCGTACGGGAGTTTTTCAACCAATCAGAATACTGTATTTGATTTCCGATTATATACCATCTGCGAGTTCATCTATCGATTGTTCAATGATTATTTATCTTTTATTACGCGTTAGGAAAAAGAAAGATAATCATAAAACACTAGTAAGTGCCTGTGACAACAAATATGACGGTAAAATGGTCAGTTACCTAAGTCTTTTGCAATCAGCGACCTAACTAAATACTGTATTTAATGTCACGTTTCCCGAGTTTGTTTTTCACACCGTTTTTGAATGAAACAAACATTAATTCATGACTTTGAAAGCCCAATCGGCAATTAATTGTTATTAATTAGAGGCCAGTAGCAGATTTTTTACCGCAATATAAGACATACCGGTTTGTCATTTTTGTTGAAAATCTTGTCTAATGTGCAAACGTGGTGGGAACTTATAAAGGATTTATTTATTTCACCTAATGTTATAGAACGGACGTTAACTTGTAAACGTGCCCAGAATAATTTCAACGTGTTACGGAAGTTTTCCGATACAAAAAGAATATGGCAAGCAGATTTTGGTTATTTGAATTTTTCGTATTTCGATTTTAAACTACAAACAAAAAGTCATTTAAAATGTGAAATTTCTATGATTCCAACGACAACGAAAATTTAAATTTCCTTCTTTCTAGCCTTTTTCCACAAAAATAATAACATTGTAAATCTTCGGTAATAGGAGTTTTGTAGAAGATCGTTTTTTAAGGATTATTCAATGCAGGGACTTAGGGTCCGTGTTCAATGCGACATTGCGACAATTTGATTGCCCAGCGAATAATTTCCTTATCAAGGAAGATATATTTTTTCGCTTTTGTCGTCCGGTAATAGACTTAAACTTTTGCACTGAACATATTTTATATACTTTTAAGCCACATACAGACAGAACGGAAAATATCGAAGTAACACAACATTTATTATTCATTCCCGTTCTGTATTCTGATTGGTTGAAAAAATCCCGTACGGCTAGCCTGTCCAGTGAGGACTGGCTAGCCGTACGGGTCCGTACGTTTAGCCTACGAGACTAGCCGTACGGACCCGTACGGCTAGCCACTTCCTATTTTTTAATACCCCCTCTCAGAATAAGCAGTCAATTTATGCCTTCAATATTTCCTAGATAACTGCAAAACCTTATTAAACAAATGGATGTCATTCCCCAACAAGAACTACAATATTGTTTGTTAAAAAAAGCAGGGGTTCGGGGGCGCAGCCCCTGATGTGCTGATAATTTAGTGTCCTGTCAACGCGGCCCGTGTAAAACTTGGCCTGTGTAAAACTCGGCCGGCCAAATAAATTCATGTTGAATGAAAGCCCCTGAAGTAAAAAGGCGGATGTTTGGGGACTCAACCCCTTCCCTGATATAAAAGTAATTTTTGCCTTTGGAATTCTTTGATGACTGCAAAAGAGCTGATAAACAACTGAATGACTATCCCAACAGGCACTAGAATATTATTTTTTAATACCCCCTCTCAGAATAAGCAGTCAATTTATGCCTTCAATATTTCCTAGATAACTGCAAAACCTTATTAAACAAATGGATGTCATTCCCCAACAAGAACTACAATATTGTTTGTTAAAAAAAGCAGGGGTTCGGGGGCGCAGCCCCTGATGTGCTGATAATTTAGTGTCCTGTCAACTCGGCCCGTGTAAAACTTGGCCTGTGTAAAACTCGGCCTGTATATACTTATAGTGTTAAGCCTAGTGAATGGATATATAAGCACACTTGATAGATAGTTAATCGATGTGTGCAATGTCCTTAAAGGAGGTGCAAAGTAATAATTGATGACCAAAATCTATGATCTTCATATTTGATATGCATATATAATCAAAAAGCACATACGGTCCCTAAAATATTTACATTCTATCGTCATACATCTTTCTATATAATATATAAACAGGTCGAGTTGACGGGCCGAATATTCACAGGCCGAGTTGACTGTGAACCGATAATTTTGGCCTTTAGGACTGTTGGATGTGTGAAATAATCTTTATTTTCTACTGAATCAGTATCCCTTACAAGCACTGGAATTTTTTTGTCTTTCAAAAATCGGCGGGGGTTCGGGGGCGCAGCCCCCGATATGCAGATCAAATTTTACCTTCATGATTTTTGGATGACTGCAAAAAAGATGACTCCTAATAAAACTTTTTATAAAGAAAAGGCAGGGATTTTGGGAACAGGCCCTGAATTGTTACTAATTCTTCCTTTGACTATAATGGGATGACTTCAAAAAACTAATTAAAAACCTGAATGACTCTCCCATAGAAGCACAGGAATATTGTTTTGATTTAAAAAGGTTTGGGGGCACAGCCCCATTGGCGTAAAGTTTGGATTTTTAAATTCACACTCAGAAGGTGACACACATAGAATATATATGATAAAGGCGATATTTTGACTGACATGATGAATGTCATCCGTCCGCCACCCTTTTCTATGAAAATTGGTGACTTATCAAATTATCAAAACATTGTAATAGATGTAACTACAGCTTTTTCAAGCTGTACAGCTTGAATAGGCTGTTTTTCAATGTTATGTTCATTCATCAACTACATTTTTTGAAAGAGGATCTATTTCTATTACGCACTTGCGTAATATAAGTAATGGTAATTACACCCTTGCAGCCCCTGATATGCAATTAATAAGTGCCTTTTGTATTCTTGGATGACTACAAAAAACTTATTAAACAACCGGATGATTCTCCCTAACACCCTAACAAGTACTAGAATGTTGTTTTTAAAAAAAAGGCAGGGCGCAGCCCCTGATGTGCAGTTTATTTTTTGCCTTTGGGTTTCTTGGATGACTGAGAAAAAACTTGTAAAAAATGTGTTATCATGTAATAAAAATTGTGTAGAAACGGCAAAGGGTCATTTTTGCTTGCATGAAGAAAGTTTATCTGGTGGTGGCCGAGAAAACCGAACAAAGCGAGCTTGCGAGCTTTGTTCGGTTTTCTCGGTCCCACCGGATAAACTTTCTTCATGCAAGCAAAACATAGTTAATCAAGACTTTAAAGGACACTAACGTTACTTTTGATAAGCATAGCAAATCCACCGAAACATCGTTTGCTTAGGGCCCCTGACTTTATCGTCCTCCTCCTATAATTGACTTCACGTTACCGAATCACTTACTTTACCGAATGACCCATCTTACCGGTCTCAGTTTACTCAAGTTAATTTAAATTAATTTATAGAAGTTTTGGGTTCAACATAAGCAATGATTAGCTTTAAACACAGATTAATTCAAGTTGTTTTAACAAATATTGGTGCATTCTGATTGGTTGAAAAATTGGTTTCATTATCGTCGCGTATTGAGTTCTCGTATGGAGTTCTCGACATACCCACATTCTCGATAGTTTATTTTCGCACGAGATTTCTGCGAAGTTTTGACGTCACTGGCCTAGATATCAACATAAATGTGTCGACTGCATTTATCCAATCTGAATTGGCCTTTTTCGCACAAAAATGTGCAATAAATAAACAATAATACTAAGCATTTAAGCACTTACCCCTGTACCATAAGTTTTTCACAATTTCCTTTTTACCGCTGTGCTAGAAATCCTTTTTCTATTTCATCCTTCATTCAAATTTAAAACTACATATTATTATTGGTTGAGGCACTTTTTACCAAAATGAGGTCAACCAGCTCTGCAGAAAATTCCGGCCGAAAGTTATATTTATTGAGGCCGAAAAAGGGGAATATGTGTAATCTTCAATAATTGCTCCAGGTTTGAATTTTATTTTCAACCTGAGATGAAAACAAATAGTAAAATCATGAAATGTTATTAATGATTTTATTTTTTTTTTATCAAAGTGGTCAGTTAAAATACAGAAAAACATCTTTGATGAAAAAACACCTTTCCTCAATTTTACGTGAAATATCAAATTACGATTTATTCTGGGCATGTCATTTTTTGTTTTGACCTTCTTTTCATTTGGGGTTTTCCTTGATACTTAAAATGGCAAAAAATAAATGATTCAAATGCTCTTCTTTATCAATTTATCAAATAATTTTTCAACTATGATGATTCCCGATAGTGACACAGTGGATTAAGTTTCATCCAATCGAACACTTGCTCAAATTACGTATTTTATATTTACTATCGAGAATATGGGTATGCGCCCTTTGTAAGTTACTTTTAACACAAGCTTCGTAGATGTTTAATTTTTATAGCACAAGCTTCACATTGGAACTTTTAATATTACATTTTGTGGCTTAATGATCAAAGTAAACAATTATATAATTAAATAGGCACATGCTTGCTCTCTCCGCAGAAATGTAAGGGAGATAACCAAAGCCTATCGATATTTGAGTACTCCAGGATACTCAAAAACAATTTTGATTATGCAGCTATTTTGTAAGCTTCTGGGGAAAGAAGTCCCATAAATAATTGCTTGGTATTCATACAGTGTGATAAGGGTTAAGTTTCATACCTCCATGAAACCAACAAAAACTCTTTTCATCTCTTAATCAAACTTTACGATTTGAATTGTGTTTTTTGGGTCAACATGAAATACTTTTTAGCAATTGCTGAAAACTTTTCAATGATTTATTTTGAATTTCATCATTGGTAAGAGAACAATTCTCGCCGAGTACCAGTTCTTGCCAACTAATCCAGTTCACTGTCACAAGAGAAAGAAAGGAAAATTTTCTGAAATTACAAGTTATGTTGACAACAATTTCTTTTTATTTGAAAATAATTTGTTGTCAGTGAATATTTTGTGTCTTTACTGTGAAAATCATCTGTTGACGAGAAGCGGTATGTGGTTAAAATTGGTCTCCAACGTGTACAGATTAATGAAAATATATTGACATAAAAGCACAAGCCCCCTGTCCCTCTGACTGTTCTTTTGGTAAAATCTTTGTATTTGACTGGGGGTTCAGGGGCAGCGCCCCCGACATGGATTATTTCAACCTCTAATTTTAACAATTTCATAAGTGTACCAATTTAGATAACAAGTTACTGTTGTGTTATCTTTTTTATGATTTTTTAATCGTTTTACATTTGTTGGTCTAGTTCTAGAATATTTGATTTTAATTGGGAATTGAAATTACAATGTGTAAATGTAAAATGCAGACTTAGTGAAATACGCCATTTTTTTATAGGACAGCGGGGTCTGGTAAACCTTAAAATTCTACTATACTACAGTGATTCTTATCTTAAATTTAGTTCAGTCCATCATTCGCAAGTTTTGTCGAGGCAGAAGGTTACCAGTCAACTCTGCCCATGGAATAACTTGGCCCGGTCAACTCAGACCCAATATATAGTCTATAGTAACATAGTTTATTAGTCCCCCACCGATTACCAGTTGCGGGACTATAGGTTTGCTCGATTCCGTCTGTCTGTCTGTCCGTCCGTCCGTCACACTTTTGTCCGGGCTATATCTTCTAAACCATATGTGCTAGCAACTTCAAACTTGGTACACTTTTAGATCTCTTTGAGGAAAAGTGTCATGTTCAAGAACCATTACTCTGCCACGCCCACTTTTTGAGTTATTGTCCTTTGTTGTTTTTACCCTTACATTCTTGTCCGGAACATATCTCCTAAATTATGTGTGCTAGCAACTTCAAACTTTGTACACTTATAGATCTTATTGAGGAGAAGTGTCATGTTCAAGAACCGTTACTCTGCCACGCCCACTTTTTGAGTTATTGCCCTTTGTTTTTTTTACCCTTACATTCTTGTCCGGAACATATCTCCTAAACTATGTGTGCTAGCAACTTCAAACTTTGTACACTTATAGATCTCATTGAGGAGAAGTGTCCTGTTTAAGAACCGTTACTCTGCCATGCCTCCTTTTTGAGTTATTGCTCTTTGTTGTTTTTACCCTTACATTCTTGTCCGGAACATATCTCCTAAACTATGTGTGCTAGCAATTTCAAACTTGATACACTCATAGATCTCATTGAGGAGAAGTGTCATGTTCATGATCCATTACTCTGCCACGCCCACTTTTTGAGTTATTGCCCTTTGTTGTTTTTACCCTTACATTCTTGTCCGGAACATATCTCCTAAACTATGTGTGCTAGCAACTTCAAACTTGGTACACTTATAGATCTCATTGAGGAAAAGTGTCATGTTCAAGAACCGTTACTCCGCCACGCCCACTTTTTGAGTTATTGTCCTTTGTTGTTTTTACCCTTACATTCTTGTCCGGAATATATCTCCTAAATTATGTGTGCTAGCAACTTCAAACTTTGTACACTTATAGATCTCATTGAGGAGAAGTGTCATGTTCAAGATCCATAACTCTGCCACACCCACTTTTTGAGTTATTGCCCTTTGTTGTTTTTACCTTTACATTTTTGTCAGGAACATATCTTCTAAACCATAAGTGCAAGAAACTTCAAACTTGCTACACTTATAGATATCATTGAGGACAAGTGTCATGTACAAGAACCGTCACTCTGCCATGTCCACTTTTTGAGTTATTGCCCTTTGTTGTTTCTATCCTTTCATTTTTGTCCTGTACTTATCTTCTAAACCGTAAGCCCTAGCAACTTCAAACTTTGTACACTTATAGATATCATTGAGAAGAAGTGTAATGCACGAGAACTGTTACTCTGCCACATCCACTTTTTTAGTTTTTGTCTGTTGTTGTTTTTTATCCTGACATTTTTGTCCGGACCACATCTCCTGAATCATTCTTCTCCGCCCACTTTTGGGGTTTTTGCCATTGGTTGTTTTTACTCTTATATTTTTGTTTGGGACATTTTGTTCAAAACCTAATGTGCTAGCAACTTCAAATTGTATACAGTATTGTATATTGTATACAGTTATAGATCTAGTAAGTAGGATAGATCTAGTAAGTAGGAAATATATTATAAGAAAGGATTTTTTGTTATCCGGTGGGGGACTCCTGTATTGCATCGCAATACGACATGCACTTGTTTTTCATGAAATATGTACAAGTTTTGTACAAGCGATACTATAATACCTTACTGGGTTTATCTTTATTATTATAAATATTAATAAACAAGGGTGGATCAAAAAATACGTGGACTTTTATTATAACTTTTTAATTTCCCGACGGAAATTAATGAAAGTTTGTACACTTCTCAAACCATTTAATGTTGACATAATACTAGATTTACAAGAGTCTGCTATGACTATGATGTAAAAAATCCAACATTTGATACTCCTGGGTAGGTTCAACCGGCGCAACCCATTTTGTGACGTTACTCCTTAATGTTATAGTCCGTTTGACTTCTATATGGACAAACATTTCGCCGAAAATCTCAGAAATTAATCAATGAAACGCATATTTTTCTTGTCATATCATTTTTAGCTCCACTGGCCGAAGGCCAGCGAGCTATTGTCATGGCGAGGTGTCCGTCGTGCGTCCGTCCGTCCGTCCGTCCGTGTGTGCGTGCGTGCGTGCATAAACTTTTCTTTAAACATCTTCTCCTCCTGAACCAATGGGTGGATTTTGATGAAACTTGGCCAGAATGTTCCTTGGGTGACCATCTTCTAAAGTTGTTCAAGAAATTTGGATTGACCCCCCAAATATGGGTGTGGCAGGGCGGGGCATATTTTGACCCCAAAATCTTTGAACGACATCTCCTGAAACATTGAGCCAAATTCAATGAAACTTTACCAGAATGTTCCTTGGGTGACCCTCTTCTAAAGTTGTTCAAGAAATTTGGATTGACCCCCAAATATGAGTGTGGCAGGGCGGGGCTTATTTTGACCCCGAAATCTTTGAACCTCATCTCCTCCTGAATCATTGGGCCGATTTCAATGAAACTTTACCAGAATGTTCCTTGGGTGACCCTCTTCTAAAGTTGTTCAAGAAATTTGGATTTACCCCCAAATATGGGCGTGGCAGGGCGGGGCATATTTTGACCCCAAAATCTTTGAACGACATCTCCTCCTGAACCATTGAGCCGATTTCAATGAAACATAACCAGAATGTTCTATGTGTGACCCTCTTCTAAAGTTGTTCAAGAAATTTGGATTGACCCCCAAATATGGGCGTGGCATATTTTTACCCGAAATTCTTTGAACGACATCTCCTCCTGAACCATTGAGCCGATTTCAATGAAACTTTACCAGAATGTTCCTTGGGTGACCCTCTTTTAAAGTTGTTCAAGAAATTTGGATTGACCCCCAAATATGGGCGTGGCAGGGCAGGGCTTATTTTGACCCTGAAATCTTTGAATGACATCTCCTCCTGAAACATTGGGTCGATTTCAATGAAACTTTACCAGAATGTTTCTTGTGTGACCCTCTTCTAAAGTTGTTCAAGAAATTTGAATTGACCCCCAAATATGGGTGTGGCAGGGCGGGGCTTTTTGACCCTGAAATCTTTGAAAGACATCTTTTCCTGAACCATTAGGCTTATTTCAATGAAACTTGGCCAGAATGTTCCTTGGGTGTCCCTCTTCTAAAGTTGTTCAAGAAATTTGGATGGGATAAGATCCACTGGATCAATAAAATTCAGGTCAGCGGTTTATGGCCATTCTGGTCCTCTTGTTTCAAAGTGATATCTTTATAGTTTTCTTCCTTGTAATTTTACATATTAGTTAAATAAGTTCATTTCTTCATAAGTTAGTTTCAACTTAGAAAAAGTCAGAATTCCTTTTGAATGCTGTTCACTTTCATTACCTTCTATTTTATATCTCTCTTTCAAATCTTGAGATTTTTAATCCAGTGGAGCGATACAGGCCCTCTTGGGCCTCTTGTTTCCAGCTAATACCATGACAAATTTTGTTTTTCAGAATTTTTGAATGTAAAATGATGATTGTGTCCGTTTGTCTACATGTTAACTTTCAGCATTTCATACCTACTTGTCACTGTATTAAACGGAACAGCGAATTGTTTAACCAAAAATAGTACTGATTTGCATAGGGGCCGAGTCAAAAGAGTAAGATTTTAAGTGAATTGTATTACTATAAAATCGAGTTTTTCAATATAATAAAGTTTGTCTAAGATTTTTGCTACTGTTGGATATCAAATCTGTGTATATTCTCTCTTTCTTCAGAAACTGTTTGACCAGATAATTGATTATTGATTTTATTCACTCTGAGATGAACCCTATATTTACATGTTAAGGCCAATCAAAAAGCATTATTAAACGGAGTAGTTGGGAATTTCACGAGGAAAACTTGATGAAAAGGCGAATAATAACGGTAAAAATCACGTGCTATTTAAGTTTAAGATGACATGACCGTCGATATGCTAATTAGCATGTCCAAATAAGGAATAATGGACATTTCATCTGTAAAAAGTTTAGTATAAAACCACGTGTTTTTACTATATATGTTGACATTTTCTTACTATTGAACAGCCTCCATCACCCCTCGTGTTTAAGAACGGATAATGCGAAAATATTAACATTAACAAGATAGACAAAATCATCATTTTGAAATCATTTTATTTCCAAAAAAATTTTTTTGGAATGGTATTAAGCTGAAATTAAGATTTTACTACATACAAAACCTTTATTCAAACGCAATTCTATGTAATTGATGAAAAGGTTGGTCCATATAGAAGTCAAACGGACTATACTACCCGAAAATGTCCCCTCAATTTAGACCAAATCCTTCCAAACTTCGCCTATTTACGTGTTGATGTGATCGGTTATGATGTTTAAAATTTAAGCATAATCCATTCGATATTTTCGTATTCAAAGTCAGTAAGCTAAGGCCACGCGTCAATTTGTGAACTTCGAAATGACGGCACCGGCGCAGCCATAGACAGCCGGGCAATAATAAAGTTCTACTGGACCTATGGAAAACCTAATCAACAGTTTTAAAGGATACAAAATGCTAAAAGGTCTTCAAATGAAGGCAAATACCTTCTTTTGAAGGGGTTTAAACGTTTTGTTTTAGAATGGAGAGCGATCCTGAATGATGACACTCGCAGAATGAAAAACGTCTCCTCGACGTTTGATCTATAATTGTCACGGATCAACATCAGTTAAGTATCTTAAAGACATATTATACATTTTAGTTCATGATTTTGGATCAGATGGATATGAAAATAGTACTTATCCAATTGATAGGCGATACAGAAATTATGTTCATTCTTGAGTTGAGTATTTTGAAAAGTGCTGACTTTCAACGGAAGTTATCAATACCGTAGCGTCATACTGACGTTGTTACCGTGCGCCGGTACCAAACGACTACATGTTTTAGAATGGTTGCTACAGGTGACCAACTAGTTGGATTTCATCCAAATTTTCAGGACAAAAAGAAAAATGCCGCAATTTTATATCAAGGTTGTTTTCTTTTCAAAGTCTGTAAAATCAAAATTACCGAAACGTAAGTCTACGTATTTTTTGATTCACCCTCGTATATATAATTTGTCTTTTAATACCAGGGTCAAATGGTATTTGACACCGGATTACGGTATTGTAGCATATGCGTATCAACCAAGCCAAGTCCGTTTATTACTGAATTCACTGGAAGTTGTCAAATTGTTTCACTGGATGCAGATTACCTCTGCTCTATGCAACTAAAAGCAACTGAATTCGTTTACGGTATTTTTACACATCGAAAAGAATCCCTGTCTCTCGTGAAATTTTCAATTTGAAGGGAACCCGTCTATCACTCTCGCTTCTGTGTTTGAAACTGCATTTTCTAGGGATTTACAGTAAATCACAAAGCTTTTTGGTCTTGTCTCGATCTTTGAATGGAGACCAACCCCCAGCAAAAAGACTTGTTCTCCGATATACAGTTCAGATTGCTACCTTCTTGTAACAGAACAATGCTGGCAAGTGACCATATATTTGGATGTAATTTCGTTGCTTGGAAGATTACAAATTTTGTCATGTTGAATGGCAATGTTGCAGATCAGTTGAAGAGGTTTTAAAATTTGATTAAATAGGGAACAACGATCTACTCACACATAAAATTTAACATACAGCCTGGTGAAGTGTCACAAAAGAGAGAAAAAAAAACACACACAAAAAAAACATGCAGCCAGTCTGGGGCTTTTTTACCTTGGACCTTTTGCTTACCAGGTCAGTACTCTACCCACCAGACCAACTACCCGGTTCAACTGGCAACATTCAGCATTTACAGGATAGTTGTCTTTACATTTAACACACCAGAATTATTCAAAGTTTTTACGTCAATTAATGATGCTTTAAATTTGTCAGATGACAAATGCAGTCCCCCTTAAGATTATCCTGATGAATTTAAGATTCACAGATTTATTTAAATCAAGATTTGTGTAATTCTTATTATGGAAAAAATTCGGCCATTTTGGGTTTTTTCTGCTTCTAGATAACATTTTGAATTAGTGAAAGAATAAATAAAACAGAATTAACTTATACTGTCCAAGTGTCAAATCATTGTGACAATGAAAGCCTACATTGAGAATGGAGAACTTTGGAGATTTTGCCACTTCTTTTAATATTTATAATATATATTTGTTCATTCTTTTCATCAATAATATTTTATTAATCTTCAAAAAGATTTAGCTTTAATAAAGGAAAAAAAAGTTAAAATTAGTCTTACATTTTAAATTTTGTGTGATTTTGCTTAGAATGTCAACCCAGTGACGTTTTGGTATACCTTCAGCAAATGACGTCATTTTGATTGCTGTTAAAAGTCGGGGTAAAAAACAAGACTGCAAAGAGAGGAAATCTATGAAAACTATCTGCAGATTGACTCCTAAATCTTAACTAGATCAAACTCCCTCTTTACCAACACCTTTGTTGTACACCTTGCCCAATCCCCATTGTAAGCGCCAAAATGCTTACCCTGTTTTGCCTTTGTTTCGAAACTGTGTTGGTGCGAAATTTATTTGGGGGGGGGGGGGTCACATGACTAATCATTCGGCAATTCTCGGGTGATCTCCGAGGTCTCCGATCTATCTTGTCATGCTGAACCAGGAATATTCCTGCTTTGGCAGGAGCTATAGACAAATATCAGCCTGCACATATGTGCAGTCTGATGTCAGTCTACACCACCTGTTTCTGACTTGCAAACCAGACTTGTGAATAGATTTAATTTTTCAAATAAAAATTGACCTACAGTTAGTACTTTCAGTGCTTTTTGCCCTTTGATTTTGATGAAAAATTTTAGCCAAAATTTATTCAGCATGACAAGGGTTAAGAAAGAGAAAACTCACACAACCCATATACCTTTTTATCAAAAAAAAACAAACAAACTTTTGACAGAATTTTAGATGACAAACAATTGTAGATTGTACAGACTAAAATGTGTGGAAATACCCATTTACATGTATTTTTCTTACCTGTGCTTGGACAATTCGGCAGCAAAATTTCTTGTTTGACATGAAAAGATTGAATATTCATACTTTTCAAACAATAATGAACAAGATGAAAAGAAAGTAGATCCAGCATTCAAAGAAAATGTGAAATTTGTTTTAACAAGCATTTTCTTATTTTCTTTATACCATTCTCTGACTGCTCAAGGCATATTCCTGCTGTACACAAAGGATTGGGAAATATTAAAGACTAAAATCAGCCAACAGAGAACACAGGTATGTAGCCTGATCTCAGCTTCCACTGTCTGCTTTCTGCTTTGTTATTGTGGAAAGAGCTTTGATCCAGATTTTGAACCGTCCTACATTCAGCATAGGCATAACCAGGATTTTGAAATGTATACACACTCAGAAGGCAACCAACATAGAATATATAGGAAAAAGGCTATATGTGGACTGTGACAAAAGATCTCCTCTGTCCGCTACCCTTTTTTTTATTTCAGTGCTGATGAATAATCAAAACATCACAACTACAGCTTGAATAAGCTTTAGTTTTGATGTTATGATCATTAAACACCGTCATTTTTCAAAATAGGATTTATTTCTTTAACGCACTTGAGTAATGTGCGTAATGGTAGTTACGCCCTTGTTCAGGTTGACAAATCATGGCAAACTGTTTGTAAATTATGCCCGGCTTTGCAGATGCAATTTTGTGCCAAGTTGGGTATAATTTTCAAACAGTTTGCCACACTTTGTCATCCTGAACGCCTGGCTGGGTGAAAAGTCCCAACAGTTTTTAGTAACAAAATTTTGATTTAAAGTTTAATCTTTGCAATACAATAGTCAATAGATAACTTAAAATTTTGATTTGAATCACACTTTGAATTGTTTTTGCATCCTGAATCATTTTTGTACCAATAATGTAGTTTTCTAGTCATGCAAAATATATTTATTCCTCTGAGTTTTGATGTTTCTCAGTCACTGGTTTATTATTTCAAAATCCACTTGTAATTTGGACAGGTCAATAAGGTAAATCTACTTGTCCTAGGACAGGATAGCCCAAAACAGACATTTAAATTCTATATTAAACCCTTATTTAAGTTTGTTACATAGACTTAGTCCAGTGGGGCTAAAAAAAGACTGTTTCAACCCCTCCATGGGTCTCATCAGGCAGGTGGCAGTATGATTCATACTGCAGATAGTCCCCTGCTACAGTCAATTTGTCTTTGAGAAAATCCTATATTTTCTTGACGCTTGTCTGTCAGATCATGATCGGATCACTTAATGAGAGTACTCTTTTCATGTTTTACATAATATTTGCCCCTCTGTTCTTATTCATATTTGCATAAAAGCTACTCAAAAAATGAAATGTTGGCATAATTTGCAAAATTATCCTAGGTTCTTGGGTTGTTCATCGGGGCCATTTAACTGTACAACCTTCCATCCATTTGTGTTGGTTTCTTATACCAGGGTTTGGCACTTTCTTATTCTTTACAACTGTCTGTAGGACCTATAGATTCGTCCTAAATCTTTCAGATCCTACCATATAGTAGCAGGTCCTACTTGAAATCTATATATATTGTGAAACATTGGAATAATACTGACCAGTGGCTACAAGCATGTAGGACCTGCAACTTTACAGAATTTACCAGTCCTTCCTGAAGTTGTTCGGGCCAAGGACTTATGTTAGTGTCAACCCCTGTATATGACCCTTTCCCAAGTGACATTTTCTGCTTCATGAGATTTGGCCATTAGCTTTGCACTGCAAACCCTGTTTCCCTGGTTCAAGGTGAGATTTTTTCAAGAAAGAAAGAACTATCTTTCAGAAAACTTGTGTCATTTTCATATCTCTATCAAGCAAAATAATGTTGGGATAAGACAATAAATAGATGAGAACATAAAAACATCAATGAATTTAGCCAAGAATATCAACACAATTGAAGGATAAAACATCATGAGAAAAGGAGAATTCACCAGTTTCTGAGCCTTATAGCTTTTCGTACATGTAAATGGCTTTCCTTCAGCATGCGCTAAAATGAAATAATCTCATATCAAAACAAGAGCTGTCACTGTAAGATGACAATGCCCCCGACACCGCTTTGATAGTAATAAGGAAGTTATGGCCAATGTTAAAGTTTTTGGACGGAATGACGGACGGACGGACGGACAGACGGACGGACAGACGGACGGACAGACGGACGGACGGACAAGTCAAATTTATTATGCCTCCCTATCGGGGGCATAATAACCACAGTTTGCCATACAAATATATGACAGCTATAATCTACCTAGCCAATGCTGACTTGATGGCTCCGTCAGATCAGCTGGTGTCTGGCATTAATCTCATTATTAAAGATACGGGTTTCAATCGTGTGAACAGGATTATCGACCGATAGAATGCATTTTTACACGACGAAAAACATACCTGACTTCACACAAATGGCCTATTTAAGCTTTGAAAAGCGGAGTAAATGTTCGAAGCGGCATTCAAAATGTCCGCCTCCAAATTTTAATGACTCCGCGCAATGATTTCGTTGTTTACATTCGAAAGTAGTTTCAATATGGAAACCTACGTAATACGGACGAGGTTAAATGTAGGTTACGGAATCGGCCGAGTTGAGACGTTTAGGTTTAAACCTATTTATTTTACATCGATTGGGAAACAAGTTCTTACAACTTAGATTAATCCCTCTCGATTCTGCTTCCTGGAAAATTCACCAGTACTCGCGCCGAATGTGTGGGCCAATGAAAGAACCAAGATCGATAGCCGCACCCGGGAATCGAACTCAGGACCTTTAGGTCTGGAGGCCGACGCTCTACCTCTAGACCACGGACACCACAGAGTTGAGACGAATGATGACTAATGTCAAATGTCAATGGAAATAAGGTCACCATTTTTGCATGCAGTTAAAACAATTGTAATGAGAGAAAAACTTGTTTGAAAGGACAAATGAAAATAGGTTTGGGTCCATAAAAAGCATAGGAAGTAAACTGGTTTAGTATTCTAAAATATGCATTTGTTGCATTTGTACTTTTTGCATTTTCCCAGAATAATTTACACCTTGGTTGAAAAAGTAAATTGTATCATAGAATTTGTTTATTTGTAAGGTGTGTTATTCAATATCACACATTGCATATTGCTATTCAGAAAGGGTTTTTCAGATGAATACATTTAGACCAGTCGTATAATTTACGGCCAGATTTTAAGAGCTTGAGCAGCATTTGCTCAGTTTTGCTTGCCCTTGAGTGTATATTGATCTGGATCGTCACTGCTCAAAAATTCATCTGTTGAAGATCATTGGGATCATTATTTTTTTATTAATATGTGACACTTTTTCATACGCAGAAGGAGGATTTTTAGTAATTGCTTATAAGGCAAATATTCAAACTAATTATAATTAATGATGTGAAGTGCTCAAAAGACCTGCTGATGTGAATTTTGGGTTTCTATAGTAGACAACTTTGATTGAGTTACTGAAGACATGAACTAGGATGATCATTTAATGGAAAATATTATCTATTTCTGTGCAAACATATTTGTCAGACGTTTAACCTAGTTAAAAAGACCAATGCCAGTTAAACATACAGTGTAGATCAAGAGTGAGCTGCATGTTTTGTGCAGTTCAACCTTGATTTACACTGTTAGACTATACATGTACAACCTTAGGGTTGTAAGAATTATTTTTCTCATGATATTTGTGTTGAAGTTATGATAATTGAGACATTTAAGGTTTAGGATTTGATTGAAATACTATTTTATGTATGAAGCTTTACATGAATAAGATATATATTTCTGCAAGCGTTTCAAGACATTGAGTAGATTTTTTAAATGTGCATAAGTGTATTGACTTTGACTTCAGTTGAGCTTACAGTTTGACCGACCAAGATTGCATATGACGTCATGATTTGTTCATTTTTTTATTTGTAATGTGAAATACATAAGATGTAATAAATAGTAAAAACAATTGTATTTGACAAGTCGGAAAATAGCACAGGTAGTAAGTGTGTTCGGACATACGTCTCTGCCCCTCTGAAGTCAAATGATGTTTAATATTGAGGTTCAATTCTCCGCAGATTATATATTTTTTGTAATGTTATCTTTTTTAGTGTATTTTCAATATAGAAAAAAAAAAATAATTCAGTTATTTTAGAATTGACTCGTTCTTTCGTTATATGTGTAAGAAAACTTTTCATTTCATATTTTTATGCTCCCCGAAGGGAGAGCATATAGCCGCCGCTTTGTCTGTCCGTCCGTCCGTAATTCCGTCCGTCCGTCCCCACCTATTTCTCCATAACCCCTGGGCCAAATTGAATGAAACTTACCATGTGAACGCCCTATGTTATTGTGATGATGCATCTGTGACGGTTTTTGGATTTGAGGCCTCGTCACGGGAAAAGGGGACTTAGGGTAAAAAACAGTTTTTCCCAAATTTCTCCTAGTCTAACAGTCAGAATTTAGTGAAATTTCATATTTGAGTAGCAAATCAGATGCCCTTTACTATAAACAATTTGAAATTAACGTAAAAAAATATATATCATGGAAAAAGGGGGCTTAATGTTTGTTACCTTTACGTTAGCGCATAAAATACAGATATTCTTTCATTTCTCCTAGTCTTATGCTCAGAAATTTCAAATTTGAGTAGCAAATCAGATGCTCTTTACCCTACACTATTTGAAATTTGTGTCTAAAACTATGTCATGCAAAAAGGGGGTTTAATGTTTGTTACCTTTATGTTAGCTGAATAAGATAACAGCTTATATGAGTCTTTGAAATCTGACCACAGACCATATCTCCTAAAGTATAATAGCTATCAACTTGAAACTTTATGGGTGGATAGATCTTATGGAGGAGAAGTGCAGTGCACAAGAACTACAACTCTTGCTTGCATAATTTTGCAGTTATTGCCCTTTGTTATTTTTGATACTAAGATTATGTCTGGAGCATATCTCCTAAAGTATAATAGCTATCAACTTGAAACTTAATGGGTGGATAGAGCTATTGGAGGAGAAGTGCTATGCACAAGGACTACAACTCTTGCTTGCATAATTTTGGAGTTATTACCCTTTGTTATTTTTGATACTTAGATTATATCTGGAGCATATCTCCTAAAGTATAATAGCTATCAACTTGAAACTTTATGGATGGATAGATCTCATGGAGGAGAAGTGCAGTGCACAAGAACTACAACTCTTACTTGCATAATTTTGGAGTCATTGCCCTTTGTTATTTTTGATACTTAGATTTTGTCTGGAGCATATCTCCTAAAGTGTAATAGCTATCAACTTGAAACTCTATGGGTGGATAGATCTCATGGAGGAGAAGTGCAATACACCAGAACTATTACTTTTGCTTGCATAATTTTGGAGTTATTGCCCTTTGTTATTTTTAATACTTAGATTTAATAGGAGGTAAATCTCTGACAGTACAAAAGAATCTTTAATCTATTAGGCTTCTGTTTACTATCAAGCTTTTGTGGCGGGGGATGTCCATGTTAACATTGCTCTTGTTTTTTTGACAATGCCTTATTCGGAATCGGGGAGCATAATCCGTCTCTGACTGCTCTTGTTTTCTCTACTGATGTGTCAGTAATTCCTCATTTTTCTATTTTCAACTCATACACATGTTTTCATATTTAACAAAAATGGAAAGCGAATTTTGTTCAAAATCATTTCGTTTAAAATTGCTAATACTATGCTTCAAGTTTTAAATCTTGAATTTGTGAGAAAGACAAACAATCTTATGTGACGATTCGAACCCATGAAGCATGTTATTTAGACTAGGGTGTGTTACCGACTGTGCTAATTACAACAGTTGTTTAGATGTGGGTTGAATAACAATTTAATTTCAACCTTGTCTTTGAAACAAATTACTTTCTCTGTGCAAAGAACATGAATTATGTATAGTAAATGGTAGGAAGGATAATGGTCTTTGTACTTGTTATAGTGTGAAAAGGGGAATAACTGGGGAGAGCTTAGTAGATTATCTCATAACAAGTTGCAATAATCTTCATTTCATTAATGATTTTAAGGTTGAAAACCTTACAGAATACTCTGACCATTGTCCCCTAACATATTGTTTTAATGTTGAGTTTAACAATTTTATATACACCGAAAATGTCAATTTTGATAAATGTATATGGAACAGCGAGAAAAGGGGGGATCTATTGAATAAACTTGAAGATAAACGACAAATTTTTGATGAAATAAATAGAAATTTGACTACCGGTGAAGTGTCAATTGATGAATGCATTAATGATTTCACTAAACTCATATATGATACATCTTTTTCGCTCTTTGGAAAAACTATTAAAAATAACAGTTTTAAGCCTTCAAATCGTAATGAATGGTTTGACAATGAGTGTCTAATGGCTAAGAGTGAATTCTTATCAAGTAGGCGCAAGTTTAAAAAATATCCTAGTGAAAATAACAAATTATCTTTTTTAAACAGTCGTAATAACTACGCACGAGTGAAGCGAAATTCTAAATACAAATACGATTTGAAACAAGGGCAAAAATTATCTTCTTTAAGTAGAGGCAACCCATCGAAATTTTGGAAATTTATCAAGAAATACCGCAATAATGCTTCTAATAAAACAAACCTTGGTACGGATGATTTTGTCAAATTTTTCTCATCGATAAATGAATTTAACCAGCACAGTGAAACTACGAGTGAAAATAATGATGCAAATATGGACGAGCAATTTAGAAACATTGAATTTTTAGACAAACCTTTTGATGAAAACGAAATTAAGAAAACGATCCAACAACTATCTCGCAATAAAAGTGAAGGATACGATAAAATTCTTCCCGAATTCTTCATCGACGCAAACGATTTTATCTCACCTTTTTTAGTTACTATATTTAATCGTATATACGAAACGGGCGAATATCCCGATCTGTGGACAAAAGGAATTATCGTCCCAATTTACAAAAAGGGAGATCGAAACGACCCTGCAAACTACAGGGGAATCACCCTTATTTCAACTCTCGCAAAAATTTTCTCATTATTATTGAGGAATAGACTAAATTTTTTCTGTGAAAATGAAAGTATATTTAACGAATGTCAATTCGGCTTTCGTGATAAGAGAAGTACTGTTGACTGCATTTTTATTCTACATAGTATTATTCAGAAAGTATTATCTAGCAAAAATAAACTTTACTGTGCATTCATTGACTATCAAAGATGTTTTGACACAGTACCGCATTGCTTCTTGATTAAAAAGTTAATAAAATTAGGATTGGGTACTAAATTTGTACGCATGATAAAATCTATTTATAGTAAAATTTCTTCATGTGTCAGAATTGACCAATCAAAATCATCTCCGTTTTTCGAGATACCAATCGGCTTGAAACAGGGCGAGCCGTTGTCGCCCATTTTGTATATTTTATTTGTAACTGACATAAGTGAAAATATGAACTTCAACTGTCTCACGGAGACAGATCTTAACCTTTTATCTTTATACATGCTTTTGTTTGCAGATGACATTGTCTTATTTACTACAAGTCAATCAAGTCTACAATCTCTATTAGATTGTTTGTATACATATTCCCATGAATCGGGTTTAACCATTAATGTCAATAAAACCAAAGTTGTTATTTTCGAGAAAGGAAGAAATCAGAATAATTATCAATTTTACATCAATAACGAACGTTTAGAAATTGTAGAAAACTTTATCTATCTAGGTATAAAATTTGTTAAAAACGGAAGCCTTGCGAGTGCAGCCAAGGCTCTGAGTGAACACGCTTTAAAGGCCATGAATAATCTTCTCATACTCTTTAAGCGAGTAAAACTTGATATTAAAACTAAATTACTCTTATTTGACCGAATGGTAGCACCGATCCTTCTATACGCATCGGAGGTATTAGGAATATACCAGTTCAAAGATATTGATAAAATACATGTTAAATTTTGTAAAATTATTCTCGGCGTGAGACAACAATCATCTACTTTGGCAGTGCTTGGTGAATTAGGAAGATTCCCGTTGACAGTAATAAGCGCTGAACGCTCTCTGAAGTATTTCATTAAAATAAGGAATAATCCGTTTTCAACGATAAACAACATATTTACCGAACAATGTAACATTACAATAGATAACAACAAATTTTGGTCGTCAAAGATTAAGCAGTACCTAGAAAGAATTGGTTATGGATACATTTGGAACGAACAAAACATCCCTTTGAAATTTTCCATCTCTATTAAACAGAGAATACGCGATACATATATTCAAGAATGGAAAGCGTCCATGAACGCTTCTACAAAACTTGAAAGTTACGTTAAATTCAAACAAGAATTCCATATCGAGCCGTACCTACAAAATATTAACAATGAAAGGTTAAGAAAACAACTAACTCGCTTTCGTATATCCGCACATGACTTAGCAATAGAAACCGGTAGATATCTCCATGTGGAAAGAAAAGACAGAATATGCCTTTGTTGTTCACAATCCGCCATTGAAACTGAATATCATTTCTTACTTGTATGTCCGTATTATAGAGAAATCCGCAAACATTTTTTCTCACCTTCATGGCCTTCTATTACAAAATTTATCAACATTCTTAGTTCTAAAAGTAAAACAATACAGAGAAAAGTGTCTAAATATATTGACTTAGCGTATGAATACCGGAAGCTCAAAATTGAAGGAACCAGTCTAGATTCAGATAGCATCTAAAAGTCACTTCTTAAGAAATAAAAAGGATGTCATTGTGATGGAGACTTTTCAATTTATAAATATTCTTTCTGTTTTATCTTATTTCATGAACAGGGTAGATTGCCCTTAATTAATCAATATCGTGTATGGAGGTTCGATTCCTTCCCCAGACTGTATAAACTGCTGGTGCAAAAAGGGACAAATTGTCTGGAGGTCCCACATGATTTTGATATGAAAACATACATTTAATCATACAGGGGTTCTGGAATATTTTGAAAGTCAACTTGTCCACGGACAAGCCACAATCATAATATGGCGTGTCCGTATCAAACGCTTTCTTGTCTGTTCTTTATCATAAACATTTTTTTCCAAATAAATAGTCTTATTTTTTTTCAGACATTGAAGATACTATGGTTTTGCTATAAGAAGCATCCATAAAATAGTCTCATTAACTGTTAACAAAAGTATTATGGCATTTATTTTTAGAAAACTGCTAACTTTTACTATAACACAGTATTACAATATTTTCTTGAGACTTTTCACTTGACTATTGGTAACTTAGCAAGGAAAATCTGCTTGTCCGTGCAGTTTAATGGGCGACTCGGACAACTCGGGCAGCTTATTTCAGAACCACTGTCATATTATTAAAATTGTCAGTTGAGAACAAAAAACAATGTGTTATAAAAGTACAAAGTGATTGGCTAATTGTTTCATTGCAATAATACAATATGCATTGCAGTTATTATTTTGACTATTCACTATTTTGTAAATTATTTTGAATTGATATTGATTTAAGATGGGGTTTTGGGTGAAATATATGAGAAGTAAAACAATATCACAAATCTTATCTAAATGAAATTATCATCATTGTATAACCACCGTTTCAAATTAAAACATTCTTTTCTCCTTTAGTCTCTTTTGGCATTTTCACTGTCCAATAAAAAGCTTAAAAAATCAACATCAGCCATATAAGTCGTAGAATGAATTATTTGATTTGAATGAAAATGTGATTTTCGTATGATTTCAAAGTGTTTTAGCTCACCTGAGCACATTTTGCTCAAGGTGAGCTTTTGTGATCTTTGAATGTCCGTCGTCCGTCCTGGGGTGTGTCGTCCGTTGTCCAATGTGCATCGTCATGCATCAACAATTTAAGTGTTTACACTCTAGAGGCCACAAATATGACCCAATCTTCATGGAACTTGGTCATAATATTGTTCAGGTCACAAGGATGAACCCTATTATCAATGGGAAGGATCCATGCCATATTATGGAAAAGGGGCCTTAATGACAATTTTCTTGTATACACTCTAGAGGCCACAAATATGGCCCAATCATCATGAAACTTGGTCAGAATGTTTGCAAGGTCACAAAGATGAATCCTTTTGAAAATGGGAAGGATCCGTTCCATTTCACGGGAAAAGGGGCCTTAATAACAATTTTCTGATTTACACTCTAGAGGCCACAAATGTTCTCCAATCATCATGAAACTTGGTCAGAATGTTTGCCATCTTACAAGGATTAACCCTATTGAAAATAAGAAGGATATGTGCCATATTCTTGTTTACACAAAAAAGAACACAAATATTATCAGATTTCCTTTATGTAGGAAAAAAGGGAAGGGGGCTTTATGGCTTTACCCTAAGTAGGATGGGCTGATCTGACAAAAAAAAAGGGAAAATGGGCCTTATGGATTTTTGCTCAGAATATTCTCGTTTATACGATAAAGTCGATTTAAATACTATCAGAGTTTCTGAAACTTTTGCACAATAATAGAATAGAATGGCACTTTTCCTCCAGAAAAAAAACGGGAAAGGGACCCTAAAGAATTTTGCTCAGTATTCTTATTTATGCAATTAAGTCCACAAATATTAACAGACTTCCTTGAAATTATCTAAGGATGATAACAAGGTCATAAGATAGGTGCTCTTTGAAAATGGGGCTGATCTGTCAGAAAACATCGGAAAAGGGACCTTTTGGGCGTTTGCTCAGAACGTTTAATGAAAACGCATTAAAAGGAGTCCCATGGATAATTGCCTAACCCTTATTAAAGGGGAGAATGTCAGCTGGGTTAATTTCAGATTCATACTTTCTTTTTAAAGTAATAAGTTCCTGAAATATCATATTTTAGCTGAGAAATGACTTGAGAGTCAGTAGAAGGTCTCATGTCCTCACAGGCCTCTTGTTCCCTACATGAAGTCATACACATTTATTATTTATTATACTACTTCCCCCACTTTAGAAGTTAGGGTATTTTGGTTTTAGTTTTACCATGCCTGTCAGTGTCTTTCCATCCTTTCATCTGTCTGTAATAAGTGGCCTAGTTTAGAATCACCACACTTTATACAATTGCTTCCTTTGACCAAACAACCCTTTATTGTTTTTAGGTCATGAATGTTAAAGATCAAGGTTACAATTGCACTTTGTCTGGAGCATATCTCCTAAAGTGTAATAGCTATCAACTTGAAACTCTATGGGTGGATAGATCTCATGGAGGAGAAGTGCAATACACCAGAACTATTACTTTTGCTTGCATAATTTTGGAGTTATTGCCCTTTGTTATTTTTAATACTTAGATTTAATAGGAGGTAAATCTCTGACAGTACAAAAGAATCTTTAATCTATTAGGCTTCTGTTTACTATCAAGCTTTTGTGGCGGGGGATGTCCATGTTAACATTGCTCTTGTTTTTTTGACAATGCCTTATTCGGAATCGGGGAGCATAATCCGTCTCTGACTGCTCTTGTTTTCTCTACTGATGTGTCAGTAATTCCTCATTTTTCTATTTTCAACTCATACACATGTTTTCATATTTAACAAAAATGGAAAGCGAATTTTGTTCAAAATCATTTCGTTTAAAATTGCTAATACTATGCTTCAAGTTTTAAATCTTGAATTTGTGAGAAAGACAAACAATCTTATGTGACGATTCGAACCCATGAAGCATGTTATTTAGACTAGGGTGTGTTACCGACTGTGCTAATTACAACAGTTGTTTAGATGTGGGTTGAATAACAATTTAATTTCAACCTTGTCTTTGAAAAGTAAACAAAGAGTGATGTCACTTGCAATGTAGCCTCACTTGCAATGTAGCATGGTTGATTTGTATTATAGTGTAGAACCTTAACTTTAATAAACATTATTCCTTAGCCAACCCCAACACCCAGGTGACAGAAATAGCTCCCTCCTCCGTTTTACAGAAAGTCAAGCTACAAATTAAAGATATGAAAATATCTAATAAAATAATTTTCATTGAAAAATCATCTTTAGAGATCCTTTTTCTGATATTATTTGCTTCAAATCACTATATCTGACAGTTGTTCTGTAACCATCATGCTTTAAATTTGGAGCGAGACATTTATTTAAAAGTCACTTCTTAAGAAATAAAAAGGATGTCATTGTGATGGAGACTTTTCAATTTATAAATATTCTTTCTGTTTTATCTTATTTCATGAACAGGGTAGATTGCCCTTAATTAATCAATATCGTGTATGGAGGTTCGATTCCTTCCCCAGACTGTATAAACTGCTGGTGCAAAAAGGGACAAATTGTCTGGAGGTCCCACATGATTTTGATATGAAAACATACATTTAATCATACAGGGGTTCTGGAATATTTTGAAAGTCAACTTGTCCACGGACAAGCCACAATCATAATATGGCGTGTCCGTATCAAACGCTTTCTTGTCTGTTCTTTATCATAAACATTTTTTTCCAAATAAATAGTCTTATTTTTTTTCAGACATTGAAGATACTATGGTTTTGCTATAAGAAGCATCCATAAAATAGTCTCATTAACTGTTAACAAAAGTATTATGGCATTTATTTTTAGAAAACTGCTAACTTTTACTATAACACAGTATTACAATATTTTCTTGAGACTTTTCACTTGACTATTGGTAACTTAGCAAGGAAAATCTGCTTGTCGGTGCAGTTTAATGGGCGACTCGGACAACTCGGGCAGCTTATTTCAGAACCACTGTCATATTATTAAAATTGTCAGTTGAGAACAAAAAACAATGTGTTATAAAAGTACAAAGTGATTGGCTAATTGTTTCATTGCAATAATACAATATGCATTGCAGTTATTATTTTGACTATTCACTATTTTGTAAATTATTTTGAATTGATATTGATTTAAGATGGGGTTTTGGGTGAAATATATGAGAAGTAAAACAATATCACAAATCTTATCTAAATGAAATTATCATCATTGTATAACCACCGTTTCAAATTAAAACATTCTTTTCTCCTTTAGTCTCTTTTGGCATTTTCACTGTCCAATAAAAAGCTTAAAAAATCAACATCAGCCATATAAGTCGTAGAATGAATTATTTGATTTGAATGAAAATGTGATTTTCGTATGATTTCAAAGTGTTTTAGCTCACCTGAGCACATTTTGCTCAAGGTGAGCTTTTGTGATCTTTGAATGTCCGTCGTCCGTCCTGGGGTGTGTCGTCCGTTGTCCAATGTGCATCGTCATGCATCAACAATTTAAGTGTTTACACTCTAGAGGCCACAAATATGACCCAATCTTCATGGAACTTGGTCATAATATTGTTCAGGTCACAAGGATGAACCCTATTATCAATGGGAAGGATCCATGCCATATTATGGAAAAGGGGCCTTAATGACAATTTTCTTGTATACACTCTAGAGGCCACAAATATGGCCCAATCATCATGAAACTTGGTCAGAATGTTTGCAAGGTCACAAAGATGAATCCTTTTGAAAATGGGAAGGATCCGTTCCATTTCACGGGAAAAGGGGCCTTAATAACAATTTTCTGATTTACACTCTAGAGGCCACAAATGTTCTCCAATCATCATGAAACTTGGTCAGAATGTTTGCCATCTTACAAGGATTTACCCTATTGAAAATAAGAAGGATATGTGCCATATTCTTGTTTACACAAAAAAGAACACAAATATTATCAGATTTCCTTTATGTAGGAAAAAAGGGAAGGGGGCTTTATGGCTTTACCCTAAGTAGGATGGGCTGATCTGACAAAAAAAAGGGAAAATGGGCCTTATGGATTTTTGCTCAGAATATTCTCGTTTATACGATAAAGTCGATTTAAATACTATCAGAGTTTCTGAAACTTTTGCACAATAATAGAATAGAATGGCACTTTTCCTCCAGAAAAAAAACGGGAAAGGGACCCTAAAGAATTTTGCTCAGTATTCTTATTTATGCAATTAAGTCCACAAATATTAACAGACTTCCTTGAAATTATCTAAGGATGATAACAAGGTCATAAGATAGGTGCTCTTTGAAAATGGGGCTGATCTGTCAGAAAACATCGGAAAAGGGACCTTTTGGGCGTTTGCTCAGAACGTTTAATGAAAACGCATTAAAAGGAGTCCCATGGATAATTGCCTAACCCTTATTAAAGGGGAGAATGTCAGCTGGGTTAATTTCAGATTCATACTTTCTTTTTAAAGTAATAAGTTCCTGAAATATCATATTTTAGCTGAGAAATGACTTGAGAGTCAGTAGAAGGTCTCATGTCCTCACAGGCCTCTTGTTCCCTACATGAAGTCATACACATTTATTATTTATTATACTACTTCCCCCACTTTAGAAGTTAGGGTATTTTGGTTTTAGTTTTACCATGCCTGTCAGTGTCTTTCCATCCTTTCATCTGTCTGTAATAAGTGGCCTAGTTTAGAATCACCACACTTTATACAATTGCTTCCTTTGACCAAACAACCCTTTATTGTTTTTAGGTCATGAATGTTAAAGATCAAGGTTACAATTGCACTTTGTCTGGAGCATATCTCCTAAAGTGTAATAGCTATCAACTTGAAACTCTATGGGTGGATAGATCTCATGGAGGAGAAGTGCAATACACCAGAACTATTACTTTTGCTTGCATAATTTTGGAGTTATTGCCCTTTGTTATTTTTAATACTTAGATTTAATAGGAGGTAAATCTCTGACAGTACAAAAGAATCTTTAATCTATTAGGCTTCTGTTTACTATCAAGCTTTTGTGGCGGGGGATGTCCATGTTAACATTGCTCTTGTTTTTTTGACAATGCCTTATTCGGAATCGGGGAGCATAATCCGTCTCTGACTGCTCTTGTTTTCTCTACTGATGTGTCAGTAATTCCTCATTTTTCTATTTTCAACTCATACACATGTTTTCATATTTAACAAAAATGGAAAGCGAATTTTGTTCAAAATCATTTCGTTTAAAATTGCTAATACTATGCTTCAAGTTTTAAATCTTGAATTTGTGAGAAAGACAAACAATCTTATGTGACGATTCGAACCCATGAAGCATGTTATTTAGACTAGGGTGTGTTACCGACTGTGCTAATTACAACAGTTGTTTAGATGTGGGTTGAATAACAATTTAATTTCAACCTTGTCTTTGAAAAGTAAACAAAGAGTGATGTCACTTGCAATGTAGCCTCACTTGCAATGTAGCATGGTTGATTTGTATTATAGTGTAGAACCTTAACTTTAATAAACATTATTCCTTAGCCAACCCCAACACCCAGGTGACAGAAATAGCTCCCTCCTCCGTTTTACAGAAAGTCAAGCTACAAATTAAAGATATGAAAATATCTAATAAAATAATTTTCATTGAAAAATCATCTTTAGAGATCCTTTTTCTGATATTATTTGCTTCAAATCACTATATCTGACAGTTGTTCTGTAACCATCATGCTTTAAATTTGGAGCGAGACATTTATTTAAAAGTCACTTCTTAAGAAATAAAAAGGATGTCATTGTGATGGAGACTTTTCAATTTATAAATATTCTTTCTGTTTTATCTTATTTCATGAACAGGGTAGATTGCCCTTAATTAATCAATATCGTGTATGGAGGTTCGATTCCTTCCCCAGACTGTATAAACTGCTGGTGCAAAAAGGGACAAATTGTCTGGAGGTCCCACATGATTTTGATATGAAAACATACATTTAATCATACAGGGGTTCTGGAATATTTTGAAAGTCAACTTGTCCACGGACAAGCCACAATCATAATATGGCGTGTCCGTATCAAACGCTTTCTTGTCTGTTCTTTATCATAAACATTTTTTTCCAAATAAATAGTCTTATTTTTTTTCAGACATTGAAGATACTATGGTTTTGCTATAAGAAGCATCCATAAAATAGTCTCATTAACTGTTAACAAAAGTATTATGGCATTTATTTTTAGAAAACTGCTAACTTTTACTATAACACAGTATTACAATATTTTCTTGAGACTTTTCACTTGACTATTGGTAACTTAGCAAGGAAAATCTGCTTGTCGGTGCAGTTTAATGGGCGACTCGGACAACTCGGGCAGCTTATTTCAGAACCACTGTCATATTATTAAAATTGTCAGTTGAGAACAAAAAACAATGTGTTATAAAAGTACAAAGTGATTGGCTAATTGTTTCATTGCAATAATACAATATGCATTGCAGTTATTATTTTGACTATTCACTATTTTGTAAATTATTTTGAATTGATATTGATTTAAGATGGGGTTTTGGGTGAAATATATGAGAAGTAAAACAATATCACAAATCTTATCTAAATGAAATTATCATCATTGTATAACCACCGTTTCAAATTAAAACATTCTTTTCTCCTTTAGTCTCTTTTGGCATTTTCACTGTCCAATAAAAAGCTTAAAAAATCAACATCAGCCATATAAGTCGTAGAATGAATTATTTGATTTGAATGAAAATGTGATTTTCGTATGATTTCAAAGTGTTTTAGCTCACCTGAGCACATTTTGCTCAAGGTGAGCTTTTGTGATCTTTGAATGTCCGTCGTCCGTCCTGGGGTGTGTCGTCCGTTGTCCAATGTGCATCGTCATGCATCAACAATTTAAGTGTTTACACTCTAGAGGCCACAAATATGACCCAATCTTCATGGAACTTGGTCATAATATTGTTCAGGTCACAAGGATGAACCCTATTATCAATGGGAAGGATCCATGCCATATTATGGAAAAGGGGCCTTAATGACAATTTTCTTGTATACACTCTAGAGGCCACAAATATGGCCCAATCATCATGAAACTTGGTCAGAATGTTTGCAAGGTCACAAAGATGAATCCTTTTGAAAATGGGAAGGATCCGTTCCATTTCACGGGAAAAGGGGCCTTAATAACAATTTTCTGATTTACACTCTAGAGGCCACAAATGTTCTCCAATCATCATGAAACTTGGTCAGAATGTTTGCCATCTTACAAGGATTAACCCTATTGAAAATAAGAAGGATATGTGCCATATTCTTGTTTACACAAAAAAGAACACAAATATTATCAGATTTCCTTTATGTAGGAAAAAAGGGAAGGGGGCTTTATGGCTTTACCCTAAGTAGGATGGGCTGATCTGACAAAAAAAAGGGAAAATGGGCCTTATGGATTTTTGCTCAGAATATTCTCGTTTATACGATAAAGTCGATTTAAATACTATCAGAGTTTCTGAAACTTTTGCACAATAATAGAATAGAATGGCACTTTTCCTCCAGAAAAAAAACGGGAAAGGGACCCTAAAGAATTTTGCTCAGTATTCTTATTTATGCAATTAAGTCCACAAATATTAACAGACTTCCTTGAAATTATCTAAGGATGATAACAAGGTCATAAGATAGGTGCTCTTTGAAAATGGGGCTGATCTGTCAGAAAACATCGGAAAAGGGACCTTTTGGGCGTTTGCTCAGAACGTTTAATGAAAACGCATTAAAAGGAGTCCCATGGATAATTGCCTAACCCTTATTAAAGGGGAGAATGTCAGCTGGGTTAATTTCAGATTCATACTTTCTTTTTAAAGTAATAAGTTCCTGAAATATCATATTTTAGCTGAGAAATGACTTGAGAGTCAGTAGAAGGTCTCATGTCCTCACAGGCCTCTTGTTCCCTACATGAAGTCATACACATTTATTATTTATTATACTACTTCCCCCACTTTAGAAGTTAGGGTATTTTGGTTTTAGTTTTACCATGCCTGTCAGTGTCTTTCCATCCTTTCATCTGTCTGTAATAAGTGGCCTAGTTTAGAATCACCACACTTTATACAATTGCTTCCTTTGACCAAACAACCCTTTATTGTTTTTAGGTCATGAATGTTAAAGATCAAGGTTACAATTGCACTTTGTTCCAAAACCTTTTCCAGAAAACTCATGAAGCTTAGTTGACCTAGAATCTTGAAACATAATACAATCGTTGGCTACGACCCATGGAGGTGGTCATGGTTGTCAAGGTCACAATTGAACTTTGTCAGAAAAATATACTGCGTAAAGATGAAAAATTGACACTTTCGAATTTCCTCAATGTCCCCCTTGTAAAATAAATACAAGTATGTCATGCAAAACCTGTCATACTAAGTAGAATTGATGTGACTCTATAAATTCTGTTAAATTTGAAGGCCATGTGCTTTGCGTCAGTGTATAGCCTCAGAACAGGGAAAACAATGACTTCCCATGCACATCATAAACGGTGTCTTTATCTCATAAACGCTTAGCATAGATTTAACTGAATAAAGTGGGAAACAAGTAAATAACTTTAAATTTCAAACTGGACATAATTGAGAGCTTGTTGTCACTTTCAAATGAAAATCAAAACACATTTCGGCAAAGTTTTTGATTTGTAGGTATATAAATGATTTTGCAATGACATAATATTTTGAAAGACATTCAATTACAAGTGTTGCAGCGACTCATAGCAAAAATTAGAAAGTTTTTTTGCAAATCAAGCTTTGGCCAGACGCCATTGACGTCACTTTGAAACTTACGGCAACTTACGAAAATGATTTGGATATCAACATTAAAAGTAGAGAGATATCTTGTTTAAATGAGACCGTTTCAGTGGTCAAAATCGCTTATTTTGGCCGCCAATTCTCCACTGAGTAACATGAAGTGCATCCTTTTGTGAATTTTCTAAAAACGGTTTTCGACTTTTTTGAATTTATTCGTTGAAACAGATTACCAGTGAGAAATTTTCTGGTTTCACCCTATGCCAATGTTGTCAGTGACCATAATACAATTCAAAGAAAATTAGTCTGTAGAAACGAAATGAACATTTTTTTTAGAGATTTTTGAAGTATCAAATTTTTACTTTTGCTCAGAACATTTCAAATCTTTTATTCATAAAGTTATTGCCCTTTCATCACTGATAGCACTTTTACAGTGACATATTAATAGCCATTCTCTGTAAGCATTTACACTTTTACATAGTGAGTGTGGCACGCCATGTCTCGGATTTACTTGAAACTTGTTTGATTATCAGACCTTATTGTCCTTATGAGTAAATCATCGTTTTTTTGTCAATTTGTTTTTAGGTTGCCATGGAAACAAATCTAAAAGTTTTTTGATAAAAAATGGCAAATATAAGCATGAAAATAGGCATTTTTCGAGCATTGCTATCTTGCTTATTTAAAGGTTAACAAAAAATAATCTTTCTATTATAAATTGTTTTATCCTTACTCAATCATTTGCACTTTTTAAATTTATTTCAATTATTTGTTATATCCAATGCTTTACCACATTTAGGTGGGTGGGGTAAGACATTTTTTGAAAATGTCATATTTTGACAATTTCTTGAAGCATTTTTGAAAAAATGCAGCTAGTTTGAAATTATGTGTTCCTACTAAAGAATAAATCAACCATCCCTCTATCATGAAAAAGAAAAAAAATACTGGGCCTTTGTCTGTAAAGGTGGTTACTATGGTAACCAGACAGGCACCGTCAAGTAAAAATTTTAGTATTTTTCTATGTATTTTCTTCTTAAACTTATTTGCTCAATATAACTGTATATTTTGATATTCATGTTTGGTAGGTATATAGATGTCATCAATGATAGTCAGCCAGAAGTCTTTCACTTAAGGTCAAGGTCATTTGTTAACCATTTTTGTACAATTTTTTGAAAAAGAGATAAAAAAAAAACAGCCAAGATAAACTTTTTTCACCTGTCAAAGAGGAAGATAGGCATCAGAGAAACAGATAATTGTCATATTTTTGTGACAAGATAACTAATATAGTGTTTTGGATTCTATATTAATTTGTAATTCCCACTACCTAGATGTATTTCAAGTGTTGAGTTAGAAAATAATCCCAGCCGATGGATATCCCCTGCATGTGTAACCACATAAATAAATCCTATTCTTATTTATCATTAATCTTTGGCCCTCCTTATACTTTGAACATGGTTTGAGCCTTGTAAATGTCTTGAATTAACACAGTGAGCTTTTTTATGCTGCATGTGGTTGACAAATTTTTTATGGTACCCAATTCTTTCCTTATTTAATTTTGAATGTATGTAAAACAACAAAATCAAGGAATGTCCCATTTCTTGTAGTTTCAGCTTAAAATAGCTAATTTTTTTTTAAAATTTATAAAAATGATAAGTTTAAATTTTTAAATTAGCTAAATTGTTAACAGAATGCATTAATAATTGCGAAATATTGACTGCACTGTTATTTCTATCCGCCATTTTGGATTGTTGCTATGGGATCAAAGGGAAGTAACTCTAAAATAGACTACAAGACTAAATTTAAGAAATTACACCATTTTTTCAAACTATAATTCTAAAATTATACCACATGAAAACAATATATTCTGATTATTAAAGGAATATTTATTAATTTATCTTTCAATCAATATGGACATGTACTGTAAAATCTTTTGCATTGAATTATTGTAACCTCCTGAAAACAGGGATAGTTCATGTATATTATTGCCATTTTTAAGAGTATGCAATTTTCAATCGAGAATTGTGAAAAATTTAGGGTATGTACCCCATGGGATTTTTAATGTTTTGATAACTAGAACACCTAATCTATTTGCTTTAAACAATTTTTTTCCCCATATATGCTGCAAAAATCTGAAATTTGGATCTGAAATTTGGCATTTTTGCAAAATTCTGACTTTCTATGGCCTGTTTCTATGGCAACATAGCACCCATTTCCGAATGAGTGATATATTTTGTAATGATCTTATATGGGGTTCAACTTGTGCAAGTGTGAACAAAATCTGTTCTTATGCGTGCCAAAAAAGTGTAAGTGCTTACAGAGAATGGCTATTAAGCACTAATTACACTTAAACTGGAAATAATATCTGGTAAGGGTATTAGTCCGTGGGCCAGGAGGGGTCACCATGCACCCCCCTAAGGGCTCTCCGAGAGTGGTATGGAAATGTTCATAGGACCTCCCTGAGTGAGAATCACGATGTTAACAGGTGGTAATTTGGGTCCCGACTGCCATTCCGAGTGTTTTTCTGAATGGCAGCCAAGAATAAATTCATTTTACCTTTGATTCACTATAGAGGGATTTTGTTCATTTTAAATATTTTTGTGAGTCTAAAACATGTATATTTTGCGTTCTAGTAAAACCCTTAATTACTTAAAATGATTTTAAAGATCCCAACTTCCGAAATGGGAGATGGCAGCCAGTTCTAGATAAGAGTTTTACTATTTTTTCGATGAATGCAGTGAAATACAATTGTTCCCCATGTACTACACCATAGATCATACTGCAAATTGCTATGATATTATTGATATGACCTTCCCGAGTTCAAATCAAGTTGTTAAAAGTCGATATTTAGGGTCCTGACTGCCTTTCTCTGTCTTTTTCTAAATGGTAGCCACTAAAAATACAAATTAACCAGGAGACACTTAACGGATATCACTTGATTTCAAATCATATTTAAAGACCAAAAAGTGTGGTTTTTACATTCTTGGTACAATATCTATTAGGTAATGTTAAATTGGATATCCAAACATCCTCTATTAGAGATGGCAGCCAGTTTAAGATAGGAATTTTGTTACTTTTGCTGCAAGCTGTGAAATATGAGGGGTGACCGTGAACTTTGCCGATCAATCCTCTCTGATTGTACCACAAAATTGTTACTTCAACATTCCGAAGGTTGAATTAAGTTGTTTACAGTAGATGTTTTGAGTCCCAACTGCCTTTTTGGGATGTTTTTCTAGATGGCAGCCAATGTAAATATAAGTAAATAAATTGGAACAACTTGTATATGAGCAACCTATGTTTTTTATTATTTTTTATGACAAGAAACATAAATGTTTAGTGTTCTTTCTACATGCTGAAATAGCTAATGTCTTTTTAAAGATCAAACATCCTGAATGGTAGATGGCAGCCAGTTTTGAAAATGAAATTTGCCTGTTTTTTTTTCAGTCCATCAACATCATAAAAGTCATCTCTGACAAAGGAAAAGTTTAACCGATATTTTTCAGTGAGAAGCGAAAAAGTATCAATTGATGTTTTTGGTGTTCAGACTGCCTAACCGAATGTTTCTTTTAGATGGCAGCCAAGAAAAAGAATATTACTTGAGAATCCTTTTGCTGACATTGGTCTTTTTTTTATCTTATTTTCAGGACCAAATCACCTAAGTTAAGCGCAGTTCTTATCATTTCTTCAATTAAGTGTCTTATCTAAAACCAAACGTACTGAAATGAAGATGGCAGCCAACTTTAGACACGTAGTTTTGCTTACTTAACTATAACAGTCTCTGAAACTAGTTGGGTGGGCATGTCACTCCTGTGGAAGGGGGGGTGTATCAAGTTGTTCACCATATATCCCTGATATCAATGTTTTGTCTCTTCCATTTCACCTGACGGATTAGGGTAGTTTTAAATTGTCTCCGAGAAAATACGTGATAAAATAAAAACTGAAATATGAGATGACAGTCAGGTCATAATTAGTTTCACCTTATTTCCGTAAAAACATCTTTATATGTACATGTTTCTGTCGAAGATTGATGCATATTAGTATCATTTTCTCCTTCAGTCAGTCCGTGTGTTTATACATAGGTTAGTTAATTTCTTGTTTCGATTAATGACATCTAGGATTGACAAGGGTTCGTAGCATAAGCGACTTTTTATCGAACTTGAGCATAATTATACAATATAATGACATATTGTTCTATTGGAAGCTTTGTTTGTCTTCAGGACCAACAAAAAGCTTCCAAATCCACTCAAGCTAATGGAATTATTGAATGATTGGAAAATTTTGAATGATTTCGGAATGGTTAAAATTGGTCGATTCAATGTTTTTTTTTATGATTTTGGGGCATTTCGAGTTAATGCTTGAAAGTGCCATAAATGGAACGTTGAATAAATGATAAAGAATGGTTTTCACTAGACTTAGTGTCAAGTACACAATGTTTTTTACCTCAAATTTTTTACTTCATTTATAGACTTATTTATAGATTTAATGATGGGTTTGCGGGAAACTTTCACAGAATGTTCCTAATCATGTGACTATGTGTGCTTATCAACTCCGTTGGATGACATTATTCCAAATCACGAAAAATCTGCATAATTATCAATTGTCTTGTATATGTTACTCCTTCTACTTCAATGCATTGATTTCATCAAACTATTGATGGATTTGTAAGAAGGTTTCACATAATGTTCCTGATCATGGGACGCTCATAGCACATAATTGTCAATGCTATATAGTCACTGTTATTAAGGGTGGTTTTTGATGACATTTTCGAAGTATACTTCATGATATGAATATGAGCATACATTAAACGTTTGTCCATATATAATGCTGACAAACCATATATAATGCTGCGTAACAAAAAAGGAGTCATTCGTTCTAAGAATGTTTTAGTGAAGCGTTTATTTTGTCAAACAGTGCGCACGTGTTTAATTTAAAACAGATAAATCCAGATTTACATTTCCATACAATCATAAAGATATATTTTGGAAAAGTTGATATAGGAAAACTTCCATGATATTATGGTCAAATGGCGGCCAAGATTGTTTAAAAAATTAAATAAATTAATGCTAGGTAAAACGTTCTAAACAAACTGATATATGAATTTCTAAATGTATCAGCTACGTAGGGATTCGAACTGCTGAGCCCTTCAAGGGAAATATGAATAAAACAGACTTAAGCAAATTCAAGATATTGAAATAAGCAATATTGGTGGATTTGTTTCAGATTCTTTTACATTTAATTAATTCGGCGGACATTTTCGGTCGCAATTTTAAAGTTTTCCTTTATCGAACTAGATAAATATGGTGTATTAGTATAAATATCTGGCTGCCATCTCGCTTTGAGAATTTCGGGAACATCATATTAGCCCTAGATAATCAAGAAGAAAATTTCAAAAAATCAAATATTTTTCCCTTTCAGTACCAAATGTTAATATTAATACATGATTTTACTGCAGAGGGTCTTGTGAACAATTAATTTGATAAATCTTTTTCAGACACCTCCCCCCCCCTCTGGAATTTAATTTATGTTTAAAATTCAGTATTTTGGGGGATTTCAATTTCGACATTAATTGATAGAATGTTAGTTTAAACCCTAAATATAGGTGACTGGCCCTAAAATGTGAAGCAATGTTGGCATAGGGATTCTAATGTAATTCAAGCATCTTCTTGGCTGCCATCTAGAAAGTGCCCGTAAAGGCAGTCGGAAAACAAAATATCGATTAAAAGATTTTGATTCTCACTGATTGAGGTCGGCAAAACATTCCTTTGCACTCTCAGAAAGGGTTTTTAGGATTGTTCGTCTGCTCTTGTCTTATGCTCTGCAGCAAAAATTGGCAAATTTCATATGCAAGATTAGCTGCCATCTACCAAACAGGATGTTTGATCTTCAAAAAGAATTTAGTTTTTTTTCAGTTTGTAGCTAGAACACCAAATAGATATGTTTTTGGCCCTTAAATATCAAAATAAAGTTTGCTCGTAAACAAGTTGTTCCAATTTATTTACTTGTATTTGCATTGGCTGCCATGTAGACACCCCAAAAGGCTGTCGGGACCCAAAATATCGACTATAAACAACTTGATTCAACCTTCGGGCTGTTGCATGAACAATTTCATGGCACAATTAGAGGTTGTTTTTTTTGTTAAAGATACATGGTGATCTTTCATCTTTCATAGACTGAAACAGTAAATAGCAAAAATTTTATCTTAAACTGGCTGCCATCTCTCTTAAAGGATGTTTGGATATCCAAATTATCTTTAACTAATAGGTATCGTACCAAGAAAGCAAAATATACATGTTTTTGTCTTTGAATATGATTAAAAATCAAAGGGTGCCTATAAAAAGCATCATGGTTAATTTGTATTTTTAGTGGCTGCCAATTAGAAAAACGCCAAGAAAGGCAGTCAGGACCCTAAATATCAACTGTTAACAACTTGATTTGAACTCGGGAAGGTCATATCAACAATATCATAGCACTTTGCAACATAATCTATCGTGTAGTATATAGTGAACACATGTATCTCACTGCATTCATCGGAAAAATAGCAAACATCTTATCTAGAACTGGCTGCCATCTCCCTTTTTGGAAGTTGGGATATTTAAAATCATTTTAAGTAATTAAGGGTTTTACCAGAACGCAAAATATACATGTTTCAGACTCTCAAAAAATATTTAGAATGAACAAAATCCCTCTATAGTGTACCAAGGGTAAAATGAAGTTATTCTTGGCTGCCATCCAGAAAAACAGTCGGAATGGCAGTCGGGACCCAAATAACCACCTGTTAACATCGTGATTCTCACTCAGGGAGGTCCTATGAACATTTCCATACCACTCTCGGAGAGCCCTTAGGGGGGTGCACGGTGACCCCTCCTGGCCCACGGACTATATTAGTTTGCTTTGCGACAGCTCTTTTTTTCAAAGCATTTCTGTGGCAAACTAAACAGTGATCATTTTACGCTTTGAAGTTAATGGGTTCTCATAGAAAGTTATGGGTCCTAATATTTTTAGAGCATTTCCCCCTTTACTGCAAGGTACATGACCATTAAATGGTTGTCTACACAGACAATGAGTTACCAGACATAGTCAGATTCTTTATGTCCTGTGAGACTGATTACTTTTAGCGAAATGGGTCCAAGGCATAAATCTTGCACCAGTGATGCAGGACCAACGTATAAGATGATAACTTGTAAACAGAGATCAAACATCAACGTGTATTGCTTGTTTATTTCAATTAATCTTCTCTCTTTTCTCTCCCGCGAAACCCTTCAGGTGTCGCCCATCTAGTACTCTTGTTTAAGCATTTTTATTATTATGACTTTCAAGTGTCTGTGGACCAAATCTATGATAAACCTATTCGATGTTATAAGCGTTGCCCTGCAAAGGTCTTGTTATTTTTATGCGGCCCCTGTTGAATAACCGGATATATTACGGAATCACTCTTGGCGTCCGGGCGACCAGTGTCCGGCGGTCGGGCAGCGTCAACTTCTCTGTTCTGAGAATAACTCTGTCCCCTTATGGCAGTTATGTTCCTCTCTTGATTACAGAATGCAGCGCTAAAGAACTGAAACTCAACGAAGCTTAATTTTTCATATATTTCCCTTTATTTTTCACACTCGGTCATTCAGCACTACAACAGGCGTATTTATTGAAAATTTGCCACCTTGTTGTATTTATATTTTCAATTGAATCACAATAACAAAGTTTAAATGTGAGTGATGTAAATTTTGGATAAAAAAAAACACATTTCTTGAATGCTATTGGGTGGATTATCGAAAAATATCGGTAGATTATAACTTGATAAACTTACCGCATTACCAGTGAAATTATAAAAAAACCGTTTCCGTTCATTTCACCCAATCTGAGGTTATCTACGTAGAGAAAATAAGGGACGTCTTCATGAACGTTACATAGCAATCACGTGCAAAATTTAGCGCCTAGAAAATGTCCTATTTTTTCACAATTTTCTCGTTTTTTTGCATTTCAGAAAAAGAATATCGTCGATTTTCTACCAAAATCTCGTAACTACAGCTCTAAACAAGCTGTAGTTACGAGGTTTTAGCAGAATACCGACGATATTTTTTCGAGTAAGATCGATAAGTATTTCATTTCATGACCAACAAAAGCTGTAATTTCACTCGGCGTGAAAATGCAGCTTTTGTTGTTCACTAAATGAAACATACATCGATCTAACACTGAAACAAACGATTAAACTCTATCATTTCAAAATTTTACAATTTTCACCATCATCTGTTGCTTTTTCAGCATTTTTGTGTCTTACAAAGCTTATAAAACATGGTTCGATCTCAACTGAGAATTAACTAGCAAATTTCGATTCGTATAAAAACTAATATTGTACAAGTAAAAATAACAAGTTTCTATTATTTTCTTGGATTCTTATAAATCTTCATGGTATAAATGAAAGAATTACAGCTTTGATCTCAAATTGAAATTTAAAAAAAAAAGAGAAAAGATTTATAATCCCGAAACCTGATCTGATTCTTAATATAACATAGTCATTTGTATAACACCAACCGTGCAAGGTATTGTGATTGATAAGCTAGAGCCGTCCTAGACAGCTAGACTATATAATCTTTAGGCGACAAGATTAATCTCAACCTAACAAGACCAAAATGCAATCTAACCTACAGATACAATCGTAAAATGAGGTCACACTAACACATTACTATAAACTTCATACATCTAGATATGTCACGATTCTAGGGGACGATGAACTATACTGTAATGTCTAAGACGTTAATTGTATTTTCACGATATATTGGGGCAAAAAATAAGTGAGATAAGGAACAAATGCCAAGTACTAGTATCACATTGCCTGCTAAAGTAATAACTTATGAAAAAGTAAAAAAAACACTAGCTTAAAATAAGATATTATGATCATTATAAAAGTAATTAAATCCGTGTATTTTTAGCATTTGTCATCAGCGATATTTCTATTCAAAATCTTTTAATCGGCTCCAACATTTATTCCACAAGTCGATTGCTGTAATCTTATCATGGATTTCCATTAAATCTGAATTGTTGGAGAAAATTAGCTCTAAGAGGAGAAAATTAAATAGAAAATCAATCGATGCTTTGAATGTACAATGATGGGAATTTCGTTTATCGTAAAGTGTTTTATTGCACAATAATAGAACTGGAGAATAAGAAATACATTACGATTCAAGTAGTTTAATTTCTTTATAAAAAACATCAACACATTTCACATTTCTTTAAGAACGTTTAACTAATTTAGATACTAGTTCCTGTTTCAATCCTTTTTTTAGATGAAAACGTTACAGTTAGTTGCACCATGAAATCGACATTCATTTCAATAAAACAATTCTAAATCGTTCACTCAGCGCTCAATTCATTCATTCCAAACACTCACTCAAAACATTCAAAATCGCTCCAAACCAAAAAGATAGAATCAACAACGTCATTCAATATAAATTTGGATAGAGAAAAACCGTGATTTCACTGACATAATTCAAATTTTAAGCGTCTAATAGGTTCTTGAAAAAATAGAAAGCTATCTATAGAACGTGTGTGCATATTTTATTGAAGGGAGGTAATCAATAGCGCTAATTTTGTTCATCCTGAACAAAATTTGCGATACTGGATTACCTCTCATTAAATATACTCAAAATTCACTCTACACAGTCATTCAATTTCATTCCTCAATCATTCCAAAATCATTCACCCGGCTAATTTCGCGATGTTGTTTACTAAAAGTCCGCAAGGAATATGCAGAATACTTCAAAAGAAATAATCGATCTACATTTTATGTTTCATACGTTAACTTTTACTGATCGATTTCGTTTTTGTTTTGTCTGCGTTCTATAAAAGTTTATCAAAAATTAGGTCAACTCGTTAACTTCTTGAAGAATATTCTTTTTCTTTTTTATTTGAGTTTCAAGTTTTCATTCGGACCATTGTATCAATGATATAGAAGTTTCTCTTGTGACTGTAGACCCAATAGCGCTATATTTTCGATTCTGTTTTAAAGATATCTTTAAATGAATCACGTTTTTATGAAGAGTTTTATTTTAAACTACATTTTGTTTAAGCTGTAACAATATTTAAGTCAAACAACCTACACTGGCTCATTATTTCGTTTAACTACCTTAATTTAAAGACACGCAAGAATCTGCCCAGCGTTCAGAATGACAAAACGGTGCAAACTATTTGGCAATTTATACCCTGCTTTGCACGTAAATGCACGTAACGCATTCAGATCAATATTTTGTATGAATGCTAGTGTTATTTATTTAGAAAGTTTAGAATTCACTGCATCTTTTCATTTTCTCATTCCGAGTGAGTATAATACAATCAGCTTTATGTTAGACAGCTTTTCTGGAACATATTTTTACTTGCTTTATTTAGGTTCACTTTAGATAACCGTCAGTCAGTTTTTTTCATTTAATTTCAACCTTTAATACAATTTTGCTGTTCGTAAATGATGCATTTATGTTTCTCAATTTTCGTTTCAGGTCTTCCAAGCGAGGTTTATTCAATATGGGAATCTTACCCCTGGAGGTTCGGTAAGGAGTTCTGTATTTTGAAGTCTCTGTTTATGGAGATGACGTCATACGCTTCTGTTCTGACCATCACAGCATTTACGGTGGAGAGATACATTGCCATATGCAGACCGCTCATCTCACAAAAAATAGCCACATTTTCTAGATGCGTTAAAATAATCATCGGTATATGGATTGTTTCTTTCCTTTGCGCACTGCCCTACCCGGTGCACACGGATCTATTTTTCCTCGTGAGAGACACAAACAACAGTCCAATAGCAGACTCTTTACAATGTAGCATTGCGCCATGTTCTTACAACTTTATGACGAACGTGTTTCAAATGTCAACGTTTGTTTTCTTCCTACTGCCTCTTACGATTATTATGGTGTTATACACTTTAATCGGCTTAACACTGCGGAACAGCGACCTCGTGAGAACAGCGTCAGACAGAAGCACAGATGGTCACCACGAAAGAAGTCCGTCTTGTATGCCAAGAAAAACAATTCTTAGAGTATAAGGTATGTCAGTAACCTTATTTGTGCTTTCAGAGACCAACATTATAAAACAATTAATTCAAACTCGATTGGAATATATTCAAACTTAAAATTTAAACAATTGATAAACCATCAATCAAACGTCGAAGAAAGCTATTGAAATCATTTATTATATGTCTTAGATTACCATTCTTTCATTTTAAGGCTAGAAGAATTCTGCAATTCATCTTTGATTTTGAGTTAATTCTCAAATGAGTAGTTAAAAAGTTTTTTATTTCGGACCCTGGTCCTAGACATATATTTACAGAAATGTTTGAAAATGAAAACAAATGTAATGAGTTAAAATGAATCATTTATGACGAAGGAAGCTTGTTTTGACAACATCGTCTTAAAATTTAAATTTCTTGTCGAATTCTTTTAGGTAACACATGCTAATTCCTTATTTTTGTATTTCTAGAATATAAGAAAATAATCTGTTTTTCGTTTTTGTTTTTCAAAATTGCAAATATCATATTTTGGAAGAAAATTGACTAAAGCCTGTTTAAAGCAAAGAAACCGGTTATATTATCTTAAATAACAAAACACTCTGAATTCAATATTTTTTCAAAACTGCATTATTTAACTCGCCTTTCTCGATAAAGGTCATTATTGCAAGACTATTTCAAGTATCCCGGAAATGTGAACAATTTAGCCGATCGGTAAGTCAAAAGAATATTTTTTTTTTTAGATAAAATGAATTCTAGCAACTTCATATCTAATTACTCTAATTTTTTCATTTCATGAGTGTTTTATTTTATTAGTTTTATTTTCGGACACGCTTATTTTTTTCTTTTTAAATCAATTTATTTGTAAGGTATAAGGAGATACAGAGACATTTTGGCATTAAGGACTTCAATCGCAGTAAAATATTCTGACGACAAATATTGCATAGAACGTTGAAATCTGTATAAAGGTAATTTTTCTCCAAGAAACCGTCTCATAAAGGCAAAGAACCATAAAATTCACGTTATCATTTTATCGAGGAATGTGTCTGTGAGAGAGATCGACCTTATTCCGTCTTACAGAATAAAAGCACAATGAATTCACATTCGTCAATAAAATGGTATTCATCTTTGATAGCAAAAGCGGTTTTATTGTAACGCGGGTCCTTTAAAACGTTTTCCGGACAAATCAATCGCTGGTATTTCTTAAAGGCGCTATTCTTAGCTAGATTAATTCTACTAATACGGTTAGCTCGCCATGTGGATCCTTTCACATGTTACAATATTGCTGAATACAACCAAGACCATCGTTTATTTTTTCTCTTTATTTCTTTTATAAAAATATTAAGGTTTGATTATGTAGGTTATTCCCAGAGGTTCTTCTTTCAATGACCCTTTCCGTATTTCAATCCTTCGAATCTCCTTTGAATAGTTTTAAATATCTAGAATTTGGGTAAAACTATAGGCGTTTTTTTCCTTTTAATTTTACGGATTTGATTTATAATTTTTATGATGAATAAAATATGAAAGTTTATAATTAATCTGGTGATAAATTATTGTGTATTCTTCGAATTACTTCACATTAGTTATACTTAGTACATTACGATGTCACGTCGTTTATAGCGTAGTCTACATGTACATAACTTTATGACAGAGATCGTGACGTAAAACAAAGTGATTCAGAAGTTTAAGCTAATTTTTTGCAACGATTCCATTCAGCTGACGAACTACACACCTAATAGCCCTCTCTTGAATATGTTACAGCCGCCTTCGTAGCGCAGTCGGGAGCGCATCGGACTGTCAATCTAGAGGTCCCGGGTTCGATCCCCGACGGCGGCACTCATTCTTTCCGACTATAAGTCTCTCACCAATGGGTTGATAATCGTAGACCTATGTGATATAGAAGCTGGAGGCTGGGAAAGAGTATTATTGTTGTACTGGTGAGAGAAATACCAGGAATCTATTGTTTGGCGTTCCAGCCGACGCGATATAACCGAAAAAAATGTTGAAAGCGGCGTTAAACTGCATTCAATCAATCAATAAATTGAATATGTAACATATTTCATCGTAACTGAATGTGAAGTCGAAGTACGTCATTTGCGCGTCTCCTTATTCAATGCATTTATCGAAAACTTTGTATATCGCCGAGTATTTAAAATAATCTATTTTAAGTTACTTTTACTGCTCCCACAGAACGTAATGAATTTGAATATTTCACTTCAAAAATGTCAATTTGGCCTATAGTACCATATTTACATTGATCCATATCATCAATACATGGCTAATTATGTGTACAGTTGTAGCTCAAGGACTTCTTCTCTCCGGCAATCTATTATGTATTATTAATCATTTTTTACATCTTTTTAGATAACTGATAATTAATTTAAACGTTTAAAACATATTCTTTCCGAAATACAAGATATAACAAGATGTCATTGATGGTCCTGTATCGTTCACTAAAGTATGCATCTATATAGTTTACAAATATCAAATGGGGTGTGCTAACTGCTTATGGGTCCTACCTCGTGACTCTTCTATCATCCTTTGAAAGGTCAAAGGAATTTGAAAATGTCTGTTGACTGAATAACGTAACGCTAATTGTTCCTGGTCAGGCGAACGTGCGGTTATCCACTTCATCGCTATTGCACTCCCGACCTTTTTACAGCATAAACTAAACAGTTTCGTGAGGGGATGTGCGATTTTTGAGTGAAATTAAAGGGAGGTTATTCGATATCGCTTATTTTGTAAACCCTGAACAAAATGGGCGAGTTTTGAGTGAAATGAAAGGGAGAAAAAAGTGAGATTTGAGTGAAATTAAAGGGAGGTAATTCAATTTCGATAATATTGTTCAGGATGAACAAAATTAGCGATATGTAGTACATTCCTTTAATTAAATATGAATACATAGCTTCCTTTTCCTTCAAGAACCAATCTTTCAATTATGTCAGTAAAAACGATATTTTCACTAAATAGATTTATTTTTAATGAAGTTGATAGTTATATCTCTTTCAGTGTAATCTTGAATAGTTTGACTGACCGTTTGGAATAAATGGATCGGGCGCTGAGCGAGTGATTTGAAATGAATGTCAATTTCACGATGTTGTTAACTGTAGCTAAACATTGCTTGAACATCTTGATAAAGCTTCATTTGGTTAAGCCCGGAACAAAGGCTTAATCTAAAAGAAAAGTGACGTAGCAAGCTGTGAAAAATAAAGAACGGTGTAAATATATAAATAGCTTAAATCCATTAGTTTGTAATACTGTTGGGAAATTGGAATAATATATCAACCAAAATAGCCAAAATGTTTCTTCAGACAAATAAAAAACATTATCGAATTATTCGCGGCTCGATATACGTCTTGTGATAGCCCGTTATTCTTATCAATCCATTTTCAGAAATGGGTTCCTATCACGACCGAAATGAAAGACTCAGAAAATGAATAAGTACATATAGAAGCATTGTATAGCAACTTATTCTATCACACAACGTTTGTTCTCCTACCGAGAAAAAAAAGATATTTATTATAAGACTTTACGATATGATAAGGTATCGCACCTTTGTGTTATCACAGATCAGTAAAAACATCTTGAAATTGACGAACTTTCCGAAAAAAAAAGTCTTGTTCTCTTGCTGAGCGCTCAATCAGAGCAATCTAACTCAATATCATTCAAAACAGCCAACCACGTTTTTGGAGGCGAAGCAGATACCAATGTATCAGTAGACTCAATGCCTTTGGAAATGTGTTTGAAAGAAATCTTAGATGCTAGTCACAGGTACATATGTACTAGTATGGATTACGCAAGCAATTTTGAAACAGAATTAAGGTAACTGCGGACACATAGAGGGCCATTTTAGGTCCAAATTTTGAATTGTCTGCAAATCATGCCTAATGCGATAAAACTGAACTTTGAAGTTCCCGCTTTCATATTTCGGTCATAAAAGGGAATTTAATAACGTAGAGTTGACGTCATGACGTCATCAAGGGGCCGACCCCTTTTTTAGGGAGCAAAATCAGTAATTGTCCATTTTTTCGAAAATAATAGATCGATTTTCAACCCGAAAACGCCATTTGCTTCGTTGGAAGACGCCTGATGTTATGTTTTATTGATATGAAGTTATAAGTGTAAGAAATACAATTAAGTGTAACGTATTAAATGTTAATGCCTTCTGCGTTGCTGTTTTCGAGTACAGTCACTGGAAATATTGCCTATTTTCTCGAAAATTTGTCCGGTGACCTATGCTGAAATTTAGATATGTTGCTGTCAAACCATTCCGCTGAAGAAATTTAAAATAAAAACCATGTCTCTTCGGGTTAGATTTTTTGTAAAATTCGATTCCGCGAAGATATCGCAAATCAAAGGATATTTCAACGTCGCGTCAAATGTTAACAAAAGCTGTCTTTTTAAATGGATAAAACTTGAGTGAATTTCTGTATTTCCTAAAATCACATTCAGATTTGATACTTTTGAATCCTGTTTTTTACGATAAAGCTTAATTTTAAATATTTTAGAATACGTTATTGCGCGGAGATTGGCGCCAAATAAGCATAGTGCCGATGGTTTTGGTGCGACGTCGAATTCGACGAAAACTGTTCCAACAACTTCACAGAATCGAATTTAATAAAAAATCTAACCCGAAGACATATCATTTTTATTTGATTAATACAAAGCATATTCTTTTCGATACAAAATAACAAAAAATCAGCATAGGTCACCGGACGAAATTTTGAGAAATCTCTACTTATTTACAAAAAATGAAATAAAAAAAGGAACGTCAATTCTTAAGATTCGCGAAATAGTTAGCGTTTCGGGCCTTTTTTACTATTTGAATGTGCTCAGAAATTAAGCGAGTAGCTCGGGTGTTCATGGACTTTCAAAATGAAACTTTTTTCGTGAAAATCGGCCGATTAATTCAGAAAATATTTGCAAATAATGATTTTGGCGGGTCGAAAAGGGGCTGGCCCCTTAATGACGTCACGACGTCAAATGAACGAGCTTCAGACTCTTTTCAATGCGCGTTCGCTAATTCCCACACTTAAAATGTAAAACTCAGAAATTATTGTGAGATTTTAAGAAAGTCGAAAATTCGACCATGTTATCTGTCCGCAGTGACCTCAAACCAAACCTCTCTATTTCTATATTTTTTTGCCTTCCGTTCTTTGTTATCTCTCAGGATTTTCCCTTTCAAGTTTATTTAAGCGTTGTACTTGTCCGAAAGTTTGCCTCCTTTCTCGCTTTTTTGCGCTTATTGCCAAATAACATATGTTCATAATCCATATTCCATAATGTTTGTACAGGTCATTGAACTCAGTTAACTTATTGGTGGACCTTATCACATTTTGAGTAGAATGTCACACGGTTAAATATGTAAGCTTATGAACAACGTTGTATCGAACTTGTTTCGTTTGGCACACGTGGTGATTGCGTCAAATGCGCACAGCTTCCTTTTTTTCTGCTATTCAAACACATCACAGAACAGAACAGAACAGAAGTTTATTTACGACTTATACACAAGGTACATCGTCAAAAACATATACATGTACAATATAACAAATAGTCAAACATATGAATCAATAGCGTTTCAATACAATTTATTCACTTAACAATGCATATTAATTAGAGAATGAGTAAAATTTCATTGAAATTTCACTAATTTACTTATGTTGGTTGTATTTGGTTTTCCCTTTTATATCGTAGAAGAAATGACTCCTTTAGAAAAAGGCACAAATTACACAATGATTTTTTGCACGATGATTGAAGAAATTGACACAACTTAAACATTGATGGCTTTACGTAAAGACTCTTTTCCAAAAATTAAGCTCTTAGGTCTTTATAAAGAGGACATATACCTATAAAATGATACATATCTTCTTTTTTGCTTAAATCACAAAACACGCAGAATCTCTCATATCTCGGAATTCTATTTTGACCATAACGACCGGATCGAATTCTTATACAATGAGCAGATAATCGTATTCTCGTTATGTAAAATCTCAAACCATGTGGAACCAAATCTAAATGGGGTTCATAAATAAAGGATGTCTTAAAATGCTTATATTCACCAAGAACTTCATTTTTATCCAGCACATGACACTCTATAACGCGTTGTTTAAACATACAAATAAAAGACTTCGCGGACAATTGATTTATGTTATAAAATACATCTGAAAAACCGTAAGAGTCCAACAGACTTTTGACTTTTGAAACCCAATTATTTTTCCCACGATCACTTTCTCTCAATCCTAAATTATACAGTTTGTTCAAAATAATATTATCTGTCTGTGTTATTTTGCACCAATATTTTATAATCCTGCAATACTGAGAGATATATAATGGATAACGAGCTAGTTCACCGTAGACACCCTGGGTACTTGTATTCATTGGGACCTTTAAAATACGTTTGCAAAACTTTAAGTGTATTCGCTCTATTTCTTTAGCCCTTTTAAAACCAAAAATCTCGCAGGAATAACTTAGAATTGAGCCTACAAAAGCATCAAACAGTTGACATAGTGTTTTTGGATTCAATGGTAAATTCTTACAATTTAATAAAAGAAGAGACATCGCTTTTAATGCTTTACCTGTAAGAAATTCGTAGTTAGCATTAAATTTGCCGTTGCTACTGAACACAGTTCCAAGGTAATTAAATTTTTCAACAACTTCAAGGGATGTGCCAATATATGTCCAATTTCGTTTGCTTTCAAGCCTCCCCTTTTTCTAAAGACCATGACCTTTGATTTGACTCGTTGACCTCAAGACCCCATGTCAAATAGTACTCGTACAAAAGGCTAAGGTTTTTTTGCAAATCCTCTGGACATTTACCAAATAATACCATATCGTCTGCGAATAACATCAAAATAAGTAAAATATCGTCAATAGCAAGACCTGTGTCAAAATTACTTTGTAAGTATACTTCTATGTCTTCTAGAAAAAGGGATACAAGTATCGGAGAAAGTATCTCCCCTTGTCCCAGGCCTACTGAGTACCTGAAAAAATCCGAAAAGGAGTTACAATGTCTTAAACACGACTTAACATCTTCATACATATCTTTAATGATTCTGAGAACTTTTCCACGTATACCTTGTTTGAAAAGTTTTAGCCATAGAGCGTTTCTATAGATACTATCAAAGCATTTCTTAAGGTCAATAAATGCTACGTATAACCTATTATTGTTATTTAAAAATGTTCAACTAGGGTATTTAGTGCAAATATTACATCAACGGTAAATCTGCCCTTTCTAAACCCGAACTGGGCATCGGAAATTTCATTATATTTCTCACAAAATGTAGTGATTCTTAAATTAATAATACAGGTAAATAATTTAGAAAGACAACTTAAAAGTGTTATCCCACGGTAATTTCGAACATCATCCCTATCCCCCTTTTTAAACAATGCTATAATAACCCCTTCTCTCACAATTTATATCATTCCTTTCACGTCCGTTTTTTCCAATTCTTTTTGCAAATCGTTACTACAATTGTCATTTTCTACCAATCTTAAGACGTCGCGCACGCTAATGCTTAACATTTTGTAACTTCGATTTGTTATTTAGACGTTAATACACAATGTAGTTTACTGAAGCGTTTCTTGTTTATCGCATGTTGATTTTGCCAAGCATTTTTATTTAAATTGTTATATAAGTAGTATACCGAGTAAAACAGAAAATATTTTTTTCCCGCGGGAAGCAATTTTATCATCAATCAGCTTTAATTATTGATTTATCAAACAAATACAGCGCGCAATGTAATGACGTAAGACGTTATAAAACATTATGTTTTTGAAAAGTATGTCAACACAAACAAATCTGAATATTTTTAATATTTTCAAATGTATCTCTACGAAGTTTTTCCATGTGATTGTACGGAAATAAAATATTTCACAAAAAAATGATTTATGATGATCATTTTGATAATGAAACGCTGCAGCGAAACATTTTGAAAACTTGCTATAAGATTCACGTAACGCAGAAATGGTGTCCACACAGATTTTCACTTTTAATTTTGTTGTATATTTGCGTATTAGTATTTTGGACCACATTATCGAAAACTAGAAAAAATAATATTTTTATTTTGAAATTTCACAAAACTTTATCAATTATTGATCAAGATATAGAGAAAACTTTGTGAAATATCACGCCAATTTTTCGCTTAAATTTGACGTTTTACAACTTTTGAATTGTTAAATAAATCTCTATCAATTGTTTCTTATTTCACAAACAGACGTCTTAGTTCATATTCTAAGTTGATGAACCTTCTCGCGCAAATATAAACATTCTCAACATTTATCACGAATTATTTTACGCATTTTAAGGGTTTAAAGGAAATCCACCAACACATTTTTGTTACGTTTTACAGACGAAATTTAAGAGTTTTTGTGACAAAGAAACTAAATTAAACAAGAATTTGTTTTCCTTCAGTTCACCTCACAAATATTCTTTTAAAGTATTTTTTTGTTATTCATTTGCTGTAAAGAACATAGAAATCGGCGAAAAGGTTGGAGGAAAAAGCAGATTGAACTTGACGGGAGACGTACGATTTCAAATGTTAAGCATTACCGTGCGCGACGTCTTAGCGAATGAATTGTAATTTTGGTTTTCCGCAATATACGTTTTGCGTACATTTCGAGTCAGTTTGGTAGTTCAACAGGCCCTTAAAATTGACAAATACAACCCGCTTGCGGAGTGGAAATATTGTTGGTATATATGCATCATTTTCGACTTTTATTAATGAAGTTTTATTCTTAAACAACAACAAAAACCACTTGATGTCTTTTTCACAGGAGAAAATCCCCTTTAAAGGTTTGATCTCATTAGCATAAGACTGAATACATTGTCAAAGATCAACGACTATTTCCAAACATATGAAACACGCTAGTTTTAAAATGTTCAGTTCTACTCAGATGTAAGGAAATTGATTCCTTTCTGTCACGGATCGATGTAAAATTAATTTGCGTTACTAATCAACCTCCTAATTTTTAAACTTTTATTGACAACGAATAGCTCTAGAGGCAATTTAAAATTGGTGATCAGGGCATTATTTTTCCGAGCTTCTAATATCTTATCATCGCAAAAATTCGAACCAAAAACAACTACATGTTTATGAATTTAAGCGAATTCTGAAGAAAAAGAATATATTATATACGCCTATATTTTTCTTATCAAGCGCATATACAAAAAAGGGAAAGACGGCGAGAAAAGCCCCAGTTAGCCATCTTACTATGATCTTCCCCTGACAAACTATTGCAGGTGCTTTCCTCCAATGTGAGACAGCTATGACAAGCCATGTGCTTGTTTTTCCATAATCAAAATATTTAAAAGAGTCACCAATGGAAAATTCTCAAGGTTGGTATAAATGAACCAATTATTTTACGAGAACTAGTTCTAGATTTCTCAAAGTTCTCTACGTCTCGCCCTGCCAAGCCCTACGTTTGGACTAATAAGTGTTTTCAAACAACTTTTTACATAAACTTCTGAAGAAAACATTGCTGACGAGTTAAGATTTGTTTGGATAAGCCCAATTACATTGTATCTATATCGAGAAGATTGTTCCGAAAATTATTTTACGATTCTTATATGTCATGCCACGCCAAAATCTGCCATGGAGAATTTTTGAAAAGCGCTATCCATCAACGATTTCTGTACAGTTTGGTCCAAACTTTGTTCTATGGTTAAGAAGCAGATTTTCGAAGAAGTTTTTCGTTGGCCTCTCTTATACACAACGCGTTACATCGTCTCACTCTTCCACAAACCGAAAATTCACAGTAATATGGTTCACCAAATAATATGCGCGCCATTTGTAGTTGAAAATTGCCTAGTGCTTTTGGAGGAAATGATATAATAACAATTATTTCACAGTGCAAACAAGCTAGAAAAGCCCGACTTATTAAGATCCATTCATTTTTTACACAGTCGATATATCACGAACAGGTTTTAGAAAGGGTCACTCTGAGAAATATCTGCCAGGTTTGTTCCAAATTGGCCCATTTGTTTATGAAGAGAAGACTTTCAAAGAATTATTTCACGATAAGCCCCGCGTAAAACTAAAAAAGGGATCTGCTATCATTGAAATAAAATGGAATTAAAGATACTCAAAGACTTGGAAGCCTATTACAAGAAAAACTGTATTTCTTGTCCTAAATTATACAACTGTTCAGTTGAGATGTTTGACGTCCGACCAAATTGTAAAATCAATTTAATTGCAATTCTATGACAGTTAAAGTATTTAACCATCCAGAAACAACAGAAATCACATGGATAACTGGAAATGGCAATCAAAACGACCTACATCTGCCACTTCATATGCCACTAGCTCTCAAAGTCAATAATATTCTGTCTTAAAATAGGTTAGAAACCCTTATTGATATGGTACCCATCAGACTGCGTACCGTGACTACCCTTGTCAGTTTGTGCGGACTGTACAGGCTGGCTTGATCGACAGTTTTCCCAAATTGGCTGATTTCTGAATCTTCTGAATTTATGAATTCTTCAGTACAAAGTTTTTGCTCCATTGACAGAAGGTCAGAAGAGCTATAGGGATGGCGTTTTTCCCGTCCATCCATCCGCCTGTCCATCAGTCGTTGCGTCTGGTCGTTTCCTTTTTCCTGGTTGACGCGCTTAAGTCAATCAATATTATCGGCTTCTCTTGAAACTTTCACAGGGATTTGTAGGATGATCATTTTCGAAAATGGGGACGATCCGTGGAATAACACGGGAAAAGGAGTCTCGTGGAAATTCACCTAGAAATTGCCATATATCATCATATATATATCAGTGCAATCTTATTTGCGCAATCAAGTTCACATATATTTTCGGATTATTTTAAATCTTTCAAGGGATAATTGAAGCACTACAAGAATCACCGCTTTAAAATATTTGGCAATCCGTTGGATTCAAAAGGGGCCTTATTGAATTATTTATAGGAAATCACTAAGCGCAGTCTTTTTTACGCGATATTATCTTGCAACCTTCGCGGGATTATTGTTAGGTCACAAGTTTCATCGCATCGCATTCGAAAATCAATACGGTCCGTTTGATAACAGAGGAGGTGGCCGCCACCATAGTGCAGTTGGTTAGGCATAAGACTTCCAATCTGGAAGTCGTGGGTTCGATCCCCGGTGGCGGCAAATATCCTTTCCGACGTTTGTCTCTCACCAATGGGTAGATAATCGTAAACCTATGTGAGATAGCAGTCGGAGGCTAGGAAAGGATATAATGGTAGTACAGGTGAAAGAAATACCAGGAATCCATTGTTAGGTGCTCCGGCCGCCGCGATATAACTGAAATAATGTTGAAAGCGGCGTTAAACCCCATTCAATAATTGATAACAGAGGAAAAGATGCCTGAAGGAATTTCACTTTATGCATTTATTATCGTGAAACTTTCACGAGATGATTGTACGGTCATATGGATGATCACTTTCGAGAATGGCGATGGTCTATAGGATAACACAGTAAAAGGAGCATAATGGAATTTTACTCAGAAATTTTCTCTTTAAACTTTTACAGGATTATCATAGCGTCATGACGACCATTGCTCTCTAGACAGGGAAAATCCATCTGAAAACATTTAAAAAAAAGGGAATTTTCCTTTAGTTTAATGCAATATTGTTAATGTGATAAAGTTCACAAATATCATCTGATTCTCTTTAAACTTTCACAAGATCATTTAGGTCATAACGATTAACGCTTATTAAGCCCACAAATATTTTTGGATTCTCTTGAAACTTTACAATAGGATTGTATGTTCTTAATGTTTTTTTCCTTTTGAAAATGGCGATAACACGATAACACAATCCCTATAAACGGGTCTTGTTGAATTTTGATCAGTGTAATCTTGTTTTAGAGATTAAGTCAAACATTTTATTCGATTCTCATTAAACAGAAGCAATAAACTAAGCAGAACATAACTTGCTCAATGGGATTTTTAGAATCAAACTGGTTACGTCGTCTTGAAGTCGTCAGCAACTTCTTAAAAGAACTTCTTCTACTTATCACTGCAAAACCAATCTATCGGTTCAAACAAGGAGTGTTCCTTTCGCTGCGACATTCAAAACCTAAAGAAATTATGGAATGGTTCTTGGAAAATATTTTAAACAATTTCATTTAGTCGATTTTGACTAAACTTAATGTAATTCATTCATGGCTTACCGTTATAATGAAAATAAAATTGTTTAGTAATGCCTTAAATATAAAGGTTGGGTCTTGGCCGGTTGGGGCTCATCGATATGAGCGTATCTACTTATACCAATGGGCTAATTTTAGCCAAGCGTGGTATAAATGTTTCTTTGGTCGGCCCTACAAAACTTTGTCGAGAAATTAGAAGTAGTGGGGAAAAGAGGTTATTGCCGGGCAAGGCTTCCCAAACTCGAAGAAAAAAAATTAGAGTAACCACGTTAAACATGGAAGCAGCCGCCATATGATAGGGCATTTTGTAGAATTTCAAGGTTTCGGATTCAACCCATCGACGGCGACATTAATTCTTTTCCATAATTTGTGTCCTACCAATAGGTTAATAATGTTATACCTGTGTGGGATAGCAGCAAGACCCTAGGTAATGATGTTATTGTGGTACTGATGTGAGAAATATAAGGAATCTATTGATAGGTTCTCCAACCTATTCTCCGATATGACTGAAAGATTGAAAGTGGCGTAAAACCTATTTAAACAAACAAACAAACGTGAAATTTATCGGATACTTCAAATGTATGTATATGCGTCACATTAAAATAAAAATAGATCACCCAGTACTTCTCCGTCTCTTCCAGAAGATAATCAGAGTAGAACATAATCCGCGAGGATGTCTGATAGCACCAAAAGTAATGAAGCATTACAATCCTATTACTGTTGACAAATGTTACTTGTCTAGGTATCACTGACCGAAAATCTATGATGTAATGTCAAAAACTGGAGATTATTTGGGGTTTTAACCAATGTGAACACAAATTCCTTTGTATTTCTTCAAAACAGTTTGCATTAATCATCATCGGAAAGTTGAGATACATATTCCTTGGCTTATTTCGCCTGAGACTCTGTTTATTTTCCGTGAGTGAAATCGGACAATCACCGAAGATCGACGAATTCCGCCTATTTGCATCAAGATTTAACCGTTTAATTTGGCATTGTTACTGCTCAGTCCTGTGGTGTAGAGGTTAAGACGTCCGCCTCTGATACAAGAGAAGTCAAGTTCAAACCGAGTAAGAGACAGTATAATTTTCTGCCTCAATTTTTCTTTTTCCTATCTTACAATCACATATGTTCTTTTTAAAAAGAGTGTCTATTGGGGTTTATCTACTTTTTTTAATTTTGAAAACATATTTTTTTCATTAATTAAATTTACTTTTTATATATAAAGTAACAACAGCAGAGTTTGTTGGCTCTGCTGATGCAAGGTGACTCTGTGGTAACTTTGGCAACGGTTTGTTTCCTTTATGGAACAGGTTCGAAACTAGGCTTAATGGGGAAATTTTGCTGTTTTCTGAATATTAGCAAACATCTTTTCTTCGTGGTTTAAGACAAAGAAGTGCAGTGTATATTTCACTTTTATACAACAATAAAAGATCCTTTACATCTTAGACATCGCGATATGGATCAGCAGAAAGTGATCCATTAACAATTTAACAATGTAAATGTTAACTTGTAATAGGGACGAAGAAAAGAATGAGAAAAAATATAAAAAAAAATAAAATAAAACTATAAAAACTATACAAAAAAGCGCCTCGGAGACTCGAACTCACAGATGTGAGATTGGAAGTGATACATCTATCCGACTGAGCTATCTTTCCTTGCTCTCACTCACTGTTTAAACTGGGTTTTAATAAATATGTTCCTAACGGTTTGTGTGATTAGAACTCGGAGATCTTCCGAAGATGTACGGAATATGGACAGAGTCTCATGCGAAATTAGCCAAATAATACCTGTTTGATAATTACTCTTGTGTTAATACTTTATCTCTCATTAAAAAGCTTTATGCGTTAAAGCGAAAAAAAAAGGGTACTCCAGGAAAAGCTGTAGAGATGTAACACTTTTTTTATCCATTTACATAAATGTTGTTTTTAAATTTTTGAAGTTTCAACCCAGTATCATGAAATTGTTATTCTTCATATCGACATTACTTCACAGGAAAAAATAGTTTTCAATTCGAAATTTCTAAATCTGTTTGATTTTTCAAAATCGAAACAAAATGACGTAAGTTTTTCCTTTGTCCACAGAAATGTCCTAGCTCGCCTTCATCGGCCTTTTTTCGACGTACGGCTATTATTGTTCGATAACGTTTGTTTCTTTCGTGTCTTATTTTCTTCAAATGTTCTATTTTTGCAAGATTTATTGCACATTTATGCTATACAGAAATTCAAATCAGGGCAAATACTGGACTGGTCCTAATGTGGACTCATGTATGAAGCCGGCTTTTATGAAAGTCGACAGTGGGACCAGTCTAGGCAAATACAACATGAAAATATAGCAATTTGAAGAATGTAGACTTGTTCACGTAATTTTCACGATTTTTTTTAACAAAATGTACGTGTACGGTAGTAAAATAGTGCTTGTAGAAGCCTAAATTGTTTCAAAGTACAAAGGAATGAACGGAATAGTTCTCTAACGAAAGAATTTGCAAAAAAAAAAAAAATAAAAAAAAAATAATAATAATAATAAAAAAAAAATGTACATTGTCAAAAGGTAATTTAAGCCTCTTAACAGCAGTTTAGCAAATCTGAAGAAACGATGTTTTGTTAGACTATCAATATTTCGTAAAACATCCTTCGCCGATTTTCAAGACGTGTATGATCACATTTAGCGATATGGATCTATGGAAAACTAAAAACTATAACTAAACGTATTCAATCTGTAGTTAAGAGGTTAAGTTTAAGTATTTTATCATGAAGGTTTTTCAATTCAAATTGATATCAAATTAAAAACCACAAATCGTTGTCACAGTAGTTGTAAAACAAGAGGCTCCAGAGGGCCTTTATCGCTCCACTGGCTTTCAAATATCTATCATCTCAGTCAGATATGAAGCTTAAAAGGTTCCTTATAGGTTGGCTAAACATTATATTGAAGGCCATTTTTTCAAAATATATATTAGCATCAATTCAAATTTTTTTTTTATAAGATAGATATGCATTGATGGATTTATAACAATGAAACAATATTGTATATAGCATTGGAAAATAAGTATCATTTTGTGAACATTATGCCCCTCCTCGACCACACCCATATATGGGCCAATCAAATTTTTGCTAGTAGGAGATTTACACAAGGAACATTATTCTGCTAAGTTTGGCTGAAATTGGTCCAATGGTTTGGTAGGAGAACATTTCTAAAGTGAAAATAATCACCACTCTGTCACGCCCTTATTTTGGGGTCACTTAAAAGTTCTACAACATGACGAAAGGATCACACAAGAAACACTAATGTCGTGATTCGTTTACATTGACGCAATCATTTGGGAGAATTATTTTTAGAGATTTCATGGTAAAAATAAGCCCTATCCGGTCACGTCCTTTTACTTGGGTCAATCAAAATTTCCTTAACAATGAATGAAATGGATCACTCAAAGAACATTCATGCAATGCTTCATCGAAATAAAGCAAATGGTTAAGGACAAAAATGATTTCAAAGAATTCATACAAAAAAGTCCGGCCGTGTCATTCGATATTTGTGAACATAACTTATAGAACAAAAGGTAGATCCGAGAAAAAATCATGCCAAACTTCATTGAAATCGGGCCAGTGTTTTTTTTATGGGAAGATTTATTAAGATTTTATAACATAGTGAAATAAGCCCCCATGCCACGCACATATTTGGTCTACCTTAATTTCTTGAAATTAAACCCTAAAAGAGGGTCAGCCATTGATAATTCAAGCCAAGTGTCATTGAAATCGGGCTCATTGTTTTAAAGGATGAGTTTTATTCAGATATGTAGTGAAATTAAGCCCCCTCCCCCTCCCTGTCAGACCCATTATTGGGGGTCAATGCAAATTACTCCAACAACTTTAGATAAGGCTCACCCAACGATCATTCATGCTAAGTTCTAGTGAAATAGAACCAAATGTTTGGAAGGAGACAAGTTTCAATATTTTTGTAGTGTAAATAAGCATCGCCCTGCCACGCCCATATTTAGGGGTCAATCCAATTTTCTTTGAATAATTTTAGAAGAATGTCGGCCATGAAACATTTCTGCCGAGTTAAGTAAAAACTCGCTCATGGCAAGATGTTGAAAGAAACGTTTACGCACGCACTGACGCACGATGGTCACATACTTTTGCAAAAGCTTGCTAGCCTTTAGACAGTGGAGCTTAAAAGTGTAAAAACCAAGACAAAACTCTTTATCTTAATTTCTCCTCTTTTTGCTTACTGTTTGTTATCAAGAAAGCTTTTTTTAGTTTTATGTGCTTGTTTTGTTTTATAAAGATATAAATGTAAATTGGCTCATCTGAAAATTCTGCAATGTTTGAATAAATCATTTCGAGAACTCCCTAACATCGTGAAAACTATGTATAAAATAATCTAGCCTGAACAAAATCTTTAGTTTTGAAAGACATAAATTGAAAAGTGTTTCGATTTTTTCCCGTTATTCGTATTATCTTTAACCCTGAAGCAATGTCATTTATGTACACGATTTCAAACTACGTTTCTACAGAGTTTCTACACTGGCTTGACCCCTCCTCCAAATGTTTCAATGAAAGAACTTAAAATATTATTTGTGTCGAAACTGGAATTCTTCCTATTTATAGAACATAATATATCACTGTCAGAACTGCCTTTTCAGGGCTATGAAGGGGATTATGAAGGTGTGTGGTATTATAAGTCTAATTTGTGAAGGGATATTTTTTCTAGTAATGAATCCAAAATTCTTGCAAGATTTGTTGGGTCACTCATTCGATTTATTTTTTGCTAATGATTTAACTTCCTCTTTTGGATCCTCGTTCTAGACTTGCGTAATTGACATTTACTCACATTTTATCGTTGTTTTTGTTCGCCATCTTCTTGTTTCTACACAGAAGTCTTAACTCACTGATACTGTACTTTATATACGAGTTCTGTGCAGACGATTTTAGGAGAAGGCGATTTTTACGATTTTATAGTGAAATTAAAGTTTTTAAAGGTTTTGTAGGTTGCACTAGGAGGCCTATATGACTAATTAAGTTCAAACTGATGGCGATAATCTATAACCTCCCTTTGAAGTCATTCAAATCTCACTAATGATACCCATTGAGTTTGATATCGAAAGCATAATTCACCCACACTGCCTATTTTGATTGTTCTTAAAAACTTTTCACTACTCGCTTTGTAAAAATTTCTTTATCTTGTCGACGTAACCTTGCCGTCTCCTCAAAATTTCAAAGTCGTATCCTCATATTCTCAGTCTCGCACGTGTTTTTTTCACCGCCGAACTTAATTTCGTGCTCTACATCTCGTAAGCGCCGTCACGCATTTGCACATATCAGTGTCTGTACCCATGTATTTTTTGAAATCACTTACCCGCGTTTGGAAATTGAATGTACGATTCAATTGATTCTATTGATTTCAGACTAGATGTGCGCATAAGAAGTTTGTTATTTTAGTTTTGGAATTAGTTCAATTTATACAGAAAGCATTGAAACAAAAAGTCTGGATTTTTCCATAAACAATGCTTTCAGAATCCTCACAAGTGTTCACTTCTGTAAGGGACTCAAATCGGTTAATTCCCCATAATTTAGTGTTATTCCTAACTCATCTTACTAAACACCCCGTTTTAGATCTTTGTAAAAAAAAAAAACATGTATTACTATAAAATGTGTTTTGCTACGATTCTTAATCTTAAGACATAGGTATTTATCTTTGAATGCCAAACGAAGGACACGTAGGTGCGACTGGCTAGTCGCGTTTCAATGAAAATCTAAAGACTCCGTAAAAACAAAATCTTAATAATATTCGATGTACTTGAAGATGATCGGAGAAAGGTTTTCAATTTCGAATAATTCGAACTCACGAAAATATTTTAAGGCGGGGTAGTGCCCGCCAAAACTTCTAACTGTTGATGTAAAGATGTTATTTTTTTCATTTATCATCTGCCATCTCACCTGTTAAGAGAAGACGAATATTCTATTAGGTTTAACACCCCAATTTAACGACATTCAGAGAGCAACTGATCTTTCTTTTGTTCATTTGATTTTTGAAAATTTTGGTTTATATCATACGGATGATATTTGAATATTTTGACAGTTGTTGTAGGATTTTTAGTATAGTAGATTCAATTTCATCAATAAAGTTTATTGCCAGTGTAAGTTATCGCTCAAGTCATTACTACAAGACGGAGCCACGTACGTGACATTTTATACACATTTTGAGCTCACCTGAGCACGAAGTGCTCAAGGGAGCTATTGTGATCGATCGTTGTCCGGCGTCCGTCTGTCTGTCGCGGCGTCATCTTTTTCTTTAAACGACATCTCCTCCTAAACTTATGGGTCAAAATCAACCAAATTTGGCAGAAATATTCCTTGGGTGGTCCCCTATAAAAATTGCTCAAATGGAAAGGATCCGTGCCATATCACGGGAAAAGGGGCCTTAATGACAAATTTCTTGTTTACACTATAGAAGCCTAAAATATAGTCCAATCTTCATGAAACTTGGTCAGAATTTTTGTTAGGTCATGAGGATGAAGTCTACTGAAAATGGGAGGAATCCGAGCCATATCACGGGAAAAGGGGCCTTAATGACAATTTTTCAACAATTTGTTAAACGACATCTCCTCCTAAACTTATGGGTCAAAATCAACCAAACTTGGCAAAAATATTCCTTGGTGGTCCCTTATGAAAATTGCTCAAATGGAAAGGATCCGTGCCATATCACGGGAAAAGGGGCCTTGATGACAATTTTCTTGTTTACACTATAGAAGCCACCAGTATGGTCTAATCTTCATGAAACTTGGTCAGAATGTTTGTTAGGTCATGAGGATGAACTCATTTGAAAATGGGAAGGATCCGTGCCATATCACGGGAAAAGGGGCCTTAGTGACAATTTTCTCGTAAGAGCTCCAAACGCCACAAATATAGTCCAATCTTCATGATTCTTGATCAAAATGTTTGCCAGGTCACAAGAATGAACTCTGTTGAAAATGTGAAGGTTCATGCCATATCATAGGAAATAGAGTCTTAATGATAATTTACTTGAAATATCAGGTGAGCGATTTAGGGCCCTCAGGGTCCTCTTGTTATTCCATTATGACAAAATACTGTTTCGAAAAAACGAATTAGTATATCGTTAAAAACGAATTACTTTCATTGTAACAAAATTAGTATTTCATTTCATTTCGATGAAACGCATAAGGATGCCGTTTAAACGAATAAAAAATTCATTATCAAATATTAATATTTCATTTTATCGAAATACTTTTACGTACTAACGAAATACTTTTTCGATCAAACGAAAAAGTATTTCGATATATCGAATAAGTATTTCTTTAAAACGAATTAAAACTTCGTTTTATCGAAATACTTTTTCGTTTTAACGAAATAATATTTCAATTAAACGAAATATAAATTCATTAAAACGAATTAATTTTTTATTATAACGAATTAACTTTTCGTTTTATCGAAAACCTTTTTCTTTTTAACGAAATACTATTTCGATAAAACGAAATAGTATTTCGTTTAAACAAATTTATTTTTCGTTAAAACGAATTGAAATTTCGATTCATTGAAAAACTAATAAATCAATACGATTAAACGAATTAGTTTTTCGTTAAAACGAATTTTTATTTCGTTATAACCAATTAATATTTTGTTATAACGAATTAATATTTCGTTATAACTAATGATTTTTTGTTTTATCGAAATATAATTGCGTTATAATGAAATATATATATATATATAAGTATTTTGTTAAAAAAGAGTTGCTATTTTGTTATAACGAATATAAATTTCGTTTTATTGAAAAACTATTTCGTTTTAACGAAATCATATTTCGATAAAACGAATAAGTATTTCGTAAAAACGAATTAATTTTTTGTTATTACGAAACAAAATTTCGTTATATCGAAATACTTTTCGTAAAATCGAAATCCTTTTTCTGTAAAACGAATAATTATTTCGTTAAGATGAACTTTTATTTCGTTATTACGAATTATTTTTTCTTAGTATCAAAATACTATTTTGTTTTAACGAAATGCTTTTTCTTTGAACGAATTAGTCTTTCACAAAAACGAATTTGTATTACGATAATACGTAATATTAATTCGTTATAACGAAATACTAATTCGTTTTAACGAAATACTAATTCGTTTTATCGAATATTATTTCGTTATAAAGAAATAAAAAGTGTGTATATTATGTCCCCTACGGAGTTCAGTACTACAGTAACGGTTGTTGGCATCATTTAACGTATCCTTGGATCCACTATTCTTAACATTTACTTCAGCAAAAGTTACAATTGTTTCTACATTCCAATTGTTGTTGGGTTGAAATATAGCTTTTGACGTTCATGTTATGTAGATTAATCGTTCTAATATTGAAACAAACAGTTTCTCACCAATTGTTATTTTTTTATATTTAAGTGGCAGTTGTTGTAGCATTTTTTGTATCTTGGACTCCATTCCATTCACAACGTTTATTGACGCTGTATAACAGAGACTGGACACCAAGACTAATGGACTTCCAGAGTACGCTATTCTACATATCTGGTAAGTCTTTTGTCCTTCCTCGTTTATTATATGCCTTTGTTCAAAAATCTTATATCGATATTGCTATGAGTGCTTTTTACATATGGTATCACCCTTGATATTAACGTTGCTCCTTCGACAGTTAAATTACTTTCCAGGTTTTCATAGACAAGCCTCTTTTAAACCAGAGAGTATATTTAACTGTTGAACGGGGATTCCTATACCAAGGCTCTAGTAAAACCTCCTGTTTTCTCAGAAAACAGTCGATATTGTTGTCGAAATGTATTGGTCAATTATAAAACAATACTGACTCAGAATTGTTCGGATTTTCTTGTAATCGACGGCAGATAGTGAGTATTTTATATATAGAGTGAGTTTGTATAGTAGCGCTATATACAAGATTCATGTGTCGTTCCAGCTAGTATTGTATGTAGATAACTGTTCTAAGATTGCAATTTTCAGACTGTTTTATGCGCCTGTCCAAATTGAGCTAACAAACGAAAATGAAAATTACATATATCTATCCACACGTCTTTCTTTCAGGTGTTCTCTACTTCGTGGGTTCGACTGTCAATCCTATTCTATATAACGTGGTGTCAAGACGGTATAGACTCGCCTTCATGGAGACCATTTGTAACAGAAGTCCCATACACCATAACGGTTCTTATATGATGCATACACGAGGAACGTCCTTACTCAACAATAAACATCACCATCAACAGGACCATGAACCTAGTCCTAAACTTTCTGTCAAACATTCCGTGCATAATGGTATCAATCGCTCAGAGCTTATCGCTGCAGAACAGAAACATCACGCTCATTGTAAAGAAATATCAGAAATATAACTTTTAAGGAGAAATATAACTTTTAAGGACGTTCGCTCATCAGACTTTTGGATTTTCGCCGTTACAAAATCGTTTTCGTTTGTGTGATCGTTATGAGACCATGAATGCAAATTCAAACAAAACTTTTGGATCCATGTGTATAAAAGGTTGGCAAAACACGCAAACAAGTGTACAAATGAAAAAATATTTTTGGCCAAATTTTAGGACATTTTCCCCATATTTTGTGTATTTAGAGCAAACAATATGCAAGTGTTAAACGATTATTTTTGTATATTTCCAGAGATGAAGCGTACGAAACTTATGAAAATTTTAAAAAGAACCTCTCCATCATCTCGCTGAACCAAAATATCAACAAATATCATTTCCAATATTAAAATAATGTTTCGAAATTAAAACATATTTTATAGATTACCCCCTTTAATTTAATAATTAGTTGTATGGAGTTTACCGCTACTTTTACAATCTTTCAGTTATAGCACCAAACAATATATTTCTGGTATTTCTCACACGAGTACTACCATCACATCTTTTGCGAGCCTTCAACTGCTATCCAACATAGGCCCACGGTAATCGACCAATTGGTGGGAGTCAGATAGTCGAAAAGGATGAGTTCCGCCGTCGGGGATCGAACCCTGGACCTTTTGAATGATAGTCCGATGCACTAACACTGCGCTATGACGGCGGCCTTTATTTTAGTAAGTACATCTGAAAGACCTATAAGTTAGACGAAAACGCCATTTTTCTATCACGTCAAAATGTTTTTCACTGTGTCATTAAAATATTGATATTATAAGAAAAAGTTTGATAGTAGACCTATATTCATTTTACCACAAAGGATATAAAGATAGCTCCCAATAATTAATAAAAATGTTTTTATCAAAGATCTAAAAAAACATTCCATATTTTTTTTCTTTTTTACTTCATTAACGTTCTATTTTTCAGAATAGTTAAATGAAATGGGCTGTCTTTTTTTTTTTTTTTTTTTTTTGTTTTGTTTAAACGTAAATCTGAGCTTAAATTCGTGCGGTAATGATAACTTTATAGCAAGGTTTAAATTTTCCAGAAATTCAAAGGCAGTAACTCCAAGACTCTCGATGTCTTTGGTACGCATTTTCGAATGGCTACCAGAAAAAAAACAGCACGATGACACGTTGATTCTTTTAAAAATAGAAATCACGCAATAAAGATATAAGATTAAAAAAGTTAAATAGTTGCAGAAAGTCGAGCGAACTTCCTTAAACAAAATGAAAAAAAATAAATAAATAAAAATAAAAAAAAAATGAAATAACGTTAAAAAGAAAAAAAGGACGATTCAAGTTCGACAAACAGCCATATGGAACTGGAAGTGCATATATGACTGAGTGAGATCATATTGCTGGAGTCACATTCACTCTCTTACGTAGGTGAAACATCTGGGTCAATGGTTTAACACTTTTTTGTACCTGTCAGAAATTATACTCAAAATTTAAGGTGGAATATATCTTCGATTACTACTTTGAACTATACAGAAAACTTCTGAAATTAAAAGACTATAGTGTAAAAATGTAAATCAGTATTTTCAGTAATGTTTATGGTCGAATAAAGTTGTATTTGATTTTTTTAAATTTGAGATTCAAGATCAGTTTAGAAAAGAAAGATATATATTCTAGGGCCCAGATTCCAGAGTTACAGAGAATTGTTTCGTGGAATTCAGAATAAAATCAATACTTATGGTCTAAACAATAATACGATTGTATGTCATTAGAATTGAATAATATCACGTAAATAATGAGACTGTCAAAACTCAGTGTACTACACCAAAGTATGCGATTGTATGTTTATACGCTCTCATACGCTTATGTACGCTGGGTGTTCGTTAGTCATACGTCGCATACGTTTCAAGTACGCTACTTAAAGTAGGCATACGTTCTTATACGCAGAAGCCAAAAATCTGGCAGAAAAGTATCATTTTGACTGTATTTCAAGTCATACTCTGCTGTTAGATTGTAGGGTTTCTTTCTGTTCTTTATTTTTCTTTTTCTGAAATGAGGATTTGGAGGCAGAATCAGCATTTGATCAATGAGAAGAATCACGCTCCCTGTAGAGGAGAGAAATTGAGGCCTGTAGACTACACCCTTGGCAAGTTGTATTTGTTGCGTCCCTCAATGGTTTTTTGGACCTGTCCTATCACATCAGCGGGATGAGCAGCAGCTTTCCATTTCTCCTACGAGTGACAATATCTAGCTCTACCGACCGAAGTTTTTTGTCCATCCGCCATTCTGCTCGCGCGTCTGTCTGCCCTTCTGTTGGCCTTATCTCGCAGACGAAATTAGTCAACAACTCTCATTTGATTCTCTTCAAACTTGTACATAAAGAATGTTTCATCGTAAGGACCCTGTTTCAAAGAGGCTAATTCGCCCGTTAAAACCCACAAACAGGAAAATACGTATATGTTATTAAAGGGAGGTAAGAATGTCACCAATTTCGTCCAATTAGAACGAAATTAGGGATGTTATATTAACTTCCATGAATTGCAAAAAAACCAAAAAAAACAACAACAACATCTCACTCATTCACCTTGTCGATTTCACGATGTAATTTACCTTATGATCTCTATGCTGAGAGTTTAATGTCAGTGGGATTAATAGATTAATGGTTTATTCATCCAACAACCAACCTGCAAGAAAAAAGACGCATGCTAAAATGAGTGTGCACAAGGTTGTTCTCAGATTTCACATCGTGACTTAGTTTTTTACCCCACTTGACCCAATTTCAACATCGTCCCAGATTTTATAAAAATAATCAATCTGACCAATTTTCAGGTTAATAAGGCCATTAAAATAGACTCTAGAGTGTCCACAATATTTCTAAGATATGACCTGTTAACCTATATTTGACCCAACTTGATCACATTTCGAACTTGCCCGAAATTTATCGAGACAATCATTATTATCAATTTTCACTTTGATTTGACAAAAAATGTTGCGTATAGAGTGTTCACAAGATTTTTCGAAGATTTGACCCATGACCTAGTTTTGACCTCAATTGACTCAATATCGAAATCGTCTGAGATTTTATCGAGACAACCATTCAGACCAATTGTTTGGTTATTAGGCTAACAATATTGTCCCTAGAGTGTTCACAAGGTAAATGTTGACGACGGATTACGACTGAAGGAAATCATGCAACCTCAAAAGCTCACGTTGTGAGCTAAAAACGCGAAAAATCGTGAGTGCTAATTTAAACATTGGCTTATTTTATATGGATTATTGGAATTAAAAGGATGTTCTGTCCGTCTCAGCAAGGTGTTTATTCCATTGGTTAAGGAATTTTGTCACCTCCGCGAATGAAAAATCTTAAAATTATCATTGAATTGGAGAGATGGGCTTGGTGCTTCTCTTAAGTAACAGAAGGTTTTGATTGACGGCGTATAAAGGGGTAAATTTCGACCAAAATTCCACTTTATTGAAAAGTCTACCTTATCGTGTACTATAATCATAACGGAAGGTGGCGGTTAGCCATGAGATTCTCGACTGGTTCCTGGTATCTGATCAGTTGCTTTATTTCGCTTTAAAGACAGATCGATTATTTTAAAGTCAATCTTGCTCGAGCAACCACGGCTACTAAGCGACCATTTTTAATAAGCGACCGTTTTCAAAATCACATTCTTTATACAAAAATATCCTTAAAGTCGATATTTTTAGTCTAAAAATCATTATAAATGAACCCTATGTTGTTAAAACTCATTACAATTACAATAAGACGATTCTGTTGAGTTTTAATACCATAGGATAAGTGACATATGCGCAATAACGTACATTTTCAATCTTTACAGTCTCATATATGTAGAACTGGAACGGACATCCTAAAACTTGGTAGAAGGCGGTGCCAGAGTCATTAAGAGATTTAAGACCGTTGTATTAATAGCGAGGAATTATTCTGATTTCGTTTAAGTTACATAATTCTGGCAACCTTTAGAGAAGGATAGAAAAGTTTACATTATCCATGACATAATCTCCATGATTGATGACTAGATCATGTATTTTAGAATTTGTGTATACAATTACTGGAGTTAAAGACATAACTACTCTCAGTCTGTCTCTAGATTTTTATTTTTCATAAAATATATCCCTTTTAAAACTCCAAAAGAAACGTCAACAAATATATAGAGGATAATCAACCGGTTATGTCTGATATGAAAAAGAAATACGAGAACGCGTTATTAGGCGTTAAAAAACGAGTCCGAAGGACGAGTCTTTTAACAGCCTAATAACGTATTCGAGTGAAATGATTTTTCATATCAGATAAGACCAGTTGGTAATTCTATTTATAACATTCTCTATCACTATACTTTCTACACCAGAATTATCATGACTCAAGCAAGTCCACATTGCTTAATAGTCTTATATATTTAGAAATGGATAGGAAATCCTAAAACTTTGTAGAAAGCGTTGCCCAGATTTATAGAGTTTTAAGACCGTTATATTAATAGCGAGGAATTGTTCTGATTTCGTTTGAGTTACATAATTCCGGCAACCTTTAGTGAAGGACAGAAAAGGTTACATTATCCGTGACATAATCTCCATGATTGATGACTAAATCTTGTTTTTCAGAATTTGTGTCTTCAATTATTGGGGTTAATAACACAACTACTCCCAGTCTGTCTCTATTTTTTATATTCGTAAATAGATATATATCATTTTTAAAACTCCAAAAGAAGCGTCAACAAATATATAAAGGATAATCAACCGGTTATGTCTGATATGAAAAATATTTCACGAGAATGCGTTATTAGGCGTAAAAAACGAGTCCAATGGACAAAATTTTTTTAACAGCCAAATAACGTATTCGAGTGAAATGATTTTTCATATCAGATATAACCAGTTGGTAATTCTATTTACAACATTCTCTATCACTATACTTTCTACACCAGAATTATCATGACTCAAGCAAGTCCATATTGCTTAATAGTCTTATATATTTAGAAATGGATAGGAAATCCTAAAACTTGGTAGAAAGCGGTACCCAGATTTATAGAGTTTTAAGACCGTTGAATTAAAAGCGAAGAATTGTTCTGATTTCGTTTAAGTTACATAATTCCGGCAACCTTTAGTGAAGGACAGGAAAGGTTACATTATCCGTGACATAATCTCCATGATTGATGACTAAATCGTGTGTTTTAGAATTTGTGCCTTCAATTACTGGAGTTAACGACACAACTACTCCCAGTCTGTCTCTATTTTTTTATTTTTCGTAAATATATATATATATATATATCCTTTTTTAAAACTCTAAAAGAAACGTCAATAAATATACATTTTCTTAACCCTTTGCTGTTTAATCCCTGCTTTTAACGTGACTGTGATTTAATAATTGAGAATACATTGCGAAAAAAGAAGAAATTGCTTCTGACAAGCAATTTATTCTTTTTCCACACTATTTTCTACCCTACTGAATGGTTATTTTTCAAATTAAGACCACTTAAAATTTTCGTCTGCAAAACCTTTGAATTTGGACAGGTCCAAAATTTTGTAAAACAGGAAAGTGTTAATTACTTAACCGTTTGTCACTTTATTGTAGTTTAGCTCTAATGGACAAAGTCCAGTGGGGCAATTGTCATGGCCTGGTGTCCGTCATTACTAAATTGTTGTCCAGTGGTTGGCTAGAAACATTTTTAGTCCTACAGACTAAAGGTCAGTAGAGCTATTACAATACCGGTTTTCCGTCGGGCTTCCTCTCGTCTGTCCGTGTGTCAGTAAACTTTGCTTGTTACAGCTCCAGAGACAACAGATTTTATCCGATTGTCTTCAAACTTAGTCAGACTGATTGGATTAACACACGGATAGCTCCTTTCGAAAATTGGTCAGATACGACAAGCGTCATAGGAATAGGAGCCTTATTAAAATGTAATGAGAAAATCTTTGTTAACGCTCTCTAGTCCACAGTTTTCATCCGATTGACTTCAAAGTTGCTCAAAATTATTGTACTATCGCAGCGATGGCTCGAATTTGCCTAATCCGTCAAGCGTCACGGAAAAAATTAATTTAGATGAAAATTTAATTAGAAAAGCCGTTCGACTTACTCAGAATAGTTCCTTTCGAGAATTGGCCTGATCCACCAAGCGTTACAGGAAAAGAGGCCAAATGAAAATAGATGAAGCATTTGATAAGAAAATCCTTGTTAACACTTAAATGTCTAAAGTTTTCACCAGATTGTCTACAAATTTGCTCAAAATGGATGTAAGATCACAATGATTGCTCCTTTTTAAAATATTTCAAATCGATTGAGCGTCACAAGAAAATGTACCTTCTTTTGAGATTACATTTTAAGAATATATTGTTAACACTTCTTCATATATGCAAGGAAGTTCATGAAAAATTCACTTAGTATTCTACACCATGTAAACATGTACATATTGATGTTGCCTGTCGATTTTATACTGCGTCACAGGAAAAGGGGCTAAAATTGAAACATTCTTGTTATCAAAACTCCTTTTTTAATGGATTCATTCATGTAAAACTTTCACAGAATATTTCATGGTTGTGTGGATTTGTGGTTGTTTAGTTATATGCCGCGTCATGATAAAAGGGGCCTTTGTGTATATCTATTTCTAACACTACCCCTTCATTTATACATGGTAGTTAATGAAAATTTCACTTAGTATTTAACATCATGTGACCATGTGCATAATGATATGGTCTTGTTACTTTATACTCCTGTCATAGAAAATGGGCCTTATTTATTGTTCACACAACTCCTTTATTTATACACTTTATAATAAATTAACAGAAACAAACAGAATATTTCTCACCATGTGATCTTGGCCACATTTATTTTGCCATTTGGTGAAATGCCACGTCACGGAAAAGGGGGCCCTAATGTTCACTTCCTTGTTAACATAACTCCTCTTTTGTTTATAAAAACATTTCATGTGAAAGGGGCTTTAGGTAATATTTTTTTGTTTATACATTTTCTTCATTTATGCATGGATTGTCATGAGACTTCAACAAAATATGTCTTGCGTGACCATGGCCACAAATTTGGTGCAATTATGTGGCGTCATAGGAAAAGGGGCATTTAAGTAAATTTTCTTATCAACATAACTCCTCCTTCGTTTATGGATATATTTTCCTGAAACTTTTTCCTTGTTATATCTTGAATAGCACTGTCAACTTCACGATATAGGATTTTTCAAAGAGTAAGTACATGTCAGCGGTCTCAGACCCCCATGGGCCTCTTGTTTATGTAATTTATATACAGTCAACTCTCGTTACAACGACCATGATTGTTTCCGATAAAAATGTCGTTATAATGAAAATGTCGGTGTATTGAAAATCACCCATTTAAGTACAAAGTTGGTGCAAACTATGTATAATATACACTGTACAAGTAATTGTATACTCATATTTTACCATAAATTATCGATAAAATAACTCTACAAGACTTAAAACTGAATATTGAAACTTGTTAATCATTACTTTTTCAAGAAATCTTTGATAAATGTCTGTCCTTGATTGTTCTCTACAGAATAATATTTTCCAAGCACTCTCTAGGTTTTCATCGCGATATTTGTTTCCATGTTGTTTAAAATAGATTATGACAGTTTTGAAGCATGACTTTGGCTTAAAATCAAGAGACAGCAGAATAATCTGATTAGATTTTTGTGAATTAATTAGGAATGTTATTGATTCAATTTATCACTGATTGTCAATCAACCTATCTTGGTAGTCAATTCTTTTGAAAAATAATTTGACAACTGATCCTGTGTTATATTTAAATGTGCGTATTCTTATATCGTCTTTTTTATCAAACGAGAGTTGGGTTCGAAGTCTCCTTACTGGTGGTATCAGCCGGTTTTTTTTTTTTTTCAAAATAGATCAACGTAAAATGTACGACCAAGATGTTTGCCTAACAATCAATGTAAAATGACGACTTGCCATTTTCGCCAAGAAAAACCCGACTTAAATGTGTCAAATTGTACTCGTCGAATGCAAAGCAAAGAGGTGTAACTATACCTTTTTTGTAATAAATTACGACAATATCACCCTCAACCTACCAAGGATTAACAGACGAGACTATTGTGTTCTGGGTGCTTTAATCGTCGACAATCGCCGAAGGGGAAAACCTGTATTCGCACCTTAGCATAATTTAGTATACACGCGTACATTATTGATTAACACATTACCGCGAGGTGCTAAAAATAGCCGCTTGGAATTTTCCAGGTAAGTGTCGATGTATTGAATAACAAAATATAGGGATTTTGCACTTTCGTTCCCTAATATTTTGTGTGGATGTCGGAAAACGAGAATTCCGTTGTAACGGGAGAAAAATAAACTATGCAAATCCGTTCCCAACAAATTAGTGTCGATATACGAAAATGTCGATGTAACGGATGTCGATCAAACGGGAGTTGACTGTATAAGAAATTTTAGCACCTGTTTAAGTGACGCATAATGGAAACAAAATCACATAAACTAGGAAAAAGACTATGTCGTGGAACTTCTTCTTTGTGTTTTAGGATTATAACTTTAAACAATAAGCATTTGACCATCGTTGATGTCATTCTTTTACAAAAAAATTTACAATGCATTTTAAAAATATATAGAAAGGTGAAGGTTTCGCAGTGTCAAATACATGTACATACGTATGTAACTTTATTTGCATAAAAGTAGGATAGTATGATGATCACTAACAAAAGATCCATAAAATCAAAGCGAAAATACACTCTGGATGATGGAAATAAAAAGATATATATAGAGAGAGAGAGCTTGGGCACGATACCAACAGTATGGTAATCCTGTAAGTAGACATGGTGGAGGTAGGAGTAGAGCTTCCTCCATCACAGAAGACCGTTTTTGGTAATTCAAGACCGAATTAACAGGTTTGCTACGACAACGCAGCTACGTTCCGACTTTGTAACGCCTCGGGAGTGCGAGTTTCGACTCAAACCATACGAACACGGCTGCAAGAGCTTAACCTGAGGTATTCGTATACCGCTGTCCCGAGTTCATTGTCGGCGTCGGTAAACAGGGACATTGGACCACGTTGACTGGCGCATAAGACGCTGGCACCCGTGCTATTCACGGATGAGTCCAGGTTTTGCCTGGACTACACTGACAGGCGGGCTAGGGTGTGGAAAAAGCCGGGGGAAAGGTTTCATGGAGCAAACATTGCTGAGTACGATCGTAATGGGGGTGGGTCCATCATGGTTTAGGGTGACATCAGCTGGGATGGGCGGACTGATCTAGTTATTTTATAAAGAGGTACTCTGGCAGCTCGTAGGTACATTGATGAAATCCCCCATTCCCACGTAAGATTTTACGCTGGTGCCATTGGGGATTGATTCATTTTAATCGATGAGAATGCCCGTCCACACACGGCCCGTATAGCCCAAGAGTATCGCCAAGCAGAGGGCATTCCACGTCTGGACTGGCCGGCTCGCTCACCGGACTTAAAAGCGATAGAGTATATATGGAATGAGCTACAGGTTCGAGTTTAGGCTCGCCAGGTCCAGCCAAGGATACTCCGGGAGCTCGACCAAATCCTTAGAGAAGAATGGTCCGTAATTCCCGAAAGAGTAATCACGAACTTAATCAGGAGTATGCAGAGGCGCTGTCAGGCTGCTATTGACAGTGCCGGAACTCATACTCGTTATTAAACGAAATGCAATTGAGAGACACCTGTTTTGGTCAAATTCGATTTTTTCAATTTTCAAGAAAACAGACTGATTTTCTATGGTCTCCATGTTTGGTCTACATATAAAGTCTTCTTGTCATTATAAAGCTTTATTTTCATTTATTAAAATTTGATAAGCTGATAACAATCGGCTATTTTCCAACATTCTTGTAATCAAATTCAATTTTTTCCTGAAATTATAGTAAAAAAAAATTTTGGTGCTTAACAAATTTGTGTAGTATATAAAGACACGAAGGTTGTCACACGATAAAAAACATTATTATCCTTGGCGCCTTATCGAAGGGATTGGGCTTTGTATATTGACATTTGTGAAAAACCTTAATCCCTAAAGGATAGATGTCTTTTATCTAGCCAAGAAGTTTAAAATCAAATTACGACTAAGGCAACTTCCCTGTCCGCATCTACTAGACTGATTGATAAAAAAATTATGAAATGTTAGCGTTGCTTTCTTTTATCAAGGTACGTCGCGTTTATGTTGATCTTTAAAAACTAGAGTCTTAGGGTCTTCATTGGGCAATCTATAAAATGATAAGACTTCAAGTTACACGCACCTCGCACAAATGGCAAACAGTTGAAAATGTCACGTACAGTTTCAAATGTATAATTTAAAGAATATCGGTCTGAAACCAGGCTGCTTCTCTGGTGATTTCGTTTTTCTCTCCGTAAATACACACAGGTACCACTTCGAATTATTTTTATATATATAATACATACTTAGTGTTTTGTAGGAAAAAGAATATCTAATGATATGAGGTTGGGAAATTGACCCTAAACTTCGACAATTATCAATTTTCACAAGCGAGTTACAGTCCGACCGACCAACATTGCAAGTGACGTCATGATTTGTTTATTATTTTATTGCTATGTGAAATATATAAGATTTAATAAATAGTAAAAAGACTTGAATTTGACAAGTGGGAAAATAGCTCAGGTAATTAGTGTGTTCGGACATACGCCTCCGTCCCTTTAAAGTAAAATGATTTTAAATATTGAAGTTCGAAACTCCGCATATTACATATTTTTTGTAATGTTATCTTTTTAGTGTATTTTCAATATAGAAAATAATTACTTCCGTTTTTTTTTCAAAATCAACTCGTTTATTCGTTACATGTCTAAGAAAACAATTTATTTTATTTTTTTTTCTCTACTGATGTGTCAGTATTTACAATTTTAGCTCGGCTGTTTTCGGAGAAAACCCGAGGTATTGCTATAGCTTCCATGTCGTTGTCGTCGTCGTTGTCGTCGTCGTCGTCGTGCGAAATCTTTGACATTTTGTTATATCTCTGGTTCTACTGAAGGCATTCATTTGAAACTTGGCACACATGTTCACCATCAAAAGAGCAACCTATACTATCAAGGGGGATAACTCTAGATGCATTTTGTGCAAATTATGCCCCTTTTTCGACTTAGATTTTTCCCACAATCCAGCACTCGACAGCCGAGCGTAGGCACCCGTAGGCGGTGCTCTTGTTTTTCTATTTTTAACTTAAACACATGTTTTCATAGATATAAAAAATGGAAAGCGATTTTCTTCAAAATCGTTTCGTGTAAAATTGCTATTGCTAATACATGGCATCACTTTTTGAATCTTGAATTTGTGAAAAATAAAATCTTTTGCGCCGTTACGAACCCTTGAAGCACGTTACTTAGACTAGGGTGCGTTTCCGACTGCGCTAATTACGACAGTTGTTTAGATTAGGGTTGAATAACAATTTAATTTCAACCTTGCCTTTGAAAAGTAAACAAAAAGTGGCGTCACTTGCAATGTAGCGTGGTTGATTTGTAGGTATTTTTTTCATAAAATACACTCGGGACGTATTATATTTATCTTATAACCTCTATTTGTCTTGTTTTCGTCGATATCTCTAACTGAAATAATTGTTCTACAAATAACTATGTGATATCATAAAACATATCATGTTGGATGTTACCACACTTTTATTTGTAAAGTTATAAGTTGCACATAATGCCCTTTAAATATACTCTTCGGTAGGCAAGGCTTTTTGCTATTTTTGAATGCAATTATGTGTCAATGTTTGTACCCAAAGGGATTTGGTTTTAAATCGAATTATGTGGTATATCATTCTGTTGGGTATGTCTCAAACACATTGAGTATCTTCAAGCAATATCAAATTTAAAACAAAAATACTCGCTGCTAGTCAAGACTCGTGCCTTTTGTTTTAAAGCTTTTATTTAGGTATTATTTATTCAACTTTGAAAAACCTAGTTTGAATTCATAGATTATATGTTTGGCCCTTGAATTTAAAAAAAAAAAAAATAAGAAATGCGTTCTAAAATTATTTCATATGTCAGGGAGTTGTTTTCGATTAGCAATTCAATTTGTCGTAATAATGTTGGTATTATAAGAAGAAATCGGTGTTGAACTAGAGAAGACGTTGGCTTTTTTAATCTCTAGGGTCTTAGTGAAGGCAATCACATTTTGCGTTTGCAGAAATTAATCGTAAATGATAGACACATTCCATTAGATATTGTAAATTACATTTATTATTTGCTTATAATTTACAAGCTTGCTATCTTTTAAGTCCAAATTTCGCTTGTAGCTGTACAAGCTAGTTTATGCCACATCGGATCGAATTCTTAAGAGTTTAAAATTTCAAAGTTGTTTCAAGTAATGTTATCCTTTATATAACACCAACTGTGCTATATTTGAAGGCACCGTGATTGATAAGCTAGAGCCATCCTAGACAGCTAGACTATATAATCTTTAGGCGACAAGATCAATCTCTACATAACAAGATCGAAATGCAATCTAACCTACAGATACAATCGTGAAATGAGGTCACGGTAACACATTACTATAAACTTCTTACATAGAGGATATGTCACGAGTCTAGGGGACGATGAACTATATATACCAAAGGTCTAGGGCGTTTATGTATTTTCAAGCTTTAGTACGACAAAAGATCAAGTGAGATTTGGGAAATGACTAGTATCTCAATGAATACTATACATTTGGCTTAAGGTAGCAATGGACACATGGCGTCATTGTGTAGTCATGATATCAAAATTTGAAGGTACCTTTCCACGCTCGTTTTCATGCTAGAGTTATCTGCCCGTGACTGGTATTGGCCATTTTTCAGTAAAACGGTTATATTCGTTTTAGGTCTAGTATAAACTCAGTACTAGGTTATAGCTATAAAAAACATACATTTTGATAGACCTTATACATGTACACAATGGCTATTGAAATGGAAATTTCTCTTTTGTCAATTGCATTAGCACAAGTTGCCTTCAAAAGTTAAAAATGCACTAATTTTTGTAATTTTAATTGGTAAAAATGTCTCAAAAACCTATTTTTTGACGAAATTACACAAAGAATTTTTCTTTTTTTCCTATATGTTTATATCCCATAATTTTCCTTTATTTGGTAAAAAATTCAGGTTACCTTTCCATGCAAATAAGAATTTTTTTCGTTATTTTACAGTGACCCCTCCTAATCGAACGACGGTTTTAACGCATTTTTATTGTTAAATTTAATGATCCAGTCATTCAGTTTATATCAAATGTGAAAATAAGCTAAATTATGAAGTTTTACCATCATTATTCTACGTTATTTCCATAAGTAGAATCTTACGAAAACCGGCCTTTTTAAACAACGCGCAAAAAGAGTCGTAAAATGAACGAAAACCCACTTCCGGTTTAAAGAGTCGGGAGGCCGCTGTCCATTACCACCATAAGAAAAATATATTCTCTTACAGTAAAATGCTTAGACAACTGAAATTAAAAAAAAATACCCGACAGCTCTGTGATCGATTTTTACCAATGTTTCAGTTAGACTTTTCTTCATAATTCATTATGATGCTGATAATTCTAACTAAGAACAATGAGATTTTCCTTAAAATTCTCATTTGAAACTTTAATTCTCAATTGTAAAACGATATAAAATAAAGTCACTAGAGGGTTAACAAATAGGTTTTCAATAGGGCTGCTTTTAGATATCTCTCCCGATACGATTCAAACGATTCACATAAATAATTCGACAAAGATTTTTACCAAAGTTAAATCAAGATTGGGTTAAAACTATCTCCCCCGTGATATTAGCTTTAAGAATTGGATGACGAAGGACGGCTAGGATACTTTTATGATCACCATCATTCGGAACATCGCCCGGAAACTGGAAAATACCTCGGACGTAAGTGTAATAATTTTTGTCATTCCGGTTATTCGTCTCCTGGTGGTTAATACGCTTGAAGAATAGTATATTCCAATTATGTTTTCCGATCTTCTGTGGAGATCATTTTGGCATTTTATAATTTGACAGCAAAAGGCAGTAAAACACTGCGTTTTGTTTTCAAATTATAATATGCCGATTTCAACCTAACGTTGATTTTATTTTTCGCAACGTCATACCCAGTTATCTTTGTGATGTCACATAAATCCACGTGCGATATGGCGCGCTTTCATGTCTTCGCCCTTATTTTTCCCGAGGTCTATTCCGTAGGATCGCCGAAAGTTGCCGAATGGGTCACCATAAGCACGAGCTTAAATATCTATGAGGTGAGGCTGAACGCATTGCTGATTTCAATACAGAAGAACCAAAATGTACTTTTATTGGCGGAAACATTTAATGGATGAAATGTTAAGCTTCCAGTGGCAGTTGTACTCATTTGAAGTTTCATAAAAATTTGCATGTTCTCTTAAGCTAGTGGACCCGTGATAGTTCCGTAACGTTTCGAAAGCCATGAACTTTTAAAGAGTAAAGCGAAGTTTACTGATGATTTAATTAGGAAACCTCGGTTAACATCGGAGATAACATGCGTTTCTTAACCTTGCGGAAATATTACAGGTTCACTCCCTAATGCCAACGAAGTTAAAAGAGAAGTTATATATGAGTAATGAAGCACTATTTCTACTGAAAATCTTTTAATCGGCTCCAACATTTGTTTCACACGTTGATTGGGGTAATCTAATCACGGATTTCCATTTAAACTGAATCGTTGAAGAAATTAGCTCTAAGACGAGAAAATTTAATTCATTGAAAATCAATCAAAGCTTTCAATGTAAATTGATGGAATTGTCGTTTATCTTAAATTGTTTTATTGTAGTTCTATTGAAATTGAGAATAACACACACACATCTCATCTCAATATTCCTTTTTTTCGAGAGCATTAAACATGACACATTTCTTTGAGACCAATATTACGTTGTTTCCTGTTTCAATACTTTATAAAGATAAAACATACGCCCAGAATATTTGGATGATTATTTCCACATTCCTAAATACGTGTTTTTTTCAAAACAAACGTTCGTAATGGAACAAGATGGTATGTTTTAAACATAAACATTCGATGATCGATTCCTTTCAAAAAAAAGCCCCGGAAAATTTTGTTTTGTTATAAATCAACAAAAATAGTTTTTTTTCTCTTGATCATATTAGAAAGACAAAAGCCTTGAAAAAGCCTTGAGTATTGATATGTATATACATATTATTTCCGTTTGTGAATTCATGGATTTCAAATCAGTCTGTAATAAAATTGTGCCGTCTGTTTACGTATTAGAAAGATTATATTAAAGTTTCTTTCTATTATTTTGTTCAGGTGTGTTAAGCAAGGTGTACCCAATATGGTAATCTTATACTAAGGAGTTTTGCATTCTAATGTCTCTGTTAATGGGGATAAAGTCATACTCTTTCTGTTATGACCATAACGGCGTTTACGGATGAGAGTACATCGCCATATGCAGACCGCTCATCTCATACATGCCGCCGTCAAAGCGCAGTTGGTAGCGCGTCGGACTGTCAATCTAGAGGTCCCGGGTTCGATCCCCGACGGCGGCACCCATCCTTTCCGACTTTTTGCCTCTCACCGATGGGTTGACAATCGTAGACCTATGTGAGATAGCAGTCGGAGGCTAGGAAAGGGTGTAATGGTAGTACAGGTGAAAGAAATACTAGGAATCCATTGTTAGGTGCTATATAACTGGAACATTGTTGAAAGCGGCGTGTAACCCCATTCAAACAAAACAAAAAAATCATCTCACACATAAAAGCCACATTTTCTAGATGCATTGAAATAATTATTGCAAAATGGATTTTTACTTTCCTTTGCGAACCCGGTACACACGATTCTATTTTTCCTCTTGAGAGGGAAAATAAAAGTCCAATAGCAGACTCTTTATAATGTAGCATTGCGCCATGCTTTAACAATTCTATAACGTAAGTGTTTCAAATTCCAATTTATGTTTTGTTCCTTCTGCCTCTGAAAATTGTATTACACACATTAATCGGCTCAACAATACAGACTAGCGACCTTGTGAGAACAGCGTCCGACAGAACCCCAGATGGTCTCTGTGAAAAAAAAAAATCCGTCTTTTATCCTAAGAAAAAACTATTCTTGGAGTATAAGGTATGTATATATAGAATACGTACTTAGTGTTTTGTATGAATAAAAATATCTAACAAGGTTGGGAGAATTGATCATTGTCGAGGCTCTGCCGAGACAATTATCATTTCTCACAACCAAGTTAGATATTTTTTCATACAATACACTTAGTACGTATTATATTTATCTTATAACCTCTATTTGACTTGTTTTCATCAATGTTTCTAACTGAAATGCGAGTTTCTAGAAATAACCGCATTATATTATTGTTCTAACAATAACTATATGATATCATAAAAATATCATACGGGTTGTTATCACACCGATATTTGTATAGTAATAAGATAAATAACCTTATCTATGCTCTAGGGGCCCAAGATCATAATTTCTTTTAATCTCAACTGAGAAATCATTCATAGTCTTAGAGTAATTGTTTAATCCCTTTTAGAATGCTAAATAAAGGTGTTGCAATTCTAAGATTGTTTAATGTTAAAGTTCACAGTTTCTTTTATTTTCAGGCTAAACTGATTCTCAATTCAACTTTCCAGTTTGGTAAATCTCAGTTGAGTATCAAAAAAAGGTTTATAGTCGCGGGTCCTGATGCGAGGCAAATCATCAATATCAATAACAAAATCATCAAAAATGCAGCTACCTTTCTGGTATAACATTTCCGCTGTATAATGTATGTTTTCCTTCAATCTTGAAAAAACTCGGGAAGATTTAAGATGATCGATGAAGTTATTATGGAAATTCATTCAAAGTGAAGGCAGTTTGTTTCGACAACGTGGTCTTAAATTTCCATGTCTTGTCGAATTCTTTTAGGGTAACAAATGTCAATTTCTTTTTTTATTTCCAAAATATCATAAATAATCCTGTTATGCGATGTCATCAAAAGGCAAAGATCCAATTTTGGAAGACGAGAGACTTTTAAGAGAACGCATTTTTTTTTAAATCAAAACACTCTGATTATTGAAATTTGAATATTTCAGCAAAAGTTGCCTGCATAAAGAAACGAGAAATAAAATTTATTTTTCATGATGAAAGCATATTTTTCTGAAATAAAAAGGTTAAGAGTGGTTTTTATAAAATTTAAAGTATTCCCGATAAATAACTTTCTCATATTATATAATTCTAGAGGGGAATCATAAATAATTTCAGACTTAGCAGCCAGTTTGAACAAAAAATTGTGTAAATTATATAGATTTAAGTCATTTTAAATCATATTTGAAATAAATCTGCTTAGGACTATTTGATGTTACTTCTGTAATAAGACATGATTCATATCATTCCTCATAAATATGGCTCCTTTTGCGGTGAAAATTCCGTCTAGACTTTGCACATCAAACAGACCAAAGACGTCTTGTGGGATAATTACAGAATATACCACTTAATAAGTCTTCAATTAAACTTTGTATGTAACAAATCAGTATTAAAATTTCCCATTTGATACGATATAAAATTAAACGAACACCCCCCCCCCCCCCCCATACTGTTGTATGCAATCGTTTCAAGTCACCAAACTTATCAATTTACATAACAACAACCATCAATTCCAACTGGCAAACTGTACACTTCGCTCATACATTGTGTTAGATAAAAGTTCAATTTCTGTAATTTCGCTCATCATTTACATTCAATCCCCTGCCCCCCCCCCCCCCCCCTCCCGAAAAATAAATAAATAAAATAAAAAAAATAGGTAATTACTAATATAGACAATTCCTCAATGTTAGTGACTATTAAAGATGATGTCAACAATTTAAAAACTTCATACGTGACGTATTTGGTTTGGTATATTCGCCGAAATTAGCAAAAATCATGGGGTCTGTGCAATTCTACATAGGAACTATAAATAGTTTGGCATTGACCCTTACTCGAAATGGCCAAACATGTTTTTAAATAATGACCTTGTCAGCTGTGAGAGAGAATAATGTATTATGTGCCTTTATAGCAAAAATCAAGGGATCTGTGCAATTCTACATGGGCACTTTGAATAGTTTGGCATTGACCCTTCCTCGAAATGGCCAAACAAGTTTTTTAAAGAATGGCATGGTCAGCTGTGAGAGAGAATAATGTATTAGGTGCATATTTATAAATAAATTACTTAGATCTATTACATTGCAATACTGTTGGGAAATTGGAATAATATATCAACCTAAATGGCCGAATTGTTTCTTCAGACAAATAAAAAACATTATTGAATTATTCGCGGCTCTGTATACGTCTTGTGGCAGCCCGTTTTTCTTTATCAACCCATTTCCAGAAATGGCTTTCTCATCATGACCCATTTGAAAGCTTCGGAAAATAAATAAGTACATATAGAAGAATTATATAGAATCTAATCCTATCACAACACTTTTGTTCTACTACTGAGAATATATAGAGGATAATCGTTTGTTTCAGTGTAAGATCGATTTATATTTCATTGAGTGAACAACAAAATCTTTATTTTCCACGAGTGGCAGAGCCACGAGTGAAAATATAGCTTTTGTTGTTCACGAAATGAAATATTAATCGATCGTACACGAAAAGCAAACGATTATTCTATTTCTTTAATGCAAAAATGAGACAAAATGTAATATTTCTAGGACATATTTCGCAAAGCGCGTCATTTTGCGCGTGATTACTATGCAACGTTCATTGTGACGTCACTTATTTCGACCCGCATAGATGACGTCAGATAGGATGAAATGCACAAAAGCAGGGTATAAGTTTTTGATTATGTCACTGGTTTTGCGGTGAGATTATCAAGTGATAATCTACCGTTATTGCTCGATAAACCACCGAAAAGCATTAAAGAAAAGGTTGATAAAACTGTACGATATGATACAGAAAAGCACTGCTGTGCTTTCAGTATTACACTAAAAGATTCTTCGCCTATTTTACTAAACATCTTACGATCATTTTTTTGCGTAAGTCAAATATTAAAATTTCTTCTACAGTAGCAACTAAATATGGAATTCTGCCCTGCATCATCTCATAGGAATCGTAGACTAAAGGTGATTCCAATGAAATATTGCAGGGCAGAATCTTACAATGAATAAAAACATCAGACGGGCCTACGATTTCTAATTTTGACTTACTATTGTTTTTTTTCGTAAGAGGTGTCGCAAAACGGACCCCAGATTCGCTCGCTCAGCAATCCATGGGTGCTTAGCATTCAAAATCTTCGTTCGAGTTATGGTTTCCATTTTATATTGTATTCGTCACTGTTATGTCGGGTTATATATGCATATTACTTTATTATTCATTTTTTATGTCCAGTTTTGCTACAGTACTGGGGCCTGTTTTACTACACATCTTACGATCCTATTTTGCGTAAGTTAAGAATAAGAATTACTTTAACAGTAGTAACTTTATAAGGAATTCTGCCATGCATCATCTCATTGGAATCATCTTAACAAGAAGTTTTCAATGAGATATTGAAAGGCAGAATCTAAAAGTGAATGAAAACACCAGGTACGATTTGTGATTTGACTCATAATACTTTTTTAGTTAGAAGTTTAGTAAAACCGGTCCCTAGTTACGACGTCTGATTTGTTTGTTTGTGTGATTAGGGTTTAATAACATTTGATACAATCCGTTTAAATCAATCAGTCAAATAGCTAGCAGAATCACTTATAACGCTAGAAAACCTTTGGTGGTACAGAAGTTGAAGGATTTCATTGGTTTGAGAGGACAAATAATACAGTCACTAGTAAGTACATCTGTTTTATAGAAGCAAGCGATATTCTTTCACATCCCAATGAAATCATTCAAAACTCGGTCATCACTCTCATTCGATTTTATTTTTGCAATCCTCGTCGGTCCAATGTCTTTAATTTTAATGTTCTATTGTCTATGTTTATTGAAACAAAAGAAACTTTGATTGTATAGTTAAATGCAAAGACAACAAGAGCCATGTTAACATGGCTATTTCCCGCTGTATAAAAAATGTTGTGTTTTTTTTTTTCTATTTTTTCTTAAATGAGAAAAAATTCAGGTGGTGCGTTTTCATTGCTCGTGGGTATACTTCAGGGATATACTCTGGACAGACAAAATTTAAGTCATTAGAATGATAAAAGGAAATAATTTAAACAATTAGAAAGCGAAAAGTTTTTTTTGTGCTCTGCAAAGAATAATATCAAAGGATATTTATTTACTTGTGAAGTTTGAAGTTGCTGGCATTTGCAAACTAGGAGATATGCTCTTAACAACTTGAGTTCATGAAGGAAGAACTGACGCAGACCAGTACAATACATCGTCAATTTTCTTCCAAAACCTCTTAACTACAGCTTGAAACAAGTAGAAAAGAGATTATGGAAGAAAAACGACGAAATCCTCTTCGATAATAAACAGGGCTAACATGTACAAGCAGTAGACCCATATGTGACCCGTCACGCGATAAGGGACCACCTGGGCAGTGCGTAAAGGGTCGACCCTAGTCAGACTGCGCGGCTTGCGCAGACTGACTAAGGCTCGAAGCTTTTCGCAATGTGCTTATTTTCCGAATCTAGAATGTTCAATCTACTTTCCAGTGAAAGAATTTTTTAAATGCGACCTTTGATTGACCGATGCTGGACCCAATTTCTTTTTCAAATATTCGTCTTCGTGAGTTCCCAGATGGTCCCTTTTTGTGTGATCGGTCACATATGTTTTCAAATGTTCAGCTTCTCCGCAGATGTATTTCGGTCAAAGGTCGATGCAAAATTGATATGTGTTACTTATCAACCTCCTGATGTTTAAAATTTGATTGACAACGATTAGCTCTAGAAGCAATTTTAAATTGGTAACCTGCATGTTGCTCGAAGAGATTGCAACGCATTGTTTATCGGTCTTTGTAAACCTATAACACGACAACTTCCCAAAAGAACTGCAGGATTTATAAACGCGAACGGTACAGGAAAGAAATGATGTACTACTCAGGCCTACTTAAAAGTGAATCTTTTTTATGCAAAATTTATACATTTTTCCCGTTAGAGAGAGAGAGAGAGAGAGAGAGAGAGAGAGAGAGAGAGAGAGAGAGAGAGAGAGAGAGAGAGAGAGAGAGAGAGAGAAGAGAGAGAAGAGATAGAAAGAGAGAGAGAGAGAGAGAGAGAGAGAGAGAGAGAGAGAGAGAGAGAGAGAGAGAGAGAGAGAGAGAGAGAGAGAGAGAGAGAGAGAGAGAGAGAGAGAGAATGATCGCACATAGCACATATTAATAATTTCACCACCGCTGCCAAATAAATATGAAGAATTTAATATAAGACTTATTTGTATCAAGGCAAACATTCCTCAATGTCTGACGAACCATGCCCTAAAACGCCCCATATTCCCCGAATCAAACCTTTCTCCATTTGAACTTTGCAATGGAACACTTCTGTCAAATTTGGTCAAAGTTACCAGTCGTAAAGGAAGAATAGAATTTCAAAATAGGTCTTAGTCTAAAATTTGTTCTGTATGACCCCCATTTTTCTTTATAAAGGTTTATCTTAAAAGGGACGGTAAAACAAATATCCCGGTCAAGTTTGGATGGAATTGGGCCATTGTAGTAGTTAAGGCGAAGAAGTTTTACAAAGAACGAGATCACTTTTTCGTTGTGGGTCTGTACGACGCCCCCCAGTTAAGGAAAGGGATTTGAAAATGGTTACATTGGAATTAATTCTGTAAAGCTCAAAATTCACCAAATGGTTCGGACGAAGAAAATATTCAAAGAATCGCCCCGAGGCATAAGCACCAGTCCGTAAACTTCAAATTGAATAAGGAATACATATTAATCAATATACACTACTCAAAAGTTCTAAGCGGCCACCTCACCTTTCTCCATCTTTCACACATTTTCCGCTTTTATCTTGAAATGAGAACTTTGTCTTTCGAAAGAGTGGCCATTCAGTCATCATCAAATCCAATTGTTTTGTAAAATTATGCATCAGTAAGTCCTTAAGACGGAATTAAAAGCATGTTCCCTCAATCTCAAAAGTCACAAAATTGACATTTTTAAGAGAAATTTGAATTTTTCGATACTTGAAAAACGCAACGCTTATCAATCTTTAGTACTAATATCAGTGGTACAACGCCTGTGGACTTCTAAAATTAATAAGAAATGCTAAAACGTTATACACAATCCTTATCCTAACGAGAAATGTTGAAAATACCCCACCCACCAATGTTAACTTTGAAATCGAGGGTACTCATACTTTCGTTCAATTAAAAAACATTTCTTGTTGTATTATTACACTGAATTTTTCTTGTTGACTTCATAAATGATTTGGCTACATTATTCAAGCGAAAACGAGTTGAAACCATGCGGCGTTTATAACATATGACCAAAAAGGCAAGTGGCCGCTTAGGAGTTTTGAGGAGTGTAGAGCAAATAGAATTTGTTTTTACTGCATTATGAATGAAACTATAATACTTTTAGGAATATGAAAATCGCGCCTTTTTTAAGTGTAGAGAGTTTAACAATTTACTTAATATCAACTTATACATGTATAATTGGTATACATGACGGTGTAATTACACCAATTTCTTCAATTTAACGAAATGTAAAAACACATTTGTAATTCAGAGAATCGATAAAACAATAAATATCAATGCCCATTGACCAGATTTGAAAAACTTTAAAGGGACATGTATTAATACTGGGATTTACCATTACGAAGGCTTCCCGAATCTGTACAAGTATCAGCTGGTATTAGAAGCTAATTCGGTCAATTCCTCATAATCTATTGTTATTTCTGATTCATCTCTTTGAATCCCCCATTTTGAGATCTTTAACCGACCAAATGAAATATAAAGAGGAAAATAATATTAAATGAATGAACTTTCAAATGTATATATTGAAAATCGCTGGAAGCATTTTGACTTATTAGAGGCTGTTGTGTTTCGATTTTTTTGAATTTAAACTATTTCAAAAACTTGCTTCTGGTACAATTATGAAATTATAAGCGCCATTTTTACCGTATTTATCCAAATGCTATGCTTAGTACAAATCTACAACATCGGTACCCGAGATTATAAAACTTTTCTCATTCTCAAGTCATTTTTTATTTTCAAAATTCAACATGAGATTTAATATTTTATTATGTTGTTATACAAATACAGATTAATAAACATAAATAACAACCTACTATTATTATCTTTTTTGTTCGTACATTTATTTGAATTCTGATTTTGAGGTAATTCTCAGATGAGCGCGAATAAAGTTTTATAACCTTGGGGTCCTGAAACTTCAAAAACTATAAAACATAAATTAAAATGTAAAAAGCTAAACGATCTATTTTTTCTTCATTATTGTAGATGTTCACTCTGAATAAAAGAGGAACGGACAATTGCCCTCCCGGACGATTGCCCTCCCGGATAATTGCCCCCTGGACGATTGCCCTCCGGACAATATCCCTCCCCATAAAGTAGTAACTCGGACAATAGCCCTCCCTATATTCTTCTTCCATTCTTCACTTTTGTTTGGGATTTTTTGTTCTTTATTTGATTCTTTAATGTTCATTTGAAGTTTATATATAAAAGAAATAGAAATTGTTTACTTGAAATTCATTTATTATGTGTAGATCTAATATGATTTTTGTTTTTTGATTTTTTTACACTGAAGTTTTATAAAGCAATATGAAAAACAACAGTGCTACATTTATATCATCTTCTCCTTATACATTTATACTCAGTCTGTCCTTCATGACATGTCCTCAGTCCAAATGTCATCATATCCTACTTACACCAGTACTCACATTCAACAAAACCGGTGCTCACATTTCTGGGCCCGAGGTTATAAAACTTTTCTCATTCTCAATTCAATATTTTCTCAAATTTTAATTCGAGATTAAAGCAATAATTCTGTTTCAATACTCATTTTAATTAATGAACATAAATGAATATATTAATAAATTGTTTTAAATAACAAATTGTTAATATTATCTTTCATTTTCCTACATTTATTTAAATTTAATATTTGAGAAAATTTTCAGTTGAGCCCGAGAAAAGTTTTATAACCTTTGGCCCTGAAGCATCTTGTCGAGCCAAGGGTTACGAACGTTTTACTTATCTTACGATAAGATCTTATCGGTTCGATACCCCTTGACTCGTGAAGATGGCCCTGAAGGTGCTAAAATAATCGTTGCATATCCAAGAGGAAGAAACATCCAAAGAGAAATTACTATGGCTATTGCATATCCATCCAAATTATTATATGTGGATATAGGGGAGGCAATTGTCCGGGAGGGCAATAGTCCTGGAGGGCAATTGTCCAGGAGGGCAAATGTCCGGGGGGCAATCATCCGGGAGGGCAATCGTGTGGGAGGGCAATTGTCCTACACTCGAAAAAAATGTGGGGATAGCCTAAGTTCAAGAGTACCGATCAAAGATATACATTGTATTTGCCCAGATTATTCTCCTTTATCTAGAGATTGATATCAACATTATTTAGTGGCGGATCCAGAGGGGGTTCTTGGGGTCGAAAGAACATTTATATTCTAGACTCCGGCTTGTCTCAAATAAAATCTCAGGACAGATCCTGTATTTATCTCACTGACATCTCTCATTCGACGAGTATCACACTTCGAAGAAGTCACTTGAAGTCAAGAACCGAACCACTTCGTAAAATATTATTTTGGTGAATATTTTAGTGGCGTAGGTGGGGCCCTTTTCGTATCTTGGATTCAATTCCATTCACAACGTTTATTGATGTTGTATAACAGAGACTGGACACTTATTCTTATGGGCTTCCAGAGTACGCTCTTCTACATATCTAGGACTGTAATAAGAGTCAATAAAATATATAAACACTTTACCTGCTTAACCCTCAATATGTGGAAGCTTTTTTTGTAATTGCTTATTGAAAACTTTGAAACGAACAGCTATGAATGGAGATAAAATAGTGCTACAGGGGACAAAAATGTAAAAAAAAAATGGAACACAGGATATTTAAATATGCATGTGCATGGAAGAACCCTTTGACTTTTAAGGGTTTGTTAAATTAAGCACTGAAAAATGATTGCATGATAGACATAATAACATGTAAGTGTCTAGGAATATCAATGTTATTTGGCCTCGGCTGCCAGAAATCATCATAACTCGGCAAAGTTTCGTCATGACAAACTCTCCCGGCCTCAACCAGATGTTATTGATGTTTTAAAACACTAACATGCTATCCCCCATAACACAATGCCTTACGAGTGAAATTATCAAAACCTTATACCCCGCTTTCATCTATTTTACCTTGTCTGACGTCATCTAGGCATGGCCCAAAAAGTGACATTTATATTGCATAGCAATCACGTGAAAAATGAACTTGTTTAAGAAAAAATATCCTATAATTTTCACATTCTGTTTGATTTTTGCAATAGAGAAATAGAATAATCGTTTGTTTTCTCTAGTAAGATTGATTGACACTTCATTTGGTGAACAAAAAGCTCTATTTTCTTTGAGGCTCCGCCACTCGTGAGAATGTAGCGTTTGTTGTTCACGCAATGAAATATAAATCGAACTTACAGTTGATTAAACGTTTACATACCTAGTCAAAAAAGTTTTAGCAACACTTAATATTTTTCGCTAAAAAAATTTCTGAAGCAGATACATGTATATTCGAGTCGAATGAAGCAAAACATTGAGATTTGTGCTTTTGTTTTGTTCCAATGGCGGCTCTACAAAACATAGCCAAAATGGTGGGTGGAGAAGACTTTAAAAGTTACAGTCCGTCATTTTTTGTCCAGCTTTAGGCTTTGCCTTTCAATATAGCGCAGTCTGGAATGACTAGCATTTAAGCAAGCGTTATCTTTGGGTAATTGGCTGTCTTTTATACCAAAATAAATCTTTTGCATGTAAACGTTCGGTTGGCGTTACGTGATTGACTTCACCCAAATTTCTGAAGCTATACGTGACGTGGCAGATTTCATATTGAAGTAATCATGGGGAGGTTCATTAGCCACATTTCTCGTCTTTTACCCCATTGGCGTCTTAGAAAATTGATAATACAGTAATGCCATTATGTGATCCTCCTCCATTAATAGCCCAGTCATTGTTCTCTTTGATGATTTGAGCGGCTTTCTCTGTATTATTTAGTACTCATCAAAGGTGATGAAAAGCAAAAACTTCAGACTGAATTTAGGTTGCAAATTGGAACTATCGACGTAAAACGCATAAAATCTCACGTTACGCTTTGAATGGCGATCTACAAAGTAATCTTTCTTGATTCGGATAGCTAATCGATAAACTCATCGCTCAGGCACCAATTCACATAATAAATTCTAATGCAGTCTATTTTACAATACAACCAAAGGTGTTGCAAAACTTATATATCTATATCTAAATTGCATGAGGATGACTGCGACGACACCAAAGCTCGTTATCAAAAATTCTGAAGAACATATCAGTTTTTCTTTTAAAACGTAAGTAGGTATTGAGCTCCTAACTTATTTTGCGAGTTTTTATCAATGCATTACAGAAAAAGTTCATGTTTCGTTCCAGCCTATTGAATTTATACTAAGATAATAACGCTGCGCTTAGAATTCTTTTTCAGAAATTGCAGTTATCAGGCGGTTTTCTTATCCGCTTGACGATTTTGGGATACAGAACGATAGTTAAAGTAATTTACCCTATAAACTCTCTCACATGTATTCTCTGTTCTATTGTGTTGGTTCGAGTCCTGTCCATAACCTGCGGAGTACCTGAGACGTAAGTGTAGTAGTTTTGAATCATCGTTTGGGAAATTGGGCTTCTGGTGGTACTTCGGTTATTTAGTACGTGTGAAGAAAACCACATTTCGTTTTAAGTCTTCCTGATCGTCTTTGGTGATTTTTTGGGTCACTACAATTTGATGACAAAACGCAGTGAAACACTGCGGTTTGTTATCATGTAATCAACTTACAGTACCGGATCGAGGAATTGTGCAAAGGGAGTTCGAACATAATTAAAGGGGGTTCGTTTTCACTAGTCTTACACAATTTAAACCCTTATACAGATGGATTAAAATATTCTTTAAACAAGACTAGCTCACGATTTTAACAACAAAAATCAAGTAGAAAGCAGTCAGTATTTACGAAGATCAGACTGCGCAGACTGATCTAAGTCTATACCGTCTACAAAAGCTTTGATTCCAACAGGAATATTCCGTGGGGATCGTTCGAACCGACCGAACCCTCTGTGTATCTGCCACTGACTTATAGTACAGTTAATAACATCGTGAAATTGACAAGATGAATGATTTTGGAGTTACTTTGGAATGAAATTGAATGAGTGCGTTGAGCGAGTTTTGATTGAATTTAACGGGAGGTAATCCATACCGCTAATTTTATTCAAAATTAGCGATATGTATTACCCCCCTTTAATTACGTAGACGTAATTTTCAGTTTATGTGTCTTTTTGGACAAAACAGGCACATTTAAAACCCCTCCATGTAATAAAATCGTAAAAAAATTCTATCGATTTGAATCAAATATTGATCGGTGTGAACAATTTCGTAATGTTTTCTAATGATTTCGGAGTTTTATTGATCGTTTTGAGTGAGTGTTTGGAACGAACGAATGGAGCGCTGATTGAGTGATATTGAATGGTTTTGATCGCTGCGAGTGTCAATTTCACGATGTTTTTAACTGTACGCCCAATTTTATTCTTTCGTTGATTTTGTTTTATACAAAATCATCCTTAACGGGATCGTTGGTGTTTGTGACGTCATATAAAACCACGGGCGAATGTAAATCACTGCATTTGTTATCAAACTACAATAAGCCTAGGTTATAATATTTGATTGAATTTGTTTTAGCAAAAGATATCATGATGTTTGTGACCTCATGTAAACCCAGGTGCAAAACGATGCGTTTTTGTTGCTTTTCCTTAATGATTGCCGAGGTATATTCCAAAGAATTTCCAAGGGTTCCCCGCTTTTATCGAGACGATTTATAACCGTAGCCCAACGCACCATAATGTTTCATACGATGCATACACAGGAAACCTTTTGTCAACAATAAACATCATTATCAAAAGAACCATGGACCTAACCCTAACCATGTGTCAAAAATTCCATATTAAACGGAGTTAACCCCTTAGATTTCATTGTTGCATAACAGAATCACCGGACCTATTGTTCACAAATATCAGAGATATGACTATTGAACCAAATCTTACTGTAGAAAGTGTTCGCGATTCATTTGAGGATGCAGCAAAACAGAAATAAAGTAGTTGCTTTGAGCCAATGTCTATCATTTTAGGGTGGGAATGAATTTTTATTGAATAATCAAAAGTTTATAATTTGAAAGATTTTGATCACAATCAAAATGACATAAGTCAGATTGAAACTCTATTGCGACTTGGCGGGTTATATTCCAATAAGATGGACATGAATGATGCGTGTTTCAAAGCGCCTAAATCATGTTCATGAGATGCTGACAACGCAAAGGATATAGCTTTACCAAAGTTTTCTTTGAAAACAGCCTAGCATAAGGTGATGATAATCTTACGACAATTACCATGTGACTGCGTTTTTTTATCAACTTGAGGTATAATGGCCTCGGTTAGGGTGCCCATCTATGATACAAGATCACACAGATGCAAGCATGATGCAAAATTGATTTTAAAGTTGATGACTGTTTCTTTTGTACTTCTTCTGCATTTTTTTTACATTATGAGGGCCCCTGTAAAATAATTTAACTATCTTAATCTTACAATTTAACTACCTTTATGTTTACAGGTTGTTTTAACTGTTCCACTTTTATATTTACTTTCTATGCTCGGAAAGGTCAAATAAGAAAATACAAGGAGAAATAATAATTATCAAAAAGAAATGTAATTTGCTGATATTTGACACCTTATTATAAGAACACAGTGAAACTGGAACCATAATTCATCCTATCCTAAAGAAGTAACTTTATTTAAGACGCAATGAAGCCTGTTTTGACCTGTTGTACCTGCCTGATAACATAAAATGATATCAGGCAGTCTATTTTTAGAAAAAGAAAAATCCATATTTTTTATCTTAACCAAAAACATTTTCACCCTGAAGTTCTTTGATTTCAAAGGTTTCGTAAAACATATACACTGAAAAATGATTGCATGATAAATAGAATAATTTACAGTCTTAAAATCTTTCCTTTAGGCTGTGAGAAATTACCATGACTATGCAATGTCTCGTCATGATAAAATCATCAATACTCCACAAGATGATATTGATATTCTAAGTCACATATTTTTCTCTATACAACAACTTCACTTGTCTAAGCAAAGGAGGCACAAGCTTACACAAGCTTTAACAATAGTATGTCCTTATATCTTAGAGACGAATTATTTGGTGCCCTTTTTAATAATCTACACTAAAAAAGAAAAAAAAATAAATATGGAAAAAATTTTGTGGCCACATTTTGATTGCTCAGTGTGAAAAATTATAACTGCTTATAAAACATATAGGCAGTTACAACTGTTTCACACTGAGCTATCAATATAACTCTGATCTGTTTAATTAACAAAATGATTCCCTATAGCTTCAAAGTTAAAATGAATTTGTGTGTGTTGTGTTTAATGAGGGCTTTGTGCATGACTGTTGTAGGTGTATATATAACAAAAGGCACTTCTGAAAATGTTGCATAAAGTCTTTGAATTTTATATTGAACAAAATTTTCTAATCATATATATTGAAGTTAAGGAATCTTCAAGTATTCAGTTGAGTTCAAACAATTTGACATAAAAAAATAGAGAAAATATTTCTCATTTTGCAGATATTTTTTCAAAACATTACAGAGCTATACTAAATTGTTTTTGGCCTTTTTAAATTATAGAAACATAACACTCTCTATCGGTAATTTCATAACTAAAACATGATGACAAAACATTCAAAAGTCCTTAATAATGATGCCCCACTTGGTCTGTAAATGTACATGCAAAGCCGGCTCTAATTTTTAAAGGACTGCAAATGACTTTTGCCATCCTGCCCTAAGATTCAGGATAACAAACAGTGCAAACTGATGTCTAATAAAGCCCTCTTTACAAGCAAAAAGGGCTTGAAAATATGTGACTGATTTATTGCCACCATGATTACACGTAATCTATGCTGTAGCAATATTCCAGAAACCAAATATTTAAAAATGAAATGATTTTCGCCAATTTCATTCTGATCTTGAAATTTTCCGGTTTTAGCAGGAGGTATAGACAAAGGTCAGACTGCACATAATGTGCAGTTTTATCATAGGAGTACATGCCGTGCTTCATCTGTAGGATAAAGAATGGAAACAAAAGATAGAAACAAAGCTTACTTTCAGTTATATCAGCAGTAGGTACTTGGTAAAAAGTAATGTTTTATTCAGCATGACAAGGGATAAAACTCATTGAATTTTTTCTAGAAGATGGAAGATAATTTCCTCCTTTATGATTAAACAAACACATAATTGCTAAGTCAACAAAAGATTTACATGATTATTTCTAAAAATAAATAACAACTATAATAATTTTACAACACAGATATTAAAAGAAAAAAAAATGATTGCAAATAATATTGGATTGTTTTCATCCATAAATATATTCCTATATCATCAATAGCTCAAGATTGGATTATTATTACCCACAACAATTCTTCATTACACCAAAGAAGAGAAAAAAACAAGGATCAAAATATGATAAATTGAAAAAAGGAATCTTATAACAAGCAACTGTTACTGCTTCTCAGAAAGACAGAGGTGTTTAAAATTCTTTAATCTTGACATTTTCAATTCCTTAAATATGTTCAAGGCACTCATTCCTTCTGACTATTTGTCTCTAACTAAAGGGTTGATAATCATAGACCTATGTGAGATAGAAGCTAGCTGGAGGCTAGGAAAGGATGTGGTGGTTGTACTGGTGAGAGAAACACCAGGAAATCATTGCTAGGTGCTCCAGCTGCCGTGATATAACTAAAAAAAATGTTGAAAGCAGCGTAAAACTCCATAAGTCAATCAATCTAGATCTTTGTTGTATGGGAATGGCCTTTCCTGTACAACATAGTCCTGACATGCATTCTGAATGCAAAAAAGCTTGCAGATGTTTAGAAATCATATCCTGCTTTGCATTTGAGGACATGTGAAAAGATGTTAAAAAAAATGTAATACTTTTTGCTAATGTTTTCGTCCTGAAACACATACTGTACTTAAATGCATCTTAGCTTTATAGTAACAGAGACTGTAGCAAATAAAAGGACAATATTACATGTTGAGCTTAAATCTTGGCAAACTTAAAAACAAAGAGGAATAATTTAACACAATTATTATAACAATAGATTGATTTAAAACAAAAATAACAAATTTGAGCTTGATTGCGAGAGAAACGTTCAAAACTGTAGGCATTAATATGTTTAAAGAATAGTCTATAGCTCACAAAACTTGAGTTTGCTAAAAGTTGTGGCAAGAAGAACTATAAATGCTCTACATTTCAAAAGATCTTTACCTAGAAGCAAAAATTTTATGTGAGAGCTGTAATGAAATTGACACATATTTACCATTAACAACATCTATTGGTTATTGTCGAACACAAATATTGACATGAAATAATATCTGTTTTTATAAATCTGCAAATAAACTTAATAAAACCCTGTATCATATAATAAAATAATAGTATCAACATCTTAATAATAGTTTTACCCTACAAAATTTAGATAGAAAGAACATTCTTATTCATTAAAGACATTTTTGTTAAAATTATGTTGAAGATAAAACAGGAAAGTATTGGATACCGGTAATATACATATAATTACATCTTTTGAATATATAAGACGGCAAAAAGATTTTTCTATACAAAATATTTCCAAAATTTAACACTAGATATATCCAGGTGAAAGTGAAATTATCTTGTCATCTTTTTGTATGGTGCTTCCGACAACAGATTATTATTTAAGATCAAAAGCAAAATTCAGGGTAACAAAATCAACAACTTTGTACGGCAGCTTTAAGGGTGCATGACTTTGAAATTTAACATAAAAGGACGTTTACCAAATAAAATCCCCTTAACTTTAATATCTTTCAAGGCTTTTTTAAAAATTAAATTGAGATACTGATAGGATAGTTTCAGATAAATTTTCAGTTTTTCCTATCACAACATTACTGATTACAAACACTGATTATTTAAAGAGGAAATGTGACCCCTTTTATGAAATGAGACCATCCGGAAAGTGCAAAAAGTATCCACCCTGATTGGACTGTGGTGACTGCATGCTAAGCAGGATCAAAATTTTATCCAGAACATTGTCTTCTTCTTACCTAAGATTGGTAATTTCACTGAGCCCTTTAATCATAATCCTACTTTTGATGCCCCTTAAGAAAAGACTTTTGAAAACATTGTGGAAAATGAAGAAATTGCTTGCCACAAGCAATTTCTTCAATGCCCACAATATTTTGTTTAAATAAAGACAGCGGTTTTTAACAATTTGACATTCTAAAATTAAAATGTTTATAGGCAGTAACAACTTTTTGCCGCTGAACCATCGATATATATAAGGTGTAATTGTTTGTATAACCTTTTAGTGCTAGGACACCTATTTGTTTCTATAATGCCATTTGTGGATCTCTTTAATGACCTCTGCTTTTTCAAATCTCTTTCTCTAAATATTTGCTCATACCCATTTCCAGATAGTCTTTTTCCAAGTAAAGGATCAGAATTCTATAAAAATAAAATTATGAAAAATGATTGCTTATTTTTAGAAAAATAAAAAGTCTATATTACATATCACATGATTTACTTACAAAAATAAAACAGCAACAATGATTTGAAACAAAACAATTTACACACAGAATTATATGCACATATTTTACATTTTTATCTGCCGATGAAATACTGATAATTTAACAATTTATAAAGTTTTATTCACTCATGACATGGCAGCCACTTGTTGCATGGAATGAAACTTTGCATCATGGGTATGGTCATCGTAGAAAACATCTCTAGCTTTTATACTCCTGTAACAGAGAAGAGAATAATTGTATAAAGTTGAAACCCACATGACCTGGCAGCCACTTGTTGTATGATTTTAAATCTAATATGCTCATGCAATGGTAGCCATTTTTTTCATGGAATAAAAAATTACATCACTAGTATATTCATCATAAATCAAAAACACCTCTAGCATCTTTACTCATGTAACAGAGCCAATAAAATTTATAAGAAAACAATTAACAATCATATACATATAGTATGAATGCTCATGACATGACATGCACATGTTGCATAGAATGAAACTATCATGGGTGTAGTTGTCATAGAAAACAGTGTTGAACGAAAAAAAAAGTATTTTTTTCAAATATTGTGGACACTTGTGTCTTCATGCTTAACTTTGATGGCTTAGTCTGCAACAGTGGACTTTAGGAAAGTTTATAGATCAGTAATAATTGTAATGATCATAATTTGAGAAATAGAATTTACAAGCTTCAAGTCTTACCTAGAAACATAAGGTTCCAATCTTCGAATAGTTTGTGTTGTATTAATTTCTGGACCATATGAGTGAACAGCAGTGCTCTTTGTAAACCCATCAGGTTTCTGATCTTGTACTCCCCCTCGACAGTGTCCCTCACGATCTGTACCCTTCTCTGTCCTGTCCATAAACCTGGAGAATATAAAGCAATAAGAAATTACAGGCAGATCTCTAATTTCACCTGTTGTATAGATTATTATCTTGTCGATGGCACAGCGTGAAACAGCTGTAACTGCCTATAAACATATAGGCAGTTACAACTGTTTTGCACTGAGCCATTGATGTGGCATTACATGTATATGTTAATAATATCTGGTTAAGTTGGGGAGAATTTATCATTTCTCAGGCTTTTCTTACCGAGGTTATTTCTCACAGAGAAGATATTGTTGATATAACACATGCAATTAGAACTTTTCTCACATAGAAACTCTTGTCTTTGTACCAGTAGCCATCAATGATATCCTTGTCTTAAACACTTGTGTAAGATCACTTTTTAAAACACCCGATGATGTCACCTAAACAAAAATAAACAAGTAATCGCTTTGGAGTCCAATTTGTATTTATAATGAACACAAATCTGCTGTTATGCAAGGAAAAAATATCTGCCCCTCTGTTTTCTTTGAGACGAGCTAAACTTAACCAGCTCTGCATTCAGGATGACAAAACAGTACAAGATGTTTGCAGATTATACCCCGTTTCCCATATGCTCTTGTGTACAAAGCGGGGTAAGATTTGCAAACAGTTTGTACTGTTTAGACATCCTGAACACTGGGCTTGTTTAGAACAGATAAGCTAATAAGGTAGTGGATCTGTAATAGTTCTGCAACGTTTCAGAAGTAATGAACTTTAACAGTATTAACCGAGGTTTCCTAATGATTTTCAAAAGTGTAAAAGTTCATGAGTGGCGAAATGTTGCTGATCTATTACGGTTCCACTACCTCTGTTGAGTTCAGAAGGTGTCAGGGAAGATCTCAAAACAAGTCCTATATATACCTGGTCATATAGTGTGTGATAAATCTGTTTGGATTATCGTCGGTCGCCACAAATCTGTCATTATTCTCGCTGTACCCTGACAACTGTTTGGTACCAGTAGATGTACGATCTAGTAGATCGGATTCTGTCATACCAGGTCTCTGTTGGCCTTTAAATGTGTCCATAGTTATCCTAGAAATGTGAGAATATTTGCTATAATCTAGGTGGTTATCACAGGACAACTGCTTTCAATCCCTATATTTAACAAATTACCTACTTTTAATTAGCACATCTACTCACAACAGAGAACAATTCTGACAAGTTATTTTGAAATCAATCCATTCTTACATATGTAACAGTTTAAAGGGAGGTAACTTGCATTGGATATGCAAATGAGAGAGACCTGCCCTAAGTTAAATGGCTTTTTGAAGCCTTTATAGACAGAGTCGACCCATTTGGGGATGAGGATCCTTTTCTCTGAATAGATCATGTCTGTCTGTGTGCTCGGTTTGTTACACAAACAAATAGTTTGCAACTGAATCAAAGCTGAAAAAAACCTATGCGGTCTTGTGAAATGAAGTTCAATGCACTAACTGATGAGATCTTTGGCTAAGTAGTTAGTGCATTGGACTGGTAAACCATTTATTTCAATATTACTTGTCCGTGTGGGCTCAACATTGAATTGAATTTAACTGAATCCATCTGTGATATGTCTCAAGTATGATTAGAATTTGAAATTCAATTAGAAAGATTCTACTTTATTGTGAGTCTAACAGTAAATATATCAGTAGTCATTTGTCCTTGCTTAATTATCATTCAACTGATACTTAATCTAATTTGATCTTATAAAACACATTGAACAACTTTTTAAAAAATGTTAATTTTGATATTCTTTTGATGTTGGGAACTAAAGTAATGTATTTAAGTTCATTGTAATTTGAAAAAGAGGAATAAAAATTCTGTTGAAACATGTTAAACTTACGTAGAATAATTATTTGGATGTTGCATGTTAAAGTATTCTGTAGGGTCTGCCTTTTTGGTGTGTTCCAGCCGTAAATTAGGAATGTCTTTAGCTTTATCGTAGGCATCACCCATAACTCTGTGTACGTAGAGGGGTTTAGATTTCTCTCTCACAAACCCTGAACCTCTATCTGAACCATGAGAGATAGTACTGAATGGTTCACTGCCCTGTGAAATAAAACATTTATTCATCTAATTAATTCGAGAATTGAAAATAATTAGACCATACAGAGGCTATTTTTTTTCAAATATTTTATTGACAACTCAGGTATTACATAGTAATAGATCAATTTGAAAGCGTCATTACTTCTCAAGCAAGACTACCTTCTTATTTTTTTTCTGATTCATTTTTGGGACACTTGAATCCTTTAAGATTCCATGTCATTAAGATACAATGCCCAAAGTTTTTAAAAAAGTGCAGTTTATAAATGAGCCTGTGCATGACATTTACCAAAAAAATTCACATATGTGTGATGGACATACATCATGAGGTATGGACAACCACACAGTGCGTTGAAAGTATATTGATATTGTAAACAGACTTTAGATCCATATCTATCTATTTTGTGCTTAGTGAAGACGCTGATCAGACTGTGCAGTTGAACTGGCTGATCTGAGTCTCAACATTGTGCAAATGTGATTTTTTTTTGAAATGTCACGCACAAGCTTTTACAGAATACTAATCTTGCATTTCAATACTATTTGCAAGGATAAAAAATTCGGAATTATTAAAACCAAAAGGATGTATATATATCTTAAAAATAAAATCTGTTTTATTTCTAATTAAATATGAAACCTATCCCAACTTACCCTAGGAAACTGCGACGGCCTAAAGCTTGTCTGCATGATGCTCCTACCTGTTGGTCTGAAAGTTACCCAGCCCTGGAAATAATGTGGAAAAATTCAATGGACTATAAGTGTATAAATACTGATAGCTTGATAATGAATCATTAGTCTATCAAATGTTAAACTCAAAACAAAAATGTTTACATTATAAATTTCCTATCTTCAAATTAATCATAATTCAAACAAAAATAAAGTGGGTTAAATAAGTTATTTTATGTTCACTGAATCTTTCATTCATGTGATTTCATACTTCAGAAAATATTGCTGAAAAAGGAGAAATTGCTTGTTACAAGCAATTTCTCCTTTTTACACAATATTTTATACATCATAGGATGGTATATGTTTCAAATTGTTCCTAATATTTATAATAATCTACAGCCTTTTCAATTTGGATAAAGCTAAAATGCTGAAAATGTGAAAGCCAAAGATTTTATAAGTTTTACGACTTACAGGTCTGTCATTTTTGTGCGGATTTCCAGGCTGGAATGTGATTGGTTCATCATTGTAGGCATGTGTAAACCCAGAGTCTTCTTTAGGACCAACTGTCTTCCCTGACACATCCACTGTAAAAGGCAAATTAAAATATTTTCAATATTGAAACATGTGATTAGTAAAATGCTTGTAAATGTTTTTGCATCCTGAACATAAGGTTAAAGCAGCACATCTAACCATTTATTCTGCAGATATATTATGCCATAAGTTATAATTCTTTAAATCAGTCAATTTTAGAAAACTTTTACAGTAGAATTAATGATATTGCTCAAAACAGTAAAATAGATGAGCAAGATCTTATATTCTCTAGAATTGAATCTAAGAGTGCTTAGTTTAATTGCTAAAGGCACTATCTTAAAACATGCAAAACACCTGGGGATATAAAAGTTTTATTAAGTTAGTAAAGCTATAACTCTGTAATAAATATATGAAAATAAAAGATAATATTAATAAGTTGTTATTAATATCAACTTATTAATACTATCTTATATGCTCATACAGTTATCTTAATTCTATGTCTGAGAAAATTCTCAGTTGAGAATGTGAAAAGTTTTATAACTTCACCCCCTAAAGGCTAATACAATAAATCATTAAAATCCAGTAAAATCTCGTCTATGAACACTACTGCAAAAGGGTCCCATTAAAATTACATTAAAAGACCATTAATGACCCATGAAAACAAGGAAAACCATGAAAATGAGTCATTAGTCCTTGTAAAAAAAATAATAATGGGTAACACTTTTAGCCATTAAAATGCTAACTAATGGCCATTAATTCATGATTTGACCATTAAAAAACCATGAAATGCAGATTAATATAATGGGCCCGCATAAAAGTATTGGCATTAAAAAAGTAATGGGTCATTACTTCTTGTTTTAGCTTTATTCATGCCCATCAACTACTATGAATATTTTTTTCATGCCGATCAATCACCCATGAATGATGGCCATTAAATAAAAAAAGGCTAAATAATGGCCATGATAAAGATTGCTAAAAGTCACTGGCATTAAAACAAATTATGATAATTAATCATTGCCATTAATATATCATTGAATCTGAATCAGACCATTCATGGGCATTAACTTTGATTGTAATAAGGTCAAAGAAATACTGAAATTTTTTAAAGTTCTTTTATTTTGATTCATGCCCATTAACTACCATGAACATTTATTCATGCCCATCATTATCCACTGAAGATGGCCATTAAATACCAAACAGTAACAAATAATGGCCATTATAAAAATTCCTAAAAACCAATTGCTCTTTTAATTTTGAATCATGCCCATTAACAACCATGAACATTTATTCATGCCCATCAATCAACCATTGAAGATGACAATTAAATACAAAACAGTAACAAATAATGGCCATTATAAAAAACCTCATAGGCATGACAAAAATCTTGACTATTACTTATGGCCATTAATATATCATACAATTATGAATCAGATAATCCATGATCATTAACTTTATTTAATGGGGATGAAAGGAATACAGAAAAGTTTTAACATTTTTTTCTTTTTATTCATGCCCAGTTACTATTATGAACATTTATTAAAGGTTATCACCCATATAAATGACGATAATTGAATACCAAATATGATAAATAATAGCCATAATAAAAAAATCAAGTCATTAACTGGCATTGAAAAAAAAAATTCTGACAATTAATTCTGGCCATTCATATGCTGTTGAATTCTAAATCAGTTTATTCATGGCCCTTTACATTATTTGGATTGGGTATTAATTAATGAGAAATTAAATACAGAATTAAAGTTTTAACTACTTTCATTTTGATTCATGCCCATGACACAAACCATGAATAAGTCGTTATACAAAGTCATGGCCAAGAGTACCAGTCTAAAAGTGACCGTGAATCCAGTCTATGGAAATCCAACATGGCTGCTGTTTTCAAACAAAATTTCAAGTTAAAATGTTTTTTGCCTTATTCTCTTGTACATTGGGAAGAATAGCAAGCAGAAGGTATGTAAAAAGCTGAAATTTGATTATTTTAAATGGAATCTTGTACTGTTGGACTTAAAACAATTGATTAACAAAATATAAGACAAATTTTAAATGAAGTCTTCGAATTTGCAAAATTTGAAGAAAAATAAGATTTTATTTTTTTAAGATTTTAGCAATAAATCATTTGTGCAAATATTCTCAAACCCCAATTAAACATTATTGCATCAATTTTATAGAAGAATTGTATGAATAAGATCTGTCAAGTTGTTTAATGTTTGTAAATTCGTACTTATGATTTTCAATCCTATGAAACTAAAGATTACCAACATTGAAGGGGAAACAATAATGGGCATGATTTGTATTGATGGCCATTAAAATAATAGGCATAAAAATTTTCCATGGCTATCATTTTTGGTCCATGACTGGTATTTTCTCCCCATTGTTTGGCCATTAGAAAATTAATGCCCATTTACAACATTTAATGGGTAAACTTTAATGGTCATAATTTGTCTATAAAAAAAAAGTTAAGTACTTTTTCATGGCCATTACTTGGCAGATATTTTGACAATTAATTTGTCATTTTATTTTTAATGCCCATTACATTTATTTCAGGGTTTATGGATAATGGGCATGGTATAGCAGTGAAAATAAAATTCTTGCCCATTAATTTAAATTCATGCCCAGCACAATGTCGCTTTTAATGGCCACTGCCCATTAGAAATGTGCCATGAAAAATATTAATGGGTCATGAATTTAGCAATTATACAAAATCATGGCTACCATTAATATTAATAATGGCTACCATTAAAAAATCAATGCCCATCAATAATTCATTTTTGTAATGGTCATTATTTCCCCAGTAATTACTCCTGAAAATCTAATGGTGTCCTTTCTCCATTTATGGCCATGAATGACTTCTTTAATGGCCATAACTCTCCCATTAAAATAATTTAATGTTAAATTCATGGCATCTTGATGGTTTATTAATGCCCAGCACAATGTCGCTTTTAATGGGTGAGATTAATGGCTCAAGCCATGAATTTTTCATGGCTGATTCATAGTTGATCTTGCAGTAGTGGAAGGTCCTTAAAATACAAAACATTATGAGGTTCAAGACTCACCAGAGCTGCATTTAAATGAGTTTCTTATTTCTAATATAATAATTCTTATATCGATATTATGAAATTAAGAACTATCTATCCAATATTGTATTTCTGCTAGTAATTCAAACAATTATAAGGGAAAACTACAAAACTACATGGTAGAGTCTAGTCAAATTAGAGTAAAGAAGATGATGTAAAATCTATGTATTAAATTTTTATAAGTTTGACCTTTATATTGGCTCTGACCTAGACCAATGACCTTCACCTTGACATTCAGGGGTTGACACTAACTCCTGAGATTAAGGAGTCCATTTGACTCCTAACACATGAAATTAAGGGGTCCAAGCTAAAAGGAAGGAGTCCAAATTTTTATCATGGGAGAACTTTGTGGATAAGAAGAAATTGCTTGTTATAAGCAATTTCTTCTTTTCTACGATGTTCTTCCAAAGAAGAGTTTTTTTCTCAAACACTACAGGATGCAAGGAAATGTTTTCTTCAACATCTTTTGTAATGAAAAGATATACAGTTTTGGCAAGTTTTAGAAAGGATACTGCTCTGTGCATTTGTTTTCAAAATATTCTCATAATATGACCCTTGAAGTCCATTGGACTCCTTATTTGCAAATGGAAGGAGTCCAACTGGTAAACAAGGAGTCTCAGACTCCTGGACTCCCCTTAGTGTTGAACCCTGACATTGGATGATGTGTGCATTTTTTGAGAGGAACCTTTATTTCAAATATAAGCATTGTCACTTGAATAGTGTTGAAGTTTAATAGGAAAATGTTTAGTTGAAGGTTAAGTATTTGCAGACAGACAGACAGACAGACAGAGAGATGACAGAGAGACAAGGGAAAAAATGTGCCCCAAATCCAATTGATGTGGGGGCATAAAAAGTGACTAATAAACTCTAAAAGTAAAAGTATATTATACTAAAATTCATTAAGAAACTGTACATCATTGAAGAGCAGCCTACACTTTGCTTGAAAAGGCAAAGAAATAGAAGATGAATAAAGATGGGTCCATGCAAAATTGATGTAAGAAAGGTAGTTTCATGAGGGTGACACTATCTCCTGAGACTAAGGAGTCAATTGGACTCCTAACACATGAAATCAAGGAGTCCAAGCTTAAAGTAAGGAGTCCGAATTTTAATAATTGGAGAATATTGTGGAAAAGAAGAAATTGCTTGTTATTAGCAATTTCATCTTTTCCACAATGTTCTTCCAAAGTAGAGATTTTTTCTCAAAACACTACAGAATGCAAGCAAATGTTTTCTTCAACAATTTTTGTAGTGAAAAGATCTACAGGTTTGGCAGGTACTTGAAAGGACACTGCTCTGTGAATTTGTTTTTTCAAAATATTCTCATATGACCCCTGGAGTCCATCAGACTCCTTAATTGCAAATGGAAGGAGTCCCACTTGGTAAACAAGGAGTCTCAGACTCCCGGACTCCCTTTAGTGTTGAACCCTGCTTTCAATAGTTTTGTAGTACCTCCTTCATTTGGTATGAAAGTAAAAGACAGGGAAGACAGAGTAGAATTGCAGCCATTGCAGTCAGGGATAAATCATCTTAATACATTAATTATTTCAGTATATCTTGGGCTTGTACTTTGACCCTTTTACTTTAAGAGTTAAAAAAAGAGCCTGTGCATGACATTTCCTACAATTTGAAATGTGTGTGAGGTGCAAACATTGAGCAGTGTAGACAGTAAATATAATGTTACCTGATTGTGTACAAGTACTTTGGGACCTTATCTATCTACTAATCACATAGTGAAGACTCTGATCAGACTGTGCGGATGCACAGGCTGGTAAGAGTCTTTGCTATGTACATATATGAAATTGTTGGAAATCTCATGCACAGGTTCACATCTTTTACAAATTTAGTTTGGTTTGATTTTGTATAATTTTATTTTTCTTTCCAATTACCTGATTAGTAAAATTGGAAATCAATACTGACGTTCAATCAAGTAATCTATAAATCAACTAATGGTTCCCAATATGCCATGCACTCAGGGTGAAAACATTCACACTAAACATTTTGAAAAATGGAACCCTACTTTTTAAGAGTACAAACATGCAAAGCAGGATACCAAATTTAAACACATCCTTAATTCAGGACAGGTCTGCAATTCCACTCAAGGAGAACTTTATAAAAACAGTCTGTAACTATTCTAAAGGATATAATAATGATAATGGTTGAACAAAAAAACCTGTATTACCATGATAATAACTAACACCATCTGAAGTTAATCATAATCCAAAATGAATAAGCAAAATGATTAAAAAATATACTACCATATTTCTCCTAATAATCGCTCCTGGAAGCTATCAACCATTAAAAATGATGTCTTTTGGGCCCCTCTCCCTTCAAATTGAGATGAATTTTGTCTAGGCAATCATATATATGATTGTTTTGAGGAAAGTCATCTCAAATTGGAGAAGAAGTCTCAAAAAGTTCCTCAAATTTAGGCATTTGAAGTGGGGTTTCTTATTAAAAAAGTAGGGGTGCTATTATTAGGGAGGGTGCTATTATTAGAAGAAATACGGTACATTAAGTCTAAAAGCATTGGACCTGATAAGCAAAGCTTATCTTGTAAGCACAATTTTTAAATTATATCAGATATTTTTACATGTATCTTTTTTTGTGTGATCTGTATAGATTAACCTTAAGCTTAAAAATTGACCTTGACCTCTAATCAAATTTTTACCATGAAAGTCCGCATTTCAAATTATGAAAATGTAGCTTAGTTAAATCAATATGCCCAAGAACTATCTGATAGATAAATAAGTAAACATCACCAAGTCTAATTTAACTTATTGCAAAGTGAAGATTTTGAGAATCTACCCTTGAGAAAAAATGCTGTTATAACAGCTGCTCTTAAAATTTCTTACTGATTTTTATAGATCAAACACAGCTGATATCATTATTGCAATTTTATTGCAGTGTCTTTAGCACCTCCCATGGCTTTTTTTTGTTTCTCACACTAGTACAACCACCTCATTTAATCGGAGCCATCAGCTACCCACCCCACTTAGGCCTACTACTAATTATTTGCCCATTGCTTGACAAAATAACTTTGATCAAATGTTGGATGAAAGTGACTGGGACACCAATCGCAAAACCTCAAAATCTATATATCTACCAGTGGCTTTGTTGTTCATGAAATAATGTTTTATTAATCTTACACAAAAAACAAACAATTATTCTATTTCTTTTATGCTTAAATGAGACAAATGGAGAAAATTTTATAACAAAATTACTTAAAACACACAATTTTGCATGTGATTACTGAGCAACACAATGACCTCATTTGATTTATTTGGCCCCTGTTGTATAATGTCAAATACAAACTGTACTGGTTGGAGACCAATTCTCGCCAAGTACCAGTTCTCCCCACCACCCCTTTTTCACGGTAAAGACGGAATGGATTCGCTTTTAAATTACAAATTTTGTTGGCGAGAACTTCTTTTAATCAGAAAATAACTTATTGTGAATGAATATTGCGTCTTTAATGTGAAAATGTTCAGTTGGCGAGAACTGGTACTTGGCGAGAATTGGTCTCTAACCAGTAATGTCAAACGAATGAAAACAGGGCATTATTTTTAGACAATTTCGGGGTTTTGCGGAGAGATGATCACATGACAATCTACCATTAAATCTCCATAAGATACTGGAAAGTATTAAAGAAAGAAATATCTTACTTCTGTCTGGTTGAGCTCCCAAGAATCTGGTTTTTGTCTCTGAAACATTGGAGACGGGACCCTGAAATTATTATTACATAGATTGATCATTTTTATAGAATAAAACATTTTTCTTTATTTCAATGAAATTTGATTTTATGATCACTTAAAGAGGCGTAAGACAAATTTTAGACAAAGATATATAAAAATCTACCCCAAATGAGATAAATGAGCATCTGCATGAGATTTCAAACAATTTCAAATATGCACAAAGCAAACACTCTGGTCAGCCTGTCCACCTGCACAGTCTGACCATAGTCTTCATTATGCCCCACTACTGCAAGATCAACTATGAATCAGCCATGAAAAATTCATGGCTTGAGCCATTAATCTCACCCATTAAAAGCGACATTGTGCTGGGCATTAATAAACCATCAAGATGCCATGAATTTAACATTAAATTATTTTAATGGGAGAGTTATGGCCATTAAAGAAGTCATTCATGGCCATAAATGGAGAAAGGACACCATTAGATTTTCAGGAGTAATTACTGGGGAAATAATGACCATTACAAAAATGAATTATTGATGGGCATTGATTTTTTAATGGTAGCCATTATTAATATTAATGGTAGCCATGATTTTGTATAATTGCTAAATTCATGACCCATTAATATTTTTCATGGCACATTTCTAATGGGCAGTGGCCATTAAAAACGACATTGTGCTGGGCATGAATTTAAATTAATGGGCAAGAATTTTATTTTCACTGCTATACCATGCCCATTATCCATAAACCCTGAAATAAATGTAATGGGCATTAAAAATAAAATGACAAATTAATTGTCAAAATATCTGCCAAGTAATGGCCATGAAAAAGTACTTAACTTTTTTTATAGACAAATTATGACCATTAAAGTTTACCCATTAAATGTTGTAAATGGGCATTAATTTTCTAATGGCCAAACAATGGGGAGAAAATACCAGTCATGGACCAAAAATGATGGCCATGGAAAATTTTTATGCCTATTATTTTAATGGCCATCAATACAAATCATGCCCATTATTGTTTCCCCTTCAATGTTGGTAATCTTTAGTTTCATAGGATTGAAAATCATAAGTACGAATTTACAAACATTAAACAACTTGACAGATCTTATTCATACAATTCTTCTATAAAATTGATGCAATAATGTTTAATTGGGGTTTGAGAATATTTGCACAAATGATTTATTGCTAAAATCTTAAAAAAATAAAATCTTATTTTTCTTCAAATTTTGCAAATTCGAAGACTTCATTTAAAATTTGTCTTATATTTTGTTAATCAATTGTTTTAAGTCCAACAGTACAAGATTCCATTTAAAATAATCAAATTTCAGCTTTTTACATACCTTCTGCTTGCTATTCTTCCCAATGTACAAGAGAATAAGGCAAAAAACATTTTAACTTGAAATTTTGTTTGAAAACAGCAGCCATGTTGGATTTCCATAGACTGGATTCACGGTCACTTTTAGACTGGTACTCTTGGCCATGACTTTGTATAACGACTTATTCATGGTTTGTGTCATGGGCATGAATCAAAATGAAAGTAGTTAAAACTTTAATTCTGTATTTAATTTCTCATTAATTAATACCCAATCCAAATAATGTAAAGGGCCATGAATAAACTGATTTAGAATTCAACAGCATATGAATGGCCAGAATTAATTGTCAGAATTTTTTTTCAATGCCAGTTAATGACTTGATTTTTTTATTATGGCTATTATTTATCATATTTGGTATTCAATTATCGTCATTTATATGGGTGATAACCTTTAATAAATGTTCATAATAGTAACTGGGCATGAATAAAAAGAAAAAAATGTTAAAACTTTTCTGTATTCCTTTCATCCCCATTAAATAAAGTTAATGATCATGGATTATCTGATTCATAATTGTATGATATATTAATGGCCATAAGTAATAGTCAAGATTTTTGTCATGCCTATGAGGTTTTTTATAATGGCCATTATTTGTTACTGTTTTGTATTTAATTGTCATCTTCAATGGTTGATTGATGGGCATGAATAAATGTTCATGGTTGTTAATGGGCATGATTCAAAATTAAAAGAGCAATTGGTTTTTAGGAATTTTTATAATGGCCATTATTTGTTACTGTTTGGTATTTAATGGCCATCTTCAGTGGATAATGATGGGCATGAATAAATGTTCATGGTAGTTAATGGGCATGAATCAAAATAAAAGAACTTTAAAAAATTTCAGTATTTCTTTGACCTTATTACAATCAAAGTTAATGCCCATGAATGGTCTGATTCAGATTCAATGATATATTAATGGCAATGATTAATTATCATAATTTATTTTAATGCCAGTGACTTTTAGCAATCTTTATCATGGCCATTATTTAGCCTTTTTTTATTCAATGGCCATCATTCATGGGTGATTGATCGGCATGAAAAAAATATTCATAGTAGTTGATGGGCATGAATAAAGCTAAAACAAGAAGTAATGACCCATTACTTTTTTAATGCCAATACTTTTATGCGGGCCCATTATATTAATCTGCATTTCATGGTTTTTTAATGGTCAAATCATGAATTAATGGCCATTAGTTAGCATTTTAATGGCTAAAAGTGTTACCCATTATTATTTTTTTACAAGGACTAATGGCTCATTTTCATGGTTTTCCTTGTTTTCATGGGCCATTAATGGTCTTTTAATGTAATTTTAATGGGACCCTTTTGCAGTAGTGCCCTTTGTAATTACATAAGGTCACAAAGTGTCCATACATCATCAGGTAATTTTATTTTTAGAGTTTTAGGCTGTCTATGCCTCTCAATGTTTTAACCTCCGCACATTTCAAATTGATGGAAATGTCATGCACAGACTCAAATAATATTGTCAGGGAAAGATGAAGTTATGTATTTTTCTTCTGCACTTTAGATTGTCGATAATGTTCAAAGTTCATATTGACAGCTCATCGCAAAACAGCTGTAATTGCCTATAAACATAAAGGCAGTCACAACTATTTCATGCTGAGCCATCAATATGTCTTGGTAGTGTGCCATACATTTGAGAAAAATTAATATATTTGCAGCCATACATTACAAATAGAATATACAACCAGCACAATCAGCGTAAAAAGTGAAGACTGTGCAGATTCATTGACTATTCAGAGCCTTTGCATTGCACAGTGAGTAAAAAAAAATAGAGAGGATATTGAATGAGTGGTCATGGAATACCAAATTTATTAAAGACTCATCTACAAACAGAAATGAGGCTTTGCTGAGTTTTTATCTGTTTAATTTGATGAGTTTAATGAATTCTGTGTTTTACAAGTACAAATTTTATATTCTATTTATAATATGACCCTACTTTTTAGCAACAAATCATCAAAATACTTGAAATTCAACATTTCATTTTTCCACAAAATCTTATAACACCATTAAAAACTGATGTCACAATATAAACATTATGATGACAGATACAAAAAAAAACTTGCTATTCACCCTGAGCTCATTTGCATAGTTATTCCACTCTTGTAATAATACCTGTGTAATATCAAAAATATTCAACAGGGTTATTTTCACTCCAGTGATATAGGTCATATTATCAATAGCTGTACATGCCTTTAGCCTTGAGTGTAACTATAAGACATTTTGAAAAAGTGGCTCCTGTATGTTACCCGTCATGTGAATAAGGACCATTTGGGAACTCGAAAAACTAAATATTTGAAAAAGAGATTGGTAACAGTAGAGGAAAACTTGTGGTTGCAATTCAAAAATTCTAATACAGAAAAAGAAAATTAGCAAGTGTGAAAAACTATGATAATAGTCAGTCTGCTCTGTCTGCGTAGGGTTGAAATTCTATGCACTACCAGGAGGTTTTCCTATTCACCTGAAGGGTCACACAAATGGGCCTGTGCATGACATTTCCAACGATTTGAAATGTGGGCCAAGCAACTACTCTGGTCAGCCTGTGCAGCTGCACAGTCTGACCAGAGTTTTTGCTTTTGACTTAGAAGAGAGATTAGGTCTAAAAGTGTCTCCAGACAGACAGCCAATCTTCATGTTGCACTGTGGAACTGTCAAGGTTGCTCAACTTTTGCACTAGGTTTTGGCTGAAAGAATTTTCTGTCTACCCAGAAATGTTGATCCCTACCGGATGGAGGGTATGGAATTGATAGATCCAGTATGATTCTCTTTTGCGTCTGTTGACGGTGCTTATTGTGGATTCTGGGTCCGAGCGGAGGATTTCAATAATTTGATATGTGACATCCTCACAGTTGTGAGAATCGTGATTAAAGTGATTGGCTACTGGTGTTTCCTTCTTTAGGCGTATGGCCCTAAGGTGTTCCTTGATTCTTATTTGAAATTCGGGTTTTGTTTCACCTACATATTGTTTACGACAATTTTTATAAGTGAGAAGGTAGACAACATTTTTGGTTGTGCAGTGCCCTCTCAGTTTGCAAAAGTATTGAAGCCCGGTGTAGGAGCTTTTGAATTTTTTGCGCAGTCTTCCACAAAGTTTCTAGCAGGGGAGCCGGAAATGGCTGGGTTGTGGTAACTGAATCTAGCACAGGTAATTGTATCTTGAACTTTGAGTCCGATTCTATTAGCGAATATAGGAGAGTCTGGAAAAATCTCGGGGAGTGTGATACCAATTATAGGCCAAAGTTTGGGAAATACTCCACCAAATGTTGGGATTTGGTGTATTTATAGAGGATCTTGCGGACTTCTCTGTATATGGGTAATGCTGTCGCATAAATCTCCAGTGTGCGTCTGATTTTTGCTGGAGCATCTTCAGTGTCAGGAACCAGATGCCGCCTTTTCTTGCTTGTTTCTAGCACAGTGTTTGTGCTGCTAGGGTATGAAGCAAGTGTGAGGCTGCTCAGATTTGAGCTGATGCTTGTAGAGCTGCAGGTAATGGCTGGATTCACTGTTGTTGTGGTAAGCAAGCTTGCCTCTTGGTCCCTACGAATTGTAGACGTATAGATATGAGGAGTTGGCTGACGGGTTGCCAAGGGCAAGCTCGTTGTTTGACTCGACCGTATGGAAGGCACTCTATCACAAGGAGGCAAGTCTCCAGAAGGAGTCAAGCTTGGAGCCTTGTTGGTTGGTGCCGTGTCTGGTGTGGGGCACGTCTTCCCGGACATGCTTCCCGATGACATGTCTTCAGTGGCACTGTGGGCTGTCGAAGACTTCCCCTGAAGCAGGTCTTCCTGAGACTTGCTTCTGTCTGTCGACGTCTTCTGGGAGTTGCTTGAACTCTTCTGCATAGTATCCCTAACCGGTTTCGTTCTCGCTTTAGAACTCTTCAGAGGTTTGGTGTGAAGCATGGGTTGCTTCATGCTCAACTTTTGCAACTTGTGCATGTTTCAAATTGTTGGAAATGTCATGCATAAGCTCATCGTTTCTTTCAGTGTAAGAAAGATTTATATTTCATTAAGTGAACAACAAAAGCTATATGTTCACAAGTGGGAAAAATAGCTTTTGTTGTTCACAAAATGAAATATTAATCGATCTTACTCGAAAAACAAACGATTATTCTTTTTCTTTATTGCGAAAATGAGACAAAATGTGAAATTTCTAGGACATACTTTCGTGAAGCACATCATTTTGCACATGATTGCTATGCAATGTTCATTGCATTATTTCGCCCTGCAAAGATGACGTCAGATAGGGTGAAATTCACAAAAGCAGGGTATAAGTTTTTGATAATTTCACTGCTTTTGTGGTAAGATTATCAAGTGATAATCTACCTTTATTTCGCGATAAACCACCAAAAAGCATTACAGAAACAAGTGTTTACTTACATATCCAGCATTTTCCAGCTCCACTGGATCCTTGGATCTAAGGCTGTGTAGGAGAGGTTTAGACTTGGGTAGGATACTAGCTGGTGCAGAGGCTGCCCTGGTATCAATAAATACACCTTTCACCTGTCAAAACAGAGAAAAATATAGATTGATTGAATGGAGTTAACGCCGCTTTCAATATTTTTTTCAGTTATATTGCGGTGGCTGGAGCACCTAACAATGGATTCCTGGTATTTCTCTCACCAGTACAACCATCACATCCTTTCCTAACTTCCAGCTACTATCTCACATAGTTCTATGATTATCAACCTATTGGTGAGAGACAAATAGTCAGAAAGATTGAGTGCCGCTTTTGAGGATCGAACAAAGAGAGAGAGAGAGACATGCTACAAATTAATTGTGCAGTTATAAATATTCTAACATTCTGTTTTTGTAAGATAGCTTTCTTATAAACATTACTATTTTCAGAGAAAAACAAGATATTGTGATCACCTTGGAGTGATTTGTGTCAAGTGATGGCCAGCAATAGTGTTGGGAGTCAAGCTTTGACCTTGGTCATATCTCTGTTGTTATCAAAGATAACTCCACTTAAATTGGCATGTGTGTTCACGATGCAATCTTTAACGCAACTCTTATGGCACAGTCCTGATTTAATGGCTAATTTGAAAGCTTTTCTATGAATCCTTTTGCAATCTCAGTTTGAATAAATACTTAAGCCTTTCTTTCTATGCAATAATAGCGTCAATTCGATTTTTCAAGGGGGCTAACATTTGCAGAGACCCGCTTATTGCTTTAACACCCTAGTGCTTCACACTCGGGTGTTGAACCACTTTTGAGGTCTCTGCAAATGTAAAAAAATGTACAATAACCCTACATTATACTCCTAATTAAACTCCTGCAATCGGGCAAGTGTGCATAAGGATATCATATCATTATTATCAATACAGTTGACTTTAGGGGTTGACACAAACGCCAGTCCTTGGATGCAAGACCTGTGTATTTTATGGAGGACTGATTGAGTAGAGTTTAATGCCGCGTTTCAACATTTTTCAGTTATATTGTGGCGGCTGAAGCTCCCAAAAATGGATTGCAGGTATTTCTCTCACCAGTACAACCATCACATCCTTTCCCAGCCTCCAGCTGCTATCTAACATAGGTGTACGATTATCAACCCATTGGTGCGAGACAAATAGTCAGAAAGAATGAGTGCCACCATAAGGAATCGAACACAGGACCTCTAGATGACAGTCCAATGCTCTACAAACTGCGCTATGATGGGGGCTTTAAGGAGGGCTGGTAGAAATAAATATGTTGCAGGTCCTTCAGGTCTGCAAGTGATTGCCATATCATTTCTAATCTATCTGTGTTTTTACCATTATGTTGCCTTTCCAATAATAATATTTTCATTATCCTAGGGAAATCATTGTGGGAAAAGTAAAAATTGCTTATCACAAGCAATTTCTTCTTTTCCCACAATGTTTTTCTTACAATTTTCCCCTTAATTGCTAAATAATATCAAAAGTCATCTTGGAGGACCTGTTTTCATCAGGAGCACCTTTAAGATTAAAGGTTTTCAGGTCCTTTGAGCTTGCGGCCAAAAGTAGTTAGTGTCAGACCAATGACTTACATTAGCCTCTGTAGGTGTAGTTATAGGCTTCTGTCTAACAAATCCTGAGCCAACTTGGTGTGTATTAAATGGCAGTGGTTCATTTCCTCTATTCTCTTTATAGCCTTGAAAATCTAGACTTGTAACACTTCTGTAATTCTGGGAACATATATTCCTGGAAGATGAAAAATCATTCTATGATTCTACTTAATCATGCATCATTTTAGCATATTGCTTAGCTGTAACGTCTAACTGGTTCAAATTTTAACCGGATATGCATTCTGAACAATGGTTGTAAATACTATCACTAAACTTACTTTTTAACCCTTGTCACGTTGAATAAATTTTGGCTAAAAATTTTCATCAAAATCAAAGGGCAAAAAGCACTGAAAGTTCCAACTGTACGTCAATTTTCATTTGAAACACTAAATCTATTGACAATTCTGGTTTAAAAGTGAGAAACAGGTGGTGTAGACTAACATCAGACTGCACATAATTGCAGGCTGATGTTGATCTATAGCTCCTGCCAAAGCAGGAATATTCCGGGCTCAGAATGACAAAGGTTAATTCATATTTGAATGAAAAAAAGGTTGTATTCCCTCGAAGAATCTGAGTCTCTCTGTTGCCATTAAGAGCCTTTCCTAGAAGTTCAACCAGGACTTAAATGCCTGCAGGTGCCTATCTGGGAACTATCAACATGCTGGGCCTTCTCTGGGGGTTGCCATTGTCGCCAAATGCGAAAATGATATGGATTTGGCAATAAGAAAAATGAAATTGGCCAAATAACAGGTAACAAAAAAATCTGAATTTTGACCCATCAGCGATTATTGATTTTGATAAAGGCTGAGAGGATATTTTGTAGACATGCTCACGAGTGACTGTCAATTAATTGAGGCAAAAGGCATGTGTGTCAACTAGTAACCTCTTGGCTATCCATAACACTTCTGTGATTGTTTACAAAAAATAACTGCCAATTAAATGTTAATTGACATTTTTAAACGATCCCCCTGGACAATGAGCTATATGAAAGGAACATAAGATTTAATTAAGCACTGTTTTTTAGAAGAAAAATGGCTCCAAATTTGGCTCCTTAAATCCAAATTGGCTCCAATTTTTCGATTTGGTGAAAGTGTTGGCGAAAAGAAATTTCAGTCCAGAGAAGACATGACATGCCAAATGTGAGAAATATATCTTGCACAGGCTTTTAATTTCTTAGAAAATATTTCTTAGCTTGGTTTTGCTGAATTCTACCAAAATAGATGATCTTGACAAATCTATATACTGAGTTCCAAAAGAAAGTTTTGCATTTTCTTGAATTTTTCAAGGTTAAAAGAATTCTACCAAGTAAAAACAATTTCATATTTTAGATATAATACGTAATAGAAATCAGTCATTAAATCCAATTTCGATAAATTTATGCATATTGCACTCAATCATTGAGCACATGAGATTTGTTCCCCCCCCCCCCTTTACTGCTTTTTCTCTTGTAAAAGATACATGATTATTATTGGAATTGACTAGTTTTGCTCACTGACGGCATACGATTTACAAAAAAAAAGTTTCATTAAGCTATTTCAGCTGAGTCCACATAAGTAAAAGCTATGATTATTCGCCAGAAACTTCAAATTCAATTGGTATATATCAGTCTGCAAAAAAACCATCTGATGATTGAAATCATTTAATGAATAAAATATGTGATAGATAAACAAATGACCGAATAGAAATTCTTACGCTAATGTTGGATTATCCAGAGCATCCAGTCTGTTGTTGTAGTACACAGCAGGACGGAAGTTCGACAAATATCCTGTGCCCGTGTGGCGGCCTGGTCTTGGTCTGTATTTTTCAAAATATTTTCCATATGTTGTTGAATTTTGTGTGACATAAAATTTCATCATGTTAGAATCTGGTCCTTGACTCGCCTGTATATGGGCTGTCCTGGTGCCTTGTGGTAATGGACCCATGGTGACTGAAAGCAGAAAAGCTAGTTAATATAATAATTGATTTAACTTATAGACAGGAAAAGTAATTTGATTTAAGTTATAACTTATTTTCAGAAGAGCAAAATAGGTTTTCTATCAAAATAGATGACTTTTTGCTTTTCACATTTATTTCTAGATTGATTTCCTATCTGTATGTGTACGTTGTTGAATCCTTAAAAGGCTTTATACAACTTCCTCAGTCACAGCTATTCAAATAATTGATAAGAAGAAGTTAACCTAACAGGAATGAAAGATAATCGTATAATTCTAAAAGTTTTTTTTTAATAAACTGATGATAAAGGATGCATTTCCAAAAAGATGTTAGCTGACATAGCTTTAGCTAAAATAGCTGTATTTACATTTTTTTAGAAATCAAACTGCAATATTGCTTAAGATTTCATCTTTTCAAGTCTTCACTGCGAATATTTCTATAGATTTCATCTCTTTCAAGTCTTCACTACGAATATTGCTATAGATTTCATTTCCTTCAAGTCTTATCCCACTCTCTGACCCGACATTAAATCACAACAACAATGACATTGTTTTAGCGGGAAAAAGTAGCATCATATTTCCTCAAAGTGAAGAATGACATTACTTGCAGAGGGAAAGAAAACATCAAGCAGGTGAGATTCTAAGCAATTTTGTGCATCATTTTAAATGTGGCTGATTCTTATCCTAATTTTACGTTCACTGAAATTTAAATTTTGATAAAGATCAACAGAAATAAAAACAGGGAAAAAAGAAAATAAATTAGAATAAATAATAAAACAAAATGGCGAAATTTCTCAAGACTATCATTCACCATATCTCCTGCCATTGCGAAAACAAACAAAACTTTGATGGAATATGTTCTTCTGTCTGTTTTTGGTTATTTTGATATTATATGTGCATTATCTTGAGTGAGAAAAGCCATTACTTTTCCTGTAAAATCAAAGCTTGACAAAAACTGCATTGAAAAGGAAACTGCCCTGTGCATTTGTTTTTTAAAATGTGCTCATATGATTCTTGGAGTCCATCTGGAATCTGACTTGCAAATGGAAGGAGTTCCAACAGGTAAACAAGTAGTCTCTGACTAATGGACACCCCTTTGCATCAAATCCTGCACAAATACTGTTGTACCCTAATACAAATTCAGTGAGTGTCCATTCAGTGATGTCTGTGAATTGTCAATAAGAGTTACATACTGTAATTCCAGTAATGTTTTCACTATATATTGATACAATGAACATCTATGAAAGAAATTGTTTTTAAATTACCATCAAAAACATGAAATCGGTTTAACTCTAAAATCCTTAAAATTCCTAAATTAAGTGCTGGTGTTACATTTTGCTAAGAAATTGTAAATCTTCAAATAAAGACCCATTTCATCTGTTATTTTCATACCCAAATGAGAAATGATCATGTGTCTTATGATGGAAATTTTGAGGCCATACATAACTCCAGTAGCGTTTAAGGGACTGCTTAACTTAGGATTCATGGAAATATGAGCACTGTGATGTTTTAGAAATATCAAGTTTGGAACTTTCCAAGCTCAGAATAAGTGCACATGACTTGCTTATTGAACAAGGTCGTTATTTTAGACCTAAGATCCCCCGTGAACAAAGGGTCTGTGCTACCTGTAATAAACTAGAAGATGAAGAACATTTTATGCTTCATTGCTCAAAATATGATGTACCTAGGGATATTTTCTCAACAAAATGCGAATTGAATACCGCGACTGCTAACCAGACACCGATATTGCATTACAGTTATTTACTCGTCTAATGAACCCAGTAAACATTGTAGAAACTAAATATATCTGTGACTACATTACAACATCTATTATCCCCGATTTCTATATATCCGTTCCTTGCTACTTTGCCGTCCGCAGCACTCGAGTATTAATTGTAGGGTGTGAAACCTCATTACGTAATCAAATAAAATGCTAACCGGATGTTTACATTCTTATTATTACATGCTGCCGGGAAAAATGGAAAATTAGGTCATTTGATGGTGCATTATGGGTATTTTTGTAAGGTGCAAAAATTATTTACGAAACTAATCATTCATGGCTTATTTCTTAGCAGTGTCTTAAAACAGGTTGAAACTAAGTCACATGCAAAAAATATTTTTGTGTTAAAGTTTTCTTAGTTATGCATTATGCACAGCTAAGTTGCTGCATTGAAGTTGTGACCCAATTAACTGCAGACAGCTAGTTCAAATGATAAATGACGTCATAAGAATGGGTTTATAGAAAAATGGCGGCCACAGATTTTTGAGTAGGGAGAGTTTAAAATTTAATTTGATTCTCATCAATTGGATTTGTTTACTTAATAAAAGTGCCATGCCCAGATGGAATAATGATTTTTCTACACACACATGTTCGAAAAAAGTAAGTTTAATCTGAATTTTAACTATTTGATTTTGATTACTTATTAAGAAGAACGGAGATACAGGAAAAGGGTATATGTTAAGATAATCTTATTACGATTTTTTCTTTCTGCTATATAATTTCACTATGTTATGATCTTTTCATTGGAGGACACCCACTATGTTATGTAAGTTTTCTGAATAAATCTTGTATTCTAAAATTGTTACAGTTTTACTAACATTCAAGGAAATGTGGTACACAAGGACAAGTGTCACAATATGATTCTGAGAAAACACTAAAAAATGCAATTTTTTGTCTGTTTGGGTAGTTAATTGGTGCTAAAACTGTATGACAAGAAAGGAAAAAAATAAACAAGTCTCATTCAAATACTGCGCTAATTAGTCAGAAAGATGCATACCCGATGATTCTGTTCTTCTTTAAAAAATCATAGGAAAATAAATATTGTGGCCGAGCTTCAATTTGTTGTCACTAGCAACATATAAAAGATAAGGGTGTTGTCAGAAGCATTCCGAAAATTGGGAAAATTGATCAAGGGGGGCTACTCTATAAACATCCGGTTAAATGTGAAAATAACGTGGTGTAAACACAGCCGAATTTGAGCCTTCAAAATCCATTCTAGACCTCGAACTGATTAAACACGACAATAAATAATGGATGAAGATTTTTCGACAACGGCTGAGGTTATTTTTTAGAATTGATAGTAATTATTTTGGGAAAAGATCATTTCGTACCAAACTCTAATCGTACCCTTCGTCTAAATTGTACTTGGGCACGTCTATATTGTGTTATATGGCTTATTTGCATTAGGCATTTACTGTCCACAAATTTGATTAATTGAAAATCTTGGATGTGAATTACTTTCGTATTTAAATTGAAGACAGAAGCCATTTTGGTGTAAATTTCTTTCCTGTTAGGCTAGCCAACCTGAAGTAATTCACAGAGCTTATTTTTACCCACTTTTTTCTCATGTAATATTTCCCCCTTTTTAAACTTTTGTATGAAAGCCCTACTAATTTTATCTGTTTTATCTTTCTTAATTACAGCACCCTTTGTACTAATTCAATAGACAAAGGGCCTGCTACTTATAGTCAGTATTGATCGTAGTTATCACAAACTACTTTGTATCAGGTGAGGTTGGTGTATGAATACACCAATAACGTGTTTAGTCCATGTGCAATTTCTACATGGAGGCCAGCCTGGCTAAGATGTATCACAATATCGTATTTAGACGAAACACAAAATTATAGCGAACAGCGCAAGGTGGTATTTAAAGAATGAAAACTTCAGCTATCAAAAGAATTGAAAACTAACTACAACAGCTCGAAATTAGTGACAAACGGGGTCAAAACACATTCTGATTGAATTCCCCGTGTTATCTGCCATGTTGGCAGACAAACGCTTAGGGTGCCCATTCATGTTCTAGAGTACGTAATTCATGTAGAAATGCATCAATTCACATACAGGTTTATAGGCCAGACGTAAAGAATAATTGTTGAATGTAGAAAGATGCTGACCATTGCGTGAATGTTTTGAATGAAAGAGTTTGCATGCCTGATTATCAGGCCTTTAATCATTTTTACTCTAAATAAATATATAAAACATCTTTTAAATGAGTTATATTGTCTACCCATTACTCTAAATGGAAAGAGTTTGCAGTACCCTTAGTCAGGGTTTTCATTAGCATCCAAAAGCCAAGAGTCAATGACCCTTGAGTCAAAATTTCCAAGAGTCAAAATGAAAATCTCATGTATCAAACTGTGACCGAATCATGCATCTACCCCCCCCCCCCCCCCCAAAAAAAAAAATAAATAAATAAAATGAAAATAAAATAAAAAAAAATAATAAAATAAGTTTCAAATTTACAAAAAATGGGAAAAAACATTTTATTTGTATTGAAACAGATTAAATTATGTACAGGTCATTTTGCTTAAGGTGCCTGAAAATAAACAATTAATGATTTATCACCATCAGTTCACCACAATTTCCAGTCATCAAATAATTACTAAATAGCTTAGTTTCATACTAAATGCTTGCTTTTTCGCAAGTACAGTGAAATGGAAAGAGTTTTGAAGTTGCAATTGCTAGGAAAAGGTTCTGAAGATTTTTTTTTTTTTTTTTTTTTTGCTAAAAGAATAGAGTCCAACCACGAAAACCCATGACAATTCACAACAAACCTCCTCTTGATGTTTACTGGCTTACTATTTAGATACTTTTCGAATTATAGTGAAATTATTCAATAATGGGTTGATTTTAGTGTGAACAGATGTAAGCAAGGGGGTTTTAACTGATTTTCACAGGTGTCAAAAGACTGTCAATTACGATCGCCGATGCATATCCGATCACCGGAGTGTGTTAATTGCCAATCAAGCTAGGTGTTATAAGACCACCAATTAACTATTTTCCAATAATATGACATACTTCTTTTAATCCTTGACGCACAGCTTCTATTTTTGAAGAGTCAAGATGACGCACCAGCTCAAATTTCCAAGAGTCAAAATTGCATCATCTTCGATTTCTGCGCGTCAAAACCCGGGGTCCCGGGTCAAACGAAAACCCTGTTAGTTTTTTCTTTGTACCCTCAATTTTAATCTTAGAGGGTACATGTACCCCAAAATGAAAACCCAGTGGGCATGCTGACGCTGTTAGAGTGTGACCAAAAACAAACACATTCAGCTAACATCGCTCCTACGAGTTGACAGAGCCAAACCAGGCCCAAGGAAATCGACCTAGTCTTGACCAAAGTAAGTTCACCACTGGGATTTCTAAACTACATGAGGTTCAAGAAAACTGTAACTCTATTAAACTGTCAGTAGACAAAGTTGTTCTACCTCCTCAATTCACGCTAAATGAATCTGGCACAGGAATTAAATGAGAAGATCAACCGTTCGTGAATGTATTGGCTGAAAATGGAAGATATGTGGAAACTGTGTTAAAATTAGTTAAATTAGTTGAAGAAGGTAAAGATCTTGACATTACGCCCATTGTTACTGTGTTACGTGCCCACATACAATATTTACAAGAGGAATATACAGCATTGTTAGTTATGGGTAGATTTGATAAAAATACCTCACAATTATTTGATTTCCTTTCCAAGACAATATAGTTCCATTTGAGCTAAAGAACATTACATTCAATCAAACAGAAAGGAAGTTCATTTAATGTATATTACAGAAGTTTGCTGAAGCAGGACAAATAGAAAAGTGTACATATAAACATACTTGAAAATGGAAAATTAAGGCTTGTAACAGACTTGTGTCAGGTGAATTCATACTGTACAATTCCAAAATACAAAAATGAAGAAAAAATTCATGTGATCTCTAGTATTAGGATTAAAGACTTTTTGGTAACAGCAGAAGATGGATTTTTTTATGTTCCTGTCAACAGGGATCATCAACAATATTTAGGTTTTCAATTCAAGGAAACATATTACATCTGGTGCGTGCTGCCTTTTGGTCATTGTGCAAGTCCTTATTTTTTCGCAAAGGTGATCAGAACAATTGTTACACATTTTCGGAGTATTGGCATATGCATTCAAGGGTTCTGAAATATTTTGAAAGTCAACTTATCCACAGTCAAGTGACAATCACAAACTGTCTTGTCCGTAGCAAAAACCAACTTGTCCATTTTTTATCATAAGCATTGTTTTGTCAAAATAAATAGTCATATTTTTTCTGATATTGAAGTAACATTGGCATTGCTATAAGAATTATTAGAAGCATTCATAGAATATTCTCATCTACTGTTGACTTAAGGTTTATGGTATTTATTGAAGTCTCATTATTTGCAAACAGCTAACCATTACTTTATGAAATAAAAGATTTTTTTTTTCTTGACATTTTCACTTGTCCACAGACAACTAAGCAATGAAAATCTGCTTGTATGTGCAACTTCATAGGCAAGTCGGACAACTCGGGCAGCTTATTTAAGAACCACTGTTGTTGGTTGTTGTGTTATACATGGACGATTTCATTGTTTTAGCACCAAAAGAGCTGATTTTGCGCCACACAGATATGATCTTTGAAATGCTACAATTAATAGGATTCAGTTTTAATTGGGAAAAGTCGTCATTGGCGCCAGCATTGGTGAAAACTTATTTAGGTTATGGAATAGATAATACATCACAATACCCGATCATTAAAATTACTAAGGAGAGGATCCATAGTTAAAGAGGACAATTAAACAGACTCTTAGGAAACCCTTGATCCAAGCTAAGGACGATAGCTAGAATAGCAGGGCAATGCATTAATATGTGTCAATGTATTTTCCCAGCAAAACTACTATTATATCTATCGTCTGCTGAATACACAGTTACACTGGAGTCATTACTTAATCATAGATCAATATAGTAGAGAGGATTTAGAATAGTGGCTGGCATCAATGGAGAAGTGGAATGCTAAAGTAATCATCGATACAGAAATAGATTTCCAAGTCACAACTGAGGCATCAAAAACAGGATGGGGAGGTTGGATAGACAACCATCGAGCACAAGGGGTCTGGACAAGAGAGGTGCAAAAGCAGAGGTCCAATTACAAAATTCTATGCTGTGTTAATGTGCCTGCTAGGAACAAAACAGTGCAACTGTTGTCCAACAATGTTACTACAGTAGCTATGATAAATGGAATGGGTGGATCAGTCAAAGATTTGGACAATATCACCAGAAAAATTTATAAAATGACAGTGTAGTACAATGTCCAAATTTCAGTCAAATACCTGGCAGGATGCGACAACCAGATCGCTGTCGAGGTCAAATTACAAATGGAAACTACACCCACAACTTTTTCGACACATAGATTGAATGTGGGGCCCCAATCAAGTAGACAGATTCGCATCAATGACTTCAACACAGCTTCAAGTGTACAATTTGCTCTACCACGATCCGTACACATCCGGGGTGGATGTATTTGCACAAAACTGGAGAAGCACAAACAAGTTTGTCAATGCCCCATTTGTGCTAATCCCCAAAGTACTCAGATAAGTGAAAAACAAGGAGCAGTAGCAACCATAAAAGCACCAAGATAGACGAGCCAACCATGGTTCAGAGAATCAACAGATATGTTGATAGAACACCCAATTCAGCTACCGATATTGCCTAACACAGTGAAGGCAATAGGCACAGCAGAGCTTCTGAAAAACAGAAAATGGACACTTTATGCTAGGAGAATGTATGGGGCACAAAATTCAGATGTATGGGATGGTCAGCTAGAGCATCCAAACTGACAATTAATTCCCTGGCGGACTCAACAATAAGGACATATCAATCATATATTCAGAAATATGTAGCATTCTGTGACTCCAAGAACGAGCATTTCTCAAAAAATGAATCGGATGCGACAATAGCTGATTTCCTTTGTATTATAGCAGATAGGTCAGAGAGACCAGAATCGGTCATAAAGACTTCATTTGCATCGATCAACCTCTTGTTCCATGTCTTGGGCAAACAGTTGCCAACCAGGAGTAGTGACATTCGACATCTTGTTACAGCACTGACTAAAACTGGCACCAAAGCACCCATGGCAAGGAATAGAGCCATTTGTCGAGTTATTTGAAAGTATAGGACCAAATGAACTATTGACATTACGTGACTTAAGGAATCAATGCAAAGTCGTTTAGACCCACAGGAGCCTCTCCCAACCTAAACAACGTAGAAAAGCGATGCATGAGGCTCTTCAAAATTATGAGGGGTATGGTACCAGCCATAAAGGCTGACAGAAAAAAGGGAAATCGAATCTAAATAATTTGAAAACTACGAAAGTGTAAGCTGTGTGACATCATATGAATTCAACAACTCGTCTTGCTATAAAATTGATCAATATCATAATAAAAGTGATAACCATGATAACTCTTTTATGTGAAAACAATCCACAACTGGAACTACCTCACTGGAGGACAAGTCTACACAAAGACAGTTGACAGTTTTAAGTCAGCAGTTGTACCACAGGACTAAATTTGGTGCCTCTGCCTAGTTAATGTGCAAATATTGCACTTCTACTCAGTACATGCACCAGGGGCCAGTTTCATCAAAACAGTTAAGATGTATTTTTGTCTTACTGATGACTTTCGAAATGGTACCAACAACAATCGCTTTACATAGGTATTGATATATTAGTGATATGTGAATTTTGTCCTAAATATATGTTTAGTCATCGGTAACTCAAAAATGCGTATGTTTTAGTGAAACCGGCCCCTGATTCAGATTCAGTTTTAGCTCCACTGGCTGAAAACCACTGGGGCTATTGTCATGGCGTTGTGTCCGTCGTGCATCCGTCCCTCCGTGCGTGCGTCCGGTCCTAAACTTTTACTTTAAAAATCATCTCCTCAGAAACTACTGGATAAATTTCAAACAAACTTCAAAGAAATTATCCTTAGGTGACCCTCTTTCAAAGTTATACAAGAAATTTGGATCGAATGAAAAACATGGATTTAATTGGCGTGGCTAATTTCAAAATATGGTGAGTGAGTTTTCTCAGATTCTAATGGATGGATACAGATTAAATTTTAAATGAATGATCCTTTGGTGACCCTTTATCAGTCTACCAAAAATTATTGTGATCGGATTAAAAATATGCATTTTATGGGCGGAGGTCATTTCTCTATATTTTATATAGTGGAAACTTTGAAAATCATTTTCTTAGATTCTAATTGATAGATACCGATAAAATTTTACATGAATGATCCTTTGGTGACCCTTTATCAGTCTACCAAAATTATTGTGATCAGATTAAAAATATGCATTTTATGGGCGGAGGTCATTTCTCTATATTTTATATAGTGGAAACTTTAGAAAATTATTTTCTCAGATTCTAATTGATAGATACAAATTAAATTTTACATGAATGGTCCTTGGGGGTGACCCTTTATCAGTCTACCAAAAATTATTGTCATTGGATAAAAAATATGCATTTTATGGGCGGAGGTCATTTCTCTATATATGTTATATAGTGGAAACTTTGAAAATCATTTTCTCAGAATGTGATTGATGGATATCAACCAAATTTCACTGGAATGATCCTTGAGTGAACCTTTATCATGAAGGGAAAAATTATTGTCATTGGATAAAAAATATGCATTTTATGGGTGGAGGTCATTTCTCTATATATGTTATATAGTGGAAACTTTGAAAATCATTTTCTCAGAATGTGATTGATGGATATCAACCAAATTTCACTGGAATGATCCTTGAGTGAACCTTTATCATGAAGGGAAAAATTATTGTCATTGGATAAAAAATATGCATTTTATGGGTGGGGTTCATTTCTCTATATATGTTATATAGTGGAAACTTTGAAAATCATTTTCTCAGAATGGGATTGATGGATATCAACCAAATTTCACTGGAATGATCCTTGAGTGAACCTTTATCATGAAGGGAAAAATTAGTGTCATTGAATGAAAAATATGTCTTTTATGGGCAGAGGTCATGTCTCTAAATGTTATATAGTGGAAACTTTGAAAATCATTTCAACATCAGTAGAACCCAAAATATCTTAAAATCCAGTCAAACCTTAGATTTGCTATTACAAGAATTTCCAGGCTGTGGAGTGACTCAAGCCATTCATGGCTTTCTAGTTCTACACTTGCCCCTGAGCATTAAAAAGATGACTTTCTATTTGTCCTCACACATGGAGAAAAAATAATTTGTCTGCAAAATATGGAATACATGTTTTTCGAGAAAACATTGTTTTAAAGGAAAAAAATGCTCATGGAGAGCATATGTTTGCCTGGCAATGCAAGATGTCATGGGAATAATCAGCTCCCTTATTGTTAAATGTACTCAAGCAGGGTTCAATTTTTGGATGATTTCTCGTTTTGTGACTCCCAACTAATGAAGTCAAGGAGTCCAACATCAAATTAAGGAGTCTGAATTTTCATAATGGAAGAATATTGTGGAAAAAAAATGCTTGACACAAGCAATTTCTTCTTTTTCACCAATCCTCCCCGCAAAAGATGGTTTTGTTTTCCAAATATTGCTATATATGGTAAATGTTATCTTTAACAATTTTTTTGTGAAAAACCTACAGTTTTACAAAGGTTTAAAAGGAGTTTGTCAGTGCATTTTTTTCTTACAATATTCTGAATAATCCTGACAGTCGATCAGACTCATTACTGTCAAAATAAAGGAGTTTCAACATGTAAAAAGGAGTCTTGGACTCCCCAACTCCCCTTAGTGTCAAACCCTGAAGCATAATAGAAATTATAATTGTCTTTTTACATCTTTCAGGAGGTTGATGATGAGAGGAAACACAATCAGCTGCTGAATGCAATTGCTGCACTTGATGGACAACAGAGGTAAATTATTACCTCATAAGTTTTTACCTTATAAGTTTTTACCTCACATTCCAGAACCCCAGATAGGGGAATAATGATTAATAAACAGGGATAATTCTGGCTCAGAATATCATGTGCAAAAAGGTCTCATTAAGTCAAATCCAATGAGAAATTAAGAATTTCGGCCAGAAATTTTACCAAAAATTTTCTCTAAATTGCATTTTGCAAAATTGAGATTTTTCTCTCATTTCACCAGTTTCAATGAGATTTCTGACAGAAAAATGAGAGAATCTCTCAATATCTAATCCCAAAATGATCCTTGTATAAATATAAGATTTCTATTATCCATCAATCAAATCATAAGTTGCAGGTCTCATTCAAATTTGCCATTTGAGTACTGTAAAACATAGGATTTCCTTATTTAGGCTTTTATTTCAGAACTCCAGGGAGAGGGAGTAATTCAATTTTTAACATAATAGAATTCTATTATCCATCTAGCAAATTTATTTTGTGGGTTTCATGGGAAATGTCTTGATGAGAAGAATTCAATGAGCAACCTATCAAACAGGGTTTGGATAAAGAAATAAATAAAGATATAGATATTTATTACTCCCTGTTATCTATATGGAGCCTTAAGCCATACTCAGCTTTTGATGCAATTGCTACTCCTGATGGAAATCAATGGCAAGTTAGATCAGGATAGTTGGGTTACTTTTACTTTCAGAATAAAAAAAAATCTATTATCTGTCAAGCGAATTGTATGCTGTGGGTCTCAATGGATTCGTCTTATCAAAACATGCAAAAATAACATCTTTAAACAATCATCATGCCCTCTTTCTATATCCCTTGGTAATTCATGCTTTAATGCACAGATATTCCACTTTTATGGAAAAGAGGTGGGTATATTGCTTTGCACTTGTCGATCGGTCTGTCTGTCAATAGACCCTTTTTGTCTGGAGCATTTCTAAAAAAAAATGCAAGCTAGAGTCATCAAACTGCACAGGTGGATATATCTCATTGAGAAGAAGTGCAGTGAACAAGAACCATTACTTTTCATATTTTGTGAGTTATGGCATTTGGTAATTGACACAGAACAGGCCATTGACTTCATTTTTTATGGGGCGCATAAATGTTTTACAAACATCTCTTGTTGTTCAAGTGTTGAAATAAGAAAGCAGTATTCCCTTAGGCCATATTTAGGTATGACTTCCTCTGAAACCATCCAGATAATTTTTTTTTGACTTTTAAATGTTAAAATTACAGCTCTTAAGAGCCGTGAAATAATTTTTACCAGTGTCTCACTATGCAAAAGTTTCAAAGAATCCCAGTCTTCACACCTAGCTTCATGTGTACTATAATATATACAGTCAAACCTGTCCTAAGCAAGCACCCAAGGGACATTCAAAAAGTGCTTGCCTAAGACAGGTGCATGCTTAATACAGGTCAATTCCAGTGCAATTGGTTCATTTGGGAACTTGGTGACCGCTTGCTTAATACAGGTTGCTTGCTTAATAAAGGTTGCCTCTAACACAGGTTTGACTGTACATGTGCACTAAGAAAGATACAAATATACTACACTTCATTTAATTTTCTGGTAGATATTTGCTTGACAAAACTAACATCTGAATGGCAGAACTTACATCATTTATACATTCAATAATCCTTATCCTGCTGATTTAAGGTAGTGGAACTGTAATAGTTCCAAAACATTTTGGTAATCATGAACTTCCACAATGATAATCAAGGTTTCCTAATGAAAATCATTAGGAAACCTTGGTTAACACTGTTAAAGTTCATTATTTCCGAAACGTTGCTGCACTATTACAGGTCCACTACCATAAAAGATTGTTTGAAAAAAATTGCTAATTGTTGTGACATTCCACCTAGCTTTGCTGCAGATTTTCCGAGTTTAGGAGGAAAACAGACAGTGTAGGCTAAGATCAGCCTGCACATTAGTGCAGGCTGATCTTAGTCTGTACTGTCTGCCAAAGCTTGGTGTACAGCAGGATTATGCCCTAACAAGCATGATAAAGATTAATTAATCTGATTTCTCTTTACAGGAAGCCAAACCAGAGGTCTGTGATTGCTAGGGGTGTCTCTGAATTTAACTTTGGTGCGACTCAAGGTAAAGTATATATTTAGAATATACATGTGTATTGAAAAATAGTTATGATGTATCAAAGTGCTAACTCAAGTCATCTATAAAGAAAAATGAAGGCATATGCTGTTCTCTACTTGTCCCTGGACAAGTAACAGATTATTTTCTACTGTTAAGGAATAAAATGTTAACAAAAAAGAGAATAGATACATTTAGAGAAAACAACGTTTTTTAAAGAAGAAAATGCTTGAACCAAGCATTTATTTCATTATAAACTATGTTTTCTACCCTTTGATACAAACGTTAGGTTAATTACTCTGAGATCTTTTTAGCACAATTCAAAGATTTGTCTCGGTATTACTTGACTATGGACAAATAGCTTTGAAAAATGTATTTGTCCGTAGGTAGAAAAGCCCATGCTGGACAAGTCGGTCTTGGAAATTCCACACCCCTAGTATTTTATGAACATGAATTTTTCTTTCTTTTTCATAGAGTCAGTACAAAATTATCTTAAGTGTGTATATTCCAAAATTAAGCTCATCAGTCATTATCAAAATATGTGGTTGGGGGCATTGGTGTCATTGGGGGCATTATGGACCATCAAGTACCGTAATAGCTGAGGGTAGGACACCAACTTTGTTATGCTCTTTCAGAGTTTCAGTTCTGTTTCAACCAATTAGGCAGAGTCCTACCAGCTCAGTGGTAATATACTCATGCATATTGGACTGTCAAAGCTTTGGTCTTGAGTTCAAACCTGGTTTGCCAACTTTCATCCAACATTTGACAAAAGTCATTGAAACACAAGTCATTTGAGCCTGTGTGTAATATTTTCCAACAATTCGAAATGTTTGTGAGGTGCAAACAGTGTGAGGTGTAGACATCCACAAATTGTAAATAAAGATTTACCTGATGGTCAGCAGATGCTTTTAGACCTTTTCTATCTTGTAAGGGCATAGTGAAGACTCTGGTCAGACTGTGCGGATGCACAGGCTGGACATAGTCTTTGCTTTGGGCATATTTGAAATTATTGGAAATCTCATGTGTCATTCACCAATGGGTGTAGGATTAGTAGTACATCTAAGTTGGATGGGCAGCCGGTGGCTCCGATGAAATGTTGTAGTTGTACTGGTGTGTGAATTGACAGGTAAACATGGGAAGGTGCACAATACAACTGCAATAATTCTGAAAGCCGCATTAGCCCCATACAAAAACAAATAAAATTCAAACATTTCTGACTTGAGATCTAAAGCTCTCAGTAGTTGACATCATAGGGGTCCTTGCATGAGGTTTTTGGGGAGTCTCTGCTTAGAATGTGGACTATTCCTGTAAATTTTTTGCATATTGATTGATTATGGGTATTCAAATATTCTCTGGTAAAATATAACTTAAGTATTGAATAGAAATGAACCTTTGAGACTCGACATTGGGAAAGAATTGAAAAGTGTTCATAACTGTCTTCAATTCTTTCCTTAACCCTTGTCCTGCTGAATAAATTTTGGCTAAATATTTTCATCAAAATTAAAAGCAAAAAAGCACTGAAAGTATCAACTGTAGGTCAATTTTATTTGAAAAACTAAATATATCTAAAATTCTGGTTTGAAAGTGAAAACAGTTTGTGTAGACTAACATCAGACTGCACATGTGTGCAGGCTGATGTTTGTCTATAGCTCCTGCCAAAGCAGTAATAATCCGGGTTCAGCATGAGAAGAGTTAAGTTAATCCCAAGATACCTCCTTAGATAAGTATGATAGTCTTGACTTATCATTTGTGAATCGTAGAGTTGCAAAACTTGTGTACCCTGAAACCCTGCTCTTGTTTTTATACATAGCCAATTGTGAATTGGTGTCATTTTGTCTGTCAGTTCAATCTTCCATCATCATGGCATATGTATGTACATTCTTAAGGCCACAGTAACTTGTGAACACAACTCTTTCTACAATTTTGGACTAAAATTTTCAAAAAAAAGTTTCTTAATGTTATCTGCCCTTGCACATATTATCTGGGTTAGGTAATATTTTGCCATGTTACAGAAATAGGGACCTTCATGTAAAAATCAACTGTTGGGGCTTATACTGTCAGAGGTGCAGAAAAGAGGGGGTAATGACAGTCAAAAATCCTTATTTCTCGCTGAAACCCTATGTTGTGGGTACTCATTGGAATTGTCTTGTCCAGACAATTCCAATGAGGACCCATAACATATGATTAACACAAGTTTTGTTGAAATAATCTTATTTGAAATCCAAAATACCCCCTCTTTCCGTAGCTCTGTACTGTGACAATAACACTCTTGTTATGAACTTTATATTACACTGGTTTACTCTATAGAGAGCCATGGTCAGGTGAGGCTAGCTTAACTGGTCCACTCCCTACAAGGCAAGGCTCTTGATATACATTTATGAATAATATCAAGGATACACTGCATAAAAAAAGTAAATTTAGAAATGGTCAACTTGGTCCTCTAAAACCCTGTGCTGATTTGAGTGTTGTCAAATAATCAAAGCAATTGAATATGCTGTAGTTGAAATATTATGACCGTTTACCAACAATTTTATTTAGAGAGAGGATTTATTTTAATTGCACACTTGCGTTATGTGCGTAATGGTAGTTATGCCCCTTGCCCCGGATTGCCAGCCATATATGCAGGTTTTTAGGAGCTTCATCAATATTTTTAAATTTTAGAGAGCCATGGTAAAGTGAAGCTAGATGAGTTGGTCCACTCACTACAAGATAAGGCCCTTGATAAAACATTGAGGAAGGATATCAAAGATATACAGCATAAAAACATAGTACCAGTGCCTGCACCGAAACATGAGAAAGAAAAGGTACAGTGTACAGATCTTCTTATTCTTGCATAGCCCCCTTGTCTTCTAAAATGAACAGCCTTCATAGATATCCTTGTCTTACATCATGTAACATCACATTCTTTGTGACATCATCACAATGTCATTTAACGCTCCTTTTTTGTGGTATATCTGTCATTAGAGGTGTTTCAAAAATTGGTATTTAACTTACGAAATGTTGTTAATTTGAGAAAAAGCATCTATTACTTGATTTTATTTGAGACAAGCTGATCATAAACTCATCTAGAATAGTAAAGTAATTAAGCTCTCCAAGGCTCCCTTAAAAACCTTTCCAATCTAGACTTGGATCAGCTTGACATAAATAAAAGCTCATGACCCTAACCCTATATATCTTGAATAGAGGATATTGAATGAGTGGTCATGGAATACCAAATTTATTAAACTAGTCATCTATAAACAGATAAAAACAAGGCAAGGCTGCGATGAGTTTTTATCTGTTTATAGCTGACGAGTTTAATAAATTCTGTACTTTTGAGCACAAATTTTATATTCTATTTATGATATGACCCGATTTTTTGTGAAAATCATCACAATTCTTGATATTAAAAATTTCAATTTCAAGCGAAACTTATAATGCTGTTAAAAACTTGCGTCACAATACCATTGCAGTTACAAAATAGTATTGCTATTCGCTCTGAGCTCATTTGCACAGGTATTTCACTAGTATACTAGTATAATAATACCCGTATAATGTCAAAAATATTCAACAAGGTTATTTCACTCCCGCGACATAGGTCATGTTATAATTGGGTTTCAAACTTTCTAACCTTGATGTTCTCCATCATGATGTTGTATTAAAGAACAATTCAAATGGAGGATATTCCTAAAAACAAGCAACTTCTTAATTCATAATTATTATGTTTTAAAAGCTAGGATTTGACATCCACTATTTAGGAAACTAAAGGCAGGGCTTGTGATAGCTTTTCAATTTCAGGAGTCATTGACCCTTCACCATAAAATGTAGGGAATCAAAACTAGTTTTTAAGGGGTCATAAAAGGTGCAATCATCAGTTGAACAGTTTCAAATGATTTACATAAATGAATTAACAAAATCAATAAAGTGTCCTAAGACACTTTATTATTTTATATTAACTCATTGATACAGATTGCTTATGATAATATGTTCTTTCCGACTATTTGTCTCTCACCAATGGGTTGATAATCGTAGACCTATGTGAGATAGCAGCTGGAGGCTAGGAAAGGATGTGATGGTTGTACAGGTGAGAGAAATACCAGGAAACCATTGTTAGGTGCTCCAGCCGCCGCGATATAACTGAAATAATGTTGAAAGCGGCGTAAAAACTCCATTCAATCAATCAATTATGATAATATGAAGAAAACAAAATGATTTATGTAATCTTGCATAGGTTGCATAGTTGGAATGAAGGCCAAAATGACCCCTTAAAGGAAAATTTTGAATAGAAATAGAATTTTTGGGGTCAAACCCTTGTTTATGGGTCAAACATGAACCCTGTAAAGGTTTGGTAACTTACATCACATTGGTTATTATGTAATCTTAGGATATTTGTTTTTGCTGTAGTCGTTGTTCACATTGGCATTGTTGCTGTTGTTGGTCATATCTCTGTTGATATTGAAGTTTTGTTTATGAAACTTTGCATTTGTGTTTTGCATTACAAGAGCTATCCATAATCCAGACTATTAAATTATTTGATTAAATTTTTAAAAATCGGAGGAAGTTATCGCAGTTGGACCTTTATAATATTTTTTGATTTTTAAACAGATTCAGAGAACAGTTGCATATGAGAAAACAACGAAAGAAATCAGTAAATGGGATCCTATAGTGAATCGGAATAGACTGGTATGTATGATTTGTTAAGTCCCCACACAATGCACTAGCCCTTGATCTTGAAATTAATCATGAGTAACTACCAACAAACAAAATTAATACACAGGGTAGTTTCCTTTTTAGCTCCACTTGCCGAAAGGCCAGCGGGCTATTGTCATGGTGGGGTGTCCGTCGTTGGTGCATGCGTCTGTCCGTCCGTTCGTCCATCCGTGCATAAACTTTTACTTTAAAAATCTTCTCCTCATAAAGTACTGGATGGATTTCAATCAAATTTCACAGGAATGTTCCTTGGGTGACCCTCTATCAGATTCCTTCAAAGAATTTTAATCCGTTGAACATCATGGCTGAAGTGGACATAGGTGGCTTTTCTCAGAAACTAATTGATAAATATAAACCAAACTTCACAAGAATTATCCTTGAGTGACCCTCTATCAGTCTACAAAAAATTATTGTGATCAGATGCAAAATGTGTATTTTATGGGCGGAGGTCATTTCTCTATATGTTATATAGTGAAAACTTTGAAAATCATTTTCTCAGAACTTAACTAATGGATAACAACCAAATTTCATTTGAATGATTCTTTAGTGATCCTTTACAAGTCTGTAAATATATATTGTGATTGGATGAAAAATGTGTGTTTTATCGACGTAGGTCATTTCTCTATATATTGTAATGAGCCGGTCCTTCGAGTGTTGTTTACTAATTTTGACTCGCTCAGCATTCCGTTCAAACCGATGCATAACAGTCTAAATTCATTTGTCATCAACTTGCATATCATTGATCGATCGAGTACTTGTTACCCACTCACCTCATTATGTTTATAGCATTCTGTAACGTGTATTTATTTCTATTTATCAGTATTTTGTTCAGCTGTCACTCAATAAGGGTCGCCATATTTGTTTGGACTGCACTGCATGACGTAGTCGTCTCGATGACGTCATCCAATGTCGACCTTTTGGCATTGAATCTTTATCGAGCACCAGTTTCGAAATCAAACTAAACCATCTTACTTTTATAAATCTAAGGTAATAATGGCCATATTTAATTAATTCTTTTATTCATCGGAGTATCAATTGCTGACTTAGCACCGATTTATGCATTTTTACACTGTCTCGAATCTTAGTCAGAGCCCGTGCGGCGACTTCCAACATAAACAATCTTGTTGGATTCCGACGTCTTAGTGGATGTAGGAATTTCCAACGGGGTTTTTGTTGTCTGCAGCTGTTGCGTATAAAAACTCATGTTTCCGTCAGTTCTAGGACTCCACTCGAAATTTTCTTTTGGTAGAACTTTCGTTCAGTTCTTCTTTTAATTTTATTTTAAATCTTTGGAAAATGTTTTATTTGAGTCCGGAAACTTATTTAGAAGCTTATTTTGATTTAATAAAATTGAGTAGAAATTATTCAAGTGCATTTAGACCACTCATTCTGGCAATTTAGGGCATTTTTACGAGTTTGGTTTAATTTAAAACTCTGAATATTTCTGTCGCTCAATGATTTAGAAAATGTAAACTGATTTAAACTTTAGCCGAGATCACTGCCACTCGCAATTATTGTTTAGGTGTATTAGGGTTAATCTATTTATAGTAACGCCGTATAATTTCTCTCTTTGCCACGCTATTCCGCTGAATTCATTTAATTTTAACTTGAATTTGTTATGAAATTTAAAGTCTAATTTTTTTATTTATAATTGCCACCCTGTGAAAGAAGCTGAATAAATATAATTGATTGAATCTTATTTCGGTTTTGATTTAGTAAATTGGTTATCCTGATTTAATTTATTCTTGAGTTTGATCATTTCGCTAATTTAAATCCGTGGAGTCCAATTCCCTGCCCATTCCTTATTGTCAGAGCCTTGGTATCGTCTCCCGCCTACTCCAAATTGCTACTCTGAACTGAACACACTGGGTGATTAGACCACTAGCACGCTACAATATTATATAGTTAAAACTTGAATGAAAATCATTTTCTTAGAATCTAATAGATGGATATCAACCGAATTTCACTGGAATGATTCTATAGTGATCCTTTATCAGTCTACAAAAAATTATTGTGATCAGATGCAAAATATGTATTTTATTTTCAGAGGTCATTTCTTTTGATATGTTATATGGTGTAATATTCAATATAGGGTAAAACAAACTTTCTTCAAAGTTTAAGCAGACGGATTTCAACCAAAAATCATGGTAATTTTAAATCTGTGAAGTTGTATCATGCTGCAAAAAATATTAGATTAGATGAACAGCATGCTTTTTATTGGCTGAGGACATTTCAACATAATTATAAAGTGAATATTTGACCACTTTTGGTATCACCTAAATGATGATTTTTTTTAGACTCATTAAATTTGAAAGTTGTAAAGATTGTGGGTTAGAAGGAACATAAGCTTTGTTGGAATCCAAATGTGTAGAAACATTTGTTGAATAAGCCTGAGAAACCCCCTGAGAATTGGTCAGTTAAGTTGAACAAAGGGTGACTGCACAAAGAGGACATACAAGTGGTGTAAAAGGGCCCACTGCAGTTCAGAGTGGGGAGGAAAGAGCTGAGTTGACTGCACTCTAAGGCATTGAACAGAATAAATGTATTGGATTTAATATTTTACTTCTTATTATCATTAGTTAGAATTTTGTTTTGATGACAAACAATTATTGTGAAGTAACACCCTTATAGTGGTGTTGAATGAAAAGTGGAAAGATCTAGAATCAAAATTTTTTAGATAAATGACCCGTATATTGTGCAGTAATATTCTGTTAGTGTTGAAATATTTATTTTTGGATTTTACAAATTACACTGGATTGAACCCATGTTTTAAACCGCCTTATCATCCTCTAATAATCATTATCAGGATATTCAGGCCTGTGGAGCGAATCAGGGGCTCAAGCGCCTCTAGTTAAACCTTTTCTGGCCTAGTAGTATAGGAGTTTTACTTGTAACCTTGTAGCTCCCATCATATGAAACCATGTCCCAACTCAAAGTAATAAGACAGAATTTCATATTGGGAAGAACATTGTGGAAAAAAATAAATTTCTTGTTATAAAAAATTTCATCTTTTCAACATGGTGTTTCCCCCCCCCCCCCCCCCTCCCCCACCCCTTAAAAAAACACATAAAAATTGTTTTTATTTGTTATTTGCTTAATTTTAATATTTAATAGTTAATGAAAACAAAATTTTAAAAGTATTATCTATTCAACAACAATTAATGTGAGGAACAAATCTTAAATTTTGAAATCATATCTATTTGAAATATATTTTGGCTGGGGAAATTTATTTCTTTCGTTGATCAATGAACTGAAATTGATGTTTGGGGAAGAAAATGAGAGTCATCTTTGATTCTTTGGTGTTCCAGACATAAAAATTGCAGAGAATAATGTGCGCGGGTTCGGCACAGCGCTATTTAGGAAAAAATTTGCGTGAATGAAGCAAGGGCCGTGTCTAGATTGAATACTGGTTGTGTATTTCAAAAAGCTTTTTATGTTTTCCTGTTACCATGCATCTACATATATTTCAATTTTCAGGCAGACCAGATAGTATTTCCCCTAGAAAAATCTGGAGTAAAGGTATTGACTACTGGGGAACTTGTCAAAACATTCAAGGTAGATGGAACTTTTGTTTTTTGTCATTGGTAGTAGTTAATCTTATAACTATACAAATATCCATTTGATAACATTCCATATGATATATTTCATGATATCACATGGATATTTTTAGAACAATGACATAATGCAGTTAATTTTAGACACTTGCATTCATGATAGAAACATCGATGAAAACAAGGCAAATAGAAGTTATAAGATAAATATAATGCATACTTATTGTATTGTGTGAAAAATATCGAACTTGGTTGTGGGAATTGATAATTGTCTTGGCAGAGCCTTGATAATTATCAATTCTCCCAACCTTGTTAGATATTATTTTTCATACGAAACACTAAGTACTAAAATGTTTCTACAGTTTCTTCATTGAGAATTATTGTGAAAGGAGAATAGCATATGAACCTTGGGCCTGTTTTACTAAACACCTTACAAACAATTTTTGTGCAAGTCAAAAATTAAAGTTGCTTCTACTCTAGTAAATAAATATAGGATTCCGCCATGCATTATCTAATTGGCATTGTATTCTAAAGACATTTCCAATGAGATATTGCAATACAGAATCTAACAATAAATAAAAACACCAGGTACCATGTGTGATTTTGACTTACGATTAATTTTTTCGTAAGACATTTGGTAAAACTGGCCCCTGGTGAAAATAATATGTAGAGTGTTTATATTTCATTGAGTACAATGGAAGAGTATCAGAGTTGCAATCTTCAATCTTAAGATGTTGTGGGTTAGATCTGCAGTGTTGGCATATCTTATCCAACTTTTGACTCTCAGCAATTGTGGTAAACCTAAGTGGGATAGCAGATGGAGGCTAGAAGAGGGTGTAATGGTTGTTCTGATGTGAGAAATACCAGGAAACCATTGTTAGGTGCTCCAGCCACAGCAATATCACTGAAACAAGAGCACCGCCTACAGGTGCCTACGCTCGGCTGTCGGGTGCTGGATGGTGGGAAAAAATCTAAGTCGAAAAAGGGGCATAATTTGCACAAAATGCATCTAGAGTTATCCCCCTTGTTAGTATAGGTTGCTCTTTTGATGGTGAACATGTGTGACAAGTTTCAAGAGAATGCCTTCAGTAGAACCAGAGATATAACAAAATGTCAAAGTTTTTGCATGACGACGACGACGACGCCAACGGCGACACCAAGGCTATAGCAATACCTCGGGTTTTCTCTGAAAACAGCCGAGCTAAAAATGTTGAAAGCGACATTAAATTCCATGCAATCAATCAACTGATGTGAGAAATACCAAGAATACTTTGTTAGACATTTCAGCTGCAGCAATATGACTGAACGATTGTTATAAGCAGTGTTGAGCTTTATTCAAAGAAACAATTTCATTTGAGTGGACAATAAAAGCTGTATTTTTACAAGTAGAAGAACCTTGAGTGAAAAACATAGCTTTGATTATTCATGAAACAAAAGATGATAGATCCGTTACAATAAATGAATGACAACTCTTTCTTTTAGAATTAAATGAAAAAATATGTCAAAATGTTGATATAAAGTCTCTTCTTAACTAGGGCTTTTGTTAGCTTTTCGAATTCAGGAGTCATTGACCCCTTTACTGAATTTTTAGGGGCTAAAATTGGTGTTGAATTGGTCAAAACAACAAAATGAGTGGATTATGAGTAAATATTTCTGGTTATAATGATTGATTTCTTGAATTATCTCCATCACATCTTTATAAGATTTTCACATTCCATATGAATCTCTTATATCAATTTAAAAGAGACAAATAGTTCTAAAACATTTGTAATTTGCAGCAGTATTAAGAAACATTACAGAAAATTTAAAGGGTCAAATTGACCCCTTAAACACAAAATTTTAGGAGTCATAAAAGGATGATTTTTAAGGTAGTGGAGCCGTAATAGCTTCGCAACATTCCTTAAGTAATAAACTTTCATTTTTAATGATTTTCATTAGGAAACCTTGGTCGACATTATGAAAGCTTATGAGTGCCATAATGTTGCTGATCTATTACTGTTCCACTACCTTAAGGGTAAAAATCCTGGTAAAAGAATCGACTTCAAGCCTTGCTTTAAACAATGTATAGTCCCCTCTGTTTCTAATCTCCAGCCTCGTACACCGTTAGAAGTCCAGGTGGCAGCGATGTTGGGCAAGAGTGATCATGTGATCAAGGATAAAAAAGATCACCTGACTCTGGCAGAAAAGAAAGCACTGGCAGCTATGGACATTGAAGAAGTGAGTCTATATAGTCTAAACTGATTAATTATACCCCCCCCCCCCCACCTACAAGGTAGAGGGAAGTATATAGGTTTCACCATGTCTGTCTGTCTGTCCGTAGACCTTTTTGTTTCTGAACTCTAACTTAAGAACCAAATGACCTAGAATCATGAAACTTAATACAAATGTTGCTTATGACCCGAGGAAGTGTCCTTTTGTTTTTGGGTCACATAGGTGAAAGGTGAAGGTCACAGTCAGCCTTTGTTCAATTTTTGTTTCCAGACTCTAACTCGAGAACCAAGTGACCTAGAATCATGAAACTTCATGCAAATACTGCTTATGACCTCAATATTTGTTACAAAAACATCCTGCACTAATAGCACTTAAATTTTGACAAAGCGCTGGATGGGGGTTATAAGTCTGCTTTGCAACAGTTCTAGTTTAGTTCAAATGTAATGAAAACTGAAGCTTAGAAAATTATTCTAGAACAATCAACACTGATGTTCTTACCTCCCAGTTAGAGAGGCACTAGCTTAAACTCACTGCTACAGCTTGGCTGACTGGCCTGGCTTTAAAGGTAGTGGACCTATAAAAGTTCATCAATGTTTTGGCAGAAATGAACTTCAACAGTGTTAACTAAGGTTTCTTAATGATTTTCATTAGGAAACCTCGGTCAACATTGTAAAAGATCATGAGTTCCGAAATGTTGCGGTACTATTACAGGTCCACTACCTTAATTGTTTTGCTCATGAACTTACCCTTGCAATGTTTTGGGTAAAGCAAAATACCTTCAGGTCTCAAGTCTTATGTCTGTGTAATATAATACTTTTTGAAACATTGTGGTAAAAGAAGACAATGTTTGTTGCAAGAAATTTCTTGTTTTTCATGTCTATGAGTAATGCATAACAAGCATGACAGCAATTTCTTCCCTTTCCTCAATGTTTTCCAGAAAAAAAATTAGTGTTGGAAAGGCAACCCTTTTTTTTTATTAAAACACAGGATATATTTGAAATATAATGACCATAACAAACAGGCCTGAAGAGCCTGTAACAGGGTAACTTTTACCAGTCCTCTCTATAGGGTAACTTTTACCAGTCCTCTCTAAAATCCACAGGTCTTGGACGTGAGGACTGGTGTTAGTGTTGATCCCTGCCTTTTAGTGATATATTCCAGACTTAGGGAAAGACTGTTTATAAATATAGTGATTTACTACAGAGTTTCACTAAGCCCTGTGCTAAGCTTAGTTACCTCAATTAGCAATGATTTAGGCTGTCAATCCTTGGGTTGTGGGTTTGAGCCTCAGATGGCCAACTTTCATCAGCCATTTGATGAAGGTCAAAGTGACACGTCATTTTGTCCCACATCAATGGATGAGTGATAAGTTGTACACTTTAAGGAAGTGGACATCTAATAGTTCCTCTAAGTGATCTTTAGCAGTGTTAACCAAGGTTTCCTAATGATTTTCATTAGGAAACCTTGGTCAACTTTGTAAAAGATCATGAGTTCCGAAATGTTGTAGAACTATGACAGTTCCACTACCATAATGAGATGAGTAGCAGGCTGCTTTGATGAAATGTTGGGATCGTACTTGTGTGAGAAATGACAGGAAAACATGGGTAGGTGCACCTACCGCAGATATATAACTACAATCAGAGCTACAGATAAGAGGGGGTAAAGCCAGTCTAAAATCTTTATTTCTCCATGAAGCTCTATGTTGTTGGTACTCATTTGAATCGTCTTGTTGAGACAATTCCAATGAGTACCAACAACATAAGGTTTGTGCTGTAATAATAAAAATATTTTGATTTAAAATCCAGAATACTCCCTCTATCTGTAGCTCTGTACAATAATGTTGAAAGCGACTTTAAACTCCATACAAACAAACACTTATCCCTGTATTTGCCTTTCAGGCCCAAGCAAGAAGAAAAGAGTTGATGAAACACAGATATTTACTATCTTACAAGGAGGCAAAGGCAAAGAGAGAAAAGAAAATTAAAAGTAGAAAGTAAGTAAACACTGATTATGTGCAGACTGATCTTTGTCAATATGTTCTTATTGAACAAAAATATACTTGGTTCAGCATGAGAAAGGTTAAACAGTTGCAGGGGTGTTGAATTCCTATGTCCAACTTGTCCGACATGGGTTTTTCTACCTGCAGACAAGTACATTTTTCTTTGCAACTTGTACATGGACAAGTAAATCAAAGGCAAATCTTGGAACTGTACTTAATAGAGGTAAGACTTTAATTAGCCAAATGTTTGTATCAAAAGGTAGAAAATATTGTTTTCAATGAAGAAAATGCTGGTTATTCTTATAACAAGTCCTTGACATGCTGGATGTTCAATATTGCTATGTTTACTGGAGATGTAGATAGGCATTAGCATATGTTGTCCTTCAGAAACCCAAAATCATGTAGAAATTTAATTTCTAAAAAAAATCAATTGTGAACTAGTACTTAAAGTGCGTTCAGCCCTTTGATTGTGTTCCATTTTAGCTATGGGCTTTTATGCCCTTGCATCAAAAGACCAGGGGCTGTCTGTCCCCCAAAATCTTTTACATTAGCTGTAATTAATGATTGGTAAGTGACGAGGCCTTTACATTTCATACTTTCATAGCTTGTGATAACACCTCTCTGTTAGCACTAAGGTCAAGGTCATTTTTTAAGGTCAAGTATTTGGAAATACAGATCTTTGACATTGGCCTAAACATCAAACCACTGATTCTGAGAAATGTCAGTGGTGAGGGCCTACAGAATCATACCATCTAACTACACCCCGGTTGACAGTTATTTCACAAAGTAATCTTGTTTTAGCATGATATGGGTTAATATTCATTAGCATTTAATTAGATTTTATGTGATAATAAACATGGTGATTTCCAGGCACCGTCGAGTAGCAAGAAAGCAGAGTTTGAAGAAAGAGGAGAAAATGTTAGCCGAAATGCAGAAGAATGATCCGGAAGGTTTTATGGAGAAGATGAAAATGTTGGACAAACAGAGAATTGAGGAGAGAATGAGTCTGAAACATCGAGGTGGCAGTAGATATATACAGAGACAGAAAATGTTTGCGAAATATGATGATCAGGTAAATAGAAGGTATTGATTGAGTGTTCATTGAATACCAAATTTATTAAACAAGTCTTCTATTACGGATAAAAACGTATGTGCTGAGGTTTTATCTGTTCTAGATGATGATTTTAATAAATTCGGTATTTAATGAGCACAACTTTGATATTCTATTTATAATATGACCTGTATTTTTTAGATAAATCGAAATATTGCTATATTTATTGATTTAAGTTATATGCAAAACATATAAAGTCATTTGCGGAATGACGTCAGCAAATCAATTATGATGTCATTTTTACAATGAAAATTTAATGTTGCTGTACATTTTTAGCTAAATTGCATAGTTATTTCACTAGTGTAATAACACCTGTGTAATATCAAAGATATTCAACTGGGTTATTTCACTCCTGAGATGTAGCTCATATATATACATCATTGTATGAGGGGAAAATCTGTTGTTTTAATGCAGAATTCAATGGAAAAATAAAGAGTGATTGGGGGTTTTGGGTTTCATACAGCCATGAAAAAAAAAAACACCAAAAAACCTCTTTATTTCTAATTATTGAACATCAGTAAGCAAATGATGCAAATATTCAATTGACATATTTATGCCCTTGCATCAATAGATTGGGGGCATATTGTTTTACCAGTGTCCCTGTGTCTGTTTGTCTGTGAAAACTTAATCTGTGAACTAGCATTTTCCTCTAAATTCAATTTGAGTTACAATACACATATCTGGCATTAAGGTTTCTCAATCAATACACATCATTGAATATCAAGGTCATCTTATAAGGTCAATAATTAAGGTCAAACTTAGTCTTATGAAAAAATGCTGATTAAGGGGCTTTAATGTTCCGCAAACACATCTTGTTATAAAACATTTATATAAAAAAGCTCATGGAGACATGAATGAATTTTAGCCAATCAGGTTGTTCCCTTTAGATAGACAAAATATTACATCAATTAATACTCTTTTGATCTAGGAAATTTGACATTTGACCTGTAGATATATTACTTTTCTACATCAACTTAATACCCTTCAATTAGAAGTATCAGCTCTCTCCTGGAAAAAGTCTAACAATCTAAAACTGTGATGGGTCAATAATTCCCTGAAAAGTTTATTTTACTGTATATTTGCCCTTTTCATGCTGCTCATGACATACTCCTTTACACAAAGCTTTTGTAGGTAGTATATGACAGTATATATGAAAAGGTCAAGGTCATCTGCCAGGATCAAACTTCAAACAAATTTGCTCATTGGGTTGGGGGTGGGGGGCATGTTTCACAAGCACATCTCGTTTAATCCTATCATACTATACTAAAATCTTTGGCAGACATCATAGCCTAAGATCAGCTTGCACAGATGTGCAAGCTGATCTTAGCCAACACTCCCTGCTTTCTTCTCAACCCTTGTCATGCTGAATAAAAAAAACTTTGGCAAAATTATATATAATTCAAAGTGCTGAAAGCTCTGTATTTCCTTATTGAAAGTCAGTATTTGATTTTGAAAATATAATTTGTGAAACTTTCTGGTTTAAAAAGGAAGATCAGGCTGCACATTTGTGCAGGCTGATGTTTGTCCATACCTCCTGCCAAAGCAGGAATATTCTGGGATCAGCATGGCAAGGGTTAATTATTGCAGGAAAAAAAATAAATCGGACTGGTTGTATGTCTGAAAAATTTGCAACTTACTTTAAATTCAGTAGGATAACAGGTAGCTTTTTTCTTAAGAAAAAAAATATTCACAACAACTTATTTTCCTACAGGCTAGACAACAAGTACAAAACATGTTACAATTCAGTCGGGAACTTACAAAGAAGCATGAAGTTGACATTGATGATAATGATGATGACCTTGAAACAGGAGGTAGAGCTAATTTGCATATAGGGGAGGAGTCAGAGATGGAAACAATGGATCCACAAGTTGGAATTAATCCATGGATGGTTAAACAAAAGCTGAAAGTTAAAAGTTCTGTAGATTCTAAGAGTGGAGGGATGTTTTCTAGTAATATTATCTCATTTAAAAGTGATCCAACTGAGAAAGAAAGTGAAAATGCTGTTGATGTGACATCTCCTGACAAGATGAGTTTACATGTGGACATTAATGAAGCAACTAGTGATGTAGATAAAGATGAAAGTATTGAGAAAAACATCGAGACCAAAGGTAAAACAGATGTAATTGAAGAGATTTTCAAAAACTTGGATTCAAATAAGAATAAAAAGAACTCAAAGAAAAAGGGCAAAAAAGTTAAAAACAGAAATGATGATGATGATGTTGACATGGAAGATAAACAAGATGAAGCTAGTAAAGTTGAGGCAAATATAAACAAAAAAACCGAGAATTCAGTGACACTAGATGATGACCTTGAGGCAGATGATCGATCAAATGATGGAATAGAGGAAGGTTTACAAAGAAAGAGGACACTGGAAGATTTCAGTGATGATTCAGATGTTGAAATGACTCCTGTAAAGAGAGTTAAAGAGGATCGGAGAGAAGATCTAAAATCTGATCAAACAAAAAAGAATGGTCAAGAGGAAGTGTATATTGATCCTAACAAACTAATGATGGTTGAGAGTAAAATACAGTGTACGGGAGAGGGGCTTGATATCATAGGTAAGATGAAACCGCAGGGGACAAGATACAATAAAAAGTGCATTAAGATTAAATATGTCAGTTATTGCGAATTCTTCAATAACCCTATGTTGTTTAAACTCAATAGAATTGTCTCATTGAGACCATTTGAATGAGTTCTTATATGATTCATTTACAATAATTTTTAGACCACTTATATGTACTTTTTAAGATATTTGGATTTAAAGAAAGGGATTTATAGAATGGTCGATAAATTAAATTGGTTGCTTAATTGACATGGTCACTACAAAAATATTTACTGTATTTGGATTTTAGATTCATATTTTTCATATTTTTAGCTCGGCTGTTTTCGGAGAAAACCCGAGGTATTGCTATAGCCTCCGTGTCGTCGTTGTTGTGCGAAAACTTTGACATTTTGTTATATCTCTCGTTCTGCTGAAGGCATTCACTTGAAACTTGGCACACATGTTCACCATCAAAAGAGCAACCTATACTATCAAGGGGGATAACTCTTGATGCATTTTGTGCAAATTATGCCCCTTTGTCTAGTTTTTATATGTTTTAAATCTAAGATTTTTTGAGTCACAGATTCAATGTTTTAATGATAGTGAATCATTTATTAAATTTGTGTCAGATTTTAATAGTTATATACAACTAGGCCTTCATTATAAATTAAATGTAGTGAGCACCATTTGCGCAACTATAAAAATATAGACAGGGAACTAATTTTGCACCGACTTGTCGTCATAATGCTCATGTTTGTACAGTCAGCATTGATTCGTAAAGAATTAAATTGTAATGGTTTCTATTTAACAGATAAAGAGAGTAATTTTTGATATCAAGGGTATATGAAACTAAAAATTTGATCACTATGATCACACTGTATAAATACGTGAAGCAGATTCATACATAAGTTTAATAAGGTTTTTATTGTCATACTGCTATGTAATTAAAAATACTCTATACATACATAATTCTAATATCACTATACAAAACAGTGTAGATTTTTCCATACAGAGATAGATTTTAAATGGGACTACTTTATGCACAAGCCTGGTTAAAAAATTAGTGTGTACTCAAAATTGCTTTAATTAACCATATTATCAGCCATTCAGACACATTTTGTTGAATCCAACTCGAAGTAAATTAAGGTAGTAGTAATAGGTCCGCAACATTTTGGAACTCATGATCATTCACAATGTTAACAGAGATTTTCTAATGAAAGTATTAGGGGACCTCTGTTAACACTGTTTACGACATCCTAATGTTACACCTGCTTGTCGTCTTAAAACACATGTTGTTACATCATTGGTCGTTACCGTATTAACCATTGTTATGCTGAATTAAAGTCGAATGTGCAGTCTGATCTTTGTCTATAACTCCTTTCAAAGCAGGAATATTCTGGATTCAGCATGACAAGGGTTAAATGGTATATTTATAGATGATGATAATGATGAAGAAGAAGATGACCAGAGAGCCATGATAGCACAAGCATTCGCAGATGATGATGTTGTGGAAGATTTTGTTGCAGAAAAAACAGACTACATCGAACAAAAAACAGTGAAAGACATTGATCTGTCGCTACCTGGCTGGGGAGAATGGGGAGGAGAAAGTGTGAAACCAAGGAAAAAGAAAAAGTAAGGGGGACATCTTCTTGAAGAATCGTTCAGATAAAAATAGGATGTACCGGTAGATTGCATTATTCAACACCGAAGGGAGTTTGGGTGTTGGCGACTCCTTATTTTCATATAGTCTGGCTTGTAAGCCGAGTGGTTAACACGCTGGACTCGTAACTTGGCGGTTGCGGGTTTGAGTCCCACCTGAGGCTTGGTTGTTTTATTTGGCAGGACATTTTACAGACAGAGCCCTAGTCCACCCAGCTGTTAAAGTGGGTAGCAGCGGTTAGAACTCGCTGCCTCTTTCTCTATGTGAAGGATAATATCTGGAATGATTTAGGACCAAGATGGAAATAATAGCCATTCAACCCTTTATCATGTTATTCTCCAGTTAAAAAAAAAAAGAATGTAGGATTCCTTTATTTTGCAAGTCAAGGACTTCTTGAGAAAATGAGAATATTTCAACAATAAAGAAAAAAGATATATACTTTTCTTTTCAAGCCTTATCTGTTGGTCAAAATTCAAGACAATTTAAAAAGTTAAAAAGTAAGTCTAAAAGAAAACCATCTTTTGTGTGTGTGTCGGGGGGGGGGGGTAATTATGGATAAGAAGAAATTGCTCTTAACAAAGAATTTCTTCTTTTCCATAATGTTCCCTCTGATATAAATATTCAGACTCTTTCTTTGACCATGGACAAATTTATAATAATTTCATTATATTGAAGTCCCCAGTACTCCTTACATTAGTTATTGTGGAACCCTGGATAGCAATTTGAAGCCGATGTAAGAGGATAAAAACAAACAAATTCAATCATATGAGAATGTGATGACTGACAAGTAAGACATTTGGTGCAAATACAAAATTTCATTTTCCCCACAACATAAAGTTAACATAAACTTAACCAGATTTATGTCATGTCTGTTTGGGATGAGCAAGACATGGTTGTCGACTAGGAAAAGTGGTGTATGTAGGTTAGTTAGTGTGTAAGAGTGTCTGTCTGTCAGAATTTGTCTGGACTATTACTTCTTCATTTATGGATGGATTTCAAAATAACTTGGCCAAAATGTTTCTCGATGGTTAAATAAGTGCCATTTGATGGAGTTTCAAGATAGCTCCAAGGTCAATCACGTGTCTAAGGGTTAAATGTAACTTATGGACTCAATACCAGTAATGTTGTCCTGGGACAATCATCTAATATTGGCTAATTCAACACATACATGTTTTATGTCAAAATTAATAAACTTGACATAAATGTTACTTATACCCTACAAAATATAAACCTATTTCCCTACCAGGTAAACTAAGATGAACAGTTTTAGATATTTTTAAATGTTTGAAAAGAATTTTGGATATTTTAAGACAGCTTAAATCAAAAGCATAAGCTCAGTCAACAATTTAAATTAATTGAATATTTGGAAAACTTGACTTATGCTGCCTACACAATAGGAATTGATATCATAGTTAGCAATATAATATGTACACTTGTGTATGCTTGTGTCAAACTTATAATTACAGATGCACATTATATAAGACAAAGATGATATTGAATGAATGGTCATTGAATACCAAATTTATGAAACAAGTCATCTTTAAAAAAACCAAAACGAGGCTATGCTGAAGTTTTATCTGTTCTAGATGATGAGTTTAATAATTTCAGTATTTTATGAGCACAAATTTGATATTCTATTTATAATATGACCCAAATATTTGTGAAAAATCATCAAAATTCTTGAAATTCAACATTTCAATTTTCTGCAAAACTTGTAACACAGTTTAAAACTGATATCACAATATATACATTATGTAGTCATTTTTGCTGTTACAAAATCAAAACTTACAACACTGTTTAAAACTGATATCACAATATATACATTATGAAGTCATTTTTGCAGTTACGAAATAGTGTTGCTATTTGCTCTGAGCTCATTTGCACAGTTATTCAACTAGTGTAATAACACCTGTGTAATATCAAAAATATTAAACAGGGTAATTTCACTCCCCCGATGTCAGTCATATCATAAAATGATTTCTGTTATACATAGGTGATGTTTATGAAAAACTAGCTATGTTTGAAAAAGGAATATTTGAATATTAATACAATTACAGTTTGATAGTGAAGGCTCCTAAACAACCAGAGAGAAAGGACCGCAAACTTGGTCATGTGATCATCAATGAGGAGAAATCGAAGAACATTCTCAAACATCAGGTAATAAATAGATTATTTGTACTTAATGTTTTGTACGAAAAAAAAATATCTAACGAGGTTGGGAGAATTGAAAATTGGTGAGGCTCTGCTGAGACAATTATCAATTCCCACAACCGAGTTATTGTTTTGTATGAGAAAAAATATCTAACAGGGTTGGGAGAATTGAAAATTGGCAAGGCTTTGCTGAGACAATTATCAATTCCCACAACTGAGTTAGATTTTTTTTCATACAATACACTAAGTATGTATCATATTTATCTTATACCCTCTTTTTGCCTTATTTTCGTCGTTATTCCTATCAGAAATGCAAGTTTCTGAAAATAACTTCATGATGTCATTGTTCTAAAGATATCCATGTGATATCATAAAAAATATCATATGGGTTGTTATCAGATGGATATGTGTATAATTATTAGATAAATTCAGATCTCATAAGATGTTCTCCATACAGATTTGACCTTTAAACCTAACAGGGTCATGTAGCTACCCATTGTAAAAACAATATTGAATGACTGGTCTTGGAATACCAAATTTATCAAACAAGTCATCTAAAAAAATATAAAAAACAAAGTTTTGCCGTCTTAGATGATAAGTATGATAATTTTGGTATTTTGTGGACGGAAATTTGCGAGCTATTTATAATACGTCCTGAATATTTGTGATAAACAACAAAATTCCTTAAATTTGTTCATTAAAATTTTCTGTGCAACATATAACACCCTTTGTAAAAACAAGGTCATCACACCCATTATGCCGCTATATTAACAGCAACAAAATGGCAAAGCTTTACAAGTTGATTTGCATAGTCAGGAGTCCAGATAAGAGGGGATAAAGCCTGTCTAAAATCTTTATTGCTGAATGAAATCCTACATTGTGGGTATCTATTTGAATCGTTATGTCGAAACGTTTCAAATGAGTACCAGCAACATAGGGTTTAGAGAGGAAATAATGAAATATTTAAATATGAAAACCAAAATACCCCTCTATATGTAGCTCTGCATAGTTATTTCACTATTGCATTACAACCATGTAGTATAAAGATATTCAAAAGCGTAATTTCACTATGGCAATGTATGTCATTATTGAATTATTATTGGCATGCTAACCTCTAAGCATTTTGACAATTACATAAACAGCACTTAAACAATATTTCAACTGTAACCAAATTTCGAACATATTAAACAGCTTTAATTAATTAAGCCTACAAAAATATATTATTTGCTATCAAAAAAATACTATGTCAGTGTTCAAAGTTGAAAAAAAGTCAATGACATAATCTATGCAGAATACAAGACCCCCCCCCTTCTTGGCATAAAGGGTATACTGCTCTAATCACAGAGTCAAAGGGAATTCTTCCTTGCATTTAAATAATAATGAAAAAAGAACCTGCTAATTTCCAGATTGACCATGTAAGTTTTTTCAAAGAGACCAATTTGGAATATAGATCAGAAATCTTTTCTCACATTAAATGTGTTTACGTTGGTTTGATTGCTCATCAGGAAAAAGAATAAATAATTAAATAATTTTCTTCATTGTATTCAAAATGGAAATTTTGATATTGTTTTATTTATTTGTCATCTTTCATTTGTTTATTTGTTTGTCATGTTCCGTATTGTTATTATATTGTGAGACGGCCAAGGGCAATATTGTTGCCGACATGCCGTATTATGAAATAAAAAAAAAATAAAAAAAAATAAAAATATTAAAGTAAAGATTGAATATCAAATATTCAAAAATTAATTAGTAGTAGGAGAAATTGATTGTTTACAAAAGTTCTCTGTTTCCCTACAATGGTTTTCTTTGTTTCATCATTGCATCACCAAAATATGACCATGTTTTGATAGCCTATCACCTTATCCCTTTTTAGCTCAGCTGTTTTCAGAGAAAATCCAAGGTATTGCAATAGCCTTTGTGTCGTCATCATTGTAGTTGTTGTTGTTGTCATCATCATGCAAAAACTTAGACATCTCGTGATATCTCTGGTTCTATTGAAGGCATTCACTTGAAACCTGGCACCATCAAGAGTAACCTATACTTTCAAGGGAGATAACTCTTGATGCATTTTTTGCCAATTATGCCCCTTTTTTGACTTAGATTTTTTTCCAACATCCAGCACTCAACAGTCGAGCGTAGGCACCCGTAGGTAGACTCTTGTTTGCTTTTCAAAAATCTATGGCAGACAGTATAGGCATAGATAAGCCTGCACAGACTAAATAATTTTGTTTCAGTGTAAGATTGATTTATGATTCATTGAGTGAACAACAAAAGCTATCTTTTCACAAGGGGTGGCAGAGCCACAAGTGAAAATATAGCTTTTGTTGTTCATAGAATTAAATATTAATCGATCTTACTGGAAAAACAAATGATTATTCTATTTCTTTAATGCAAAAATGAGACAAAATGTGAAATTTCCAGGAAATATCATCGTTACGTGTGTCATTTCTGCATGTGATTGCTATGCAACGTTCATTGTGACGTCACTTATTTCGCCCCACATAGATGATGTCAGATAGGGTGAAATGCACAAAAGCAGGGTGTAAAATTTTGATAATTTCACTGCTTTTGCGGTGAAATTATCAAGTGATAATCTACCGTTATTTCTCGATAAACCACAAAAAAATTAAAGAAAAGCCAATCTGTTTGAAATGTATGAAAAATTTGTAATTTGTTACTAAACATGATTGAAATTCAGCATAATAGGATTAATAGCTGTCACCCTTCATTTCAGGTCAATTCTATTCCCTTCCCGTATACTTCAATGCAACAGTTTGAAGCAAGTATAAAAGCACCGATAGGACAGACATGGAATACACCAAACTCGTTCTCTGAACTGACGAAACCTAAAGTTGTTACAAAGATGGGCAGCATTATCGCTCCACTGGACAAGCAAAATGCATTCAAGAAAGTCAACATGAAAAAGAATGTAAAATTTGCAAATGATAGTGTTAAGCCAAGTGACAGTGTTATGAGTGATAAAGAATCAGGAAAATCTAAAACAGAATTAGGAAAATCTAAAGGAAAGAAAAGTAATAAAAAACATAAAGGTGATGGGAAAAGAAGTAAACTGAGTAAAAATTGAAAATATTTATGAAATACGTTTTGTCAGTCCTGTATACTGTCAAAGTTCTAATAGAGGTCCATGCTTTAATATAACCCCATCCCCTTCTTTGGACGTCAAGATCGACTTTTTTTGCATGATTTTTGGAAAACTAATAGCCTCTAATAAACCCCCATCCAGACCAAATTGATGCCACACTTATGATTAATGATTTGATCTAAGTTTTTCATTGATTTTTAAGAGATTTACCATCGAGAAGATGTGGAGAAATGGCTCAAAATGCCTTGGCATTTTGGGCCATTTTTCCACGCTTTAGCAACTGCAACTACTACCTATAATTAAGTCCCACCCCAACAGAAACATTATGATTCTAATTAGCCATCAGGATTGCATAAGAGCTTTTACACTTTTTTGTTTTAAGGTAGTGGACCTGTAATAGCTTTGCAACCTCTCAGAAGTAATGAACTTTAACAGTGTTAACCAATGTTTCAAAATAATTTCCATTAGGAAACATCGGTTATTATTGTAAAAATATATGTGGTCCCAAATGTTGTGGAACTATTACGGTTCCACTACCTTAATTACATTTAAGTCAAAATATTTTGGGCGCAGCAACACCTGTTATGGACAACTATCTAGTTTATTATTATGCTGTTTAGAGCTCTGAATGTCAATTGGTGGGTTAGCAAAAACTTTTGTTAGTGCCTATAAGCATATAGATACTTACAACAGTTTTACACTTATCCCATACAAAGCATGACTCCAAAGTCAATGAGGAGGGGGGTGATATTGTTTAAGTATAAATTAGGTCGGCAGAAATGTTACTGTTAAATTTATTGATTAAATAAACAGTATCTTTTGACATGAATTCTGCTATTGTCTTTCCATGTCTTTTAGGTCACGGACCTCCAGGTCATGCATTGAGTGTCTTTACCACTAGGGCAATGAGGCAGTCAAGGAGTAATTGACTGTTGCTCAGTATTGGCCCCAAATCAGTCAAACCAACACCAATATTGATTTTCCATTGGTCAAACTGGCCCCGTGGTTTAATTACACAATAACAGTAAAAGTTATTTTTGATTGACGGCTGTCGTAACCAATTGTCTTTTTTTTTTTTACAATTTAAGTGTTTACACTCTAAAGGCCACAATTATTGACCAATCATCATGAAACTTTGTCAGAATGTTCTCCAGGTCGCAGCATGAATGAACTCTATCGAAAATGGGACGGATCCGTGCCATATCACAGGAAAAGGGACCTAAAAGACAATTGTCTTGTTTACACTCTAGAGGCTACAAATATGGTCCAATCATCATGAAACTTTGTCAGAATGTTCTCCAGGTTACAAGGATTAACTTTATTGAGAAAGGGAAGTATCCATGCTATATCACAGGAAAAGGGGCCTAAAAGACAATTTTCTTGTTGACACTCTACAGGCCACAAATATGGTCCAATCATCATGAAACTTTGTCAGAATGTTCTACAGGTTACAAGGATGAACCCTATTGAAAATTGGAAGGATCCATGCCATATCACAGGAAAAGGGGCCTAAAAGACAATTTTCTTGTTTATACTCTAGAGGCAACAAATATGGTCAAATTTTCATGAAACTTGGTCAAAATGTTTGTCAGGTCACAAGGATTAACCCTTTTGAAAATGGGAATGCAGATCCATGCCATATCACAGGAAAAGGGACCTAAAAGACAATTTTCTTGTTTACACTCTAGAGGCCACAAATATCGTCCAATCATCATGAAACTTGGTCAGAATATTTGTCAGGTTACTCGGATGAACCCTATCCAAAATCGGAAGGATCCATGTCATATCATGGGAAAAGGAGCCTGAAAGACAGTTTTATTGTTTACACTCTAGAGACCAAAAATATGGTCCAATCATCATGAAACTTGGTCATAATGTTGGTCATGTCACAAGAATAAAGCCTATTGAAAATGGGAAGGATCCATGCTATATCACAGGAAAAGGGGTCTTAATGATAATTTTCTTGTTATAACTCTAGGGGCCACAATGTTTTGGCAGAAACTTCATGATAGTTTGTTTTATGTGAAAATTATCTTGTATAAGAAAATCTGCCTATTTAATTGATGTGATGTCCCAGCGGTCAAAGAGATTCAGGTGAGCAATCCAGGACCATCATGGTCCTCTTGTTTTTTAGCTCACCTGTCCCTCGTGCAGTGTGCGTCATGTGCCATGCGTCATGCGTAGTCTTGCGTCGTCATGCGTCAACAATATAAGTGTTTACACTCTAGAGTCCACAAATATTGCCCAATCTCCATGTAACTTGGTCAGAATGTAGGTCAGGTCACAAGAATGAAGCCTATTAAAAATTGGAAGGATCCATGCCATATTGCAGGAAAAAGGGCCTTAATGATGATTTTTTTGTCAATGATCAAGAGGCCAAAAATATGGCCGAATCTTCAATTAAACTTGGTCAGAATGTTGGCCAAGTCACAAGAATTAAACCTATTGTAAGTAGGAAGTTTCGACACCATATCTCGGCAAAAGGGGCCTTCATAAAATGTTCTTGTTTAGATGTAAGTGACCACAAATATCGCCCCATCTTCATGAAACTTGGTCAGAATGTTTGTAAGGACACAAGGATAATTTTTTTTGAAAATGGGACAGATCCATGCCATATCACGGGAAAAAGGGCCTTTATGACAATTTTCTTCTTTACTGTAGAGAGGCATTAAGTGTGTCCCAAACTATTTGAAATTTGGTCAGAATATGTATAAGGTCACAAAGATGAAGCCTATAGAAAATCGGAAAGATCTCTGCCATTTCACAGGACAGGGAGCCGTTGATGAAGATTTTCTTTTTTTCACTAAAGTTTCAGTACTTACACCTTTGTTCAAATAAGGTCTGTTCAAATAAGTTCTAGCCACTGTCATGGCGCAGTTGATAGCGTGTCAGACTGCCAATCTAGAGGTCCCGGGTTTGATCCCCGACGGGGACACTCATTCTTTCCAACTATTTGTCTCTCACCAATGAGTTGATAATCGCAGACCTATGTAAGATAGCAACTGGAGGCTCAATTTTTACAAAAAGAAACAAAGCAGGAAACAATTTGACCATAATCTTTTTTGAAAGCATTCTTGTTGACATCTGCGTATTTGATTGATGTGATGTCCCAGGGGTCAAAGAGACTCAGGTGAGCGATCTAGGACCATCATGGTCCTCTTGTTTTTTCATTTGGCCCCTTTTCCCTGTGACTCTTGATGGATTGGGCATATATTCAAAAGGAACCATTCTAGTGAAAGTCCAATCATTCTGAGCAAGTTTGAAGTAAATCAGATGAAAACTGTAGAATTAAAGTGTTAACTAGAAAATTCTTATCAAATTTGAATTAGGCTCCTTTCCCATGACCCTTGATGGATCTGACCCATTTTGGAATAGAACCATCCTTGTGATAGATCAATCATTCTGCCCAATTTTGAAGACAATTGGATAGAAACTGTTTAACTAGGATTTTCTGATAAAATTTTTCAATTATTTTCATTTGGCACATTTTCCCATGAAGCTTCATGGAACAGGCCCATCTCCGAAAGGAACAATTCTTGTGATAATATGTCCAGTCATTCTTAGTAAGTTTGAAGTGAATAGTATGAAAACTGTGGACTTAAAAGCCTTATTGAGGATTTTCTAATTAAATTCTAATTAGGCTCCTTTTCCCATGACCCTTAACGGTTCTGACCCATTTGCGAAAGGAACTATCCTTGTTATGGTCCAATCATTCTGACCAAGTTTGAAGACAATCAGATCAAAACTGAGGACTCTAGAGGGTTAGCAAGCAAAAGTTATCAGACAAACATATAGAAGCGGAACTGGAAAACTGGTGGAGCAATTATTATGAGGATAAAGAATGGCAATTGCAATTGTACCACCGTTGAATCACCTTTATTTAGCGCTGAACATGTAAAGAATTGTGCACAGGAAGTGGGAAACTACTTGTGCAATTCAAAATTTGACAGGAGTGTAACCCATACAATAACTGCCCCCTCCCTTTTACCGTATTTGTCATGATATGTGATTCTTACAGTACCGTTTTCGGAAAGAATTTGTAACAGCTGCTACGATTGGATGTCGCTATCTCACGTGATGTAAACACTCGGAGCACTTCATGGAATCCAATGTGCGGCAAAATAATCATGTTCCACAAAATGAGGTAAATAACCATATTTAGAGTGTAAATGTCAGTGTATCACACGTTCAGTTATTTATTTGTGGTTTATGTAGTTGTTACGCTAGATCTGCGTTTTCAAAGACAAAAAAACTTTATGCATAATGTTAGATACAGATGTTGATAAATTTCCTTGAAGATCCATCGGTTCCCAAATACGGTTGATGGAAGAAACAAAATCGGGATGATCGATGTGTTTGATTTCATAATTTCTGGAGGAGTTTTATACGAAACAGGACGTATTATGGGATCACCCGTGTCGTCCGGGCAGTTGGGCGGCGTGCACTTCTGTGTCCGGAGCATGTCTCTCTTACCTCATTTCCGATTTTCATGAAACTTTGCAGTTATATTCTTCTCATCATTACGGAGTGCTGTGAACAAGAAACATAACTCTACATGGCCTATTTTTTAAGTTATTGCCATTTTTTTTTATTTCATACTTGGATCTTTTGGAGCATATATCTAAAAATAAAGTAGCTTTGATAATGAAACTTCATAGGTAGATAGATCTCATCAAGGAGAAGTTCAGTGCAAAAGAACCGTAACTCTACCTTTTTTTTTGAGTAATTGTTCTTTGTTGATGTTCATACTAGGATCTTGTCCAGAGAATATCCCTAAATAAATAGTAGCTTTGATCATAAAACTTCATAGGTAAATAGATCTCTATCTGTATGTGTAAGTTGTAGAATCCTTAAAAGGGTTTTATACAATGGAAGTGTGTCTTGCCGTATTATTGGCTCTTGTTTTTGAAGGCCGCTATCTAGATACGATAACGTATCCCTCCTTTGATAATCTGATGTGGGAGGGATACGACCCCGTCCTTCTTTATTCTGATTCACTCTGGGCACTTTAAGGTCAATTTTGGAACATGTGCTTATGCTACAAACACAATTTTACCATTTAAACCTAAATTGGTAATTTATTTAGAAGCCCCAATAAAAATTCATCCTAAGATTTTCACTTTTAATTAGTATCACTGTTTGAAAAAGTCAGACATTTTGGGTTGATGTTATTGAAAATCTTGTGAGTTCTCCCGTTTCCCACCAAAATTCAGCCAATGAAAAAACAGGTCGCCATATTTAGAAGACTTAGTATTTTCTTGCAAACAGACTTGCTTTCATATTAATTAAAGAAAAAATTGAATGAAACTTTTTGAAAAGTCACTAAAATTGGTTAGATAGTAGATACCTGAGCGCGGCTATTGTCGTGGTCTGATGTTTGCCGTGTGACAATGTGTCTGTCTGTTAACTTTTACTTAAACATCACAGGAATTATGCTTAGGACATGCTCTCTCAGATTCTCTTTAATTCTGATCAGGCTGATAGCATAGGCACCACAGACAGTCTAGTAAAAAAATGGCCCCATATTGTGAAATATAAATAAATCTTTCTTCTCTAAAATTACTCAGCAGATTTCAACCAAACTTCACAAGAATGATGCTCAGGACTTCCTCTTTCAGATTCCTGCTTTTAATCCTGATTGGATTGATGTCATGGGTGCTAGCCTATGGGCTGTTGAGTTGCATTATAGGCGACCCCATATGGTGAAATATGAAAAAAAATCTTCTTCTCTAAAACAACTGGACCGAATTTAACCAAACCTTACATGGGCGCCACAGGCTGTTGAGTCACCAAAAGAGGGTCCAATGTTGTGAAATATGAAAAAATTCTTCTTCTCAAAAACCACAGGGCAGAATTCAACCAAACTATATAGGAATGATGCATATGACATGCTCTTTCAGATTTCAAAATTTATTCCATTGATATCTGATTTTTTGATAACATGGGTGCTACAGTGACAGGCTGTTGAGTCACCACAAAAAAGGGCCAAATATAGTAAAATATAAAGAAAACCCTTCACGTCAGAATACAACTTTTCTTCAAATGAACTATGGTTGGGCCATGCTCTTTCAGATTTCTTCATTTAATTCTGATCATGTTTAAAACTCAGGTTCTCTAGGCTTTTGAATCACTAAAAACTGGCCCCATATATGACAAAATATGAAATAATCTATCATGTTATATCATGCCTTATCCTTGATTTTTGATGATGATTTGCCTATTAATAAGATACACCTATAAACTTGGTCTAACTTGAAAGTGCCAGTGGAGAAATACAGGCCCTCTTAGGCCTCTTGCTTGATTTTTATTAAATTCATACTGTTATTTATCTTCTTGTATTTTCAATTGCATGGATGCTGGAACATAGAAAGAAAACATTGAAATGAAATTTCTAAAATACTATTATTGGTAGGGGAAGAATGGAATACATAATGTGTCATCAATATTGCAGTTGATACCAGTAGATTCTTGCATTCCAAATAAGAAAATCACTTGATATTGAGTCATGGCTGTAAACTTTAAAAGGTCACATAAAGAGCCCCATTGTTGATCAATCCATATTAAAAAAGAAAGGAATAGGCCTCGTAGGTAAAGAATTTTATGAGCAGGAATACCCAATTTTTACGTGAATACCACTACAATGTGTATAAAGAAAATCAAGAGTTTTCCGGTAGAAATGACATTGTTTTTGTAGATCACAGGTATTCTTTATACATTGAAACTAGATATATGCGCCAAAGATGACTTTCCTCTTGTCCAGCTTCAAAAACATCTTAGAAGGAGATCAATCAATTTTAAGAAAATATTGTATTTAAAGAAGAAAATGCTGGACTCCAGCATTTTCTTCATTTAAAACAATGTTTTCTACCCTTTTACATTACCATTATGATAATTCATCTCTTTTTACATACATAGTCAAGGTTATGTCCAGTCATCTTTGCAAAACATATTTAAGCTGAAATAGTTTTTAAATTTTCTTTGAAGTTTCCCTTCTCTTCCAAAAGGTTCAAGCAATTGAAGAACAATGCTGAAGAAAGATCTGTTTAAAAGGAGAATTCTACACTTGGCAAATCAAAACAGCTAGTATTAGGATGACTGATGGCAAGAAGCATTTCATATTTAGATTAAACGATCATGGACAAGGTCCCGAGCTCGTCAAACAAGTATTTTTGGAGCGAGGATGGACAGAGTTTGACGAAGACACGCAACATGAGTCCGACTGGAACATGTGGTGGAGAACATCAAGGTTCCGAGTCAGCGATTATGAAAACATATTTCCATGGCAACGTCTCAATCATTTTCCGAAGTCAACGGGAATCACAAAAAAGGACTGTTTGGTTAGGAACATGCGGAGGATGAAAGGTGTTCACGGTGCTGGGGTATTCAATTTTAGCCCTTTGTCTTTCAATTTACCTAATGATTACACTCGATATGTGGCAGAGTATGGTAAACTTAGAACAAGAATAGACCCTAAAAACTTCTCATGGATTTGTAAACCAGCAGACATGTCAAGAGGGAGGGGAATCTTCTTGTTTAGAGACATATCCGAGTTACAGTATGACTGCAATGCTGTCGTACAGCAATATATAGCTAACCCTCTTCTGATTGGTGGATACAAGTTTGATATACGGATCTATGTGGCTGTTCCTTCATTCCATCCACTCACCGTTTATGTGTTCCAGGAAGGTCTGGTCAGATTTGGTACAGAGAAGTACGACATGTCCACTCTCCACAATGTGTTTGCCCATCTAACTAACACGTCTATAAATAAACACAGTCCATCATACACCGTTGATAAAGAGAGAATAGGGCCCGGGTGTAAGTGGACAATCACTCAATTACGTTATTACTTACATCAAAATGACATAGATGATACCATATTGTGGTCAAAGATTGTTAATGTTATCATTCTGACACTTCTTATACAAGCACCTCAGGTACCGAAGGAGAGAAACTGTTGTGAGTTGTACGGGTTTGATATTTTGATTGATGAGAATTTGAAACCCTGGCTTCTAGAAGTCAACTTTAGCCCCGCCCTGAACACTGACTGCCAAGTGGATGTGATGGTGAAAAAACCCATGCTTCATGATCTCCTAGATATGCTGAACTTTAAAGAAAGTGATAAGGAAAGAGGAGGGCTGGACAAACGGAATAATAATGGAAGGATAACTGCTAGAGCTAGAATGACCTCAGGGAAAGGAAATCGTCCAGAACAGATTGATAGAAATCAATCTTCAAGTAGGCTTAGTCAGAGAGGAGGCATACAGCGAATAAACTCAACTTTATCTTCAATATACAAAAGTTCAGATGTGCTGGTTCTAGATGAGACTTTATCATTTATACAACAGGACAATCCTGCGATCGACAAAAAATCAGAAGAGAATATATGTTTTGGATTACCTTTAGTTCATCCATCAGATGATGAAAAAGACGACAGTGATGATCATTCGGGAAGATGGAGTGTGAAAAGTGATTATATAGAACCAGACATAGGTGTTACACAGTCGGGTAGATTCACACCTCTCAAGTCAAACTGGATTAACAATCATTCAGTCATAGAAAAAGTTAATTCGAATTTGGAGAAGAGTGGTCAGAAGTTTGAGTCTACAAATATCTACAATCACAAAGGGGATAAAATATCATTAAAGAGTTTTGGTCAGTCTGATAGTGCATATTCCAGTTTCTCAGATAACTCAGACAAAGTTATTTCTAGTGCAAATCATAAAAACAGGATATATAGTCATAGAAGGAAAAGCTACTCCTTACAAAATGAAAGTGTACCCGAAACTCCAAGAGAAAACAAAGTGTTTCAAATTAAGTCTTTAAGACCAAATGAGAATTCAAGGTCACTGAGAAAATTATCAAATCGAACAATAACTCCTGTAAATAATCAGGCTCCACAGAGAATATATGGCCGTCCTAGATTAGAAGGGAATGTGTCTAGAAGCTTTGACAGGACTCAATCAAGAAATAACATTCCTAGATCTAATTCACGTTTCGGAAACATTTCGACGAGAAGTGAAGTAGACTTATCACAAAGAAGTCGGTCACAAATGTTGGTATCAAGTATGACAAATATGGGCAAACTGGGGCGTGAAAAGGACACAATAAACCTTGGCTTGAATGGAACATCTAAAAAAACGACTACAACTCCGAAAACTAAGCCTCGTTCAAAATCAATCTCAATACAGAACAAAACAAGAGGGCCACCCCCCAGGGTCGGTGACTTCTTTCTAGTCTTTCCTTTCAATGAAGGGACGTTAAAAGCTGCCAATACCACTTTAGATCCTCATTTTATCATTAAAGAGACACAGAAATTGACAAAAGATTTAAAGTTAGAAATGGATAAAAACACAGGAGAAGGAAAAGTAGGCGGTCATCTTCCATTTGGTTCCCAGCAGGATGGTGAGAAATTGTGGGGACCAGTCAAACCTCCAGTGGAGGAAAACTGAATGTAAGTGTGTGCACTTAACTTCTTTTCTCGATGTTTACCAAAATGTTTATATTATCCACTAGTGTTGGGCAATTGGTTTCAAATCATAATCAATAATCGGTTTTTAGTTGGAAGAGTAAATCAACTAATGATCGATTGTATAATCATTTTCTTCAAAAATTAATACAGCACTCCCTTTGAAGAATAGAATGTGAAAGTTTAGTTTAAATTCATGACTTGAAGACTCTTTCTGCAGATTTTTCTATCAACTTCATGGCTAAGTGTGAAATACTTGTAACTGCCTATAAACATATAGGCAGTTACAACTGTTTCACACTGAGCCATCAAACTGATGTCAGTTCTGAAAACTGTAGATAATGGCTTTCATTTTATGCTTTAGGAACTGATTAATCGATTATGAAATTTCTTAGTGGATTATCACAATCAGAAGCCCAAACCAAATGATTATCGATTATAACCGATTAATCTGCCCAATATCCACGTAGTGCCCCGCCATAAAATGGCGCTATGCATATCAAGTTATCTCTGTGAATGTGTGTGCATTGATGTGCATGTCCTTGTCTTGTCAAGAGAATGAAACTTCTACATAAATTAATGGATGATTTTTAAAAATAACTTAATACAGTTGGTTCCCTCACTCCCCTGGATGAGTGCTTTTAATTGACATAATAAAGATTTTGTTCAGATAAGCTTAAGTTCAAGGTCATGGCTGAAGGTCAAATTGGTCACACGTAAAAATCAAGTAGGGGGGGGCATCTATGTCTGTGACCAGTTTCTAGTTTTCAAATGAGCCTGTGCGCGACATTTCCCACAATTTCAATTACATGTGAGGGGTAAACATTGAGATTCGTGGACAGCCACATAAATATATAGTCTACATATACTTTCAGACCTTTTTTATCTACTAAATGCATAGTGAAGACTCCGGTCAGACTGTGCAGATGCACAGGCTGGACAGAATCTTTGCTTTGGGCATATTTGAAATTGTTGGAGATCCAACACACAGACTCAAATCATTCTTATTTAGCCAAAATTTGAAAAACAATCATTGCTCAAGGACAAGTAATGACATTAGTATGAGTTTGCAATGAAAATCAAATTCCTGCCCTCTCCAATACATAGATCATATTTATAAGCCACATGAAAAGCTATTTCTACCCTTCTCAGTGAAGAGTAAATGTTGTTCACAACATATTCTTGCTGTAGACAAAGCTTTGGCAGGTATTATATAGAGGATAATCATTTGTTTCAGTGTAAGATTGATTTATATTTCATTGAGTGAACAACAAAAGCGCTATTTTTAAAGTGAAAATATAGCTGATGTTGTTCACTCAATGAAATATTAATCAATCTTACTCAAAAACAAACGATTATTCTATTTCATTAATGCAAAAATGAGACAAAATGTGAAATTTCTAGGACATATTTTGTAAAGCGCGTCATTTTGCATGTGATTGCTATGCAACATTCATTGTGACGTCACTTATTTCGCCTGCATAGATGATGTCGGACAGGATGAAATGCACAAAAGCAGAGTATAAGTTTTTGATCATTTCACTGCTTTTGTGGTGAGATTTTCAAGTGATAATCTACTGTTATTTCTCGATAAACCACCAAAAAGCATCAAAGAAAGACTAAGATTAGCCTGTCTGATCTAAGCCTACACGTCATGATTTCTTCATAATTATTATTGGCGAAACTTGAGTCAGACTAGTTAAAATCCCCCCAAAATTGACAATTTTGCTGCAAACAAAATTTAAGGTTCATGTAAAGTGTTTGAGACCCAGTTTTAAGGGCGCTTCATTAGCCAAGAAAAAGCAGTATGTCCCGGTATATCATATATCAAAATGAGGCTATTTTTGAGCACAAGCAGTTGAGTAACATAATTGGAAATTTTGGGCTAGAGTTTTATACCAACGTTTGTAGTAGTACCTGGGTAGTACTTTAGTCTGTACCAACAGTCTTGCAGTTGCTTATTCTGTACAAAATGACCCTTTTCCACAATATTTTGGCTATACCACTATAGCCTATGACAGTCTTGTGTTGCTTAACTGCTCATGTTCATGAATAGCTTCATTTTGATATATAATATACCTGGACATACTGCTTTCTCTTGGCAAATGAAGTGTTTTAAAGTTGGGCCTCAAACACTTTACATGAACCTTAATTTCATCAGTATAAGGGTTAACATGGGTTTTACAGGATTACTGTTAATCTCTTTCAGAAACGAGACCTTATTCGATTCAAATTTAACAGGTTAGAAACTTGACACACTAATACAGATTTTATGCTAATCCCTTTACAGTTATTAAAAGGTTTAATTACGTAAATTTATGCGTTAAACCTTCATCAAAGTTGATAATTTTTTCCCCTCAATTATAAAGTAGAAAGAAGGCAATTCAGGTTAAGATCAGTCTGCATGACTGTGCAGGCAGATCTTAGGCTATACTTAGTGTTGGACAATTGGTTTCAAATCACAATTGGTAATCAGTTTTTATTTGGAAGAGTAAGACAACTAATGATCGATTGTACAATCGGTAACTTAGAAGTTAATACAGCACTCCCAGTATCATTCTTTGAAAAATACAATGTGAAATTTCAGTTAAAACTCATGACCTAAAGACTCTTTCTGCAGATTTTTCTACCAACTGTATGGCTCAGCATGATACAGTTATAATTGCAATCCAATAAAATAAAGAATTCTGATTGGTTTAAATCGTATCACGTAGGGAAATCCATTGCACTTTATTTCTGTATAAAATGCAATAGATCTTTCGGGAAACCCCCGAACTTCGATCTGCAAGTCCTGTGTTGTAGGAACTCGAATTAACCTAGTTCCCGATCATCAACGCAACATTTCTATTCAATCTATTATAAATTAAGATATTTTCGAAAGAATTTACGATAACAAGCATGCAGTTCTGATTCTGTGCCGACGTAAACTTAGAAAACAGCAAGTCGACGAAGACCGTTAAGCAACCCTCTCAACTATGACCAACCCCGCCGTTTTCGTTTAAAGACACAGACTTATTTGGCAGAAACAAGCTTTTTTGTCGTAAGTACCTCTACGAATTTTAATGTTGTCGTTTATTTGTGTATCATTTGTTTTACTTAATGACATTTCACTTCGATAGCGAGATAAGCAATTCACAATCTAAAAATAGATCGTGTAATTCAGTTTTACGCGGAGAAAGTAGACTTGAAGCTTTAATGTTTGGCCGAGTATTTTAATAGTTTCTTCGATCTATATGATTGCAATTATAAGGGACGAGTGTCTTTTTCACTGCGTTTATTGGGGTATAAAGTGCAATTGCCTTGGCACATGGCTTAAACATAACGCCCTACGGGCGTTATTTGCCATGTGCTAAGGCAATTGCACTTTATACCCCAATAAACGCAGTGAAAAAGACACTCATCCCTATAGTAACTGCCTATAAACATATAGGCAGTTACAACTGTTTCACACTGAGCCATCAACTGATGTCAGTTTTGAAAACAATATGTAAAGGTTTTCATTTATGTGTTAGAAAATGATAAATCCATTATGGAATTTCTTAGTTGATTATCACAATTGGAAGCCCAAAAAAACTGATTATCGATTATAATTGATTAACCCTTGTGATGCTGAACCCGGAATATTCCTGCCTTGGCAGGAGCTACAGACAAACATCAGCCTTCACATATGTGCAGTCTGATCTTTATCCATACCACCTGTATTTCCTTTTTTGAAACCAGGCAAGCTTAAAAATTTAAATTTCAAAAATGAATACTGATTTAGTGCTTTGTACACTTTGATTTGGTTGTAATTTTGCCAAGATTTTATATTCAGCATGATAAGGTTAAACTGCCCACCACTAGCAATACTGTGAGCTAAAGCTTTGTGTATAGCAGGAATAAGCCATGAACAGCAGAAAGGTTAAGGTAAAAAAGGGCTTGTGTTACTGTTTCAAAACTGAAGGAGTCATTGACTCCTACACCATGAAATTTTGGGGGGTCAAAACTCATTCTAAAGGGTCAAAATAATAGAAATGGAAAAAAGTGAGAAGAAATTTTACAGGCTTCAGTGTGATTTGAGCTTTTCTGGTAATGATAGAAAGGGAAAATCAATAAGTAGAATTCTAAATAATATACAAAATTCATCATTGAAAAATTATGTGATAAAACCCAGTTTTGACTGTTAGAATTTTCTCTCAAGGGGGTCAAAATGACCCCCCTTATGAGAAATGTCTAAGGGTCAAAATGGGGTATTTTCAGATTTTTGAGGGTCAAAGCCCTGGTTTAAGGGTTAAACACGAGCCCTGACAATGCAGGAAGTGTTGGTTAAGGATCATACTACATTTCTGCGCAGGCTGATCTTAGACTATAATTTTCGCCATAGCTTTGGACAGCATGTAAAGGATTAACTATATACTAAAATTGTTCAATACTGTAAATTGTGTATTAAGTGACCACTTACGTGGACCACAAAAAGCGGTTGTAAGAGAAAATGGTTGCTAAGTAAACATTTTGTTAACAAATGAACATACACAGAGCTACAGATGGATTTTAAATCAAAGTATTTGAATAATTATATTAAGCCCTAAGTTGTTGGTAATAAATGGAATGCTCTTGTTGAGATTATTCAAATGAGTACCCACAACATATGTTTTCTTATCTATACCTCTGCATACATGTATATTTGATTGGTCTAAGGATTATTAAAATTGAGAATTTTTCAATAATTCTATGTGACACAAAGCCCTAAAATTGTGTTAATGAGACAATTCTATTGAGTTTTAACAACATAGGATTAATCTATGATAATTATTAGACCTATAATATCTACCTCGTAAGATATTTTCATTAAAAGGAACAGAATTTTGAAACTGTTGCACAATGAAATTAGTCATTTAATTGAATTGTTCGAGCAAAATTTACCCTACTACCCTACCAGGTTGAACAGTTGTATAACTGCACTGTCACGGGTTAATTAGTACCCGTGTATTATATTCATGCCAATTGTCCTTTACAAAAAAAACTTGTATAATGTAACAATCTTTGTCAGATTTATGTAAATGAACTGTCACACTATGGGGATTTTAAATAGAGGGCCATGACATTTATCAGAAAAAATATTTGAACACCTTGATTTATATTGATTAACACTTACAACTTTTAAACCCTTACTTTTATGCACTCTTTCTAGGGTTAAGCACAAATTTGTTGTACTAAGTGGTTATGAATATACTAGTGATGGGCAGATTAATTGATTATAATCGATAATCAGTTGGGCTTTTGATTGTGAAAATCAACTAAGAAATTTCATAATCGATTAATCAGTTCCTAACACATAAATGAAAGCCATTATATATTGTTTTAGAAAACAACATCAGTTGATGGCTCAGCATGATTCAGTTGTAACTGCCTATATGTTTATAGGCAGTTACAACTGTTTCATGCTGATCCATGAAGTTAGTAGAAAAATCCCCAGAAAGAGTCTTCAAGTCATTAGTTTTAACTTTACTTTTAAATTCTATTCTTCAAAGGATGATACTGTGAGTGCTGTATTTATTTCTAAGAAAACAATTGTACACGATCATTAGTTGATTTAGTCTTCCAACAAAAAGCCAATTATTGATTGTGATTTGAAACTGATTGCCCAACACTAATATATACACCCTTCAAATAGTTTTGCACTGATTCTCTGTCATTATCTTAAACATTTGTCAAGGTCAAGGTCATTGATCAATTTCAAACTTTCAAATTTAGCTTTTCTGGAGTGTAGCTACTATGTTTACAAATTGCAAAATACTTGTAGGTCATTTGTAACCCATAATTAAAAGATGTGATATTTCGGAAACAAATTATCAGATAGTTTCAATGTCAAGGTAACCAGTCATTATGAGGTCAAATGTTGAATTTCAGCAATTTCGGAAAAGGGAAATAGTAATGGTCTCTGTCCGTCATTCCATTGTTACGTCATTCCATGGATCTGAGGTTTTGTCACTGAACTTGTCCAGAGCATATATCCTAAAGTATAATAGCTATCAACTTGAAACTTTATGGGTGGATAGATCTCATTGAGGAGAAGTGCAGTGCCCAAGAATTACAACTCTTGCTTGCATAATTTTGGAGCTATTGCCCTTTGTTATCTTAATACTTAGATTTTGTAGGGGTCAATCTCTTAATCTACAAAAGAATACTTAATCTATTAGGCTTCAGTTTACTATCAAGCTTTTATGGCTGGGGATCGATGGCCATGTCCGACATGGTTCTTGTTCAAGCTGAATATATGAGGTTTTGGTCTTCCGCCGTCATAGCGCAGTTGGTAGCGCGTCGGACTGTCAATCTAGAGTTCGCGGGTTCGATCCCTGACGGCGGCACTCATTCTTTCCGACTATTTGTCTCTCACCAATGGGTTGATAATCGTAGACCTATGTGAGATAGCGGCTGGAGGCTAGGAAAGAATGTGGTGGTTGTACTGGTGATAGAAATACCAGGAAACCATTGTTAGGTGCTCCAGCCGCCGCAATATAACTGAAATAATGTTGAAAGCGGCGTTAAACTCCATTCAATTAATCAATCAATCCAACAATGAAATAAAAGGTTTAAGCATTCATAGGTTGCATTGATTGCAATTTAGTAGGACAAAATGACCCCATACAGGAAATTTTTGAGGATCAAAATGGATTTATTAGGGGTCAAAACCCTGGTTAAAGGGTCGAACAGGAATGTGTGAGATGAGTAGCTGGAGGTAAGGAAAGGATGTAATGCATATTATTACTGGTGTAAGAAAATAATATCAGGAATCCATAGTTAGAGGCTAATCAACTGCAACTATATGACTTATAATTTGGTGAAAAGGTGTTAAAGCCCGATCGATTTAAAAAAACCCAACAAATCAAGGGGTCAGTGGCATTGCAACACTTTTGTCAGTGCCTATAAATATATAAATGACTTACAATAGTGTGGCAAGGACCCTTCAAAACTATATAAAAGTAGTGAGCATCAGTTGCCTTATATATTAGTGTTGGGCAATTGGTTTCAAATCACAATCAATAATCATTTTTTAGTGTAACTGGAAATGGACCTATACTCAACCATTGGTGGTCAGTGACCACTGATGGTTGAGTGTAGGTCCATTCCCAGGATTGCCTGAATTAAATAAAAGTAAAAAGATGTTATCAGAAAATAAGGAGTCATACAGACTAGATAACCTTTCAAAATATTTAATAACTGCAATTTTCCTGTTACAAACTTATTAAGGTAGTGGACCCGTAAAAGTTCCGCAGCATTTCAGAACCAATGAACTTTCACAATGTTGACTGAGGTTTCCTAATGAAAATCATTAGGAAACCTTGGTTAACACTGTTAAAGTTCAATACTTCCAAAACGTTACGGAACTGTTACGGGTCCACCAGAAGCTCAAACCAACTGATAATTGATTATATAGATTAATCAGCCCGTCACTGCCTTATTATCCCCCGCCAAAAAAATTTTTCGGGGGGGATATTGTTTTTGCCATGTCTGTCCGTCCGTCCGTCCTTCCGTCCGTCCGTCCGTCCGACATTCGTTTCCGCGCTATTTCTTGAAAACTATAGGCCGGATTTCAATGAAACTTGGCACATAGCTTTACTACAATGAGGACATGCGCATATCGTCGGGGTTACCCGGTTCGATTGTCAAATTTAGAGTTACTGCCCCTGACTGTTTAAGCCATATACATACATAGTGATATTCGTTTCCGCACTATTTCTTGAAATCTATAGACCTGATTTCAAAGAAACTTGGCACACAGCTTCACTACAATGAGGACATGCACATATCGTCGGGGTTACCCGGTTGGATTGTCGAATTTAGAGTTACTGCCCCTGACTGTTTAAGCCATATACATACATAGTGATATTCGTTTCCGCGCTATTTCTTGAAAACTATAGGCCGGATTTCAATGAAACTTGGCACACAGCTTCACTACAATGAGGACATGCGCATATCGTCGGGGTTACCCGGTTCGATTGTCAAATTTAGAGTTACTGCCCCTGACTGTTTTAGCTATATACATACATAGTGATATTCGTTTTCACGCTATTTCTTGAAAACTATAGGCCGGATTTCAATGAAACTTGGCACACAGCTTCACTACAATGAGGACATGCGCATATCGTCGAGGTAATCCGGTATGACTGTCGAATTAAGAGTTACTGCCCCTGACTGTTTTAGCTATATACATACATAGTGATATTAGTTTCCGCGCTATTTCTTGAAAACTATAGGCCGGATTTCAATGAAACTTGGCACACAGCTTTACTACAATGAGGACATGCACATATCGTCGGGGTTACCCGGTTCGATTGTCAAATTTAGAGTTACTGCCCCTGACTGTTTAAGCTATATACATACATAGTGCTATTCGTTTCCGCCCTATTTCTTGAAAAGGATAGACCGGATTTCAATGAAACTTGGCACACAGCTTCACTACAATCAGGACATGCGCATATCGTCGGGGTTACCCGGTTCGACCGTCGAATTTAGAGTTACTGCCCCTGACTGTTTAAGCCATATACATACATAGTGATATTCGTTTCCGCGCTATTTCTTGAAAACTGTAGACCGGATTTTAATGAAACTTGGCACACAGCTTCACTTCAAAGAGGACATGCACATATCGTCAGGGTTGCCCGGTTAGACTGCCGAATTTAGAGTTACTGCCCCTGACTGTTTAAGCCATATACATACATAGTGATATTAGTTTCCGCGCTATTTCTTGAAAACGATAGACCAGATTTCAATGAAACTTGGCACACAGCTTCACTACAATGAGGACATGCGCATATAGTCGGGATTACCGGGTTCGACCGTGGAATTTAGAGTTACTGCCCCTGACTGTTTAAGCCATATACATACATAGTGATATTTGTTTTCCCGCTATTTCTTGAAAACTATAGGTTGATGTAGATAAAAGATAACCTGTACCTAAGTTTGATATTAACTCCATTGACAATGAAAATATGTTCGGCGGGGGATATCAATTCAACGAATTTGCTTGTATTTACTGTTTTTCTTTGTTTCAGATATCACTGAGTGATGAGAAGAGAGGCCTGCTCTTTCTGGTGGTGAATCTTGAAATTATTTCAACCCTCTCCTTTGAAGTCCCGCTGAATTCTTTACTTAAAAGATTATTACGGAAAAAGAAGAAATTGCTCTCCCTTTTCCCCACAATATTGAAAAGGGTAAAATTTGTAAGAAGCATGGCACAAGCATTTATAACAGACAGGCATGGAAGTCATGAATTAAAACTATATATAACTATAGATACACAAGTTGCATGGAGTGAGTGATCAAAGGTCAATTTTGTCCAGACACTGTATCAACAATATAGACCTTTGATCACTCCCTTGAAATTGTGGATCTATAAATCATCTAAATTCTAGTCTGGTTGAAATTTAAAAAAAAGATCAAAACTATTTGAATAGTGTGAAAAAGGGACAGGCCAAAAAAAAAAGAAGAAAGAGAGCATGAAATACAATTAAATAGAACATTCACTCAATTTTTGGTATTGGTGAAGAAGATATTTTGGTGGAGCTTCACAAAACAGTTGTAACTGCCTATAATTATATAGGCAGTTACAACTGTTTTGCGCAGAGACATTGATTTAGAAGTAAGCATAAAACTTATGTAAGTGCCTGTTAATTTCATAGGCATTTATAATAGTAAATTGCACTGACCTCTCAATTAGCCAATATACATATTTGCCTTGAACAAATCAATGGCTCAGTGTGAAATAGTTGAAACTGCCTATAAACATATAGGCAGTTACAACTGTTTCACACTGACCCATTGAAATGTACACATTTTCTGTTTCCACCATGAATATGGAGATGAATCTGCTTCACATATTCATACAGTGTGATAAGGTCTGACGTTCATACTTCTATGAATTGAAAAACATCACTTAATCCCTTTCAAAAAAGGACTAAGCTTTTAACTTGTTTTTTGTGCACCATCAGGTTTTCGACACTAACACTTTGTCCGAGATCCTGGGAATCCAAAAATATTGGGAAGGATCCCATTAAATCAAAGCAAGAGATTCAATTGGAATCGTTCTATATCTATCAGATTTAGATGTTGTCTCAATCAGGATCCATTTTTTACAAGCACTTGTTGTTCAGATGTTTTAGTCTTTGATAAAAGATAACATATTGTAAAGTTAGAAATTTGAATACATTGTTAATGTGTAAGGGCATAAAGCCTAGTTTACATGTAACTTTTGGAGTCTGTACTGCATCTGTTAACTTGCCACAATCCAAGATTTCTTCCCGACTATTTGTCTCTCACCAATGGGTTGATTATAGTAAACCTATGTGAGATAGCAGCTGGAGGCTAGGAAAGGATGTGATGGTAGTACTGGTGTGGGAAATACAAGGAATCCATTGTTAGGTGCTCCAGCCGTCGCGATATAACTGAAAAAATGTTGAAAATGTTGAAAGTGGTGTAAAACTCCAATCAATCAATCAATCAATTAATTTGATCTCTGTATGGGAAGCCTATTAGTCTACAATATTTCTAGTTGACTGATTGTATAGTTTCAGGCACCCAAAGGTTCTTATGCAAGATGTAAAACTGTGCTGACACCACACAATTTTGTGAACACCTATATTACATCAACGTAAATATGATGGTACAATCTCAAAAATATTAAAAAAAATACAGGCTGTGATATTGTATGGTCAGTCAATGGCAAATGTAAACCAGGCTTAAAGGTGCTATACAGAGTCATCATGTCAGAAAACAGGTGCTTTAACCTTTTTGTGTACAGATATTGGATTGTAATCCCTTTGAAGAAATTGCGAAAAAATATTGTAGTAAAAAAAGATATTACAAGCAATTTCTCCTTTTCCCATAAGCTGTAGAATTTCTGTGTCTTAATAATGTAGAAACCAGCTGATTTCTCTAAATTCATAAAAGTAGGGTAATTTTATTTATAGAAAATATTTTGATAAACCATTGATAAAAATCATAAAAGTTTGAATTAAACATCATAGGCTGTAAAGCACTTTTTCCCTTACTAGGCATATTTGTTATGTTGTAACTGCAATTAAAGCCAATTTAGTATTCTGTTAGTGTGCCAAAATAATCACAAATTTAAGTATTGATTATTCCCCTACCCTGAAGTAGATGGGGTATATTGGTTTCATTATGTCTGTCTGTTTGTCTCCCTGTCTGTCCATCCATCTGTCAGTTGCTAAGAATGAAGTGAACTTGATTCATGAAGCTTTATACAATTGTTGCCCATGACCCAAGAAAGTGCCCTTTTAAACATGACAGTGAAAGGTCAAGCTCACGATGGAATTTTGTCTGAAAACTGTTAACAGAAAACCAGGGACAAAATGCTCTCTGTCACAGATCTAGCTTACTTTTTACCTGTGAAAGTTCTTTCCATTTAAGTGTTTGTTTTTGTTTGTTTTGTTTTGTTTTCTTAATTTTGAAATATAGAAACTGGGTTGAAATTAAAAATTGACTCCTTTAAATAGTTCTTATTTCACACTTTTTTATTTTCTTTTCTTGGTAAATAATTTCTGGAACAAAAACTAATTAACGGCAACCCTTGTCATGCTGAATCTACTATTTTCCTGCTTTTGGAGATAATAAAGACAAATACCAGCATGAAGATGCTGTATCTAAGTCTTTACCATCTGATTTCCCTATTGAATCTGAATTTCAAAATTTTTTTCTGACTAAATACCGTAAAAGCTTTAATAGAAACCTGGTGTTCTATTAGAGTCATTGTATTTCCATAAGAAAGGGATAGGCTTTTATTAGAGGCAACATGTCCATGTCTCAGTACAAAACAATTGTAACTGCCCATATACATAATATAAGCAGTTATAACTGTTTCATCCTGAGCCATAAATACTTGCAAAGGCAGTAAAAAAAGGATAAAAATAAACATAATTCATGCAAAATATTAAAATTTGATTGGGGAAAATTTGCATAAAACCTCTGTTGAATTTTTAGCAACCTTGATTATGAGTGTATGGGCCTTTATTAGAGGCTTCAATGATTTGTAAACTGACATAAAAAATGGTCCATTTCAATGGTCCATTTCAGGTTTCCACAAGGGGGATTTGGGTTTATAAGAGCATGGGGCTCTATTAGAATTATCAAGGTATATTGAAAAAGTGTCAACCCTGGTTGGACTGTGAGGACTGTGCAGATTGACCAGGGTTGATAATGTGTTGTTTTGGTGCTATTCTATATTCCTGCTGGTACTAACTTTTTTATGCCACTGCCCACTTCTGATACATTATTTTCATCTTTTATCTTGAGGGTTCATGGCAATACTATTGTAAGTGCCTATGCATTTATAGGCACTTACAATAGTTTTACGCCGACCCCCCAAACTGAAATTCGACAAAAGTCACTTTGACATGCGTATTTGTCCTTCACAGAAGAATATATCAAGGGCTCCGTGCAAGTCTGTTCTAAGTGTATAAACTAGTATATGCACTTAGAACAGTCTTGCACTGAACCCTTGATATTCAAGTTTCAGTTGAAAGAGCAGCTTTTAGCTTGGATGAAAGGTTGTGGTTGTTTTGGTGTAAAAATTAACTCAGATCATTGATTAGGTCACCAGATGCTTCAATATAAACTGCAATATTGTTGAAAGCGTCTTTAAACAATTTACAAACAAATATGTTAATATAAGGTCTTTTTGTAACGGTTAATGACAATCAGTCATTGATGGCATATTTTCCTTAAATCGACTTTTCTTCTTGGGTATTATGAGAGTTTCACGCTCAATCCTGTTGTCCATTGATTTGAGACCAACTTATAATTTTACTGTTTTAAGTAAAGTGTCATAAGGTCACAGCATTGAAGGGCGACCCAGTAGAATAGCCATTATAATCCTTTATTTATGTTAATGCAATTGTTTTTTGTATGAAAATCCTTTGTTCAGTGATTTAGTTGAACCCTTTATTACATAGTTATAAGTTCATTTAGCCATGACAATGAAAAATTATTATCTGTAATGTTGACAGTGTATATGTGACCCTCCGGGAATTCTGTAAAATGAATTATTGAAAAAGAGATTTGATCTAGCATAGGTCCACCAGAATGCGTATTTCAAAAATTATTTCACTGGAAGGTAGATTAGTCATTCTAGATTCAGAAAAAAAGCACTGTGCAAAAAGTTTCGATCCTAGGCAGTCTGCCCAATCCATGCAGTCTGACTAGGGTTGATATTTTGAGCACTTCTGAAATGGTCCCTATACGCGTGACGGGTCACATATATATTGGCCACTTGACCTTTGATTGCTGAAAGTAAACTTCGCATATATTTAAATAAAATCATAGTACAGTCAGTATTTAATTTTGAAAATATAATTTACAAACTTTCTGGTTTCAAACAGAAAATAAGGTGATATGGACAGTCTAAGACTGAGATCAGACTGCACATATTTGTAGGCTGATCATTGTCTTTACTACCTGGTAAAGCATGAATGTTACAAGTTCATTTTGGCACGGGTTTAATTGCAATGCTCTCACAGGATAATAGAAATTTTAACCATTTAACTTAAACTGATGTTGAGAAACTTACAAAAGATGAAGGTAATTTTTCAAGGTCATACTTCTGATAGGGCGTCATGTGTTTCACACAAACACATCTTGTTTTGTTTGTTGTTATTCATTTTGTTAAAGAAAGTATTGTGATAGCTTTTTGCAAGTAATTATAGAATTATGCAGTATATACATTTGTTACTGATTAAAATTTGAAACATGTAGGTTGTAGTATTATCCTTTATTGTTTCCCTTACAATTGCCACCGTCATAGTGCAGTTGGTAGTGTGTCAGACTGTCAATCTAGAGGTCCCGGGTTCGATCCCCGACAGCGACACTCATTCTTTCCGACTATTTGTCTATCACCAATGGGTTGATAATCGTAGACCTATGTGAGATAGCAGCGGGAGGCTAGGAAAGGATGTGTTGGCTGTACTGGTAAGGGAAATACCAGGAATCCATTGTTAGGTGTTACAGCCATTGCGATTTAACTGAAATAATGAAAAATGTTGAAAGTGGCTTTAAACTTCATTCAAGCAATCAAGTCCCTCACAGACCTTTGCCAAGCCCAACATTATCAATCAGTAACACGGGCTGTCATTGTAGGATTGTAAGTTCGAATCCCAGCTCTGCCAACTTTCATCTGATATTTTGCAAAAGTCAATGTGACCAGGGTCATTTCGATGGCTCAGAGCGAAACAGTTGTAACTGCCTATAAACATATAGGCAGTTACAACTGTTTTGTGCTGAGCCATAGATTTGTTGCCCACCAATGGGCAAGTGATTAGTAGTAGACCTAAATACTATGGGTAGCTGGTGGCTAAGATGACATGATGTACTGGTGTAAGAAACAATAGACGGCCAAGGGTAGGTGCACAAGCCACCTCAATATAACTGCAATAATGTTGAAGCCAGGTTTAACCCCAAACAGTCAGCCAATTTTTTATGGACTTCTTTCCTGACTATCAGGGTGTTAATTCTTAAAGCATTTTTATACCCCCTGAAGGGTTGTATTATATTATGGCCCTGTCGTCCGTCTGTGTGTAAGCATTTTTTTGCGTGCACAACTCCTCCTTAACTATCAATGGGAATGAGCTGAAACTTGGCACAATTACTCCCTATTCTGTCTTGTTGTGCACAAGACCTATGAAATTCAAATCGCTACAGTCATTCCTGAGAAATCTTGAATTATCTGCCCTTGAATTGAACAAAAATCACTGTTTCGGGTGTATATGAGCCCCTCTGCAAAGCTCTTGTTATATATACTATATACATGTATATTTATTGCTGTACTCTTTTTTTGATTGACAGAAATTTATCTGTTGATTGAGGGTTCAGTGCAAAATTACTGTAAGTCATGAATGTCAGTGGCTCAGTGCAAAAAAGTTGTAACTGCCTTTAGAAATGTAGGCAGTTAAAACTGTTAAACATTGAACAATTAATATGACAAAGTTCCTAGAAAAGTTTGAGATGGCCCTTTTGATTGATCAAACTAGATTACAGAAGCAGATGCTCTTGCACATATTTCTAACGGTTCCTAAAGGCTTTGTTGTCATAAAATATTAGACATTGCAAAACCTGCACATCCAGTTAATGCAAAAAATCTCCAGAGAATAGATCTGCTAAGTGTGGTTGAATTTTGTCCACTGGTTCAGAAGACATTTATAGCTTTCAAGTCAAAGTATGCCCACTCTACAATGCTTATATTTGAGGATCGATCAAAATTTCACGACAAAATGTAATAATGGTCACCCAGAGAACCTTCATCCCAAATTAGTTCAACTTGGTCTAATGATTTTGAAGGTGTGGTGTTCGTGGTCTAGAGGTAGAGTGCCAGCCTCTTGATCCAAAGGTCCCGAGTTCGATTCCCGGGAGTGGCTATCAATCTCAATTCTTTCATTGGCCCACACATTCTGAATGAGTACTGGTGAATTTTCAAGGAAGCATTAATCTAAGTTGTAAGAACTTGTTGCCCAATCAATGTAAAATTGATTTTTACAAGAAATAATGAGGGAGAATATAGGTTACTACACTATATTGTGCTTCTATCATATTCTGTCTGTCCTTTCAAAGCCATTGTTCCACATCCCCCGGACCAAATTGAGAAAATTCATATTATTAGTTGTACAGTTTCTTGCCAGGGTAAATGACAATTAATTCCCTGCTGGAAAAAGTTATGACACCCCAGCAGCAGGCGAGGGTTTTCATCATTTCTTTCCTGCCGGGAATAAATGGTCATATATCCTGGCAAAAAACCAATGTTACGAATTTATTTTACTGCAAATTTTTAGACTAAATATCTCTCTTTTGCCTATTTAAGGCCTTAATATAAACTGAATTCTTTGAAGATACCAGCATCCCCCAATGTGCCTCAAATGAAAAGTAAATATGTAGTGACATCAGTTAGTAATGACGTCACACTGTTACATCTTATAATGTTATTATACAAGCGGTTCTTGGCTTAACCTGCCTGAAAGTAAGCACTTTAGATGGACAGATTGGTGGAATTGAAGGGTTTTTATTATTATGTCATTTTTTCTAGTATGTTATTAACTGACAAGCTTTTAATTGTAGCATAATGTGTATACTTGGGTCGTGTTTACAGCAAATCATGACTGCCATTACCAGCTCGAATTTTTGTCTATGTTCCCAGCAAGGCGCCTTAAGGAAATAAGTTATACCGGAGCAGCCGTAGATATCAATGTTAATCAGGTCAGCATTACCCAATAAAAGTAGTATAACTTGCAGTATAATAAGAAATCCTTTAAACTCTGTGTTGGTCTGTACTGCCAAACTTTCCTTAGTATTTGTGCAGACAAGTCCAAGCATTTATTGTAGACCAAGGTCAAACTGCTTCAAGTAGATCAGGGTCTACAATATTTGCTTTTCATGCAGCTTCACTTGGAAAAACTGACATATTTCAAGTCCACTCACTTAGTGGACAAACTGACATATATATAATACAAACTTAGTGTATTAGTTGAAAAAAATATCTAACGAGGTTGGGAGAATTGATCATTGTGGAAGCTCTGCCGAGACAATTTTCAATTCTTACAACCGAGTTAGATATTTTTTTCAACTAAACACTTAGTATGTATTATATTTATCTTACAACCTCCATTTGTCTTGTTTTTTGTCGGTGTTTCTAACTGAAATGCAAGTTTCTAAATATAACCGCATTATATCTTTGTTCTAAAAATAACTATGATATCATAAAAATATCATATGGGACGTTATCACACGGATATTTGTACAGTTATAAGATAAATTTCAATTCCACTGGCTTAGTGGACAAACTGGGTCCATCACATTTCTGCAAAAGACAATTTCTCAAATACAACGTATTGTGGAATACGACAATTGGCCAAGGTGACATTCTGTCGCGGACATTTATCGAAAACTAAAAAAGTAACAATTGGTCAAAATGACTATGTGAATTTCGACCAAATTTTGTATCTACATATCCCTACAACCATCGACGAATAGTCCAGGCTTGGGTGAGATGACTAATTAAAGGGTTTCATTTATTCTTAGTACTTAATTGAACATACATGAATGAATCTTTATTTCAGACTTATACATATACAGTACATCGTCTTTATAAAATACAAATTATACATAATTATATCATGTGATACAACCTCGCCCTCTCCCGCACACACATACGTTCTCTCTCTCTTCAATCTATCTGCTATATTCATGTAAATTCGAAAATATATTAATGAAAAGTATATTTAATTTTGTAAGATAATAAAACTCTCACTCGAAACGAAATTTTGAGAGAGTTCTAGGCAATGTTACATGAGATATGTCTTACATCTTAATTTAGTATGTTGCTATGTCGATGCTTTTGTCTATGCTCTCACATAACCAACAGCATCTTCAAAAGCAAGATAATAATATTAAACATGGAGTAATATTACATTTTAAATAATCGTAAAAAGAGATTTCACAATCATCGATTCCTATTTGTAGACCGAGATTAAACATTGATAAGGGAGAAAACCCTTCTGAACGTTTTCTCCATTTCCAATGGTATTACAATTTAATAGATACAAAAGATTCACTCCGTAATGCCATTTGTAATAACCGCTTGAATTATTTATACGTGTTAAACGATGTGATAAAGAGAGAAAACATAGTTGGTGTTTTCTCTCCTTTCCACGCCGATTTATGTGTTTGACTACTTTTGATGATTGTTGTTATCTGTTGCTATCTGTCTTTTAATGTAATACTTGAATAAATGAATACATATTATTTTTCTCCATAAAATGAATCATACGCTCATGTTCACAACTTTTAACTTCTACATTATAGGCTTTCCATTTCAGATATCTCTAGAACCCCCCCCCCCTCTCTCTCCACCCTCTCTCTTTCTCTCGTTCGCTTACGCTCACTCTCTCTACTAACTGTTTTACGCGTAATATGCGTACTTCTTACCTAAATTGGATTTTTGTCTCAAAGAACAAGTTTTGTTTGTTTTTTTTAAAAATATGTGAATTATTTGGAGGAGAATATTTGAATTAATTATTAATCGAGAAGAATATCAATTGAGTATGATCATCTTCTACTTCGCTGATAGTTCGTTCCGTTTTTCAAAAGCCTTTTCTAAAAACATTCCGAGGCCTTTTATTTCATTTTTTCTTTCAGAATTTAAGAGAATGATGAATTTCTGTACTCTTGGTTTCTTGTAAAAGTATTTTTTGATATATTGGATTCTAAGATCATGAAATTTGGAGCATTTGATTACGAAGTGGTACTCGTCTTCTACTTCGCCGCTCTCGCAAAAAGTACATAGTCTCTGCTCTCGCGGTATCCTATCTCTTCCGTACCGCAAAGTTTCTACGCTGAGGTTATGTGCGCTAACTCTAATTTTTGTTATAGCTATTCTTGATTTGTAAGATTGAACAGTAGATAAATAATTTTTGAAATATAGGGTTTCGTTAAGAATGCTGTAAAGTGGTTTCAATACACTACTATTCGAAATATCTGCTTGCCACTTTTGTTGAAAGCAATCAATCTGCCGTTGTTTGAATTCTTCAATAAAATATTTTTCGTTTATGTTAAAGTGATCATTGCAAATATAACCAAATCCGAATTCTCCCAGTAATCTTTTAACATTGTGGAGCCAACCTTTTTGTCCCAATTTGAGTCTTTCCTTTGCATTTTCAAAAACCGTTTTCGAAATGATATTTGTGCTTTTTGTTATTTTAAGCCAGTACTTAATTATCGAGACATGCCGTTGGATATACAATGGGTAGCGTCCTAACTCTCCATATACTGCAGCGTTGCTGGTACTAGTTTTAACTCCTAGGATCCATTTACAAAATTTGAGATGTATTTTTTCCAAATCGTTGGATTTACTAAAACCCCATACTGGACTTGCATAATTAATAATTGAGCCCACAAAGGAATCAAATAACTGAAGAGATAAGTTGGGTTTTATATGATGAGTTTTGATATTATTGTACAATGCGTTCATGGCTCTAAGGGCTTTTCCTTTTATACATTGAGTGTTCAAATTAAATGACCCTGTATAGTTAAATGTAATACCTAAATAATTAAAATTGTCAACGATCTCTAGCATCTCGTTTCCATACATCCATTTTTCATCCTTTCTAAGTTTTCCTCTAGATCGAAAAACAACAATTTTACTTTTACTTGCATTTACCTCCAACCCCCAATGAGTGCAATACTCGTGTAATTTATTTAGACTATGTTGTAGGTCTCTAGGTGAATTTCCAACGATTACCATATCGTCGGCAAAAAGCAGTAAAATGAAACATATATCATATAATGTCAACCACTATTTTGGTCGTTCTGAATAAACAGTTCTAGATCTTCTAGAAATAGAGCAAAGAGTGATGGCGAATTATTTTGTCCCTGAAATAACCCTACCCCTATGTCAAAAAATCCAGAAAGTGTGTTATTATATTTTATACATGATTTAACATGCCCATACATTGATCTAAATATATTGAGTATTTTACCATCCATTCCCATCTTGAACAATTTAAACCAAAGTGCATTTCTATATATGAATTTATTTCATATGTAAAAAAAAAAAAAAAAATCTCTGAAACTGCGGATCATATTTCAACCAGACTTCACAGGAATGATGCTTTCGACATACTTTTTCAGATAAACCTTATAGTATTCATATACTAGGCAAAACTTCTAACCACATCATAAATAAATCAATATCTAATAAAAGGTAAATCAATATCATTGAAATTCCAGGATATTGTTACACTCATCTCAATTGTTCGATTATTGTGTATTGTTGATTTTTGATCATTTGTGCCAAGTTTCAGCTTTGAGAGTTAGGAAGCTTTGAAAAATAATTGATAACAATTTGAAGATGCGAGTAAGAAGTTTCCACTAGTATAACATTGACCAAACATGTACATAGTTTAGTTATAAAAACAGTTGTTTGGTAAAAAATCTGGTTCTAGCTCCACTGGCCGAAGGCCAGCGAGCTATTGTCATGGCGGTGTGTCCGTCGTGCGTGCGTCCGTCTGTGCGTGCATGCGTCCGTGCGTAAACTTTTTCTTTAAACATCTTCTCCTCCAAAACCTATGGGCAAAATTAGATGAAACTTGGTAGAAATGTTCCTTGGGTGATCCTCTTCTAAAATTATTAAAGAAATTTTGATTGACCCCCAAATATGGGCGTGGCAGGGCATGGCATTTTTTCACTTTGAAATATTTGAAAATCTTCTCCTCCCAAACCGTTAAGCCAATTTCAATGAAACTTGGCATGGATGTTCCTTGGGTGACCCTTTCCCTAAAGTTGCTCTCAAAATTTTGATTGGCCCATAAATAAGGGTGAGGCAGGGTGGGGCTTATTTTGAGCCCGAATTCTTTGAAGGACATCTCCTCCTGAATCATTGGGCTGATTTCAATGAAATTTTACCAGAATGTTCCTTCTGGGACCCTTTTCAAAAATTGTATGCGAAATATTAATTTGCCCTTAAATTTTGGCATGTCAGGGTGTGGCTTATTTTGAGCCCGAAATCTTTGAACTACATCTCCTGATGAAGGTTGGGCTGATTTCAATGAAACTTGAGAATTTTGGTGCAATGTGAGCCATACCCAGTTAATTAATATAAAATAGGTCTTAAGAGATTTCAAAGTGTTGTTTTCATTCAAAGAAAGATTCATTTAATTCAAGTCTAATGATGTTAAAGCCAGTGGAGCGATACAGGCCCTCTTGGGCCTCTTGTTATTCTATAATTCAAATATTATTTTTGACGAAATTTCAATGAACTTTCAACGAAGATGAATTCGACAAAACGTCAGAAACAACCAAATGTTGTTGCGACCATTTGTTGTATTTGATGAAATGTCATACTAGGTGAAGTGTCTTTACACGAAATTGTCGTGCACCAGGACAAACTGATATATTTCAATTCACTTAGAACTTTACAACAATTATTGTCCGTCTTTCAGGGGATTGTTACAATACAAACAAAACAAATAATTTTCATTTTAATGCTTTTATTCATCCATTTACTTTTGAATTATCAAACATAAAAAACTTATTTCATATTACTGTAATCATTAATGAGTGGCAAATTACATTTACAATTGAATTTGTCTATTAAATCAATTGAATGACTAGAATGCATAATCAAGTGAAAAATTGTGATTACAAGTTTATTGAAATAATCTTTTTTGCTGAAAACTCTAAAATCACCTAGAAATTAATTTCATGCTTCCCTATTCTCAAGCAACTAATTAAAGCAATCAAAATCTTACATAAGATTTCTTGACTTCAAGGTTTGGCCTTAAATCTTGTAAAAGGGTAAACATGCTTTAGAATTAGAAGAATTTCTGTTGTTACTTTTCAAGATAAAAGAATAATCACATCAAATTTTACAATCTGGGCCCAAGGTTATAAGCTTTTCTTATTCTATATTCAAAATTTTCTCAAATTTCAATTTGAGATTAAACCCATAATTTTGTTTTAATACTCATTTAATGTATTAACATAAAAGATAGTATCAATAAGTTGTTATAATTAAGAACTTAATAATATTATCTTTTATTTTCATATGTTTATTTAAATTTAAAATTTTAGAAAATTCTCAGGTGAGCCTGAGAAAAGTTTTATATCCTCGGGCCAGATCTTTAATTATTCTACCACATTACTAATTTAATTGGTGGATTTCTAGTTCTGTCTCTTTACCCCAAAGTGGTCATGGCACAACTCCTGAGATATAAACACCATTTGAGCTTCTGTCTGACACTTCCAACAATTTCAAATGAGGGCAAAGCAAAGACTCTGACCAGTCTAAGCAGCCGCACAGTCTGGCCAGAGTCTTCACTATGCGATTTGTAGTAAGATAAGGTCTCAAAGTATCTGTAGACAGTAAGGCAATCATCTAATTGCACTATGTAACTGTCTGGGCTGCTAAATGTTTGCACCTCATGCAGATGACAAATTATTGGAAATGTAATGCACAGGCTCATTTGATGTTATAAAAAATGTTTATAGACATAAAACAAAAGAAAATCCAAATGCTGTGCAACCTAAATGTCGTAACAACAGCTTAGTCAAGATTTCTATTCAATTAGCCTTGTTTAAATGCAAATAACATATCCAGTAAAATACATGTAGCCATCTCATAAAAGCAATCAGAGCAAATGAACATAATTGATTAGCCACTTCCAAACAATTAGATTACATTAGTTAACATTGTGAAAGAATATGTGGTCCAAAATGTTGCGGAACTATTACGGGTCCACTACCTTAAAATAAGTTGCTCAGGACAATTTAAAGTGTATTCAAATTAAAAAATAAGTGTTACACATGGTAAAAAAAACCTGACATGAATTGTTTTCATCTCTTCCACAATGTTTATTGATATAATATTCATGAATGTAAAAACAGGTATTTTGAAGTAATGAGTCAACCATTAATTTTAATACAAGCAAATTTATGAAATCGATCTCATTTAATTTTGACAAATGAAAGTTTTGTAATCAAATCTATGTATTTAAATTGATTTTGACTTTCCAGTGAAATAAATGATCAATTACGTGTAAACAAGTAAAAAAGTTCAATACAAAAGAAAAGTTCATCCATAAATAACTAAGACCCATCTTATAAAAGTTAAGCCTTTCCTTACAGTCTTTGGTTTACCCTCTGTGACACAATTTCATATGTGTGCAAAAAGAAGGAATGAGCCAGTGTGTGACATTTCCAACAATTTCATATGTGTGCAAAGAAAAGCCTCTGGCTAGCCTATGCAGCCACACAGTCTGACCAGAGTCGTCACTATGCACTCTATAGCTATAGAGGTTTTAATCTATCTTCAGTCAGTCAAAAGTCTTAATGTATTTTGTGGCTGTTCAGGTTGCACCATGTTTATACCAAGCACAAGTGTGACATTGTTGTAAATGTCACACACAGGCTCAAAATGCTTGTAATAAACTTTTTTTTCAAACAAATTGTCTATTTTCTTGACATTCCAACCAGTTTGGTAATTTTTTGTCCCACATTAATAAGTAAGAGAGCAGACGGAGTAGGCTAAAATCAGACCATATGTCTTATAAAAATCTTAGTCTAAACTATCTGCTAAAGCTTTATGTACAGGAGGTATATCGATGGCTCCGTTCAAAACAGTTGTAACTGCCTATAAAAATATAGGCAGTTACAACTGTTTCCTGCTGAGCCATCCATATACTGTGCACAGCACAAGAAGGATTAAAACAATGATCCTTTTTTTCTCTGATGGGTCATTAATAAAGATAAATATCACAGAATTAAATGGACGGTTTCTTATATCTTTAAGCTTTTGGCGAGAAATCTTGAGAAATAAGAGATCACTCTTTCTCTAATGCTTTCAGGTGGATTATCAAGATTTTTGTAAGGATTATCACTAGATAATATCAACACTAATGCAGTGAAATTACCAAATTATCAAAATGGTAAACTTACTGGTATTGTGCACTTTAGCCCATTAGCATGTCCTCTTTGTAGTGAAGCTATGTGCCAAGTTTCATTGAAATCCGGTCTATAGTTTTCAAGAAATAGCGCGGAAACGAATATCACTATGTATGTATATGGCTTAGTCAGGGGCAGTAACTCTAAAATCGGCGGTCGAACCTGGAACCCCCGACGATAAGCGCATGTCCTCATTGTAGTGAAGCTGTGTGCCAAGTTTCATTGAAATCTGGTCTATAGTTTTCAAGAAATAGCGCGGAAACAAATGTCGGACAGACGGAAGGACGGACATGGCAAAAACAATATCCCCCCGAAAAATTTTTTCGGCTATAAAAACTATAGGTTGATGAAGATAAAAGATAACCTGCACCTAAGTTTGATATTAACTCCATTGACAATGAAAATATGTTCGGCAGGGGATATCAATTCAACAAATTGGCTTGATCTTATGAAAAAACACATAACTTATTCTGTAAATGCAAAAAGGGGACATATGTTATAAATTTAGCATAAAAATAGTTTAAGCAAATTAATGGCTCAGTGCAAAACAGTGGTAACTGCTTAAAAATATATTGGCAGTTACAATTGTTTTGCACTAAGCCATTGAATTTATTTTGCCAATAATTACATGGCCATGTGAGGATCATCAGAATAATAGGCTTCACTTAGATGACCTCTAATGGGCTAAAGTGCACAATACAAGTAAGTTTACCATTTTGGTAAAATAAACGAGGGAGAATATAGGTTACAACACTGTATTAATGCTTCTATTATATTCTATCTATCCTTTCAAAGCCATTGTACCACGTCCCCATGACCAAATTGAGTAAAAATTCATTGCTGCTCAGGTGACATCTTTTTCCAGCAGGGAATAAATTGTCATATATCCAGGCAAGAAACCAATGTTACAAATTTATTTTACTGCAAATTTTTAGACTAAATATCTCTCTTTTGTCTATTTAAGGCCTTAATATACACTGAATTCTTTGAAAATACCATATCCCACAATGCGCCTCAAATGAAAAGTGAATATGTAGTGACGTCTTAGATAGTAATGACGTCACACTGTTACATCTTGTGATGTAATTATACAAAAGTGGTTCTTAGCTTAGCCTGCCTGAAAGTAAGCACTTTAAATGGACAGATTGGTGGAATTGAAGGGTTTTTATCTTATGTCATTTTTTCTAGTATGCTATTAACTGACAAGCTTTTAATTGTAGCGTTATGTGTATACTTGGGTTGTGTTTACAGCAAATCATGACTGCCATTACCAGCTCAATTTTTGTCTATGTTGCCAGCAAGACACCTTAAGGAAATAAAATATATACCAGAGTGGCCATAGATTTCGATGTTGATCAGGTCTGCATTAGCCAATAAAAGTTGTTTAACTTGCAGTATAATAAGAAATCCTTTAAACACTGTGTTGGTCTGTACTGCCCAACTTTCCTTAGTATTTGTGCAGACAAGTCCAAGCATTTATTGTAGACCAAGGTCAAACTGCTTCAAGTAGATCAGGGTCTACAATATTTACTTTTCATGCAGCCTCATTTGGACAAACTGACATATTTCAATTCCACTGGCTTAGTGGACAAACTGACATATTTCACTTACACTCACTTAGTGGACAAACTGACATATTTCAATTCCACTGGCTTTGAGATCAAATTCATGCAAAAAGGAAGTTTTTTGCTGAAATTGAATTTTACCACCGATGAAAAAAATAAACAGTAGAAATAAGGTACAGAGAGAAAGTACTTAACCCCCGCATAATATTCATTGCAAAACGTCATTTCCATCTTATTCAATTTTCTGAAATTAAACACTTAAAGGATGTAACATTTCTGTTATTTTGATATTCATCTGGCCATGGTTAACGTCATGACGTCATTCTTTGTGACGTCATGAGCACGACATCATGGAAACATACCGGTTGAGGTGAAAAATAAATTCAGGAGAAAAAGGTGTACATGCATGTAAAATTTCGTTTCAATAACTTGATTAGTTTTCGAGATATAAAACCAGTCTCACTATTTCTTGGATGACCCTCGTATTAAAGGGTTTTATTTATTCCTAGTACTTAATCCTTTCCTGTCCAATCCCTAAGATTTTGTAATTGAGAAAATATTGTAGAAAAAGAGGAAATTGTTTGTGACAAACAATTTCTTCTTTTTCTACAAAATTTTCTACCCCACAGAATGCTTATTTTTCAAATTAAATCCACTTAATTTTTTTGTCTGCAAAACCTTTGAATTTGGACAGGTCCAAAATTTTGTAAAACAGGAAAGTGTTAAACAAACAAATTTACAGTGGATCGTGGATTTATTTCATATATGAAAATAAATTCTCTGAAACTGCTGATCATATTTGGAGCAGACTTCACAGGAATGATGCTCAGGACATTTTTTTAGAAAAATCTTATAGTATGCATATACTAGGTAAAACTTCTAACTCACATCTTTAATAAATCAATATCTAATAAATCGATTTCATTGAAATTTCTGGATATTGTTACACTAGTCTCAATCTTGCGATTATTGTGTATTGTGGATTTTGAACATCTGTGCCAAATTTCGGCTTTGAGAATTAAGAAGTTATGATAAATAATTGATAACAATTTGAAGATGTGAGTAAGAAGTTTCGGCTAGTATAACATTGACCAAACAGATATATCGTATAGTTTAGTTCAAATATAGTTGTTTGGGAAAAAATCTGTTTTTATTCTATAATTCAAATATTATTTTTGACAAAATTTCAATGAACTTTCAAAGACTTGACCAGACTTGACCAAACGTCAGACTTGACCAAACGTCGTTGCGAACATTTGTTGTATTTGATGAAATGTCATATAAGGTGAAGTGTCTTTCAATGAAAATGTCGTGCACCAGGACAAACTGATATATTTCAATTCCACTCGATTAGAACTTTACAACAATTATTGTCGGTCTTTCAGGGGATTGTTACAATACAAACAAAACAAATTATTTTCATTTTAATGCTTTTATTCATTCATTTACTTTTGAATTATCAAACATAAAAAACTTATTTCATATTACTGTAATCATTAATGAGTGGCAAATTACATTTACAATTGAATTCGTCTGTTAAATCAATTGAATGACTAGAATGCATAATCAAGTGAAAAATTGTGATTACAAGTTTATTGAAATAATCTTTTTTACTGAAAACTTTTAAATCACCTAGAAATTAATTTCATGCCTCCCTATTCTCAAGCAACTAAATAAAGCAATCAAAATCTTACTATAGATTCCTTGACTTCAAGTTTTGACCTTGATTTTTTGTAAAAGGATAAACATGCTTTAGAATCAGCAGAATTTCTGATGTTACTTTTCAAGATAACAGAATTACTACATCAATCTGGGCCCAAAGTTGTAAGCTTTTCTTATATTCAAAATTTTCTCAAATTTCTATTTGAGATTAAAGCTGTAATTCTGTTTTAATACGCATTTAATGTATTAACATAAAAGATAATATCAATTAGTTGTTATAATTAACAACTTAATGATATTATCTTTTATTTTCATACTTTTATTTAAATTTAAAATTTGAGAAAATTCTCAGTTGAGCCTGAGAAAAAGTTTTTTGGCCCAGATCTTTAATAATTATACCACAATTCTACTTGGTGGATTTCTGGTTCTGTCCCTTTACCTCGAAGTGATCATGGCACAACTCCTCAGATATAAATACCTTTTGAGCTTCTGCCTGACATTTCCAACAATTTCCAATGAGCGCAAAGCAAAGACTCTGGCCAGTCTGTGCAGTAACACAGTCTGGCCAGAGTATTCACTATAGGATTTGTAGATAGATAAGGTCTCAAATTATCTGTAGACAGTTAGGTAATCTAATTGCACTATGTAACTGTCTGTGCTGCTCAATGTTTGCACCTCATGCAGATGTCAAATTGTTTGAAATGTCGTGCACAGGCTCATTTGACTTTATAAAAATGTTTATGGACATAAAATAAAAGAAAATCCAAATGCTGTGCAACCTAAATGTCGTTACTCACAGCTTATTCAAAATTTCTTATTTAATTAGCCTCGTTTAAAATGCAAATAAAATATTCAGTAAAATACATGTAGCCATCTCATAAAAGCAATTAGAGCAAATGAACATAAATGATTAGCCACTTTCAAACAAATTAGATTAAAAGAAGATGCTCAGGACAATTTAAGGTGGCAATGGACAGCGGCCTCCCGACTCAATAAACCAGAAGTGGGTTTTCGTTTATTTTACGGCTCTTCTTGCGCGTTGATTAAAAGACCGGTTTTCATAAGATTCTGCTAGTGAAAATAACGTGGAATAATGTTGGTAAAATTTCATAACTTAGCTTCTTTTCAACATTTGATATCAATTGAATGACTGGATCGTTAAATTTAACAATAGAAATGCGTTATAAGCGTCATTCAATTAGGAGGGATCACTGTAAAATAACGAAAAACTTTCTTATTTGGATGGAAAGGTATGCTGAATTTTTTACCAAATAAAGGAAAAATGTGGTTTTTAAATATATCGGAAAATAAGAATAAATCATTGGGTAATTTCTTCAAAAAATAGGTTTTTATGGCATTTTTACCCCGTAAAATTACAAAAAATCAGTGCATTTTTAACTTTTGAAGTCATATTGTGCAAATGTAATTGATCAAAAAGAATTTTTCTTGGCAACAGCCATTGTGTACATGTATAAGGTCTACCAAAATGTATGTGTTTCATAGCTATGAGCTGGTTCTGAGTATATACTAGACCCAAAACGAATATAAAAATTTTACAGAAAAATGGCCACTACCACTCAAGGGCAGATAACTCTAGCGTGTCAACGAGCATGGAAAGGTACCTTCAAATTTTGATATAATGACAATACAATGTTAATCTACAACATATGTGAACAAGAAAAAAATTCATTGGGCGGAAAAAATGACGCCACGTGTCCATTGCTACCTTAAAGTATATTTAAATAAAAAAATGAGTGTTATAAATGGTAAAAAAAAGCTGACATGAATTGTTTTCATCTTTTCCACAATGTTTTATTGATTTAATATTCATGAGTGTAAAAACGGGTATATTGAAGTAATGAGTCAATCATTAATTTTAATACAAGCAAATTTATGAAAACAATCTCATTTAATTTTGACAAATGAAAGTTTTGTAATCAAATTTATGTATTCAAATTGATTTTGACTTTCTAGTAAAACAAATTATCAATACATGTAAACAAGTAAAAAAGTACAACGTAAAAGAAAAGTTTATCCATTAATAACTAAGACCCATCTAGTCAAAGTTAAGCCTTGCCTTATAGTCTATGGTTTACCCTCTGTGACACAAGCAAATATTGTGCAAAAAGAAGAATTTGTTTGTAACTTTTTTCGACATTTAGATTAGTTTGGTAAAGTTTTTATTTTATGACTATACAAATATGTATGTGATAACATCACATATGATATTTTTTATGATATCACATTGATATTTTTAGAAAAGATATAATGCGGTTATTTTCAGAAACTTGCATTTTTGTTAAAGCATCGATGAAAACAAGGCAAGTAGAGGTTATAAGATAAGTATAAAACCTACTTATTGTATTGTATGAAAAAATACCTAACTCAATTATGGGATTTGATAATTGTCTAGGCAGAGCATCTACAATTATCAATTCCCCCAGCCTCGTTATATTCTTTTTTTCGAACAAAATACTAAGTATGTATTATATATTTCCCACAATCATAAGAAAGAGAGCAGATAGTGTTGGCTAATATCAGACTGCATGTCTGTGAAGGCTTATCATTGTCTAAACTATCTGCTAAAGCATTGTGTACAGCAGGAACATGCCGTAAGCAGCATGAGAAGGATTAAAACAATGATCCTTTTAATAATATGACCAAAGTCGCAAGGGTGAAATAGCCTCGTTGAATATTTTTTATATTACACAGGTGTTATTACACTAGTGGAATAACTAGTGGAATAACTGCAAATGAGCTAAGAACTTATAACGTTTTATTTTCGTTTAGAAAATGATGTCATAATGCATTTGCTGATGTAATTTTGCAAATGGCTTTAAATGTTTTGCACTAAAATCTATTAATTTACGGAAATTTCTCACTTTATAGCAAATATTCAAGTCATATTATAAATAGAAATCAAATTTGTGCTCATAAAATACAAAACTAATATCCAACTTTTCATCTAAAACAGATAGAAACTCGGCGCAGCCTCGTTTTTTTTCTGTTTATAGATGACTTGTTTAATAAATTCAGTATTCAAAGACAACTCATTTAATATCCTCTAACTCTCTGATGGGTCTTTAATAAAATAAATATCACAGAATTAAATGGACGGTTTCTTATATCTTTAAGCTTTTCATGAGAAATATTGAGAAACAGGAGATCAATTTTTCCTCTATTGCTTCCAAGTGGATTATCAATATTCTTTTCTGAAGACTTTCCAACTGATAATATTGACGCTAATTCAGTGAAATTACCAAAATGATAAAATCACTCCTTTTGTGTACTTTAGGCCATTAGTTGTCATCTAAAAGTGGCCTATTATACTCATAATATCATCACCTTGCCATGGCAAAATAACAGTTATAGATACAGAGAAACAGTTGTAACTTCATATATATTTATAAGCAGTTAAAACTATTTTTGCGCTGAACCATAAATTTGCTTAACAGATTTTTTCATAGAATTACATTTGTCTCCTTTTTACATATTGAGGGTTCAGCGCAAGACTGTACTAAGTGTATATACAATGTATATATACTTAGTACAGTCTTGCGCTTAACCCTCAAATTATAAAGAAAATAGATATTTTTGCAAGATCCAATATTTTTCATTTCTCTAACTCTTCTTTGGAGCTCTATTTTGTGTCACAACTTAAGATGTTTTTGCTACGTCTTCTTGGCTTTTAAATGTGCTACTGCATTTGGCGTGAGGCCAGCCTCTAAAAGCGTAATTTTGTCATCAGAATGTACTTTGGTCGGATATGCTGAAATGATGTCAAACTGGGCCGCATCAGGGGGCCTGAAACAAATACAATTAACTTAAAATCCTCATTTAGAATAATAATGGGCCAACTTATTTCTTGCCCTATCTGGGCTTGTTGTTGTTGTTTTTACAGCTTGAATCCAGCCCTGTGTTCGGGATGACAAACTGGTTCAAGTCATATCCCGCTTGACCGTATACTTGCGTGTAAAGCAGGGTATAATTTGAAAACGGGTTGCAACATTTTTTCAGCCTGAATGCAGGGCGGGTTTCAAGCTGGAAAAACAACAACAAAGGGCCCAAATAGGGCGAGAAATAAGTTGGACCAATACTTGTAAACATTGAAATAATTCCAGGCTTAAAGAAATGCTATTTATCTTATTTTCTATACAAATATCCATGTGATATCATCCCATATTTTTTATGATATCATATGGATATTTTTAGAACAATGACATAATGCCGTTATTTTTAGAAACTTGCATTTCTGATAGAACAAGAGCTGTCACTGTAAGATGACAATGCCCCCGACACCGCTTTGATTTAGAAGTTATGGCCAATGTTAAAGTTTTTGGACGGAATGACGGACGGACGGACAGACGGACGGACGGACAGACGGACGGACAGACGGACGGACGGACAAGTCAAATTTATGATGCCTCCCTATCGGGGGCATAAAAAACGACAAAGACAAGGGCAAATAGGTCATAAGATAAATATAATATGTAATTAGTGTGTTGAATGAAAAAATATCTAACTCGATTGTGGAAATTGATAATTGTCTTGGCAGAGCCTCATCAATTACATGTATCAATTCCCACAACAGAGTAAGATACTTTATTCATACAAAAGACTAAGTACATATTATATTATGTATATGTATGAGCATTTGGTCATTTACTTATAATATTTTCTCATTTGTTATTCAAATATTCATATAGCTTATAATTTCTTCAGTCTTGGACAGAATTCTGCAGAGATGATTGACATAAACAGATGAGAAGCTACAATAATGACGAATGAAATACTAAATAAGCCCCACTACATTCACAAGGGTTAAATAGACTTGTCACATTTCTTTTGGATTGGTGTGGAGGTTTATTAGAGGCTACAGATGTGTAGGCTTCAAAAATAGCTAAAGATGCACAGCCAGATATTCATTACATCTGAACAGTCTAGATCAAAACCAAAGCCAATCTTATTGAGATTTACAATTATTTGAATAATTCCTGGTACATTTCACTCAGAAAATCAAAGAAAACATAAGTAAAGCAAATCTTTCCTACTCTACAATTTAACACAAAAGCTTTACAATGGGTAAAAAAAGCACATTGACCCATCAGTGGCCATCTTCATGGCTTTTATTTTGTGGGGTTGGGGTTTATAAGAGGCTTCAAGTTTTCAGAAAATCTAGCAAAAAATGGTTGATTAAGACAGCAGAAAGATGGGTTGGGAGAAAGAGGCTCTATTAGAATTTTTATGGTATTGAGAATTTAGGTACCCTCTCTTATATTCATTTGCAATGCAATCAACATGAATTCTATATCATGTGGTAAAGAAGAATTTCTACAAACAAGAGCACCGTCTATGCTGGAGTCTGTGGTCTAGTGGTTAGGACAGTGACTTTGGAATCGAAAGATCCCGGGATCAAATCCTGGCAAGATCACGGGTATTATCTGAGCAAAAAATTAATTCCACGGTATTCCTCTCCACCCAGGTAAAAAATTGGGTATCTGTGAGAATGTAAGTCTAAGTGCTATGGCAGCTGATGTGGGCTGTTTGTTAACAGCCGACTTGCAATTAGATGATCGGGGGTTAAAGTGTGAAGTTGGTTGGATATGCCTGGTATAGAAACAGACTATAAATGTAACTTAAACTTTAACTTTTTAACTATGCGTGACTTCGCTCGGCTGTTGAGTACTGGAAGGTAGGTAAAAATCTAAGTAAAAAAACGAGAATAATTTGAACAATGCATCTAGATATCTCCCTTGAAAGTATAGGTTTCTCTTTTGAGGATGAACATGTGTGCCTAGTTTCAAGTGAATGCCTTCAGTAGAACCACAGATATTACAAAAGTCAAATTTTCCCATGATGACAAAGACAACGACACCAAGACTATGGCAATACCTCCAGTTTTCTCCAAAATTAGCCTAGCTAAAAATCTAAGACAACCTCCCCAATAACTCATTTGGAACACCACTTGGCCAATCTCACCATCAACCTCGGATGTACACTACTCAAAAGTTCTAAGCGGCCACCTTACCATTCTCCATTTTTCACACATTTTCCGCTTTTATTTTGAAATGTGAACTTTGTCTTCTGATCGAGTGGCCAATCAGTCATCATCCTATCCAAATGTTTTGTAAAATCATTCATCAGTAAGTCCTAAGATGGAATTAAATGCATGTACCCTCAAATACAAGTCACAAAATTGACACTTTTAAGAGAAATTTGAATTTTTCGATACTTGAAAAACGCAAAGCCTATCAATCTTTTGTACTTATATCGGTGGTACAACTCATGTGGACTTCTGAAATTAAAAAGAAATGATAAAACTTTCTACACAATCCTTATACTAACAATAAATGTCAAAAATACCCCACCCATATGATTCTTAAAAATCGGCTGAAAATATCTTAAGTTTTTAGAATGATTCGTCATTCTCAAAAATTAAGATTTTTCAGCTGTTATTTACTGTAAAAGATATAAATCTATAGTGCTGGTTTATCTTACAATGTACAATTTTGTTACATACCCATCCGCCTTACATACATCCAAGGTCTGTTGCAGTTTAAGGAAATGGCGGAGTGATGTTCCGAATGCCCAATAACTATGCACAGTCTGTCTACTGTTTCTACTTTTATTTCCATTTGTTCATTTATGCTTACCACATAAGATATGCAATATAATATTCACTTCACAAGAAAGGCGTTGAGTTATTATTATATCTGCTTACCTTTTTTGAGCAATATATTTTCTGAGATCGCCTATGGTATCATCAAATTGCATTTTGAGTATATACGTATGGTTGCCATCCTCAGATTTGACTCTAAGTGTAGTGATGTTTCTGGGAGTGTGGGGCCTATCACTGTCTTCTAGCCTGGAAGTATATATTATTGTGTGCGTGACATTTCCAACAATTTGAAATATGAGTGAGGTTCAAACATTGAGAGGCATAGATAGCCACAAACTCTAAAGATAAAGTTACCTGATGGTCTACAGATACTTTAAGACCTTATATATCTACAAAAAGCATAGTGAAGACCCTGGTCAGACTGTACGCATGCAAAGACTGCCCAGAGGTTTTGCTTTGCCTACATTTCAAATTGTTGGAAATCTCACGCAAAGGCTCATTATTATTGTGTGTGTGACACTTCCAGTAATTTCACAAAGTACAAAGCCAAATCTTTGGCCAGCCTGTGCATCAGCACAGTCTGGCCATAGCCTTTGCAATGCGCTTTATGGATTGACAAGGTCTTCCATTCACACCTCTTAAAAACGGTCAACAAATAATGTTTATTGTATTATAAGACTGTCCAGGCTGCAAATGTCTGTACCTTGAGCAGATACAAAATTGCCGAAAATGTGACTATGTCACGCACAGGATCAAATGTTTTTTAGACTGTACTTTGATAATATTCAGAGCTCTAGATTTGATTTGTTTCTTTAAATGAAGTTTTACGCTGCTTTTAACAATTTTTCAGTCATATACCATTTGCTGAAGCACTTAACAAGGAACTACTAGTATTTCTAACACCAAAACTACCATTACATCCTTTCCTTACCTCCAGTTGCTATATAACTTATGTTTACAATTGTCTACCCATTGGTGGGAGACAATGTTGGACAGGATATGTGCAATGTCCAAAGACGGAACCTCTGACTGAAAACTAGGAGTCTGGTGCACTCCAACTACACAATGAAAGTGGTTTTCCAAAATAGAGGGAGCTAAAACAAGTGGTTTTCCAGATAAGAGGGAGCTATAACAATCTTAATTAGTATTTCTCATCCCAACCCCAACTTGTCGGCACTTAGTAGAATCACACCGATAAATAGGATTTGACCCACAGATAATGAAATTTTCAATGAGAAGGCAAAACCACTCCCATTATCTTTAATCGACTCTCAAAGTTTTACTTTTTCTGAGTGTAATGTCCATCACTCTCTTCTAGCATGGATGCACCTTTCCAATTTTTGAAAATCATTGACTAGTTTGAATCGAAAGTGGTTGTAGATATTCTTAACAATAGGGCCAGCATAGCCCTAAACCGCTCACCTGAAATTTATTGGTCCATTGGAACTCATCCAAGTACCTTTCTGGCAAAGTTTCATTCACATTTGCCTAATTGTTGAAAAGGAGATTTAATTCCAAGATTTTAAAGTAAAAATAGACCCTGCCCACCCATTCATAACTGATGAGACTCAAAATAAGCCCCTCCCTGCCAGGCCAAATTTCAAGGAACAATAAATATTTTACGAACATTATGTGAAATTGGTCACCAAAAGAACATTTCGGTCAAGTTTCATTGAAAAAGGCCCAGTGGTTCAGGAGGAGATGTCTTTAAAAGATTTCAGCCTCAAAACAAGCCCCGCCTTGCCATAATCATATTCATGGGCAATCAAAATTTTGCGAAATTTTTGAAAAGGCTGGCCGAAGGAACATTCTGGTCAAGTTTCTTTGAAATAGGCCTAGTGGCTCAGGAGGTATGTCATTGAAAGATTTTGCCCTCAAAATATGCCTGCCCATATTTATGGGCCAATAAAAATGTTGCAAAACTTATTGAAAAGGGTCACTAAAGGGACATTCTGGTCAAGTTTCATTGTAAAAGGCCCAGTGGTTCAGGAGGAGATATCGTTTAAAGATATCAGCCTCAAAACAAGCCTCGCCCTGCCAAGGCTGCCATAACCATATTTATTGGTCAATCAAATTTTTTGTGAACAATTTTTGAAAAGGCTCACCCAAGGAACATTTTGGTCAAGATTCTTTGAAATAGGCCTAGTGGTTTTGAAGGTATGTCATTGACAGATTTCAGCCTCAAAATAAGCCCCAAATGCCACGCCCATATTTATGGGCCAAAACAAATTTTGCCAAATTTATTGAAAAGGATCACACAAAGAACATTCTGGTAAAGTTTCATTGAAATCGCCCAGCAGTCCAGGAGGAAAAGTCGTTCAAAGATTTTGGGCTCAAATAATCTACCCTGCCATGCCCATACTAAGGGGCCAATCAAAATTTTGCAATCAATTTTTGAAGAGGGTCACCCAAGGAATGTTCTAGTAAAGTTTCATTGATATCAGCCCAGTGGCGCAGGAGGAGATGTCGTCCAAAGATTTGGGCCTCAAAATAAGCCCCTGCCACACTCATATTTATGGGCCAATCAAAATATAGCGAACAATTTTTGAAAAGGCTCATCTAAGAAACATCGGCCCAGTGGTTCAGGAGATGTCCTTCAAAGATAACAAAGTGAAGAAATGCCACGCCTATATTTATGGGCCAATCATAATTATGCAAACAATTTTCAAAGTTGGTCACCCAAGGAACATTCTGGCAAAGTTTCATTGAAATCGGCCCAGTGGTTCAGGAGAAGAATTTTTTTTAATGCTGTTGACAACAGACGACTGACTATGCATGACAGACCCAGGGGGATCCTAGAAGCTCCATTCGAGCATGTTGTGCTCAGATGAGCTACAAAGAGGGTGTACTTGGAAATGTAACCATTCTATTTGGGAAAAAGAAGAAATTGCTTGTTACAAGCAATTTCTAACTTCATCTTTGACCTTATTTGCTCTGGTATGAATTCATAGGGCCTAAAAATTCAGGCCCTGTAGAGAAAAACTTAAAAACAAGTATCAAATATGAGTGCTAATGTCCAGTTGTTGGTTGCTCCAAAGTAAAAACAATCCATCAACAAGGGAAATAATTCTTACAAAGTCTGTTACCTCCTGGAAATTTTTTGATAGTTGAACAGTATTCCAAAATAAATGTAAAGGTATTTTTTGTTTGATGATCTGTATAGATATATATTAAGATTGCCTTTCAATAACTTTAAATAAAGTATCGCAGCTTAATATATACTGGCCAAAAGTCCTAACCCGCCACTTTGAAAATGACGATAACTTTTTTAAAAGTTAAAACATTTTAATGAAATTTAATGTGTGAACTTTTAAGCATAATGTACTTGGATTTCCATCACGATTTACCAATAGTTATCAAATTTGGATGTGTAATAAAGGAAAAGCTCAAAAAGCTCTAAATCTTGATAGAGCTCGGGATATTACACTTTCAACAATTCAAAGTCCGCAAATCGTTAGCTGCAACCCAGACCAAGAAAAAAATTGGAAAACAGTGTCAATTTTTAGTGGCCTTTGACTACAGGAGAAACAGAAAGAATAGGAGGCATGGTAAAATGGTGTTTAACTTCAACCAGCAAACCATTTTATCTAGCGAATATGCTCAAAAACGATCTGGTGTGAAAAAAACGATGTATCAAACTGATTTTTTTCACATATCCCACATTTTGTAGCTCAATGGAAATTATCAGTATATATTAAATGCATTTTTGAAGAAAAACGTGTTTTAGGTGTTGTTTCTAGGGACCGTTTTTCTGCATACATAAGCTCCATCACCTTCTTCTAGGGCCATATGCCGTGCACAATTTTTTTCCTAGTCTATGTTGCAGCTAACGACCATTGAGACAAAATTGCTACATTGACAATATTTCGGGCTCTGTGTGAATTAAGACCTTTTTGAGCTTTTCTCATGTTGCGCATTAAATTCAATGAAATAACGGTAACTTTCCAAATTCATCTGGAAAGTTGCTTAAAATTTCACATAGCAAAATAGAAAATCTAAACACCACAGAAAAAATTATCTTTGTTTTTAAAGTGGCCGGTTAGAAGTTTTGACTAGTATAGCTTATATTTCTGAACTACATGTATTGTCATAGAGCTACTTGGTATGAATTAGTCGGCTTTGGCAAATTTACCTCCTTATTTTTTTTTCTTTGAAGTGAAAGTAATTTTACTCCCAATTCAATCAAGTGCAACTGAAACCTTCTTAACCTATGGTATTGATCCTGGGCTTCTACGTCAGAGCTCAGTTTTAAAATACAGCTATACAATGTACCTATCTTCAGAAAAAAATAGAAATTCAGCAAAATGTAAACTTGAAGCACAAACAATACCAAGGCTTACCTTTTTTTCATTTCCACCACTGTGTCTGTTTCAATAACAGTTACCCCTCCTGGTAAACTTGGACTGCTCTGAAATCATAGAGATTGATTGATTGATTAAATGGAACTTTACGCCACTTTCAATATTTTTTCTGTTATATTGCAGTGGCTGGAGCATTTAACAGTGGATTCCTGGTATTTCTCTCACCAGTACAACCATCACATCCTTTCCTAGCCTCCAGCTACTATCCCACATAGGTCTACGATTATTAACCAATTGGTGGTAGACAAATAGTTGGAAAGAATGAGTGCTGCCAATGGGAACCCCAGACCTCTAGATTGACAGTCTGACGCGCTACCAACTGCACCATAACGATGACTGCATTATCTTGAATAAGAGTAATGAAGACCATGAATTCAAGAGACATGATTACTCAAACAAGTTTGATCATACCTTTAAAGATTCCCCGACAGCATTTCTAATGTCAATCACCTTTCCAGAACGGACCACAGACCTCGGAAGTTTTTGTAAGAAATTCTCCACTGTCATTTGAGGACCTGAAACAATACATCAACATTTTTTTTGCAAAAGTACATAGAGGATAATCGTTTGTTTCAGTGTAAGATCGATTTATATTTCTTTGAGCTTTTGTTGTTCACGAAATGAAATATAAATCGATCTTACACGAAAAACAAACGATTATTCTATTTCTTTAATGCAAAAATGAGACAAAATGTGAAATTTCTATGACATATTTTTGTAAAGCGCGTCATTTTGCACGTGATTGCTATGCAACGTTATTGTGACGTCACTTAATTCGCCCCGCATAGATGACGACAGATAGAATGAAATGCACAAAAGCAGGGTATAAGTGTTTGATAATTTCAATGCTTTTACGGTGAGATTATCAAGTGATAATCTACCGTTATTTCTCGATAAACCACCAAAAAGCATAAAAGAAGTGCTACTAAACTGCTGAGCCTGCTTTCAAACTGACTTGATAACCATTCATAATCTGCCAAAATCATCACCCGTAGGTGTTTTTCAGAGGGAAAACTTTCTGGGTAAAGAGGAAATTGAAGGCCAAAATCAATTTCTTTTTTGGAACATTGTTTTCTTCATATTTGCATTTGCTTTATGTACAAAGCAATACTAATATCTATACAAATTATGATATTTGATTTTTTTGGAAAAGGAGGACCTTTAATCATGAAGGAAGATTAATAAAAGAATGATCCTAAAAGCCTACAAAAAAATATACTGTCATCCTAACCTGAACTTAACATTCAGTGAATAATATGAGATGCCTACCACATTTCCAGACAAAGTAAGATCAAAAGGTCTAGGGTTGGTGCTAACTTCTTCGATTAAGGAGACTCCAAACATATGAAATCAAGAAGCCTCGCTTAAAAATAAGAAGTCTGAATTAAGTGCTACTTACAAGCTATTAATTTTTTCCACAATAGTCATTTCCCAATTATAAGATGGTATTGTTTTTATGTATGATGTAAGAAAATGTAAAAGTGTGCAACAAAAGCACTGCCTTCACGCAGGTGCCTACGCTTGACTGTTGCGTGCTGGTTAAAAATTCTATGACAAAAAAGAAGCATAATTTAATAAAGGTTGCTCTTTTTATATTGAAAATGTGTGCCTACTTTCAAGTGGATGCCTTCAGTAGAGCCAGAGATATCACAAAATGTTGTTCCCATGTTGACACCAAGGCTATAGCAATACCTTGTGTTTTGTCTGAAAACAGCCAGGCTAAAAATTATTGCATAGAACAGATCTAAATTTTTGAGAGAACCTAGAGAAAGCTTGAAAGGAAACAATGAATATTGATTTGTATGTGAAAATATACTCAAATGATCAAGGAGTCAATGGAACTGTAAAAGAAAAAGCAGTCTCAGACTCCCCGGTTCTCCTTTGAGTCATACCCTGATGGCATTCTGAACACCACTCGGCTAATCTCACAATCAACCTCGGATGTACATAGACAGACTATTTCTAAAAAGAACAGGAAAACCTTGGAAAAACTCAATGACTTCAGTTAAAATGGCGTTAGCCCTCAAAAAAGTGAGTGAAAACATTTGACGTCGCTAACGCTACTCGTTTAAGTCACTGACATGAAACCATCGAATCCTAATATACATATCTTTAGATTCTTAAATAACGGCTGAAAAAATCTTAATTTTTGAGAATGATCCGCCATACTCAAGAATTAAGATTTTTCAGCCGTTATTTCCTGTAAAAGATATAAATCAACAAAGCTAGTTTTTCTTACACTGTTTCCGCCTCACAAAATGCACAATTTTGTTAAATACCCATCAGCCTTACATACATCCGAGGTCTGTTGCAGCTAACGGAAATGGCCAAGTGATGTTCCGAATGACCCTGATTGATTGAAATCACTGATTTCTTGCTTTGTGTAGTGCACAAAGTGGGTGCATTTAAAGCCTGATTTTATGTTAATAAATGTATTTTAAGACCAACCTACTTATTTTTCATCTGAAAGGTAAAAAAAAACCCAGTATCTTACCAGGTAAATCACTAGTTGTCTCCCTTGTGTTGTCTGGTTCCTGACTATCTGTAGATTTGTCTTTGACATTTGTTGGCACCAGTCTAGAAGGTTTCGTTTCTCCACCCAGTGTCTGCCCCACCCCCTTAAACACTGTGGATCGTTTGTCTTCAAAATACACTTCTCTTTTATCTGTTACCTACAGATAAATCATGAGATACTTATAAGTGCTTTCCTATCTTGTGAAATCATGATTTACATGTCACAAGTTCTATAATTCTTTTCAAAAGAATATTGAGAAATAGCTTTAAGTATCGCTTGATAAGCTCACCACCTAACCAGTGAAATTATTAAGATAATAATCCATATGTTCATTTATTTCACCCTATTTGATGTCATCTAAGCAGAGTCAAATGACATCATGATTTTGCTTAAAAATCATGCGCAAAGTGATGCGCTTTGAAAAAAATTGTCCCACAATTTTCTCATTTTCATTTTAGCATTAAAAATACAATTATTGTTTGCTTTTCTAGCAAGATTGACTAATCCTCTGTTTATGAACAACAAAAGATTTTGTGGCTCTGCCATTCACGAAAATATAGCTTTTCATGCTCACCCAATAAAAGATAAATCTATTTTATCTTATAACTATACAAATATCCATGAGATAACAACCCATATGATATTTTTTATATTATCACATAGTTATTTTTTGAACAATAAAATAATGTGGTTATTTTTAGAATCTTGAATTTCAGTTAGAAACATCTACGAAAACAAGACAAATAGAGGTTATAAGATAAATATAATACATACTAAGTGTATTGTATGAAAAAAATATCTAACTCGGTTGTGAGAATTGATAATTGTCGAGGCTCTCAATTCTCCAAACCTTGTTAGATATTTTATTTCATACAAAACACTAAGTATGTATTATATATTTACACTGAAACATACAAGAGGGCCTGTATTGCTCCACTGGCTTTAACATCTTCAGATTTCAAATAGAGATATTCCAAAAAGAAATCAATTTTGGAACATAGTCACTTAAAGAACAATCATGCCAAGTTTTGTTGAAAATGGCCCAATGGCTTGGGAAAAGTTTTGAAGTGGAAAAAAACCTGTCCTGCAATGTCCAGGTCAATTAAAATTTCTTGAACAACTAAGATACAGGGTCCTCAGCAGAACATTCATTCCAAACTTCGCTGGAACTGTTCAGATAGTCTTGTAGAAGTTAAGATTTTAAAGTTAAAAGAAGCTTTTCCCTGCCACACCTATATTTGAGGGTCAACCAAAATTTCTTGAACAACTTCAGTTCATAGTCAACCAAGGAATATTTCGGCCAAGTTTCATTGAAATTGAATCATAGGTTTAGGAGAATAAGATTTATAACAGTTTTTAAGTGAAAAAACTTGTACGCCTTAATTTTCGGGATAATCAAATTTTTTTGAACAATTTAAGTGAAGGGTCACCGAAGGAACATTCATGCCAAGTTTCATTGAAAGCTGCGCAATGGTTTGAGGAAAGAAGATTTTTTTAAGATTTTTTTAAGATTTTAGGGTGAAAATAAGCATCACCTTTCCACAACTATATTTAGAAGGTCAATCAAAATTTCCTGAACATTATAAGGAAAGAGTCACCTAAGAATGATTATTGCAAAGTTTCATTAAAATCACTCTAAATAATAAGCCCTGTCTTGCAATGCCAATATTTAAGGGTCAATCAAAATTTCTTGAATAATGTAAGTAAAGGGTTAACCAAGGAACATACATGCCAAGTTTCATTGAAAGCTACCCAATGGTTAGAGAGGAGAAGATTTTTTGAAACTTAAAAGTGAAAACAAACCCTGCCTTTTATCGCCATAATAAGCCCCAACCTGCCACACCCATATTTGGGGGTCAATCAAAATTTCTTGAACAAAAAAAGTATAGGATCACTCAAGGAACATACATGCAATGTTTCATTGAAATTGGCCCAAGGGTAAGAGAAGGTTGTTTAAGATTCTAAAGTGAAAATAGGCCTCATTCACCCTGCCACACCCACATTTCTTGAACAACTTTGGAAGAGGGTCACCCAAGGAACATTTCTGCCAAGTTTGGTTAAAATTGACTCTTTAGTTTGGGAGGAGAAGAGGTTTAAAAAAGACTGACACATGATAGATACAATGCCATGACAATAGCTTGCTGGCCTGCAGCCAGTGAAGAATAAAATTAATCTCTATGTACCAAACAGATTTAAGGAAGACAATTAAAATTTATCCAATTTAAAATACCTGGTGTTCTGTGTTCAGAGCATTAAGCTGCACAATTTTCAATTTATATTTATTTCAAGAAGTCAATCTATATAGTGCTTTTTCAGGTATTAATGTAAGTGGTTTTATAATAATATAAGGAAACATTTCGGCAAAAGAAGAAATTGTTTGTAACAAGCAATTTCCTATTTTGCCACAACATTTTAAATCACAGCCAGTTGGTTCTTTTCAAGTTACTCCCACTTCACATTGCTATCTGCTTTCTCTTTCAATTCTGACCAGTTTTGCATTTTGAACAAGATGTGTTTGTGAAACACGAATGCCCCTGTAACAGCATTTTTTTTAAAGTTTGACCTTGACAGATGACCTTGACCTTGTCACATGACCTTGACCTTGTCACATGACCTTGACTTTGGTGTACAGCTTTGTATGTCAAATACTTTTGGAGAAAAGGCAAAGGTTAAGTTTTCTAGTTAAGTTTTCGGACGGACAGACGGACGGACAGACGGACATACAGGCGGACATGAGTAAAACAATATGCCCCCGATCTCTCCATACGGGGGCATAAAAATGGTAAAATGTTAAAAATTTCTTTTTTTGAGATAAATCTGTAACACACTCACCACAAAGGGAACCCCATCAGGGTATCTGTTCTGTAATTCTGTTGGAAAGTAGCCATCTAGCATATCCTGTACACATTGTGTGGTGCTGGGGTCCGTGAACGGACGGAAAGGGCCATTAAACATCAGTATACCATTAGCATAGAGGGTCAACTGAACTGAATCTGTTTGCTTATAGGATAAAATGAGAAAAATATACAAATATAAGTTCTATCCATTCAAGTGAAACTAAGCATTAAGATAACTTTTTATTAATTTTAAAGTTTTTATGTTTTAAAACAATTGCAAGTTGGTACCACCTTAAAGGTCTTCTGACAAGCAATAATCATGTGAAAATTTAAGATATCTTTTACTATTCAAATGTAAAATGTAAAAAATAGTGCATGATATCTTTGGTCAGTCAATGACTATAATATTTTGGTTTTCCTCCTAAGATATCAATATCTTGTCGAAATGCATTACAGAGTTAAGGAACGTTGAATAGTCACTGCCTTGTATTTCATGTAAATTAAGAGAATATTATCAGTGGATAAGCAATATGTCATAACTACATACTAAATAAGCTGTAGTTATGACACTTTGCCTATACATCAAATAATACAAAGAAAGTTATATTTACCTTTAATCTGGCTCCATCTTTTGTATGACTGACAGTTAATAATCCCTCCCCAGCTAGCACATTCAGATCCTTAATGTTTTCTATCAACAAGTCATAGTCAACCTTCATATTGGGCTGTTGTGACACTGATGACTCTGTAAATTAATACAAAATAAGCAAGATTAATTCACTTTCGATAAACAAGTTAGTCTGACTGAACCATTTGAGATTAACCCTATAGCCAATTGTACATTATGTGTTTTACTTCTAGAGAGTGAGGTACATGTTCACACCTCAAGAAACAAATTTGTAAAGTAAAATTTGCATGATCATCTAAAATTACAATGCTCCCTATACACATGTTTTGGTTGAGCAATATCTTCATTGGATACTTTTATTCCGAACATTATATCAAATTATTTATCTCAGTTTTAAATAAACACAAAAGCTTTACATTTGGTTTGAAAAAATTATATTGACCCTCTGTTGAAATTATCATGCCTTTGATTTGGTGGGGGTTTATTAGAGGCTTTGAGTTTTCAGAAAATCAGTGAAAAATAGTCGATTTTGAAGTCCCAAGAATGGGTAGGGTTCTATTAGAGTATGGAGTTCTATAAGAACTTTTAGGGAATCCTGCATTTCGGACAATCTGAGCAAAATAAGTTTGCATTTAAATGAGGAACTGCTTTTGACAATCTGAGCAAAATAAGTTTGCATTTAAATGAGGAACTGCTTTTGACAATCTGAGCAAAATAAGTTTGCATTTAAATGAGGAACTGCCTTTGACAAGCACTGGACTTTGATTAATAAACTACTCCATATGTGCTTAATCCTGGTTTACAATGCCCAGCTTTGGACTTAATGTTTGTAAATTAGGAGCTTGTTTTAAATGGCAGTTAAAGTATTTATGTCACAAAAATTGTGACTTCATGATAGCACATTACATTGTACTTAATGTTATTAAAATGATGACTCTAAAGGGGGAGTGAGCTATGGTGACCCCTCTATTATTCCTGCATAGCTAAAGAGTAATTTTTTTACCTGTATCTAGAAAGATCTTCTTGGCTCATTGTTTATTGGGCTAGATTATTTTACCATAATTTTATCCCAGCCTTTGACCAGTAAGATTGCTTATGTATTTGAATTATATTTTATTACACAAATATTAAAACTAGGTTATCTAAAACAAAATTCTCAAAGTTAAATAAAAAGTTAAGGTTTTTGAATTATGGGTTTTATGAATGTAGAAATTGGATTAACATGTTTAAAATGGCTAAGACATTGAGTAACGTCAAGTTGAACAACTACATGTACTTAGTTCAGGGCCTGAGGTTATAAAACCTTACTCATTCTCAACTAAGAATTTTCTCAAATTTAGAATTTGAATATCTGTATTTATATCCAAGATCATATTAATAAGTTGTTATAAATAACAACTTATTAATATTACCTTTTATATTCATACATTTATTACGGTATTATTAGAGAATTAAAGCTTTAATCTCAATTTGAGATTTGAGTAAATTCTAATTTGAGAATGAGAAAAGTTATATAACTTCGGGCCCTGGTGCATATCTTGAGAATGTTCCTATATGTTCAGTGTTCAGTGTTTCAAAAGATGTCCCATTAAACTTCAAAACACTCTTTGAACATTATTTCATTGACCCATTCCAACAGTAATTTTATCACTTTGAAATTGTCATCTATAATTTCTTTCAATTTAAACTAGTCTATCATTTATTATCTTTTACTAGATTGAAAATTCCCTACCTGGTCTCCATAAAGAATTATCGTCATCACTTTCATCATTTTCTGACCCTTCACTAGACTTTTGACCCACCCATATCATCCCATAGTCTGCCAGGAATTCCTTCAATAAAGTTAAGGTAAATTTAAACCAATCTAATTTAAGCTCAGCTGTTTTCCTTAGAAAACCTGAGGTATTGCTTTAGACTTGGGGTCTTTTGGTTGATGTTGTTGTCATGCGAAAACATTTACATTTTGTGATATCTCTGGTTCTATTGAAGACATTTACTTGAAATTTGGCACACATATAGGGGTTAGTTGGGGATCATCTAGATTGGCTGTCTGATGTGCTACCAACTGGGCTATGATGGTGGCTAACAAACAAGTCTTGGAAAGTCGTAAAAGATATACTCCCTGAACCGAAATTAAAAATAGCTACTTCTTGTTAATAAAAATAAAATTGTTACAGAATTTGACCTCACAAAGAATTTTGAAATCAGGAGAGTTGACAAAAAACATAAGCATATCAAATACATCATATGAATTATAATTTAGAATTCATATTTTGATATTCATTTTTTTCAAGTGGTGTCCTTCTTTAAATAAGCCATTACCATCAATGTGTTAAGCAAGTCTCAAACAATCCTGCTTTTTGGAAGAAAAAGTTTAGGAAAACATTGTGGAAAATGATGAAATTCTTTTTAACAAGCAACTTCTTCATTGTCAACAATATTTTCTAACAAATCAAATATACAGAGATTTTTTTTGTAATTTCGTAAATTGAAAATTGGTCATTTGCATCTTCTTTGAATTTGGATTAGTGTAATATTGTCACCGAGTGATTGATTATACAAATACCAGAGCTAAAGATAGAGGGGGTATTTTCGATTTCAAATTTAATTATTTCAATAATACTTGCACATATCCTATATTGTGGGTACTCATTGGAATTGTCTTGATGAGACAATTCAAATGAGTACCAACAACATAGGGTTTCAATGAGGAATAAAGATTTTACACTGGAAATACCCCCTCTTATCTGTACCTCTGAAATACATTAATAAATAAACTGTTGTAGTCCTACCTCCATTTCATGTATTTGGTTTTGGAGAATAAAACATTTGTTTTCCAGTTCTGCAACGTGATCAGCCCTATCCCTGTCTGAAGGAGATTGATTGATTGATTGATTGAATGGAGTTTAACGCCGCTTTCAACATTATTTCAGTTATATCGCGGCGGCTGGAGCACCTAACAATGGATTCCTGGTATTTCTATCACCAGTACAACCACCACATTCTTTCCTAGCCTCCAGCCGCTATCTCACATAGGTCTACGATTATCAACCCATTGGTGAGAGACAAATAGTCGGAAAGAATGAGTGCCGCCGCCACGAACTCTAGATTGACAGTCCGACGCGCTACCAACTGCGCTATGACGGCGGCTTCTGTCTGAAGGAGAAAACATTGAAAGTTAAATTGTGAGTGTATTCCATTTATTTATCGTCGCTACTGTAGCACATGCTCATATGAGCAACACCCCCTGAAGATAGTTAGCTGTTACGGGGGATAATCAAAGGATGCATGACAAAACTAATATTGAGATTCGCCATAGCATGCTCTGTGTAAAGCACCGTCTTAGGAACCCAAGTCTAGAAAAGATAATTTGTTTGTTAGTGTGCCAGCCCGGGAATCAAACCCACGTGGTCAAACTTCAATGGTTTTGAAGTCTCATGCTCTATCAACTGCACTTATCAGGCTGACAAGTTAAATTGTATCAAGCTAAATCCCAAAAATTCCTGCCTTGTCATTTTGAAAAAGATTAACCTGCACATAATGTGAAATGGTAAAAATTATCAAAGTTGTTGTGTCAACTGTTTTGAAACTCGCGAGATTTGCCCACTATTTTAATTTGTAGCATTATATTGTGTGGAATTCTGCTACTAAAACACTGCTTTGTAACCATTTTACCTGTAGTTAGTAGACAAAATTACACAAAGGCTCCTATTTCCTTGAAGGTTTTTACCCTTTTTCCCCTAATAAAAGTGCCCTCCCTAAAAGTAGCACCCCTACATTTTTTACTAAGGAATCCCACTTCAAATGCTTTAAATTTTAGAAACTCTTTGAGTCTTCTTCTTTTATTTGAGATGAATTTCCGCTAAACAATTGTTTAGAAAAATTTTCCTAAAATTAAAGTGAAAAGGGCCTTAAAGACATTAGTATTATAAATTTTTTTAAATCAGAAAATTCATACTAAATAAAAGCACCCTAACAATGTTACGTATAGCTCCCAGGAGCATTTATCAGAGAAAATACGCTATATACTATGAACCCGGCAATTTTTTATTCGAATTTACGTTTTTTCTTGGTATTTGGACCAGTATAAAATTTCATCTGATAAAGGATAAACAAGAGCCATGTTGGACATGGCTATCCCCTGCCATCAAAGCTTGATAGTAAACTGAAGCCTAATCAAAGGGCAATAACAATAATTATACAAGCAAGAATTTGTAGTTCTTGTGCCCGACACTTCTCCTCCATGAGATCTATCCATCTATAAAGTTTCAACTTGATGGCTTTTATACTTTAGGAGATATGTTCCAGACAAGTTTAGTGACAGAATGACAGATGGAGACAATTACTATATCCCCTTCGCCGAAATGGCTGGGGATAATAAAATATGTTTGTAAAACACTAATGCCTCCCTACTGCTATTTTTCAGATACAGTTGTTTAAAACAATATGGTAATCTAAAAATATAAATACAATTGATTGCAATATCTAAGTCAATGTGAAGTCTAAAATTTCAACATATTTGACCATGAAAAAATTTGACCTTGACCTTGACTGATGACATTAAACTTGGTACCAACATAAAGGTCTTGTCCAACACAATCATCATATGAAATGGTCTTAAAGGATTATATCACTTACCATTCAAAAGTTATGGCCAATATTAACTCTTGTCATGCTGAAACTGGATTATTCCTGCCTTGGCAGGAGCTATAGACAAACATCAGCCTGCACATATGTGAAGTCTGATCTTTTTCTACACCACCTGTTTTTCCTTTTTGAAACCAGCAAAGCTAGAAAATTTAATTTTTAAAATGAATACCTGATTACATTTAGTGCATTCAGAGCTTTGAGCACTTTGATTTTGTTGCAATTTTGCAAAGATTTTTTATTCAGCATAACAAGGGTTATAGATTTTTTTTCAGACAAACAGATAGGACAATATGCCCATGTTGTATCCATGTGGGGGCACACGGGAAAATAAAAACAACCTTTTCTAAGTCCTATAAGTTGATACTCTTAATAGATTTATTTTTAATGTACCAGCAGTGTATGAGCAGTTTGCATATAAACCATACCTTGTGATTTTTGTAATAGGTTATATTTCTCTGACAGCACTTTGATTCTTCTGTCCTGTAATAGTAAATAAATAGATGACCATTGTTAAGGGGGTGGGGGGTAGTCTTTAACCAGATGACAACAATTTGGTTAAGACTTAAATTTTGACAAGTTTAAATTGAGAACAGAATTTGACATAAAGCACATAATTAGAACAAGAGGTGCGATTCTTAGATTAAGATTCTTAAGAATCTCATTAAGATTTTTAAGATGTAGGTTTTTTAGATTAAGATTTTAAAGCAGCTATTTTAAAGATTTTTAAAGACATTTTAAAGATTTTAAAGATGCTTTTGCATTGGCTTAAAATGAGTAGCCTCGACGATGTCGAATGTTTTCACTCAAAATATTGAAAATCGTTTCTTATGACTTCTTAATAATCTTATTAAGCGGGATTTTTTTATCTAGCTCTAAAAAATGCACCTCAGCTTTCTAGAAAAAAAGTTTTGTAGAACACCAAATAATAATGCACTATGCCTTACAGTTTGGAATGAGTAGACTTTTTAAATTGAGCATTTTTTAATCTTTAACCCAATGATACAGGGCTGTAATTGTACCATGGAGCAAGTATTTATCAAATTAGGCAACTTTCCCCTTATTACATACATAAACTATATTTCACACCATGACATAAATTTTGGAAGAAGAATTTTGAAATTGTCATCAAGATTCCATTATGGTTAACATGGCAACCAGAGTAAAGGTTTGATAAAAAGTCTTTGAACAAATTTGGATAGTGTTTCACCAAATTAACATCCACATTATGTTTCACAACAAGAGGCCCAAGACAGTCTGTATCACTCCACTGGCTTTAACAACTGTAGATTTGAAAAAGAGGGATTACAAAATGAAATCAATTTCCGAACGTGGTCACTTGAAGAACATTCAGGCCAAGTTTTATTGAAAATTGCCCAATGGGTTGGGAGATTAAAAGGTGAAAATAAGCTCCATCCTACCCCGCCCATATGGGGGGGAGGGGGGAGGGGGGGGAGGGGTTCATTCAAAATTTCTTTTATATTTCAGTAAATGGTCACCTAAGGAATATTCAAGCAAAGTTTCATTGAAATCAGATAAATGGTTTTGGAGAATAAGATTTTTAACAATTTTAAAGAGAAAATCCTTCCATACCCAAATTTGGAGGTCAATCAAAACTTATTGAACAATTCAAATAAAGGGCCACCCAAAGAACATTCTGGCCAAGTTTCATTGAAATGGGCTCAATAGTTTAAGAGGGGAAATTCTAAGCAATTTTTAGATGAAAATAAGACCTACCCTGCAAAGGGGCAATCAAAATATCATGAAAAACTTAACAAGAATTCTAAGGGTCACCCAAGGAATATTCATTCTTTTAAATTTCACCATGTAGGGCTTTGTTTTTGGTAACATGTCAGCCCAAAGCCCCTATGTTATCAAACCAATCAGAATCTAACAAAGGAATCTGGAAGAGCATATCCTGAGGATAATTTCAGAACAGTTTGTTTAAATTCTGACCAGTAGTTTCAGAGAAGAAGAATTTTTTATATTTTACCATTTGGAGCACCTTTTTTGGTGACAATTCAGTCCGCAGCACCAAAAGTATCAGCCTGATGGGAATTTAACAAATGAATCTGAAAGAGCATGTCCTGAGGATAATTTCTGTTAAGTTTGATTGAATTCTGACCTGTTCTTTCAGAGGAGAAGTGGTTTTTTATGCCATAATTGCGACCCTTTTTTAGTGAATCAACAGCCTGTAACACCCAATGTATCAACCTGATCAAAATTCAACACAGGAATCTAGAGAGCATGTTCCAAGGATCATTCCTTTGAAATTTGGTGAAATTCTACCCAGGAGTTTCAGAGAAGAAGATGTTTAAATGAAAAGTTTACGCACAGAAACACTGACACACAGACTAAGGACGGATGACCTGCCATGACATAAGTTCAGCTTGACTTAGTCCAGTTGAGCTAAAAAATTTAATTTCAGTTGTGTCCATATAGTTCCATGCATTCTGATGGCTAAAAAGTCGGTTTGGTTTTATTTCCTTAATGAAAACAATTCTGAGTATGTATTTATTTTGAAAGCTTTATGGAGCTTCCTTGTGAAGAAATTGATACGTTTTTCACACAAGCAAGCTAGAAGTAAAAAGCTGTCACAAGAACAGGGCTTGTGTTTGACCTTAAACCAAGGTTTTGACCCCCCCCCCAAAAAAAAAAATCTGATATCCTATTTTGACCCTTAGAAATTTCTCCCAAGGGGTCATTTTGACCCAATGAAAGAAAACCCTGAGTGTCAAAACTGGGTTTTATCACTCATAATTTCACTCATGTATCTTGTATACTTTTTAGTTTTCTAGTTTTTAATTTTTCCATATATATTACAAGAAACGGTCAATTTACACTGAAACCTTCAAAATATGCCTTAATTTACTGTTGTTCTGGTGTCTTTATAATGAGTTCTGACCCCAAGAATTTCATGGTTTAGGAGTCAATGACTCCTCAATTTCAAACACTAGCACAAGCCCTGAAGATAGACCTACTGTTTGTATTCAGTGGTGAAACTGTTTGAATTCAAGGCATCCTCGGTCACCCCAGGGTATCCCTATTTGCTACGCTATGTTGATATAGTGTAGCAAATAGGGAGACCCCGGGGTATCCGAGGATGTGGATACCCCAGGGTATCCGAGGATGAATTCAAGGGGTCAAGTATGTTTACCTACCTTATCTTCAATTTCTTTTGACTGATAGGCCACTCTGGCTTCTAACTGTGTAATTCTACTCATCATAGTAGACATGAGTTCATGGTCACTTGGAACTGAAAAATAAGTCTCTTCAGGTTAACAAAGGATTTTGAAATTTTTGGTATACATACATTCAAATCAACCATTTTACTCATAGTTTACTTTCATTTTTCAGTTTTGATTAGCTATCATACATTTATAAGTATGGTGTGGAGGAAAGGTGGAACAGACTGAAGTACAGCCTACTAGAGGCAGCTTAGGGAGGTCTGTAGACTATTAACCAACCACCAATGGCACAGAGAGACCTGTGTGTGGAATGACACTGTGGATGCAGCCATAAAAGAAAAGCATAGATGCTTCAAGGCATGGAAGTCAGGTGACAACAGGGAAGCCTACAACACAGTCAATCCATACAGCAAACAGTGAAGCAGAGCAGGAGGCTTTAAAAGCATCAATCCCAAGACAAGTGCTTAGCAGCTTTGCAGGGACATCCAAGATGACATTGGTGAGAAGCCTGTCAGGAACGATGATGGGGACGAGGAATCCAGGAGGGTGGCATGGAGGCAGCACTTTGAAAGGCTGCTCAATGTTGAATTCCCATGGAACCCAAACAATATCACAGAGGAGCCCCCTGTTGAGGCATGCATCCAGATCACCTCAGAAATGGTGGAAAAGGCCATAAGGAAAATGGCAGAGGGTAAAGCAGCAGGCCTATCAGGAATTGTAGATTAAACCCACTGGTACAATGGGTTCATCACAAATACTTGACCTCTTTCAAGCTATACTATAAATAGGCAAGATACCACTAGGCTGCAGCTGGGAGGAAAACTACATAGATACCATTTTCATCATCAGACAGCTGTAGAAGCACATTGCCGCAAACAAACCAATATACCTTGCCTTTATTGATCTAGAAAAAGCATTTTACCAAGTTCCTAGAAAAGTAATCTGGTGGGCACTGCCCAAAGTCGGAGTACAGGAATGGCTTATCAGAGTCATACAGTCCATGTACTGAAAAGCAAGAAGCAGAGCATGTTGTGAGGTAACATACAGCGACGAATCCAATGTCAAAGCCGGCTCCCATCAGGGATCTGTTCTGAGCTGTTTATAATGATTCTTAAAGCCCTCTCAGTACACTCCTGTACCAGCTGCCCCTGGGAAGTCCTATTGGCAGATGACATAGCAATCAAAACTTCTCTTAATACGCTTATTGAGAAAATTGCAGAAGACAAGGCAACAACCGAGGGCCTTATCTCACAGCTGCCTTTCAGAGACCTACCAAGCACCCTCAGTGCAAATAGACTGAGATAATTTGATACTTAGAACGTAGCACAGATTGGTTGTCTAAGGTTTGATCCATCAACATGCAAGCCCACTGAGTGCATGGCAGACCAAAGCCTACCTGGGAAAAACTGGTGAGAAGAGACCATGAGACTGTAGGATTGAGCTACACCAACCCATTTGATGGCCAGACATAGAGAGGGAGACTTATACCAGGCCCTACCCTCAAAAGAGGACTAATCAACTGATTTTGCTTTGCATATAACACCCCCATCAGACTTTATATATGGCCACATCAACACAACAAGAGGGCCAAAGTGGCCCTTAATCGCTCACCTGAATTAAAAATCTAAAAATGTTTATCTAAGATTTGACCCTGTGACCTAGTTTTTGACCCCACTTGACCCAATTTTGAACTTGTCCGAGATTTCATCAAGATAATCATTCTGACCAATTTTCAAGTTGATTGGGCTAAAAATATGGCTTCTAGAGTGTCCACAAGGTTTTTCTAAGATTTGACCCCATGACCTAGTTTTTGACCCCACTTGACCAAATTTCAAACTTTTTCAAGATTCATCAAGATAATAATTCTGACCAATTTTCAGGTTGATTGGGCTAAAAATATGGCGTCTAGAGTGTCCACAAGGTTTTTCTAAGATTTGACCCCGTGACCTAGTTTTTGACCCAACTTGACCCAATTTTGAACTTGTCCAAGATTTCATCAAGATAATCATTCTGACCAATTTTCAGGTTGATTGGGCTAAAAATATGGCCTCTAGAGTGTCCACAAGGGTTATCTAAGATTTGTACCCGTGACCTAGTTTTTGAACCCACTTGACCCAATTTCGAACTTGTCCGAGATTTCATCAAGATAATAATTCTGACCAATTTTCAGGTTGATTGGGCTAAAAATATGGCCTCTAGAGTGTCCACAAGGTTTTTCTAAGATTTGACCCTGTGCCCTAGTTTTTGACCCCACTTGACCCAATTTCAAACTTGTCTGAGATTTCATCAAAATAATCATTCTGAAAAAATTGGGCTAAAAATATGGGTTCTAGAGTGTCCACAATGTTTTTCTAAGATCTGACCCTGTGACCTAGTTTTTGACCAAACTTGACCCAACTTCAAACTTGTCTGAGATTTCATCAAGATAATCATTCTGACCAATTTTCAGGTTGATTGGGCTAAAAATATGGCCTCTAGAGTGTCCACAAGGTTTTTCTAAGATTTGACCCTGTGACCTAGATTTTGACCCCAGTTGACCCAATTTCGAACTTGATCGAGATTTCATCATGATAGTCTTTATGACCAATTTTCAGATTGATTGAGCTATAAATATGGCCTCTAGAGTGTCAACAAGGTTTTTCTTAGTTTTGACTTCGTGACCTAGTTTTTGACCCAACTTGATCCAATTTCAAAGTTGTCTGAGATTTTATCAAGATATTCATTCTGACCAAATTGCAGGTTGATTGGGTTTTAAATATGGCGTCTAGAGTGTCCACAAGGTTTTTCTAAGATTTAACCCAGTGACCTAGTTTTTTACCCCAGTTGACCTAATTTTGAACTTGATCGAGATTTCATTATGATAATCTTTCTGACCAATTTTCAGGTTGATTGGACTATAAATATGGCCTCTAGAGTATCCACAAGGTTTTTCTTAATTTTGACCTTGTGACCTAGTTTTTGACCCCACTTGACCCAATTTAGAACTTGTCCAAGATTTCATCAAGATATTCATTATGACCAATTTTCAGGTTGATTGGGCTAAAAATATGGCCTCTAGAGTGTCCACAAGGTTTTTCTAATATTTGACCCACTGACCTAGTTTTTGACCCCACTTGACCCAATTTCGAACTTGTCCGAGATTTCATCAAGGTAATCATTCTGACCAATTTTCAGGTTGATTGGGCTAAAAATATGGCCTCTAGAGTGTCCACAAGGTAAATGTTGACGACAGACGACGGACACCGGACGACGGACACCGGACGACGCATGACGGACGCCGGACATCACACAACCCCAAAAGCTCACCTTGAGCACTTCGTGCTCAGGTGAGCTAAAAATGGAATTATATCCATTGTAATACAATGACAATTGAAAACTTAGGGTTTTTTTAGCCTCTTCTGGATGTAAAATTGTATTAAAACATTTTTTTCTGGAAGTAAAATTAATAATTTAGAAATGATATTGAAGTTGGGAGAATTTCACAGAAAGCGAAATGCCTTATTTAGCATGTGGGTTATATGATGTCATAAGAAACAACTTTCGCGCTCAAGATGACTTTCAGTAAAAAATGGGCAGAGCTATCCATGTACATGTACACAGTTTAAACACATGACATATGAATTTTATTGCCAATAGAGTTCTATGTAATTTCTTCTTACTTTATATATGCGTTTTACGCCATCATGTTATAATTAAGCTTAATGGACCCTAAATACAGAGCTTGTCACACATATCACATCTTTCACATAAGAAGATAGAGTTGGGGTTTTTTTACCTATGTTCAATTGGTATCTGTTCATGGGCATCCAAAGTCACATGGCTCCAGCTTGAATAAGCCTGAGTAATGAGATTTTTATCCTAAATAACAATGTGTATCAAGGAGTCAGAGTAGGTGCTATACTATTGCCCATATAATTATGCTTTCAGCAGTTTTGTTTTGACTCATCAAAAAGAAATACAGAAATAGAACAAGAGAACCACAGTGACCCTAAATTGCTCACCTGAGTTAACTGTCTTAAGATCTGACCTCTTAACCTAGTTTTTAAGCACACTCTACCCAAATTTGAACCAGACTAAGATTTCATAGAGACATTCTGACCAATTTTCAGGTTAATTGAGCAAAAAATATGGCTTCAAGAGTGTGTTTACAAAAATTTTTAAGTTTAGACCCCTTGACCTCATTTTTTACTCTAGAGCTTCTAGATTTCATCAACATATGTACATTAATTCTGACCAATTTTCAGGTTGATTGAGAAAAAAAACATGGCCTCTAGAGTGTCTACAAAGTTTATCTAAGATTGGACCCCTGGACCTCATTTTTACCCTGCTTGAACCAAATTCAAACTTAATCTCTATTTCATCAAGACAATCATTCTCAACAATATTTAGGTTGATTGAGTAAAAACTATTGCTTCTTAAGTGTCTACAAGGTTTTTCCTAGACAATCATTCTGATCAATTTTCAACTTGATTGAGTAAAAAACGTGGCTTCTAGAGTGTTTAAAATCTTTTTCTAAGATTTTGACCCTTGACCTCATTTTTAACCCCAATTGAGAACTTGGCCTAGATTTCATCAAACCAATCATTCTGACCGATTTTCAGGTTAATTGAGCAAAAAATATGGTTTCTAGAGTGTTTACAAAGTTTTCTAAGATTTGACCCATTGACCTCATTTTTACCCCACTTGACCCAATTTCAAACTTCTAGATTTTGTCAATAAATTCATTTTGGCCAATTTTCAGGATTTAACAAAAAACAGGGCCTATAGAATGTATTCAAGGTAAATGTTGACAACACAAAATGTATGATGGACATCATGCGACCAAAAAAACTCACCTTGAGCACTTCCTGCTCAGGTGAGCTAGAAAGGCAGATCATCACTACATATCTAGATGTTTTATCAAATTTATAGAGGGGTTTAAAAGAAGGTGAAATGTATGTTAGTCAGGAATTGAAATATATTGTAAGAATTATGTCCAGAAGGAAAAGAGAACCTTAATGATGTCAGTCAAACCCAGTATGCACTTTCCTGCATTTGCTTGTATGAAAGATAAAAGCTTAAGAAAACAATGTCCTTTTGTAAGCAAAAGAGAAATAGCTTGTAAAACTTCCTTTACCTTATTTGGTACTTATTTTTAATTTCTCATTGAATTGCTGGGATTTTTTTTCAAATTCACTTTCACCAGTCCAAAGTTTTGTTGTAAAGTCATGGATCAATGTGATGCTGAAAAGCCATGTGATCAGGATGATTAAATGTGGCAAACTGTTTGCAAATTATACCCTGCTTTGAACATGGCCTTATGCTCAAAGCAGGGTATAAATAGCAAACAGTTTCCCATGTTTTTGTTATCCTAAATGCAGGGCTGATGACTGTATCACACAAACGTTTTGGAAAATGGCATAAAATTCTTAAATCAGACTTAAATAAGAGACAGACAGAAAGGGGTCAATCATCTAATAGCAATAACAATGGTATAATTACCCAAAGAGGGAATAAAGTTTTTTTATCTTGAAATATCCTATTATTAGCTTTAAATCATTTTTAAAATTCTAGACAGTAGCTATTTTATACAGTTTGAATTTTACAACATGTAACTTTCTAGCAACATACACACAAACTACAAAAAATGTCCCATGACTTTATTTGAGCCAACAGAATTTGAGACATGTAATATTTCACCTTTAACCCTAGAGCTATTTCAAATTTGTTACCAATTACAAATTTACTTATCATCCTGAGCAATTTAGGTAGTGGACCCGTAATAGTTTTGCAATGTTTCAGAAGTAATAAACTTTAACAGTGTTAACAAAGGTGTCCTAATAATTTTCATTAGGAAACCTTGGTCAACATTGTGAAAGTTCATGGGGTCCGAAATGTTGCGGAACTTTTACGGGTCCACTACCTTAAGCCAAGTTATTTTGTAATGTTTCTAATAGCATTATGGAGGTCCTTAGGATAAGCTTAATTTCAACATAATGGCCTTGACCTGGGAGGTATCAGAAAATTTAATCAAATAGCATATCTACTCATCATGAAAGACAATTGTACCAACTCATTTTATGATCCACCCATATGTGAGGGAATAAAGCTCAGTTTTAACATTTCACCTTGAGCTGTGACCTTGACATTGGTGCATTCTGAACAAGAGGCCAAAGGACTTTTAACCCTTATCATGCTGAACCCAGAATATTCCTGATTTGGGAGGAGGTATATACAAAGATCAGCCTGCACCTATGTGCAGTCCGATCTTAGTCTACACCACCTGTTTGTCCCCGTTCAAGGCAGAGTAGTTCATTAAATTTAATTAATTTTCAAAAAGAAAAATTGCCCTACTCCCTTGGATTTTAGGGCTTTTGGTACTTTGATATTAATGCAGTTTTGAAAGAGGATTTTAATTCAGCATGACAAGGGTTAAAATATGAAAATTTATCCTTTACAGGGGTTCATTACAGTAATCAACACTTGTTCAAGCAAAATTCTTTTTAACAATGTCAATCTGAATAAGTTTACATACCACTAGCAAATCAACTTTACTCTTTTTTTTCTGAAGTCCCATGGTATTTAAGTCACTGTGATTTCATAATTGTGAAAATAATGTTTAAAAGAAGAAAATGCTTGTGAAAATCAATTTCTCATTTTCCCACAATAATTTCCACTGAATAAAATGGTTTATTTTCAATTTGCACCCACCTTTCCTTGCTGTTTGCAACCCCTTTCAAATTGAACCAGTCTGAAATTTCATTATTGCATTAAATATACATTGAAGGTTTGTTTTAGGCATATGTTTATGGGTAAAACCCGGGCATTATCGAGAGAAAACATGAATTAATAAGTCAATTCATGTGCCATTAACACCCAGCGTTTTTCACTTAAATATCCTCAGTATGGGCCTATACACTTTATCACTTTCTTTGTCTTACATTAATATAGAGCATAGATAAAGAAATTCATCGTCGCATTAATTTTTGTGATGTCATTAATTTATCAAGCAAAGTTGGTATAAACAAAAGAGACAGTACAATGCATAACGCAATTTTTTACATTTAATATTTGCAGAGAGCCTCAAAATGCTTTAACACCAAAGTGATTTTTTGGGTCTCTGCAAATGTTAACGCTCTCAAGAAAGTGAATTAACCCAACAATAATACAGGAAAGGAATTAAATTGTACTTTCACAGAATAGTTTGTCTAAGACACAAAAAACATAACATATAGCTAATATCTAACTTGTAAAATACTGCATTGACCCAAAGCTTACAGACAGATAGTTTGTTACAAAAATTGTAGACCGAAATCAAACTGATTCTTAAGGACACACAGTAACACATTTCAATTCCACTCTCTAAGAGTATTCTAACAATAATTATGCAACTTTTGAAAGTCCAAAAACACAGGTTGTTTCCAGTAACTAGAATAGAAATGATTAACAAATTAAAAGGGGGCAACTAATTTTTTTAAAGAGTTTCAAGATTTAAGACAGTTAAGTGTGGGGACAGAAGGAAAGGCAAAGTTCATCACACATTTTTATCATACTTACTGTGACCTTCATCAAAAAGGTCAAGGTCAGTTTGTGACCTAGATAAATCTGAAATAATGTTTAAGGCAATAGACATAAGTTGTAAATATCAAAACATAAGTGTCACTTTATTTATAGGTACATACAAAATTTTTTGTAAAATTCAGCTTAAGCAATTGTTCTGTTGTAAAAAGTCTAAAAATAATTCCAAAGGGAATTGAATAATCATTTTCAAATAATATACTCAATTTCGACATTTTAGCTTATGTCAATATTGAATTTTCAAATACAAACATTTAATATGGCCGCAGTCTAAAAAGAAAACTTGTTCATCACTTAATCTCATGACATTGTAACCCATTTGAACCATCTCAATGAGACAATTCAAAATTGTTCGAACATTATAGGTTTCTGTAAGAATTATGTGACAATCTATTTATGTTGTAAAAAAACAACACTTATATCTATCATTAATAATTTCATTAAATGACCACTCCCATAAGTGACCGTTTTTTCTATTGTCCCCTAAGTGGTCGCTCTGAGAGATAAAGAGAGTATTTTTCTATTTTAAAGAGGTATGAAACTTAAAACATGATCATACTGTATGAAAACACAAGCGGATTCATACATAAGTGTGATTAGGTTTATAGTTACATACTTCCGTGAAATAAAAATATAATCTTTTCATATTTTATTATTTAAAATCATGAAGCAATAATGGAAGAATTTCTTCATTATAAGACAGATTTCTAGTAGGACTATTTTGCGTGCAAGCTTAAATATCGACATACTCAAAATTGTTTTCATTAAAGAATAAAACCAATTTTTCAGCCAATCATAATGCATGAAAATTGATGGAATTTTTATAAAATAACTGTACACACCTCCTTTATTCCCAGGCAATCCAAACCCCTGTGATGCTCTTATTCCCGGGTCAGGTATTTTGGGGATTCCTCCCAGGAAAGGATCCCTGGTTTTGAGTCTCTGTGAGGCCATACCACCCGTAATCTCATCCAATAATTTGTTTTCATCATCTATAAATAGAACAAGAGAAACGCAAGTAAAAGACAATTTCCTATTTGTCCAGTATCTAAATGAAGTTGTCTCGAAATAAATATATTTTGTGCCCTTCAACTTTTTATGCATTTATCTCTTTTACCTACCTATTTAGTACTATTCCAAGATTCACAAAATGTGTTTCTTAAAGCGTATTAAATAAACAAATTTACACCAGAAGCCGAATTGCCTAAAAAATGACCCAAAATTACTACACTTACAACAGAGGTACTTTCCAGTTTACCAAAATGTCCTGGTGATGTTCAAAATGAATAAGCTGTTGAGGGCTAGACAGTGAGAAAAAGTGAAGTTCAAAAAGGAGAAAATTTGGTGTAAAAAAACCCCGACATTTTAATAGCAAAGGTTGCTCTTTGATAGAGAGTATATTGATCCGAAGTCTCAAGTGAATTACTTTAGTCACAACAAAAATGTCATAAAATGACAAAAGTTTTTGCATGACAACATGAATAATGATGACAACTATACCTTTGATTGAAATTGATACTGAATGACATCATCTATGGAATTTCTATTGGATCATAATTAATATCCAGGGGCCCGTTTTACTAAACATCTTATGATCATTTTTTGCGAAAGTCAAAACTAATGTTGCTTCTACGGTTGTAATTTAAAATAGAATTCTGCTATGCACTATCTCGTTGGAATCGTCTTCTAAAGACAATTCCAATGAGATAGTGCAACTGCAAGGCAGAATCAAACTATGAATGAAAACACCAAGTACAATTTATGATTTTGATTTACGATAATTTTTTTCGTAAGATATTTAGTAAAACGGGCCCCTATAGAACTCAATGAAAACCCATCCAACACAGTGAGTTAAAAATTTTGATAACCCTATCAGTTTGCCAGTCAAATAATAAGGTTTAAAATCAACTAGAATTCTAAAATTAAATTTAAGTTCTTAGAAAATCTAACCTTCACAACTACAAATTCTGCTAAAGGCATTTGACTATGGGACATGTGGTAAAGGGGGTAAATAAACCTTACCTGTATATGTTGGGTTTCTGAATGGAACTGGTCTTTGTCTGAAATTGATCATAATTATTATATGAATGTTTTAATCTACCATATTTATCCCGATGATTGCTTGCACAAGCGTACGAAATTAGGATAGGTAGCTTTTATTTAGGAACAATCTTTTGAAACAAAATATTTATCAAATTCATAACAGTCTGGTTGGTCGGTTTTCTAATTTTATTTGATATTTAATTTCTATAAACAATCATTTAAATGTCAAAATAGTCAAAATAATATAAGATGTATTTTTATACAGGTATATGTTAAGAATCAACTAAGTATATTGAGCATTCTCAGTAAATAGTATAGGGCAGATAATAAGCCAGCTATTGTTGGGGAGGACACACTTTTGAGAGGAAATAGGGAAATCTATTACACAATACGAGGACCAGAATGGCCCATGGCCCTTGCTTGCTTACCTAAATAAACATGCCTTGCCCTACCTCGCCCATATTTTGGGCTCAGTCAGAATTTCTTAAAAAAGTTTTAAGAAAGGTCACCCAATATACATTTCTGCTAAGTCAGGCTGAAATTTTCCCATTGGTTGGGAGCCCCAATGAGAAGATGTTTATAAATCTCACATTTAAAAATAACACCGTCCTGTCACCTCCATATGTAGGGGTCAATGCAAATTTATTGAAAAAGTTTTGAGAAGGGTCACCCACTGACCATTTCTGCCAAGCAAGGCTGAAAGTGACTAGAGGAATAATGAGTTTTTGATGTTTAAAGATTTCAGTGTCCAAAATAGCCCCCCCCCCCCCCACACCCACACACACAAACACACCAATATTTGTGGGTCAATCAAAATTTTCCAAACAAATTTAGAGAAGGGCTACCAAAGGATCATTTCTGCCAATTTAAGTTTTGTTGACATTCTCCAATTAGTTACTGAGATGTTAAAAGAATTGTGACAACTTCCAACAGACAAAAGTAGATCATAAAACTCATTTTGTGCTCAAGTGACCAAAAAAAGGCCAGGGACTTATTGATTCAAACATTTCACAACCCTTTTGATCTGATTGAATTTTATAAAAAAAAATCAATCTCTTGTTTATCAAGACGTTTATCAGGCTTATTTTGCCGTTTTTTGGCCAATTTCAGGGCCTTCACCCCTCTTAGATAATTCATTTTTCTCCTATTTCTTAAGTTCAATTTCACTCAGCTAGAATTTCCACAAATATGCGTATTTCCGTAATCTCTCAATTAAGCAAAAATTTCTCTAAATAACATTTAACAAATCAAACAATTTCATGTAATTTCAATCTGATCAAATTATCTTTAAATGATGTGAGAATAGATCAACCCTTATCAGGGCTCATGTTTGACCCTTAAACCAGGCTTTTGACCCCCCAAAAATCTGAAAATATCTTAAAATGACCCCTAGAAATTTCTCTTGAGAGAAATTACTAGGGGTCAAAATATGGTTTTATACCTAAGATTTTCACAAATTACAATCTAAAGTGTAACAAATTAATTACTTGTTTCCTATCATTACAAGAATCAGTTGAAGTTACTCTAAAATATGCAAAATTCAACTTTTGATTTGCTTTTTTTGTCGTTTTGACCCCTTTAAATTCAGATTTGACCCCCAGTCTTTCTTAGGTGAGGAGTCAATGACTCCCCAATATCAAACACTAACAAAAGCCCTGCCCTTATCCTGCTGTTCAGGACATATTACTCCGACGGTGACACTCATTCTTTCTGACTTTTTGTCTCTCACCAATGGGTTGATAACCGTAGACCTATGTGAGATAGCAGCTGGAAGCTACGAATGGATGTGATGGTTGTACTGGTGTGAGAAATGCCAGGAATCCATTGTTAGGTGCTCCAGCTGCTGCAATATAACATAAAAAATGTTGAAAGCAGCATAAAACTCTATTCAATCATTCACAACATATTACTGCTGTTTACAATTTTAAAGCTTCGTAAAATTGGCAGACAATATAGACTAAGATCAGCCTACAAAAACATGCAGTCTGATCTAAGCCTTAACTGCCTTCTTTCTACTCACTTTTAATTTGAGCCTTTGTGTAACATTTCCAACAATTTCAAAAACTTGCAAAGCTAAGACTCTGACCAGCCTGTGCAGACCAGAGTCATCACTATGCGTTTACTAGATAGATAAGGTCTTAAAGCATCTGTAAACCATCAGGTCACTTTATATTTACAGTAAGTGGCTGTCTATGCTACCCAATGTTTGCACCTTACTTACATTTCAAATTGTTGGAAATGTCACACACAGGCTTATTTGAAAGCCTGAGCCAGCCTGGTTGAAATGTCAATAAATTGACAATTTGTTTGAAAGAAATTTTCAATTCAGTAAGATAAAGGTTAAGAAAATATTTACCCTATTCCTGTAAGGGGTGTTTTGTGTTTCTTCAAGCTTGACATCGGACTACTCATGATTTATTCATATATCTGAAAAGAAAAATAATGTCTATTGGGCAATCATTACAAGACTGCAAAATTTGATAGGTCAGTGCAATACTTAATTGTAAGTGCCTACATATTTATAGATATATTCCATATATTTACAACAATGACGTCAAGAATACTATTGTACTCTAGAACTTTTAACATTTCAATCATAGACTAGTTAGCTTGTATATACATGCAACACTGTTCTTGCAATTTTCAACGAGTTTGATATAGAAAACAGTGACCTAGGTTGTCTTGTAACATCCAAAACAAGAAATGTAACAATTAGCTGACTTTTCAGGTAATGAGAAAACATTGTGGAAAGAAGGAAATGTTTGTTTGTAAAGTTGATGTTTTTGTGTGCAGATTTTGTTTTTGGGTATGCCTACAAGGATCTTTTGCCAATAGCCTTTTTCTCTTAATTTTTTTTTTTTTTAATTCCAGTTAAGATAAAAAAGGTTTATGCATTCTTAATAGCTGAAAAATTTGTTTCAGCAGAGAGTAGCCCCATAAAGAATTTCTACTTTTATCGATAAATCTTCATGTCTTACTATCAATATATACTGCCTAACTCCCCTTTTGGATTTTACAGGCAGGTTTTTGCGATTAAATCTATGGTTATCTAGAAGTTGTGTATTGATTTCATAGTGGTGTGAAACTCAAAACCCAATCAAAATTGTGTGTGAATCTGCATCACGTATATTCAAAGTGTGATTAGTTTTTAAGTTTCATACATCAATGAATTTTAGAAATATTCTCTTTATATCTTAAATGATGAAAGGATCACGATGTATCGGGTGTGCATCAGAAACATAATGCCCTCCTCTCTCTCTCTCTCTTGTAACAAACAATTTTTTAGATAAGCTGTGATCGCTTTTAAGACTTTGCCATATTTTATTATGGATATGGTAATCTTAATTTACGTGTAAGTTACCGTCAAATACGTTATTTTTCCTTGTAACTAAGGTTTGTTTACATTTTTTGACGCCATGACACCGGAAGTTATATCATTGTAGACTGGTCAGTACTCCTAGACTGGTTAGACTGGGGTCAATTACATGCACATTGAAATATTTCATTTACAATTATAATTATAATTACAAGGAAATCTCAATGTAATTAATTAATTTACAACTACTTTTCATATGAAAAAAAAAAATACAATTACCAATTACATTTGAGGTATGATGAACCAGTCAATAAAAAATGGAATATGACATTATAGTCTGTTTGACTTCTATATGGACCAACATTTCGCCGAAAATCTCAGAAATTAATTAATGAAACACATATTTTTCTTGTCATATCATTTTTTTCAGCTAATACCATGACGAATTTTGTTTTTCAGAATTTTTGAATGTAAAATAATGATTTTGTCCGTCCGTCTACATGTTAACTTTCAGCATTTCATACCTACTTGTTACTGTATTAAACTGAACAGCGAACTGTATAACCAAAAATAGTACTGATTTGCATAGGGGCCGAGTCAAAAGAGAAGATTTTAAATGAATTGTATTACTATAAAATCGAGTCTTTCAATATAATTAAGTTTGTCTGAGATTTTTGCTACCGTTGGATATCAAATCTGTATATATTCTCTCTTTCTTCAGAAACTGTTTGACCAGATAATTGATTATTGATTTTATTCATTCTGAGATGAAACGGCCCTATATTTACATGTTAAGACCAATCAAAAAGCATTATTAACCGAAATAGTTGGTGAAAAGGCGAGTACTAACGGTAAAAATCACGTGCTATTTAAGTTTAAGATGACATGACCGTCGATATGCTAATTAGCATGTCCAAATAAGGAACAATGGACATTTCATCTGTCAAAAGTTTAGTATAAAAGCACGTGTTTTTACTATTTATGTTGACATCTACATCTACATCTACTGTTTAACCCAACAATCGATTGCCGATTATAACTGGGTGCGGGTGTGCTAATAGCCGGTAAAAGAGCTGTTAAGAAAAGAGAAGATATTTTACATTGTTAAAATTCTATAAAAGAAGATATAGTATGCTACAGTTAAAAAGTAAAAGCAGATAGTAGTTTATACAAGATTGACTGCCGCTAGTCTTTCGGAGAATATGCCGAGACTAGGGCTGGACTTGACACTAGTTGGTAGAGTGTTCCACTGTTTCACTGTCCTGGGGAAAAAGGAATTAGTGAAGTATTGAGTCTTTGAGAACGGAATAAGATAGTTAAGATTTCTTGTTTGTATAAGGTGACTGTTATCTACAGCTATTGTACCAGCTCTGATTTTATAAAATAGTATGAGGGAATTATGTAGCCTTCTTTCATGTAGGGATTTCCAGTTAAGGGTGTTAATCATTTGGGTGACACTATTGGTGTAGTTGTAGTCATTCATGACATACCTAGCTGCTGATCTTTGCACTCTTTCGATATTATGGGAGAGGGTTTTTTGCCAGGGATGCCATATGCATGAGCAATATTCTAATTGAGGTCTAATATATGTGTTATAGGCAGCAGTTTTGACCTGTTTGTTATTGGTCCGTATGTTTCTTTGGATGAAGCGGAGGGTTGATGTTGCTTTTGATGTGATGTTTTCTATGTGCTTAGACCAATTTAAGTCAGAAGTGATGGTGACACCTAGATACTTGGCTGCATTGGTTGCCTTTAGTTCTGTATTATGAAGTTTGTAAGGGTAGATTAGTGGATGTCTCTTCCTCGTTATTCTTAAGATTTCACACTTATCAGGGTTAAATTCCATTGACCAGGTTCTCTCCCAGTTTTCTAAGTTATGTAGATCTTGCTGAAGGGATAGGGTATCATTTTTTGTGTGGATGGTTAAGTAAACAATAGTATCATCGGCAAACATTCTAGCGTTACATTTGACTGAATCTGGGAGGTCATTAATGTATATGAGGAAGAGACAGGGGCCTAGAACTGATCCCTGAGGGACACCAGAAAGAACTGGAAGTTCACTGGAAAATTGACCTTCTACAGCAACTCTTTGGGAACGATTACTAAGGAAAGATTTGATCCAGTTGACAATTTGAGGGTTTATACCGAGTTGCTGTAGTTTGAACAAGAGGGAAAGGTGGTCCACTTTGTCAAAGGCTTTAGAAAAATCCATGACAACAACATCAGTTTGATACCCAGATTCCAAGTTGTTGAATAAATCCCTAGTAAAGTTAAGTAGTTGGGTTTCACAGCTGTGGCCTGAACGAAAACCATGTTGGAATGGACTGAGAATACTGTTTTTATCGAGGTAGGACATGAGATTTGAAACAATGATATGCTCTAAGAGTTTAGACGCAATACAGGTAAGGGAGATGGGTCTGTAATTACTGGGCTGGGACTTTTGGCCTTTTTTGAAGACTGGAGCTACAGTGGCTTTCTTCCAGTCTTCAGGGACAATACCAGTGCGGAGCGACAAATTAAAGATTTCTGCAAGGATGGGGGCTATTTCGTGGCTAAAATCTTTCAGAATTCGGGGGGATATCTCGTCGGGCCCACTTGCCTTATGGGGTGATAATCCTTGAAGGAGTTTTTCTACTCCACAGGTGGTGACCACAATTTCGTTCATGTTTGTGTTTGCAGGTTTAAGTATCCTAGAGCATAAATGTGACAGACTGAGGGGTTTTGGGGGGGAGAAAACGGACTCAAATTGTTTATTGAGGATGTTGGCTTTGGAGACCGGGTCGGTATATATGACACCCTCTGATTTTAAAGGGGCTATGCCAACATTCTCTTTCTTGTTATGTTTGATATAAGTGTAAAATTTCTTATTCCTGCCTGGTTGGGAGTCATAGTTAAATATGATGTTTTCCATGTATGACCAGTAAGAAGACCTTATCAATTTTTGGATGGTAGACTTAAGGGACTTTAACCCTTCTTGCCTATGAGTATCGAACTTGTGTTTGAGCTTTGAATAAAGCTTATCACGCTTATGGATAAGTCTTTTCAGTTTAGGGGTTATCCAAGGCAAGTCAGCACGTGGCTTGCAGATCTTTGTTGGTATGTGCTTGCTACAGGAGTGGTTGAGGCTATCCTTAAAAGACACCCAGGCTTTGTTAGGGTCATCATGATTTGTTTGGAAAAAAATACAGGAGAAATTGACCATGTCTGATTTGATACTGTCCCAGTTTGTTTTCTTGTAATTTTTAATTGGACGCCTAGGCTGTAGGGGGCGACCCCGGTTTAATTTAATTTCATGGAAAATTATGTCATGGTCTGAATTTGCGAGACTGGGAAGGGACTTGGTTTGGTGTACGAGAGACGGGTGGCTAGTGAAGAAAAGGTCCAAGGTGTTATTTTGCCTGGTAGGGATTTTGACCATTTGCTCAAGATTGTGATGAGACATATTTTCAAGGAAATCTGCGTAGAAGGATCTATTCTTGCAGTTATCTTTAATGGATTCCCTGTCCCAATCAATGTCGGGAAGGTTGAAATCACCTAGAAGCCAAACAATACTGTCTTTTGGGATCTTATGGAGGGAGGACCACAATTCTTTGAGAGATGACGTGTCCAATTCATGGGGCTTATAAAAGGTTCCAACAAAGATATTGCGGATGCCTGGTAGGCTGATTTTGGACCAAGAAATGTTACAGCTTGTTTTTAATTCAGGCTGGTCTTGGCTAAATAGGGATTTGCTAATAGCTACTATTACACCTCCTCCTTGGCCGTCACATCTATCATCCCTGTATATGTTAAAATTGAGGTTGTCAGGGAAGATTTCGGAGGAGCATGTTTCAGGTTTTAACCATGTCTCAGTGAGACAGACAATATCGGGCTTTACCTGCTCAATTACTTGATGCAAGTCAGGTATTTTATTTCTGACTGACCGACAGTTCACATTAATAATCGTTATACGTTCAGAATTCTTAAGCTTTGTTTCTTATCATTTTCTTACTATTGAACAGCCTCCATCACCCCTCGTGTTTAAGAACGGATAATGCGAAAATATCAACATTAACTAGATAGACAAAATAATTATTTTGATTTCATTTTATTTTCAAAAAATATTTTTTGGAATGGTATTAAGCTGAAATTAAGATTTTACTACATACAAATCCTTTATTCAAACGCAATTTTATGTAATTGATGAAAAGGTTGGTCCATATAGAAGTCAAGCGGACTATAACAGCTTTATGGTTACATTAAAACTATAGAATTATTGTAAGAAACTATATAGAGACAATTTGGAAATCAAAAGCATTTCAATTAAGGGCTAAACTAGATTATGTTATGGAGAGCCATCACACTTGCTTCGGATAGTAAACAATTTGAATTTGAAATTAAGCCCACACTGAAAGAAAGTCTTACACCTGATAATTCAGGAATGTTTAGGAACTGTTTTCAATCCAGTTTTGGAATGGAAATGAATAAAACTTGTTTGACACTTCTTAACCCTTGTCATGCTGAATAAAAACATTGACAAAGCAATGATTACATTGAAATTTACCTGCTATAAGCACTGGTTGCACTTTTTGCGCATCTGTACTTGTTATGAAAATACATTTTTTAAATAACTTGTCTAAAAAGGAAAACAAGGTATAGCCTAAGTACATATTATATATTTCTGCATACAACATAACGCAAACGTCAACACGGTCCTCGTTAACATTTGCAATTTGTCTCTTACTTGGGTTAGAAAGATCCATGGCTGTGAGATAAGATAAGAACTGCCGACAGGTGCTGACAAAATCTGGCTGAACAACCCGCCAACACAAAGGCTCGCTTAACAACATTTCTATTTTAGACAAGGTTATCCCAACCGTTCGATGAATGAGATATAGTAATGGTCTCCGTCCGTCATTCCGTCACTAAACTTATCTGGAGTATATCTCCTAAAGTATAAAAGCTATCAACTTGAAACTTTATAGGTGAATAGATATCACGGAGGAGAAGTGCAGTGCACAAGTACTACAATCTTGCTTGCATAATTTTGGAGTTATTGTCCTTTGTTATTCTAAATACTTTTGTTCGGAGCATATCTCTGAAAGTTAATAGCCATTCTCTGTAAGCATTTACACTTTTACATAGTGAGTGTGGCACGCCATGTCTCGGATTTACTTGAAACTTGTTTGATTTTCAGACCTTATTGCCCTTATGAGTAAATCATCGTTTTTTTGTCAATTTGTTTTTAGGTTGCCATGGAAACAAATCTAAAAGTTTTTTGATAAAAAATGGCAAATATAAGCATGAAAATAGACATTTTTCGAGCATTGCTATCTTGCTTATTTAAAGGTTTACAAAAAATAATCTTTCTATTATAAATTGTTTTATCCTTACTCAATCATTTGCACTTTTTAAATTTATTTCAATTATTTGTTATATTCGATGCTTTACCACATTTAGGTGGGTTGGGTAAGACATTTTTTGAAAATGTCATATTTTGACAATTTCTTGAAGCATTTTTGAAAAAATGCAGCTAGTTTGAAATTTATATGTTCCTACTAAAGAATAAATCAACCATCCCTCTATCATGAAAAAGAAAAAAAATATTGGGCCTTTGTCTGTAAAGGTGGTTACCATGGTAACCAGACAGGCACCGTCAAGTAAAAATTTTAGTATTTTTCTATGTATTTTCTTCTTAAAAACACATTATTTGCTCAATATAACTGTATTTTTTGATATTCATGTTTGGTAGGTATATAGATGTCATCAATGATAGTCAGCCAGAAGTCTTTCACTTAAGGTCAAGGTCATTTGTTAACCATTTTTGCACAATTTTTTGAAAAAGAGATAAAAAACCAGTCAAGATAAACTTTTTTCACCTGTCAAAGAGGAAGCCGATAGGCATCAGAGAAACAGATAATTGTCATATTTTTGTGACAAGATAACTAATATAGTGTTTTGGATTCTATATTAATTTGTAATTCCCACTACCTAGATGTATTTCAAGTGTTGAGTTAGAAAATAATCCCATCCGATGGATATCCCCTGCATGTGTAACCACATAAATAAATTCTATTCTTATTTATCATTACTCTTTGGCCCTCCTTATACTTTGAACATGGTTTGAGCCTTGTAAATGTCTTGAATTAACACAGTGAGCTTTTATATGCTGCATGTGATTGACAAATTTTTTATGGTACCCAATTCTTTCCTTATTTAATTTTGAATGTATGTAAAACAACAAAATCAAGGAATGTCCCTTTTCTTGTAGTTTCAGCTTAAAATAGCTAAAAAAATTTAAAATTTATAACAATAATAAGTTTAAATTTTTAAATTAACTAAATTGTTAACAGAATGAATTAATAATTGCGAAATATTGACTGCACATTTGTTATTTCTATCCGCCATTTTGGATTGTTGCTATGGGATCAAAGGGAAGTAACTCTAAAATAGACTACAAGACTAAATTTAAGAAATTACACCAATTTTTCAAACTATAATTCTAAAATTATACCACATGAAAACAATATATTCTGATTATTAAAGGAATATTTATTAATTTATCTTTCAATCAATATGGACATGTACTGTAAAATCTTTTGCATTGAATTATTGTAACCTCCTGAAAACAGGGATAGTTCATGTATATTATTGCCATTTTTAAGAGTATGCAATTTTCAATCGAGAATTGTGAAAAATTTAGGGTATGTACCCCATGGGATTTTTTATGTTTTGATAACTAGAACACCTAATCTATTTGCTTTAAACAATTTTTTCCCCATATACGCTGCAAAAATCTGAAATTTGGATCTGAAATTTGGCATTTTTGCAAAATTCTGACTTTCTATGGCCTGTTTCTATGGCAACATAGCACCCATTTCCGAATGAGTGATATAGTTTGTAATGGTCTTATATGGGATTCAACTTGTGCAAGTGTGAACAAAATCTGTTCTTATGCGTGCCAAAAAAGTGTAAGTGCTTACAGAGAATGGCTATTAAATAGCTATGAATTTGAAACTTTATAGGTCGATAGATCTCATAGAGAAGACGGAAGTGCAGTGCACAAGGAGCGCAACTTTTGCTTGCATTATTTCGGAGTAATTGCCCCTTTTTATATTAGGCTTCAATTAACTATCAAGCTTCCATGGCGTGGGGATGGCCATATCCGACATGGCTCTCGTTTCTTCTGTTTTAGACAAGGTTTAGATTAGCTTCCAAGTAAAACAGAATCGATTCACAGAATCTTTTCCTCATATAAAAAACAAATTCGCTGTACTTTTGGACCAAAAAGTATTGGACGCCCTGAAGACATAAAAAACACAATAATGTATTGAGGCTACGCGAATTCATGATGATGGGGTTTTGGGGTTTTTTTGCAGAGTGATCTTACACATATATTTTCCGTTTGGAATATCGTTCGAACTTTTCTGTAAACTGGAAAGTACCTTGATCGTAAGTTTAGTATTTTGGTAATTTTTGGTAATTCGGTTTTTGGCGGTACTGAATATGCTTGAGTAAAGACAAGTTTCCTTAATGCTTTCAGATTGTCTATGGAGATCATTTTGGCAAATGGTAATTTGATAACAAAACGCACTGAAACTCGTTTGGTATCCTGAAATAAAAATACGACAAGATGTCATCTTAGTCTAGGCCCTTATGTAAAAATATTGGGTCGATCGCGACACGTAGACAGAGCTTTAGAGCGATTTCAAATTTCGGATAGATGTGTATCCGGATACTCTTCTTTTTATTTTCAAATTTGCGAATTCTCTTTGTTTGACGTACAAAGATAACACCAAAGTGCCGTTTTTATCTCCACTTTACTCATTTTAAGTCCCGCATAAATTATAACAGTAATTTTAGTCGGTGTCCATGTGTTTGTCTATCTAACCATTTGTATGATATAGTATAGCTACACTGCATTATATGTGTAATTTGATAACCGTAGTTAAGATTGATTGCGCATTTATTTTAACCATGTCATTTCCTATTGTTAAGTATCACTTGATGTCGAAGGTAAAAAGGTTAATTTGACGTATCTGGCCAAGCACATTGCCGGGAAGTACATTGCAGAGCAGTCCCAGCCTCGATCCCCGGCAGTGTTAAAAAGTTTCCGTATCGGTCTCTCACCAATGACCTGTTTTACGCTCGAATAGTGAAACAAATCGCATGTGGTAGCGCACCGTCTATTAAGGGTGTTCCTAATTCGATCCGCGACGGTGGCACTTACCCTTACCGACAATGTTCTTCCGATGATCAACGGGTTTATATTCGTTAACCTATATTCCATTAGCAGCTATAGAAGTGGAAAAAACGTGACGTCATAGTAGTACTCGTAAGAGAAAATCAAGGAAAAACCCATGGCTTGTAGCTCAAGAATCCACGATGTGTTTAAAAGCTGTTAAAAATGCGTTAATCACTATTCAAAAATGCTAGTTCTAGTGAGACTAATATAAGAGCTCAACGATTAGGTGGTCCAACAGCCCCAATCAGACAGAAATTCATAGAAAAGTATTAATACTTCCTGGTGAATATAAAGACCTTTGTTAAACAATGTCTTTACCTAAGAAGAGCAAATTGATTGCCATTATAGTACCTAACTATCTTCCTGAAAGTCATATACTATCCGTGTCAAAACTTTAATACTCGGTCCTACGAAATCTATTAAGGATAGTGCGTCATTTAAAGAATGGACAGAACTTTCAATACATTTCAGGGGTCACAGAATGACATCATATCAAAATGGTGACGATATTAAAACATACGAACATGCGTTTAGTTACAGGAACCCTTTCACGGTACATTAAAGATTATAATACACAGGCAAAAAGAAAAAAATGTTTTGCATCAAGCCAGTTACACGATGATGTCGAAGCGGTGGTTGTAGTCATACGAGGGTTGATCCATAAATTCGTAAAATGGGTCCATACCTTTCGCAATTCTTGCTTGTTCGGCGTATAATTTGTTGAGTGTGTAGTCCAGTATCTACGCACGGTATAAATGTTACATTTTTTTGTAAACCAATATTTGGCAGCCTTAAAAATTCGTTGGCATAGTAACATACAGGTGCTAAGGCGGAGGGAGTTTAAAAACAATGAAAATCTTTTACGTCAATATTTTTTCTTAGAGTATTTGTAAACGTTAGTTGAAATTTCTTGGCAGAAGTAAATAAGACGCAAAAGGAAATCAATTGTAACATTTTAATCTTGGTTGGAACAGTTTTTTACGGACAAGGAGTATTTGAAATAAGACTGATTATTCCAGAGAAAAGTGATCTGATGCAAAACAATATATAGAATTAGCTTTTAATTCTTATATTTTTTCCTCATCCAAGTTATTCACCAAACCAAAAAAAAAAAAAAAAAAAAAAAAATCAAAATAAATTAGGGAAAATATAGTTATGTGCAAAATGAACCTTTTTCTAAAGTTACCCGGGATGTTCAAAGAGGGCCAGGCTTTTAATGGGGATTTAGAAGGGTATACATTGTAATGAAGTTTCAACAAAGACACTCGTTCAAATGGATTTTAATCATTTTCCCAAAAAAAAGGCCCAGCATTAGGGTCTGCACTCTAATAGAATTAATACGATTCATACAGAACTATTACACAAATTTGATTCCTAAGGGAGTGTGGATACTTTCTACAAGTTAGTTTACCCGACACAGAAAGGCATCGGAGTAATCGGAGAGTCAACGATGACGTCATATTTAACGTTCTGTCTCCTCCGCCTACGTGTGAGGTGTATGTCTTAGACTTTTTTCTCTTCTCTACAATCGACATTTATTGCACATGTTAAAAACTTTTCACATTTACTATACAAATATTGCATTAAATTATTGTATAATTTTTATTTTGATAGTCAAGCTTCCTAAGGTTTTCATTTTACGAAGTTCTGGATCAACTGTCGTACACTGTTGTTTTTTTTATAATTAATATGAAAAAGGCAAAGCCTCAAAACGATCGCAGTCTCTAATTGTTGTCTTTTAAAATGTAATATGAAAGGCTTAACACTCTTTTACATTAATGTAATGAGTTTGCAGAAGGAATTTCATCTTCAGGCTTATCTTTTATTTCCAATTCAAATGTTTTGAAACTATGCCAGTAACTCATTCATTTGTTTACTTTTCTTATGATCATTAGGGATTCGGTTTGCAAAACATAAGGTACAGAATGGACCTAAATAACTCATCTATATTTCATTGGTCCAGTTGATGTCATCCAAGTACAATTTTGGGCAAAGTTTCATTGAAATTAGTCAAATGGTTTAAAGGGAGATGGTGTTTTAAAACAAGAGGGCCAGAATGGCCCTAAACCGCTCACCTGAATTTTATTGGTCCAGTGGAACCCATCAAAGTAACATTCATTCACATTTGCTGATGAGGAGATGTTATTCCAAGAATTTAAAGTGACCCTGTCCACCCATTTTTCACTGAGGCCACTCAAAATAAGCCCCCCCCCCCCTACCATGCCCATATTTATGGGCTAATCAACATTTTACGAACAAATTTAGAAAAGGGTCACCCAAGGAACATTCTGGTAAAGTTTCATTGAATTTGGCCAAGTGGTTCAGGAGGAGATGTCGTTCAAAGATAGCGTGCTAAAATTTAGCCACGCCCTGCCACGCCCATATTTATGGGCCAATCAAAATTTTGCCAATTTAGAAAAGGGTCACCCAAGGAACATTCTGGTAAAGTTTCATTGAATTTGGCCAAGTGGTTCAGGAGGAGATGTCATTCTAAGTAAGCGTGCTAAAATTAAGCCACGCCCTGCCACGCCCATATTTATTGGCCAATCAAAATTTTGCAAACAATTTTTGAAAAGGTCACCCAAGGAACATTATGGTAAAGTTTCATTGAAATTTGCCCATTCATTCAGGAGGAGATGTAGTTCAAAGATTTCGGCTCAAAATAAGCCCCGCCCTGCCTGGGCTGCCATGCCCTTATTCATAGGCCAATCAACATTTTACGAACAATTTTTGAAAAGGGTCACCCAAGGAACATTCTGGTAAAGTTTCATTGAAATCGGCCCAGTGGTTCAGGAGATGTAGTTCAAAGATTTAGGGCACAAAATAAGCCCCACCCTGCCACACCCCTATTTATGGGCCAATCAACATTTTACGAACAATTTTTGAAATGGGTCACCCAAGGAACATTGTGGTAAAGTTTCATTGAAATTTGCCCAGTGATTCAGGAGGAGATGTTGTTCAAAGATTTCAGGCTCAAAATAAGCCCCGCCCTGCCACGCCCATATTTATGGGCCAATCAAAATTTTGCGAACAATTTCAGGAAAGGGTCACCCAAGGAACATTCTGGTAAAGTTTCATTGAAATCGGCCTGGTGGTTCAGGAGGAGATATCGTTCAAAGATTTCAAAGTGAAAAATGCCACGCCCTGCCACGCCCATATTTCTTGGCCAATCAGAATTTAGCCAACAATTTTTAAAGAGGGTCACCCAAGGAACATTCTGGCAAAGTTTCATTGAAATTGGCCCAGTGGTTCAGGAGAAGAAGAAGTTTTTAAGATTGTTGAAGACGGATGACGCACCACGGACGATGACCGAAGGACTCATGACCACCCTAAAAGCTCCCCTTGAGCACGTGCTCAAGTGAGCTTTCAGATAATTTTACTCATTTGCTTAAAGGTAGTGGACCCATAATATTTCCGCA